>JAQFVV010006225.1:621666-1243333 GCA_028023455.1 Epiperipatus broadwayi | reverse complement strand
ACATAAATTATCAGTATTTGGAACACGAATTATCAGTATTTGGTATTTTTCATTAAGTTGAATAATTAATTTTGTCATTTTGTCTAGTATAACATCAATCTCCATAATGTTGTTCTTCCCATTTTTATTTATAAAAAATTCCATTCCACTTAGACTTCCAATTTGTGTACCTTTGCAGTAAAGCTCTTTAAATTAATTGTCTTTTTATCTTTTCTTCTGACTTCACAAAGTTCAACAATGTCCCATTTAATATTAAACAGTTCTTCCAATTTGTGAAATCTCCTTTCACTTGAAAGTGATCTGCAATTGTAGGTACTTAAATAAAAAATTGTTATTGAATGGCAGCCTGGTTCCACAATCAATGGATTTTTAGCACTCTCTGCCTTCGGTCTTCAACCACTGCCTTGGAAGTGACTCTATAGTCTTCAGAGAATAAGGAAGAACATAATTTAATTTGTCTGTCATGATTGTAAATATCTATTTTTAAAAATCAATTCATTCATACAAATATTCATTCTTCTTTCAAGAAAACTCAATTTTTTTGTTCTTAAACTCAGATGTAAAAATCCAATAAACTCAATATGCTGGCTGATGAATGTTGGTAAACAGCCCAATACTATATGAATAATTAAACAATAGAAACAGTTGCAATGACAAAAATATATGGAATGGACATTAGTATTTTGCCATACTTGGCTTTCTAAGATTTCAATGAGAAATCAAAGTCTCCTTTCAGTTAATAGCAAACTCCAATCTGTAGACTTGTTTAAATTACTGTCATAAAAAAAAAAAAAACATTATAACATCACATGATCATTATTTCTTACGCTTACACAATCTGTAAACATTAGCAATTTTCTCAATACAAATTGGTGATTATGATTATTAAGAAACCAAACATACCAAAATATATAGATGCTAAACTGGGTTCAGATCTGTTTGATTATATAGGGGAATTAGCTTGGAGTGAAACCATTATTGTGTTTTAGTTTGGGCTCATAGCTTGATAGTTAACTAAAAAGGTAAAGGGTGAATGCTGGAAAGATGCATTAGAGCCAAAGGGCTAGATGCAGGGTTCTTAGATCCAAGGCTCTTCACTGATGACAGCAATAAGCTAGAAACTGGTCTGGGGACATTGGATGAGTAGGACATAAATAGAAATTTTGATGCACTAACCTTCTAGCATCCATTGATTACTATGGCTTACACTAGGTAGCAATATAAAGAGAAATGTAAATAAGCATGTATTTTATATAGCGCAATGTTTTTAAACTGTAAATAGTAATAATCGGCCTTTAAGCTAATGCCCATGCGCTTTGTGGATTTTAACTATAAATAAATACTCTCACTTTCCAAACACAAGATAAAGTTTTTGTGAAAAGATAGAATAAATCCATCTATCCTTTCAACCCAAACGTTTAAGTATGAGCAAATCTTAAGCATTTGGAAATGAGAGCGTGAACATATTAAACAATCACTTTAAATTACCTTTACTATGCCTGAATGAATAACACTTTGCAAAATTTACTAGAATTTACGATACATCATTCTTAGTTGAAATTAAAAATTTGCCCATACTTAAACGTTTGGGTTGAAAGAATAGATGGATTTATTCTATCTTTTCACAAAAACTTTATCTTGTGTTTGGAAAGTGAGATTATTCATTTATAGTTAAAATCCACAAAGCACATGTGCATTAGCTTAATGGCTGATTATTACTATTTACAGTTTAAAAACATCACACTATATAAAATAAATGTTTATTTACATATGTTTAATTTCAACTAAGAATGACGTATCTTAAATTCTAATAAATTTCGCAAGCGTCATTCATTCAGGTATAGTAAAGGTAATTTAAAGTAATTGTTTAATATCTTCACACTCTCATTTCCAAATGCTTAAGATTTGCCCATACTTAAACATTTGGGTTGAAAGGGTAGATGGATTCATTCTATCTTTTCACAAAGACTTTATCTTGTGTTTGGAAAGTGAGAGCATTTATTTATAGTTAAAATCACAAAGTGCATGTGCATTAGTTTAATGGCTGATTATTACTATTTAAAGAGAAATGTGTTACTATGTTAAAAAAATAATAGTTGTAAATACATAAAAATAAGCATATATTGTATTTTTAAAGTTTTCTGTTGTAATTAATAAAACAAATTTATACAATATACATAAAGTATTTAAATATAAACAAAATTATAAATAATAATGTTTAATGATATTTTTAAATAGAGTTTGGGTTTAAGATGAAAAAATAAAAGATCTATTCTTGAATTTTGATTAAACTCTGGAACTAGGACTTTTGAATTAATGGAATTTTACTTCTATATATAGAACACATATTTTTTAACATATATATTCACATTCATATAATAATTTCAATGTACTTTTTTTTTAAAAGAAAAAATACTGAAAACACATATATTTTTATATATGTTTATTCAAGCATACACCTCAAAAAAAAGAAAAAAAAATATTTTTCTTTATTATAAAAAAATTTCTCTTTTTATTATATCATGAAAGGATGATTCATTTTTCTCAAGCAAACAACTGACTTCAGAATAAGATTTTTCCTCCCATTTGTAATGAAATTGGTAGTTACATTTAAAAGGTAGTCTTCTCTTAGCATGTTGAAACCACCAGAGGGCAGAACTTTCTATGCAAATGAACAGAAATATGCCATTTACACAGCCCAATATTTCTGTGTTTTTGCATAGAAAGTTACGGCCTATAGAACAGTTCTGTTCATATTAGCCATGCAGACTTAGATGGCATTGCACACCAATATTATGGCCTGCTGATGTGCTTTGCGACACTATGCAAACGTGCACACTTAACAAATCACTACTGTATATTGTGGGGGTGTTTGGAATTCAACTGACCATAACTGATGTAATATGACTTCGTAATAGTGATCTTATACCCTAACTGATGTAGTATTGCATACTAATAATTGTAAGCCCATCCCTGTGCTTCCCTACACATCACAGAATGTGAAAACAATTGCAAAAGGATCGGGCCAAGCACCATTTCATACAAGTCATGTGAAAAGACATGTTTTCATGAAAACAACTACAAGTACAATGAAATAGCTGAGGTTGCACTTTGTTTTGGAAATCATAAGCTTAATTTGAACAGAGTACTGCATGTTTTGGTCAGATTAAGAACAGATATGAGACAAATAAAATGTATGAGGTTGCACATTGTTTTGCAAATCATAATCTTGATTGATTCAGAGTACTGCATCTTTTGGCTGATCCTTCAGACCGGCAAAACCATCAGTCCCATCCCAACCCCACACATTCCAGCGAGACATGCTGACATGTCTAATGTAATTTAAAAATGTAATTCTTGTATTTTTGAAAATAATATTTTTTACAAAATAATGTCATTTCGTAAATTGTTTAAAAATAGTTTGCAAAATGTCGCAAGGCACTAAAATGTATAATGTAATTTTAATACATAATTATTCCATTTTAGAAAATAATGTTAAAGTTGAAAATAAAAAAAGGCCTGGTAATGTTATACTTATGTTTCTTTACATAAAAAGTACGCTCTCTTGTGGTTTCAATACGCTAAGAAAACTATCAAAAAAATTGCTATAATCACTAGCATTTCACTTTGAAGTTTCAAATAAATGTATGTGGTGCTTTAATTCAGATTTGCACGTGTAAAAAAAATGAGATCATAAGTTTAACATTATAATTTTGCTTATATTTAAAGTATGCAAGAGTAGTGTGTGATTTTAAAAAAAATCAAGAGAAAAAAACATTAACTTTTAAATAAATTTAATATTAAATATCAAACATATAAGAAGTTTAATATATTTAAATTTAACAAATAATTGTTAAAGTCTGGCTTGCCAATAATAATTAATATCTAAAATTTAAGGGTTGGTCATTTGAAAAAAAAATAATGCTTATTATTTACAATGATGCAGGAAAAAAAGCATAACAGATGAGTTCATATAATTTAATAAAAGTGCAATATTTAACACCATAAAACAATATTGCAAAAAAAAAAAAAATGTCTGCTATCATATCAAAAAATGTAATATATGCATAAAATTTATACTTCTCTAATTAATTTACAAATATTAATGTTTTTGTTTTTTATTTATATAGTTGTTGGTGGTGTTTTTTGGATAGTATATAGTGAAATATAGGATGTTGAGATAGACAATAAGGCAGCACCATTGTATTCAATAAATAATTATTAAAATAATAATACAACCATAATAATAAAAATAATTTTTCATTAACTGTTTAAAAAAAGTTATATTTTACATTAATTTATAAGATTTGAAACTTTATAAATTCTATCACTCCATTCAAAATAAATATTAAAATGTTAAATATTATTTTTCAAAATGATGGATTTATTTTTGTTTATATTAATTACCAACCATTATTGGATGACCATGAAAAAAATAATTTCTTTCTATTTATGACCTAAAAAAATGTCTAACATTCAACCAGCCCAAATTCAAATCTCAGGTTTCAGACAAGATAAGAAAATGCCCTAACAAATTATTTAATTAATAAATTTATATTATGTTACTTCATTAAGGTTTTCATTTAAGTTCTGTGAAATCACATAAATACAAGAAATTTTCTCACATTTGAACACTCAAATGTCAAAAATCAGTTAATAAAGATCTGAATTCAAAATAACTATTCTATAACAGTCATATTACTCAGATATATAGTACATCTAAAAAATTTCCCGAGTACAAGTGTACCAATGTCTCTATAAATATGTGTGTTGGTATACATATATTAATTAATTCACACATATTCTCTTGGTAGAGATAATGCATCAATAGTTTAATCTTTCTAAAACTAAAAAAAAAAAAAACTAATTAATTATGTAATTAACTAATTTTCAATGAATTATTCTATTGCTTATTTACATATTTTTATACAATGACATTGGTTCCTGGTGATAATATAAAAATCATTTTTCCAGAATGGCCTATCATCTTCTTGTGATAATGAAGTCCAGCTACTTCATAGCTGACTATACATGTTAACATAACATTTTAAGCTATATAGATTTAACAGAAAATACAAACTTCATTATCAATAGCATAGATTAGCAACACTTATAAATCATAATCAATTTTCTTCTCATTTTCATTAACTATTCAACATGCCTTATGAGGTTTTGCATAGTGATAAAGTGATGGGGTCAGAGCTAAAAGTTAAAGACAGATTCTTGGCTAATACATATAAAAAACTCCATAAATGGAAACTACTGAATACTCAATCTACCATGTTCAAATGTAACATGACCTATCAAACAATTAAATTTATTACATAATTATTATTAATCATTATGTAAGTAAAGAGAATTTGAACACAAACTCAAACTCCCTTCAGTCATCCACTCTATCTTATATAACTGGTACACATGACCCCATGCTTGATCTCCAATATATATATTTCATGCTGAACCAGCACTCATCAGTTAGTCCAGATCATCATCTCCCACACATATATATAATCAATGCTTGGTTTATATTAAGATAGCAAATCTACAAACTTTAATGGATAGGCTTCAATCCTCTCCACTCCAAACTTTTCATTCATCCATATCATTGAAAATCTGATAATGATAAGTGTATGCATTAGCTTTACAAATTAGAGAATTGTGTTAGTGGAAGATGGTATATATTTGGAAGAAGGGGGCATTTTCAGATTCTGCTATTTTCCAAATAAATATTATGATGACATTAGTTAAGGTGTGTTTACCCAGTATATTTTATTTGCAACAAATGTTTGTTTAATTTTTTTTTCCAAAGGTGTGTTGATATTTGTATGAGTAATAATTGAATAGGATATTACAATAAATAAATAAAAAGTTGTTTTTTTTTTTGAGAAAAATAAAATTAAATGGGAATTCAGATGTAATTTAAAACAAAATAATAACAATTTTCTAGAATGAATTATTAAAAGTTATATGAGTTTTTGTAAAAAAAAAAAAAAAAAGAGAGAGAGAGAGAGAGAAATAGAAAAGATTCAACAATTTTAAAAATAGGTTAATTCAGAATTTAAATACCTTTTCTACAAGTAGATACAAAACAGCGAAGTAGTTGAGAAAAACTTCTCATTATGCTCTCACCATTATTGAATTAAATACAGTATATCTAGTTTTACTTGATCTAAAGTCGAGGTCCTTCATATGTCTTGAGTATATGGGAGCTTCAAAATTATGTTATTAAAACTTAATTTTAAAATACTTCCTTGAGATTATTTATTTATGACGCTATGTTGTTACTATTGGTCATTAATTTAAGAGTTTAATGTAAAAAAAAAAAATAGTTTTTAAATATTAAGTCTCTTCAACTTCTCATTACAAACAATGGAGAATGCTGTGCTCAACAGGCTTAACAAATAAATACCAAGTGGTAAAAGTTGCGTGTATTTTCATATTCTATATCATTCATACATTATAAAGTTTTTAAAAATGTTAAAAATATATGTCTATTTTTAAGATGAAACGGGTTCTAATAAAATAATTCTTTTGCTTCTTCAAATCATTTACCCCAACGCCCATCCCTGTCTGTATTTATATTTATATTTTTTTAGAATGATGCAGTAAAGTCAATCACACTATAAAATTTAGTTTAGAAGTCAATTCATTTTAGGCATATCTAAAAAGGATTTTTTTTATTATATATATTTTTAAAAATATATATATAAGAATTTTCATTTAAATTACTAAAAATAAAAATAGGTGGTGAAAAAAAAAATGCAATTCCTTCTTCCGGCAATTTTTTTTTATATAATTATAAAAATTAAAATACTTTTTGAAATAAATAAAAAAAAAGAATTAAAATATCAAATAATTATGATCTAACAGCAACTTAATATGAATTGCAAATAATAATAAAAGAAAGAATAGAAAGAATTAAAGTAAAATATAAAACATAACATAAATATATAAATTTTGTTTTCTAACAGAAACGTAAGTATATTAATGATAATGAACATATAGGAGGTGAATTCTCTCCAAGAAAGCAATTTGAAATAATTAGGTGATAGTACAATATAATTAAATATTTGACATGAACAAATTTTAAAGTTTTATTTGACCAAGATTCTAACTCAAGTTCAGAGATATAGCGAGTTAATACCATTACACAAGGACATATATATAAACATATTTTGAACTAGTATGTGCTTTAATAAAATAATTCTTTTGCTTCTCAGACATGTATGGATACTGTTTTGACATGTATTTTACTACTTATTTTACATTCAAAGTATGTTCTGTCTGTTAATTTCAGTGCTAACCTTATTTATCTATATGTTTTTATTTCAAAGTTAAATTATAATAAATTGAATGAAAACTTCCATAATAAAATGCATTTATTTGCTTCCAAAATGTCAACAACACCAAAATAAAAGCAATGTTGAAAAGAAATATAATTACAAAAAGAAGTGACAAAAAAAATATGATTTACATTTTGATATCATTCAAAAATGAAATGAATGTCTGCTCATACAGAGTAGTCCTTAAAATTTTACATCTATTCATTTAATATTTTTAAAATAGAAATCTTTTTTCAACATTAAAGAGAACAGCTTCTGGTAAAAAAACTGCCATCCAGAAGTAAAGGATTACACAGTAGAGAATATGCTAATATTATCTGTAAATATTGTAGTCTTTCTATTTGGTACATCATTGTATGGTTGTAATTAATGATCAATTTTAACAAAAAATTTAAATTTTATATAATAATTAGTAAAAACATATTATTTAATCCTTAGAATTTAAAATATATTGTTTCCTTATTGCTAAATTTGAATTAATTTTTGTTAAAAAGATATAACCTATTTAAGTTATAGTTTTGAAATATAAATTGTGCTATTTATTTCAAACTAAAAAGTAAATAATAGTTAAAATTCTGTAAGTAGTTTTAATCAGTAGTTTTAATCAGTAGTTATAATTATTAAAAATTAATATTTTTATAATAATTAATAATCAAATTGAAAATTGCTATTTATTTATTGTTTTAAAATTGATTAATTAATTATAAAATAAACAAGAAGTGAGGTGTGTGTTAACCCTTTTCCTGCCTCTTACGAGGCTCCTCGTCGACATCTGACGTCACTCTAACTCTGCCAGTTCTTATGCTAAAATATTCGTTTGACAGGTATTGAATAGGTTTTTAAAAGTTCTGTAAGATGGTGCCCTCTTCCAAATTATTTTACAAGTAAAAAATAAAAAAAATGCATTTAAACCTAAACAATGAAAGAACATTAGTTGTGATGTGATTGGTTCTTAGCATGCTCTCAGCCGAAAAAGACATTCTGATTGGCTGGAAAGAACAAAGAAACCGCCTGATCAAAGAAAATAAAAAAAAACGCTGAGATTTTCATTTTGAATATGATTTAAAGTATTATAAAAGAATATTTTAAGAAATTACAAATTATTTTCAGAGAGAATACTAAAAAAAACAAAATTATTTTCGAAAAATATTGAAGATTTTAGTAAAAATATTTAAGATTTAGTAAAAAGAAATATTTACTTTTCTATAACGTAAAAGTCGACCTTTTTGTTTATATTATAGCTTTTATGTTGCCGAAATTGAATATTTTAGAATAAATAAATAACAATTTATTTTTGAAAGAACTTTCGTTCTCTTCATAACCTGAAAAATTAGTAATATACTTTTTATAAACGTATCTGAGTTGAATTTAATATTATAGGTGAATATGTTTTAACAATAGGCTTTGTCTTCAGTTTGTGAGTTGGCCAATTAAAAGATTTGATTTTTACCTCATACAACCAATAATATAATTAGCGGTTTAAGGGTTAATAGGTGTCACACATCATTCATTTAATAAATAAAATTTACTTCCTGGTACAATATGTAAATTGTTAATTATGAATAATAAATCTTATTTTTTTAATCGTATCAATTTCATTAATTTCTAAATCAATAGTTATAATAATAATGTATATTATAAAATTTAAGTATTAAAATTTAAGTTTAAATACAGAGAATAGTATTATTTAAAAGATAGTCTAAATTTTGCATTATTAAAATTTAAAAAAATATTGATTTCATAACATAAGTTATAATTCATTTTAAATTGTGGCCAGAGTAAATATTCATTTTTGCCAGATGTCTGAATATAATAAATCAATCAAGTATTGTGAAATTTTTCCTATAAATAGAAAATAAGCAGGTGAGAAGGAGAGATAAATCAAGAAATCATTAAAAGAGAAACTGTATTTTCTTGTCTTAAAAATTTTAAGTATAAATTTATTACAATATTATTATTTTAACATTAAAAGTAATAATAATAATTTTAAAAAGAATGGAATATATTTTAAGAAGTTTATTCATTATTTTATCATGGAATAAGAAGCAACATTATCCTCATTCATATTCTACATAGGTTAACTACAAACTTATGATAATAGAAGCAGATAAACTTCATTCAAGTAGATAAAAATGTACTTTAATAAGAAAAATTGCAGATTATCAAACTGTTTTTCCTACAGAAAATGCCAAAATATAAAGAATTTGTTTTTTATTAATTTTCATATGCATAAGGATAAAAAACATTTTCTATTAAATCTTATCTTTAGTAATATTAAAGATACAAACTTCTATTCATTAAAACTATTGACATTTCAAGATATGAATTTAGTAATAACTTTATTCAGATGATAATGGCCTAAGGAAAGAAATGTAGACTAATTTTTATTAAAAGTTTATAACTACTAACTTTAATATTGTTTAGATATTGGTAATTTGTTAAATATTTTTAAACATGAATTATTCAGAAGAGAAATCTTAGAACTTAATGATTCTAGAAGTATATATTTTAAGAATATGCAGAAAGAAATGAAACTTTTAAAAATATAATAAATGTCTTTATTAAATAGTACAATACATATTTACTAAAATATTATGGAACTTTCTCAATAATATAAGGGTGAAGTTTTGATACAAGAACTTCCTAATTATTAATAAATAACTTTTATTTGGATTTTTATTTATATTTCCATTTATGCTATAAATGGTGAAACATAAAGGGGATGAGGAAAGAAAGCTCTTCTTTTTCAAGCAACAATACTCCCCTGGAAATATGATTTTTTTTTAGGGAATTGAAACTTTTTGTTTATATCATTTTAGTGATATTGGCTATAGTTTTAAGATAGTATTAAGCATTTACAATTATTTGTTTCATTTGTTATTTTTTAGATTTAAGTATTTTAGAATTTTTGCAGGAAAAAAAAGGGAAAAAATCATTTTTTTTTCTCTTGATTATAATTCTATACTATAAATGAAATGATGTTCATAAGAAAGGTAATATATTATTTTTTGATAAAATATAAGATATTAGTTTATAATTTTAAGCAATGAATCAGGTAAAATAAATATGTATGATATATCTAATATGAGTGTTTACTTGAAGGTATATGATAATGGATTGAATATATCTATTATAATATTAATATGAGTATATAAATATATGTATATTTGATCTCTTTATAAGTTGAAGATAACTGACTTATTATATTTATGATAAATTATATCATAAAACTATTTGTTTGTTTTTTAGTCTTCTTGGTATGTTCAAAAGTACTAATGTGTTAAGGACAAGTTTAGATGTTATTAGAGAAATGATGAATAATATTTTATGTGATGTTAAATATTTTATATGGAGTATCAGATTTGAAGTAGTGGTATGGGAAAGTAGATTTATTGGAAATTCTGTAGTGTTGGGGATATGTTGTTTAAGGTTAAGTATAAAAAAAGTATAGAGCAAGTCAAAATATTTATGATATAATGAATAGTGGCATTTTTCTAAAATCTGTAAGACCTTGAAAAAACAGCCAAGACAGAAAATTAAGATAGAGACAAGATAATATGTGGCCTTAAGTTACATTTAGTCCATGATATCATTGTTTATTATAAATTTTATAAGATATCCATTCCACACTTGTTATCTCGAAAAATTGCACTGGTATAAATGTTGTATAAGAGAATTGAAGATTTAAGTAATGCTAATAGCTAAACTTTTAGAATGATTATAAGGTAAATCCATTTATTGCAAGAATGATGAAACACAAAACAAATACAATGTTAAAAGAATGTATGAAGAAATATTATATGAATGTTTTTATTGGATATAAGAGATCAAAATACAGAATAAAAGTATGAAGTATAAGAGATATGGTATTGAAAAGAAAATCTCATAATTATTCTTATTAGTGTAAGTAATATAATAAAGTGCCATATCTTAATGAATATTTAAATAATTAAATATTTATTTTATAACAAAATAATAAAACTAGAAGGAGTAAAATAAGTTATAGAATTGTAATTAGATAATAGTATCAGGAAAATTAAAATTGAATGAAAGTTAATATAAAAGAATATGTTTATGAAATAGTTATGTGATAAAAATTCAAATTGTATATTTTATTAATATATTTTTAAATGTTATATATAGAGTACGTAAAAACACACTCTTAATAAACTTTAAAAATATTCTCAACCCAGACTGCGGTTTCTGCATCTAGCGTCGTCAGTCAGATGCAGAAACCGCGATCTGGGGTTGAGGGTATTTTTAAAGCTTATTGAGTGTTTTTACGTACTCTATATATAACATTTGTAAATACGAGCTTTATTAAAATTAGGTCATATGACATCTGACTTGATTTTTTATCAATTTAATATATTTTTAATACAAAAATATTAAAAAGTATCTTAATATTAATGGAATAAAGTATGGAACATATTATATATTGTTTGTAAATAATTTTAGAAAAAAGTACAGATTATTTAGTTTATTATAAGTATTTTGTTAATGTTAGTTTATAAAGTTTTGTATAATCTATTTATTTATTTTTATTAAATATAAGATATGTAAATTATTTTAAATTTTGTATTACTATTATAATAAATGATAATGTTTGTTTTTAAATTAATAAAGTGTTGAGAATCTCTTTTCTTGTTTTCAAATCATTATTCATCATCCTTACCACACATATATTGTAATAATTAAATGTATTTGGTGTTATTGCACATAAATTATGATTGTTAAAGATATTTGATGTTGCATCAAAAATATTAATTAATTCCATTTTTTTCTTCATCTTACTTAATGATCATAATAAAAACTGAATAACTAGCATGCCATATAAAAATAAAATAATTAGATTATAATACATGATAATAAAAAATTATTTTAAATTTGTTTATGATAATTAATAATGATAAGAGTTGATTAATAATTTTAATTTAGTTTTTAGTCAATTTATAAGAAAATTAGTTAATTATTTTGAAAAGGAGGAATTGATTGGGATATTTGTTTCTTTATTATTTTAAACATAGCAGGATGTAAGTAAAATCCCTCTCTACATTTGGTTATGTAAATTAATTAATTTATTTATTTTAAGAAACAATAGTTACCTGAGATATTGATTGAGTTAAGGAATATTAGTAAAGGAGTGATATACAATAATTTTAATAAGTAGATTAATATTATATTTTATTATAATTAAATTTAACAGAGGAAATTTTAATATTAAATATAATTTACTTATTTTATTATGAGTCATGGGAGTATCATTGATATTTTAATGAAGTAAAGTTTTGTGATATTCCTATGTCATTGAGGATATACTTTTTGATGTATACTTAATGTTAAAATGAGTACCTTTCTGGATGATTAGATAACAAATCTCATGATTATTGTTATTTTATTGTTAAACAATTTATTAATATTGATATAATATATCAGACATGAAATGAGAAATATTTGTATTACTGGAATTTTATAGAAAAGTAATTTGATTAGACAGCCAGAAGTTTGATATTTATATCTACCATACATCATAATAGTTTGTGGGTGGGTCATCCAGTTAGGTTACAATATACTGTATATATAAACTATTTAAATAAATTGAAAGTAACAAACTTTAAACACTAAAAAAAAAAAAAATATTAGAAAAAAAAAAAGGATTTAACATACGATTTGTATACAAATAAAAATACATCAATCAAACTGATGTTATTAGAAAAGGTTTCTCTCATTTTATATAGAATCTATATTTAAAATTTAAAAAAAAAAAACAATTTCTGCACAAATTAAATGTTATGAATGATAATCTACAAGAATATTAAACACTGTGGAAATATTGTTTTAAAATATCCATCAATTATAAAACCAGGTGTTTAACAGTCAACTTTACACCCTAATAATTGTAAATATCATTTAGTTTCAATTTTTGGAGGGGAAAAAAATCATCTACATTAGTAACATGTGGTTACCATGATAATGATAATGACATAAAATATCTTTTTCTTAGACAAAATCGACACATATAACTTTCTACTCCATCTTACTGTTGCTCTTCTCCAAATCCAAATTAACATTACCTTTCACTGTTATCTTTAGTAGTATTGCAAGTTCATATATTTCTCCTCACCATTATCTCTTTCAGTTTATTATTATAAAATGGATAATATCAACAATGACAAATTCCTTTTCCTTCTCCTATACCATTTTAGTAGAAGCTTTTTGCTCAATTGTAATATTTTTTAATTATATTCCTCATTCTTATCATAAAAAATAAAAAAATTATTTTTCATTTATTTCACCTTTATGTCCCTTTCATTTCCAATCTAATTTATCCCTTTCATCTTTCAAACTCATACACTGCAAAATTTATGTTCTCAGACTTCCCTTCTATTTCCAAATAAATGCATGGTTACAATTCAAATTCTTATTCTATTTTTACCGTCTTTTCTTAGTAGTCAAAGTTCCTGTTCTTGACTCAAAAATAAAATGCCCTTTTAATGTTAAATCTTTTTATATTCTATGCATTTTTTCCTCTCACATAGCTCTAAACTAATTTCCTCATTCATTTTCAAGTTTTTTTGTCACTAATTGATATTACTATGCATCTATTCTCACTTCTTATAATTATTAATGTGAAAACATTCATTACATAAGTATCCTATTTCATACATAAATGCATAATTATTACATATAACTCTATATTATAAAACATGTTCATGGTACTATGTTCACTTAATGCAATCTTATTAGATATGTGATGTTATTTAACATTTTCATGTCTTAATTTCATAGCATTTTTTAACTTGATCAGGTATTCATCTTAGTGTTTTCTTAGATATGTTTGTATTTAGCAAAAACCCAATTAGTTTGAATTAAGATCACATAACTTAAGTCACTTTTTTTCAAGTTTAATAGGATCTCATACTATTTGTAGTCTAAATGTAGGTAAATTTTGTTTTTTGCAAATTATGACTATTTTACTTTTTTAGATAAATATTATAATACTTATTAATAGCTATAAGGGAATCATCCTCAACACATGCACTGTATAACTTTACAAAGTTGAGAAATACTCTCACTTTCTAAATACAAGATAGAATCTTTGAAAAGATAAGAATGAATCTACTTTATCTTTTTTTTCCCAAATGAAAGCATGAGAATCTTAATCAATCACACTTGTGGATTTTTTACAATTTACTGCATGTCAATAACTAATTATTTACTTATCTAGCATTATGTTTTATTAATAATAACCATAAGGGAATCACCCCTGACATATGAGCTGTATAAATTTATAAAGTTGAGGAATGCTCTCACTTTTCTAAACACAAGATAGAGTTTTTGTAAAGATAAGAATGAATCAATTTTAACTTTTTTATTTAAATTTTTATATATAGGCCAATCTAGGGCATTTAGAAATGAAAGTGTGAAGGTCTTCAGCTTTATGAATTCATATAGTGTCATGTGCCAGAGGGGATTCGCTTTTGACTGTTACAAATAAAACATGGTGCTAGATAAATAAATAAATAGTTATAAATATTTAATACTACATGTAATACTAACATGCAGTAAATTGTAAAAATTTCATAAACATCATTTATTAATAAATAGTGAATGGAATTAAAAGTGATTAAGGCCTTCACGTTCTCATTTCTAAATGTTCTAAATAGGCCTACATATATAAATTTAGATAAAAAAGATAAGGTGGATTCATTCGTATCTTGTGTTTAGAAATTTGATAGTGTTCCTCAGTTTTAAAAATGCATATATGGCATGTGTAAGGATGATTTCTTTATGACTATTACAAATAAAACATGGTGTTAGATAAATAAATAATTAGTAATACATGTTTAATAATACTTATAGCAAATAATGTTTACAATAAAAAAAAATATTTAATTATAATAACTGATCATAAAAAATCATCAACTGATTTCAATTAGAAGCTATTATAAACAAAGTAATTTTATTTCTCATTTTTGTTATTTTATGCTTTTATTTTTTTATACAAATATTATAATATATCTAGGTCTCATTTTATGCGGACTTTTTTTAATGTGATTTTGAAGTTATGCGACTCATGTTTCTTCTTAATATATATCTTTTTATGCAGGTTTCTTTTATGTGATAAAGAAGTTCATATTTCACTATATTTATTAGATATCAAGAAATTTAAATTATTAATACCTTATTTTGACTTGAATTTTTTTTTCTTTTCAAAAATATAACATTATATTAGCAGCTAACATGAATATGGCCTGAAGCTATTTAGAATCTTAGCTTTTACATAAATAATCTACTTATACTTATGAGTAAATAATAATAATAATAGATTTATACTTAGGATAAGTATAAAAATATCACAATAAATATTCAAAAATTTTAAACTTTTAAAACATATTTTGTTAGATATAACAGAAATAAATATTCTTTTAGATTTTTAAAAATAATCAGAAATAAAAAAGAATTTGCTGATTTTGTAAACTGAAAATAATCTTTCTAATGATAATGTATAATCTTTTTGTTTTGATTGCACTCTCATTTTTTTAATATAGAAACAAAATGTGAACATTTAAAATTTATTTCAGTAGTAAACAAAATATCTAACAAATGAAGACAAATTTATTATTTTCTGATAGGTAAAAATCATTTAATCATAGATTTTACATTGATGTGTGAGACAAAGAAAAACACCAGAAAATGCTGAAATCTGAGAGAGTTTGCTGCAATGAACAACCTCTTAAATTCCAATGAAAACTAAATAGTTGTGTCTGGATATCATGAGCTTTATAAACAATTAGTAAAATTATCATCTCAAAGTTTAATTACTGATTACATACATTGTTAACAGAAAGCCACTAACACAGGACAAGACTAGAAGTGGTGCAAATTGTCTTACCAGTTCACAAATGAAAGCATATTGCCAAACAGCGATAATGATTAAAATATGTATGAAAAATATAAAATTAAATACTGTAGTTAATAAAAAAAGTTTGTCTTGTATCAATTTTTTTCAAATATTTGAAATTTTTTATTGGTCATGCTTCATTTCCTTATTGTTTTTTATGCAAATTTTAATTTTTCCTTGTTGCTTTGCTTTTATGCGATTTCTGAAAATTACAAAATCGTATTCTCCATTTTTCAAAATAAGTTAAGTCTATTTTTGTGCGATTTTTTTAATGTGAGTTTTCTGCAGAACCTATCTACTGCATTTTAAAAAATCAAATTTGAAATGATAATTATGTAAAACAAATACATTTTTTGAGAACAGTATGAGATACTGCTTGCAGCATTTATATTATAAAACCACATTGTAATCATTGTAGATTAATTTGCTATAATTTTTTTCTGTCAGAAAAAGATCCCATTATATTCCCCTGACAATCTTATATGCAGTTTACAATTTACCAAATTGTAAATCAAAAATACAACCATGCATAGAAATGCTGGGCCATTCTCCATTTATTTGATATTTTGCAATGCCACCTTTTAACATCTTGTGCAGAAGACTTTTCTTTATGAACTTCCACACAGTATATAATTGCAGCTGTCCAATGTATTCTATTCTGGTCATATTTTCCCAATGAAAACAATGAATATTGTTTTTGAGATAATCCTTAAAATGTAGACAGGGCCTATCTCTTTCATGAAAACCATGCTCAAGTTTATTATAAAACAGTCTTTTAGGAAGTCTTGAACTGTTCGCTCATTTTGTTCAATACAATAACGGTGTGATTTTACAATAGTGTACTTTATAGTAGCACACCCAGCAAGTTGAAGAACATATTGATTGGTCTTATAATCTTACCATTATATTTTTAAAATATTATAGAACATTATTACATTAAAATTTTCTAATACCTTATGATGTCAATAGAGTGTTGCTTCATCAGTTAACTGAAATTGTATATTCATTTGGCAGCAACATCAATATAATAAGTCAAGTTTTGTGCATACTTGACAATAGCAAATAATTCTTCAAGTTTAAACTTTATTGCAGAATTTCAAAAAACAAAGTCTTTCATGGAGAATCTTCAAACTGATAAACAAATATTTGACATTCAAGATAGTTAATTTTAGAAAAACTACAAATTTTATTCATGAAAAAGATATCTGCTAAGAAGTAATTAGTTTTAGCACTATTTAATAATCATATAATGTGTATAATAGCATAAGAATCTTCAACTGCCATGTATGTGTATATAAATATAAACAGAAATTAGTAAAATATTCCCTCAATATAGATTTTGAGATATTTTGCTAAAGCAATTGATACAATAGTAATATGTTAATAGCTCAAAAAAATTTCATATATATAAATAAATTAAAAATGATCAATTTAAAACAAAATTGAAATAGACAACTCACTATAAATAAAAGATATTATTTAATACATCAATCTGGCTTTCATTCCTTAATGGAATCTTTTCAAGATGTTTTTTACACAATCACATGACCAATTATCCTACAAATGGTCATGTGATTGTGTAAATCTTGATAAGATTCCATTAAGGAATGAAAGCCAGATTGATATATTAAATAATATTTTTATTTATAGTGAGTTATCTATTTCAATTTTGTTTTAAATTGATTATTTTTAATTTTATATATAGAAGGCAACATTAATAAACAAATTTTAACATTGAAATGTGATCATTTAGAGTATATAAATAAATGCAATAAACAAAAGGCAGATTTTAATGTACTCTATTACAAATATAAATTTTGAGTCATTAGCTGCTATCCAACATAAAGCAATAGACCTCTAACATTTTACATTTATTTCAACTCAACATTACCTCAACAAGAATGCTGTAGGCTTAAACTTCTGCCAACCATGTTAGAATAGTAACTTAAACTTCATGTATAGATATCTTACAGCAAACTATTTGTTTTCAAAATGTGAATATACTAGCATACAATAGCATAAATATATTGTTAAAGTCGGTAATGTAACTTAAATACTTTGATGAGTATATCTATTTTATAGTCTAGGCAATTAAATGAACAATAAATTAGCAATAATAAATTACATCGTTAGCTTTAATAATGATTGGTGCAACTTATCTAGATATGGTAAACATTATTTGGTAAGTATGTGATTTGATTACATATTGACCAGATGAGCTATTGGAAATTTTGGTTTAATATATATTTATTGTTAAAAAATTTTTAAGGTACTACCTATCTAAAATCTATATCTAATATTGAGATACTAGAATAAATTATATTAAAGGCGTGATGTAACAAGTAATAACAAATTAGCACCAATAGTGTTAGCACTTAGTCATATTACTCTTTTGCTTAATTATCTCTATCTGCCTTTGAAAAAAAACTTAACATATATGAGTTAGGTTGACTTTCAAAAAATGTTTTACATTATATATTTATTATTATATATTTTCTTTATTTTCTGTTGAACATTATCAAAATCACAAAATGTTTGACAATAGACATTTTTCTTACATAAAAAAATTATTTTTACTATATATTAGCTCACAATTCCATTTATCCACTTTAGCTTTTTTTAAATAAATCCTGATTATGTAAAAATATTTTATTCTGGTTTTGATACAGATGATATATGTGATTGATTACTATATTCAAAATTACAAAAAAAATATCTACTTCATATATAAAACTAGAAGTATAATATCAATTTAAAATGAAAAGAAAGAATCATTAATTAATATCTAAATGAAACTATATATCAATAATAATAATAAAACCTTATCAATACAATTTACATTATAAATATCATTTAATATTATATATCATAATGAGCTCAGTAGAGGTTTTTTTTATAGCTTTGATTCATATATTACATTTCACATATATATATATCCAATAAAATAAATGTTTTGATATGAAAAAAAAAAAAGATATTTACCATTGTACCAGCAAACATTTCCCTTAGTGCTCATTTCCACCATTTTATTTTAATATCCAAATAGGTAAAATTGGGAGACATATGGTAAAATTTGCATGCACATGCAGATGGTCACAAGCTAGAAAACATGCAATAAATAGACAAAAAAAAAAATTATACTTTGAAAAATATAAAGTAATTATAATCATATATATTTTAAATTATATATACAGACTAAAAATAACTTAGTTAAGTAAATAAATAAATAACTTATTCAAATAAAAAGTAAGGGTCTGAATACATTTCTACAATAATATATTTTTAATAGCAATAATTTATTTAATGGCTTATTAAAATTATTATAAATAAATAGAATATATGTAACCAAGTCATCACATTCTACTTTATCACAGAGAATGAATTTTGATCATTTTTTACTGAAATCTTATAATAAACAATACCAGTATTTACTAGTTATAAACAATTGATATGTTTTACAATTAAATACTAAGTACACAAAATATATTATTAAAATAACTTGCACATATCTTTTAATAAAGTTTCACAATCTATATATTAGCAAGATTTTAAATAAATTTCATGAGAGAAAGCAAAGATAGGGAAATGGTGTGCAGAAACTAGGGGTCATAAGTGTGTCTGGGATAAACTCAAAAATATTTTCATCCTGCAGCAAAACAAAAGTGATCAAAAATGAAGGTATCAGCAAGGTAAATGATTTTATCTTTTCTTGTTTTAAGAGCAAATTTGCTTTAATTTATTACAAAATATTATATTTTTTTAGTATTTTCAATGCATTTTAATGCTGTTAAAATTGTTTAAAAAAGTTGCAAGAAAAAGAAAATTACTACAAGTATAAAAATAGTATTTGTTCCATATATGTAGCAATTTGGTTCTAAATTTTCCCCACAAATACCTGAAATCATGGATTATAAAAATGCCATTATTCATGCAATAAAGTGATAGGTCCTGGAGATCAGGATTCATAGACCACAGCTCCAACTCCCAGTATTTGAACTTCTTATAAATTCCTGCAAACACAAAAAAAAAATGCAATTTTTTTCCCCCCCATTTTTAAAAAGTACACATATAAACATCAGCAAAAATAATTTTAAAATATAGTAATGCTGTTAGGAAAAAAAACAGTACAAAAATGACAGAGAGATAATTTAAGGCATTGCTCATAGAAGTGGATGCATGTGTAAAATTTAGAAATTCAAAATTACAAATTTAAAAATAAATTATTTTATACTTTTTCAAAATGTGGAATATTAAAACCATGAATGAGTTCGTAGATACATGGATCACTATATTACAATACCTAAACATGTCATCTGTTTTGTTTTTTGGCAAAAAAACTTCATTTGCATATAATTTCATTTATTTCCTTTCCCTTTCATCTCTTTTCTTAATCTCTCTCAGGAAACTTCTTGACTTTATATAATGAATCAAGTTGCAATATATCCATGAATGAATGTAACAAACAATAAAGAAGGGTGGCAATAGAATACTAAAATTTCACAGAGATAACTTTTATATCTAATTCTTCAATAAGATTTAATACTCAAGCTTTACTCTTCATAACAAAGGTTAGCTTTTAATATTACTCTCTTATATCCTATTTTAGACAAACATTATATACATATATATACACACATGTATATATTAAAAAGCCTACTTCCATCAAAGCCAAACAAAGAAACAATTTATAAAAAAAATCTTATGGTTTGTGAAAATGTAGGTGTTTGATAACTGGATACTCAATAAAAGAGTAAAACAATCTTTTGAAATATGATGCTGGCTAAGAATGATTAAAAATCACAATGATGTACTAAGATTAACTAATGAAAACCCAAATATTATGGAGAAAAAAATTAATGATAGACAACAGTATTTGGCATTCAGAAGAATGCATTTAGAAGATAAAATGAATGGAACAATTAAAATAGATAAACCTTTAAAAAAAAAAAAAAATTAAATGAGACAGAACTTATCAGATAATCACCATTTGGTTCTTAAGAAGATATCACTGGGATTAAACGAAGTAGACTGAAGAGAAATCCTGATATTCAAATGACTTCTTAATTACATCAAATATCTGTTCGTCATTTGTCCTATCATGCATGTTTCAAATTTCTTATTTTTTAAGTTTGTTTATTTAACCAGCATATGAATTTGTGTGCATCCATTAAATAACCAGAAAATTGCTATAAGCCCATTATGTCCAATCAGTATTTAATTAAAGTAGCTGCCATTAGATAATTTACATTCTTCCCCAAAAAGTGAAAAATTAATTGATTATGTTATTTTCACATTCAATCAACTTATTAATAATGTATTCCTATTATTAGTATTACTATTACATCACTAAAAAAAACTATAACACTTCTAATTAGTTAATTCTTTTCTCAGCTTACACCATTTTTTAGTCATTTTTATTATAACTAAATTTTTATTTTTAATTAATTGCAATAATTATTGAATCTTATTTTTAAAAATCATTTCTTTTGAATTAGTCTTACTCTTGAAAATATTGAACCAAACGAGACAAACAGAATTCACAATCCATGGACCTAGAGTTTCAAAATTCATTATTCTACTATTGTATTAAAACATGCTGGCAAAAATAATCAAACTATTGTTCAGAAGTTTGCCTTAAAAATTACAGTTAAAGTCACAATTCATGAACCTTGAATTCCAGACCCCATCATACTACACTATGCTAAATCTCACAAAACTCTCTTACTCTTATATATTATCTTCAGTCATACCTCTTTTCATATTTCTCTAAAACTCTTTCAACTATCTATAATGATATATTAAGAGTTATAATGCAAGCAATATATTTGCAAGTTTTTTTTGTTTTTATCAGTGCACTTTTTACCATATCTCATGTTTTCTATTCTTTTCTTGAATGTAATTTTTTTAATCTAAATTAATATCCTTTATTATTTTTATTTTTTAACATTTATCTAATTTTAAATAATCTATTTTTTTTTTACTATTATCATATAATTTCCCACTCCCCTATTTATATCTATAAGCTTTTAAGCAGTTTTTAAATATTTCCTTTGTTTTTATTGGTAATATAGAAATATTATTAAAGTATAGTTAGATGGCAGTAAGAAGTTTAATATAAATTAGTGTATTCTGATATTCAATCATTCTCACTTTTGCACAATATTATCTATTAGCTAGTAATTAACATTTTGACTACCCACCAATGGTCAATGTTTTTTGTATGATAAAGGAAACAAATCAAAAAATATAGATTACTTGATCAATTCTCAGCTAAGTAAAAAAAAAAAAAAAACCCAGTTTGTTCAAATAAATGCAAATGTTGTGCTGAACCCGACACATAAATGCTTGAACATTACATGACCTCCTGACAACTAGTCTTGCAATTACAGTAATTGTTTTTTGCCAAGATTTCCACTGTGAATATTTTGCAATTGACTAGCTTCAAAAGAGTTGACTTTAAACATTTACTTTAAATCCATTAATTTAAAAAAAAGATAAAAATATAAATTTAGCATATGTTAAGATATCATTTTGAATGCTAGAAAATAATTCAGTCATTTACACACTTAATATTTCAGATTTTTATCTGTCCTATAAATGAAAAAATATATATATTTATGACTAAATAAATAATTTTACTGTTTACTCCATTATTTTAAAAAGTTATTACTTTGTCATATAAATGTATTTATACTTTAATCAGACTTCACTATAGGATATATTAGGACAAATATAATCAGTTAATGAAATCTTGACAATAACCGTCATTCATTCATTCATTCTAGTATACATCGAAAGGTATATATAATTCACTGCAGGTATACAGTGCAAAGTTATTTTCGAACACAATCACTTAATCAGAAAAAATATAATACAAAATGAAAAATATATATGCAAAAATAATATAAAATTTATTTAACTTCGTACCATGTATATATAAATTTAAAAAAACCAAAACAATATTTTCCTAATAAAAACGATATAAGTCATTCTATATTCAGTATTTGGATCTTCTATATATTCTCACATGAAATTACTTCTTTATTAATGTCTAAGTTAAAAAATTTTCTCTCTTAGCTAAAAGGATATTTGTAGCAGAACACAATTAAAAAATAATAATTGCTAAAGGCCCAAACTGAACTTTATAAATCATAATAAAAAATGTCTAACATTTTAGTCAAAGCAGGAAGGCCTTA
The DNA here is from genome assembly GCA_028023455.1 of Epiperipatus broadwayi. Lineage (NCBI taxonomy): Eukaryota > Metazoa > Onychophora > Udeonychophora > Euonychophora > Peripatidae > Epiperipatus > Epiperipatus broadwayi. Next base: position 1,219,889 of record JAQFVV010006225.1, on the reverse strand, counting down.
ACAATATCAAGTTGCACATGTCTAGCATTTTTGTCAATAACACTCCTTTACATTTGTTACAGCATTTGCTTACATTGTAGAATTTTGATGTTATTATAGTATTTATTCAACATTTGTTCACTGTAACACAGTTTATTATGCATGTTCAAATAAATTATTTATTTATCCATGTATAAATAAATCAGAAAAATGATTGTGATTATTGAATTCTCTTGTATTTCCAATATTGTGAAATATGCCAAATGATGAGAAAGATTCATAGAGCTTTTAATTTTGAGCATGTTATCATAATTTTTTTTTTTTTCATTTATGCTTAAATGTTTTACTTATCTATAAATAAATCAAAACGAAATTCATATCAAGTTATTCCTAGTCTGACTTGAGTAAAGTTTATGATAGCCTATAGGAATCTTTTTTTCTTAAATCTGTGAAATAATTGATCAGACTTTTTCTAGAAAAAATAAGATTCAACATGTTTTGGTAGCTATCAACATATTAATTTAAAAATATATCATGTAATTTATTTATAGTAAAAAAAAAAAAAAAACAATAAGAAAATATCATGATAAATGAATAGAAATATTCTTGAAATACTTATGTTCAATATATTGTACTAGCAATCTCACACAGACTAATTAATTATAAATCATTCGTATTTATATTTGAGAGTAAAAAAATAAATTATCTTAATCATAAATTAATTAATAAAGACTTTTATAAATTTCTTTAATAATATTTCATGATTTTTGTAGCAGAATGAAAATATAGTAAAAAAAAAGTACTTTTGAGTATTTTTAGTAATATTTAATTATCTTCAAACAAACAAATAAGATAAGTTAATGACTTGCATAAGATTAAATACAAATATTATAAAAGGGCATGTTGTAGTGATAAGTTTCACGATCTTAAATTTTTTTATCTTAAGATAATAAAATATATTTTCCTTTTACGATAACTTTAAAGATTTGATTTTTTTTTTTTTAAAAAAAATACTTCGACAAAATATGAATGAGTATGTAAGTAAACAAATATAAAAAATATATAACAGTTTGCATAAGGAGATTAAATTTTAAATAAAAATAAGGAAGTAAAATACAATGGGTATAGACTTTTGATCATTTTTATCTAATTGATCTTCACAATAATTTAGTTTAACCATTTATTAGTACTTAACCAAAACTAAATTTATAAGATTTATCAGTACTTAAGGACAATCCTGGACACTAAGATTCATTATGGATAATTGTGGATACCAAGATTGATTACAGATAATTCCAGACACCAAGGCAGGCGGCCATGTTTTTTTATTATATATTTTCAGTGATATAGTTATTCTATAACTCTAATGAATATTTTTTACTATTTAATATTAAAAAATATTCAATAAATCATCGTTTAAAAATAGCAATAAATGCATTATAAATTCCATTTATATCAATTCCATTCACAAAAATAACACAAAACTATGATAATAAATTTTAAATAAAAAAAATTTAATAATTTAAGCTACAGGAATTTTTTTAAAAAACACCTGTAAAAATGAAGTTAATTTGCGATTCATATTATGATATTCAATGTCTTCCAATTATCAGAATAAATCATAGATACATAAACTACATTTTCTTTAATATCATCCATAAAAATAGTAGCTGTTCTCCCTAGTAGTTATTATAAAGTACTCACCAATCTCTCATCACAAGTCACCAAATAACCATTCCTGTGGAAATATTCTCCTGTTGGTTTTTTCGCTTGCTTAAAAAACTTTATTGTTTATATGTAATAAATATATATAAAATGTAATTAATTACATATTGTGAATGGAATTTATAATATATTTATTGCTATTTTTTTTAAAATTAACTGCAATTTATAATTGATTTATTGATATTTTTTAATATTAACAAATAAAACATATTTGTCATGGTTGCGGGATAACTTTATCACAGAACAGATATAATTTTTAAAAAAAAAACATGAGTTCCAACCTTGGTGTCCAGAATTATCCATAATCAATCTTGGTTTCTGGGATTATCCTTATATATTAATTTATCATCTTAATACTGTAGATTTAAAACTGAGATACTAATTTATGTTATGTGGTAAGTATTGGCAAACTATGACAGATGATGATTATTGTTACTGATATGAGCAGTCTGCCTGATCAATTTTGTTATCTGAGGCAATCCTTAAAATTCATACATTTTAAAAATATTTTTAAAAGGTTATTAAAAATAATCTAACTGATAAAAACAATGAATGTAATTAATTGGATATAAATATTCAATATATATAATATTTTTATTATATATATTCAATACAAGATATCATTTCAGCACCTAAGGTAGTTATTTTACCTTGATCTAGCTATGAAACCAGCTCTGACTTTATAATTTATTGGCACTTAAAGAACAATGGTTGCCGGCTGAGTGAGGAAAAAAAAACTAATTTGGTCAAATAAATGAAACATTTAAGTCAGCTTGCCAAATCAATGCTTCAATGTTATATGATCTTCTAGTTATTGTATCTGGCTTTGGATAGAGAACTTAATATACACACGGTATTAACTAATTTATAGAAAACAACAAACAGCAAAAAAAATCATGAATCTGATATTAAACTTAGTTATTTGAAACTAAAATGTTAGTTCCAAAGTATTCAACTAGCTGTAACTAAAACTAATGATATAAACCTTTTCAATAACTTTATGAGAATCCACATTTTTCTATTCAACCACCATCTATTGTAAGCCCGAGTAATCAGTGATTACTAGACAAGCTCAAATTTAATCCCCTTCCCCAAAGTGATTTCTGGATTTTGTTTTTATTAATGAAAACTTGAAGATTCAAATCTGAACTCAATTGTGAACCACTTTATCAAAATAATAATAGCCTGAAACTCAAAAAATAAAACCTAAAATCTTGAACACAAACTAACCTGTCTCCATAGTTATACAAATCTGATGCCAGAACAGTCAATAATTACATTTTAATAGCCTTAGTTTTATTCTAAATGGATGTCAATTTTTCCCTTAGCTATAAATATTCTTGTTTATAATACTATAATAAGATAAAAGAATCAAATGATATTGTGTTGGTATTATTAAAAAAAAGAAGTAAAAACCGCCTTAGTTCACAGCAGGGCAAAGAATTCCCCAATAGTCTTTCATAGTCAAAAAGATAATATTCACCAGACTTTTTTTTTCCTCATGTGTCATAGCATCAGCCGGGAGGCGAACCCGCTAACCCGGGACAACTGTTTGTAAAGCAGTTGGCGCTGACCTTTCGACCACCAGTGCTTGACAATATTCACCAGACTTTCATTTCCAGTTAGTAGAGATTTCAATGCTTTTCTTTGTTGTAACCCCTAGGTTAAGAATATCAAATACCTACCTATCAATCAATATTGAATGATTGGTGATTAGTTAAATTACCCTTTTGATAATGTTAACAATATTCCACTTTGTCATTGAAATATTAGCAATAGTTTTAAATAATCTGCCAATAATGCCTAAATCTAAAATTCTAAATATAGTACTTATGTATTAGACCTGCTTCACCTTTTCACATTTGTACCAATCTGCTGATAACTTTCTAATCTTGTGATCTGACCAAATAACATATACATTTGTATCTTGTACAAACTTAAAATAAATTTGTCAAAATGGACTACGTGTACATAACATTTTCACAAGATTTGCAAAGTTATTAGCAGTCAGAATACATATGTGAAAACACACAGCAATATGTGACAGTAATTTCCCCAAACTACATGTGTAAAAGTACATTTTTAACAATACTAAAAATATTAATTTTTAACAATATTAAAAATATGAATTTCATACAAAAATAAATCTGCAATACTAAAAATATTAATTTCATATAAAAAATATTAAATATGACTTGATAGTATGTAATTACCAAATTTTACTTTAAATATGGACAAAACAATCATTAAATTACAAAATGCTTAAAATGAAAACATATGGTACTTACTGTACAATGTATAATAGGAATTGTCACAATGATGAAACAATCAATTTGTCCTACTTTATTTTAAGTGGATAAAATTTTGTTTCAAATTGGAGACTTAAAGGAAATTTTTTTTTTTTCCCAAAATGAAGACTTACTTAACATGTGCTTGTGCAATATAACACCTGCATGGGATCTTCATCAGAAATGTTAATAAGTAGTAAATGTTTGTTTTTTTTTTAAACAAATTTTTTTTTTTTTAATTACTACACTTTTATTATTTCTTTAATGTGGTGGACTAACTTTTTTTGTCATCCAGTATAATTCACATGAAAATGATCGGTAATCAGTAGCTCATAATTCAGCAATTTTATAGGTTTTCCAACAGTCCGAATAAATTGTCGATTTCTCTTGCACATTTTGTTTAATGGCTTGGTTTTTTTTCTTTTTGTGCAAAAGGCTCTCATCAATTTCAACAATTTTGTTAGGGCCTCCAATTTTACATTTTTCTCTACTAAACCAAGTTCTGTTTTCCCCCATTCTATGCCTGTTAATTTGCGAGCCCAGCTGTAAATAAATTAGATCGCCATCAAAAATGGAATTCTGGAACCCTCCAACCATATTTCCTTATAAAAGTCTATTTTATTATTACATCCTCAAATATTACAATGCTATTGCTTGTCTGAAGTGTGAATATACTCGACTGCATTGATCTCAGTAGTGGGTGAACTCCAAATGTTCATCATATTATGCTGTTTAAAAAGAAAAAAATTGTACTATTAATTAAACAGAAAATTGGAGAAAATAAATCAGTACTAAAATAAAAAAACACTTTGAGAAGAACTTGTCTGAACAAAATGTGAACAATAAATGAAAGTGTCAATTTATTACATTATTGGATGAGATCGGATGAGATTACAGGGTTTATTTGATAGGATCACAAGATTAGACATTTATCACAAATGTAAAAAAGCATGCCATCTCTCCTACATTGCAGGTCTAATATATAAGTGCCCTAAATACTTATCAGGCAAATAAAATTTTAATTTTATTTCTAATGAACATTAAGAATTATACATGCATAGGGGGATCATAATTGAGACATAGGCTTTTTATTTCCAAATAAATATTCAGCTGGGGTTAATGTGATCTTTTTAAGCTTAGACCTGTGGTAAAGTCAACTGATTCTCTATAATACTAGAAATCACTGCATGAAAATCTACCCTGTATATATAAAATCATGTACCAACAAACATCACATGACTACCTCCTCTTATGCTTGTGTATAACTGTTGTTAAAACAGGCAAAACTCACTATATATACATTGCCACACACAGCAAGCTAAAGTAATCAATGGATGCCAGAAGGGATTGTGCATAAAATCCCCATCTAATACAATAAGCCAGAAACTAGTCTGGGGATAGTGGATGAGTAGGCACTAGATGGGGATTTTATGCACAAGCCTTCTGGCATCCATTGATTACTCTAGCTTGCTGTGTGTGTCAATATATATAGTCAATTTTGCCTGATTTAATAAAATCATGTGACTGAGTATGTAATGGAAATAGATACTGAAAGTGATGATTTTAAGTAATGCATTATATCATGGTTATTTTAAATTTTTATTTTGAAGTAATCTTATAGTTTTTATTAATATATATATAACTTATAGAGTTTTTTTTTTTTAATTTATTTAACTTTTATAGTCCTTATTACTGAGATTGAAAGTTAGGAAAAACTTACAATGTTTTAAACTTTCAGCAGGTTTTTTTTTTTCTTGTCTTTTGAAAAAAAAAATAATAATTTGAAAGCATTGATAATTATAGCATTTTTTCAATCTTTCTTTTCTTTATCAATAAATCATTTGCTTTCAGAAATAGAATTTACAAATCCAGTCTACCCTAAGAAGTTTTGAAAAAATCATAAGTAACGATTTTATGTAAAGCATTAAATCAGGATTATTTAAAATGGTACTCATCTTATAGCTAAAGACGCCATTCTATGGTGCGGTTTTCGCGCTAAAACACATAAAAATGCTGTTTCCGCGGCCGATACGTTCAAACCCGCGTTTTCTATAATACAACTTTTTTGTTGTGCTACAGAAAGCAGGCCGCTATGTCGCGTCGCAGTACAGCATGTATGCCGCATCGCAGCAAATACATTTTCCGAATTCGCACAGTTTATAAAATAGTTATGGCTTGATGAGAGAGTTTGTATTTGAATTGGATGCAAATGTTGTTTTCATTGGATTTTTTTTTTATTTTAAAGTATTGAAATGTTCAGAATTTTTAATTCTAAGACTTTTTACAACGAACTCTGTTGAAGTTTTAATTGGGAAAATGTTAAATATCTGTTTTTAGTGAGTTGCAATTACGTAACGTGTCAAGTAATGTACTGTTTGTAACATTCCACAAGACAAAGAAGATTCAAAGAAGATTCTACCGTGTGTATATTTTTGAATTAAAAAAGAGTAGTACCAAAAAAATATCCAGTAAGAAAAGTACAAATATACACGATTTTTTGCAAATTTCATAAAAAGCAAATATTATAAACATGTTTAATAAATAAAAAAGACATTTATATGTGTTTGTTGTTGTTTAAAAAAGTTTGAGTTTCTTTCTTTTGTCCGAGTATGGTTACGATTTTGAATTATTTTATTTTAGCATTACAAACAACAGAATACTAACCCTAAAACTAACCCTAAAGCTAACCTAAAACTAACCCTAAACCTAACCGTAACAACTTTTACTTTTTATTGTCATTCTATTTGAAGTAAAAAAATAGCCATAATATCTCTTTGTCTGTAAAAAATAAAAAATAGACTAAGAAATTTTACTTTTTATTACGATTATTATTTTTTAGTTAAACAACAACAACAAAAAAAGTCGTAACACAAGTAAAAAAATATCCGATAGAAAATTGATAAAAAAAAAAGCCGTAACACAATTAAAAAAATATACGATAGAAAAAAATATGAATCAAATTGTAATTTGTTGATTTTATTTTACATTTATTATTATCATTTAAATTGTATACGTTAATAAAAAATAATATTTATAAAAGATGATTTTGTTTTGTTTTTATTTTCGCATTACAAAAAAGCACAGCAAAATTATTATAATCAACAGCTCAGGAATGGTCATATTTTATAGTTTTAGTGTGAAAATGGCGCCATCCAACGGCATCTTTATCTATAAGACAAGCACCTTTAAAATCATACATGTATGTGTTTGATGTCATTTTTTTCTAATTTTTTATCCAACTGTTGGAATTATCAAAATATCTCACATATATTGTATGAAAAGAAGTGTTAGAAATAATATAAGTTCTGCCAAAAGGATGGGGGGAGGGGGTTGATGAAGTAAGACCCAAGGAGTTGGGTCCAAAGGCATCAGGGAAGTCATGTCCTGTTAGTTACATTATAAACATCAGATATGAGTACCATTCCTCTGGATCTAGTCATTCCTACAGACAATCTAATTATTTTAATTTGCCAGCAAATAACTTTAATTATACTCTATTTAAAGCAGATGTCTGATAGCATAGATTAATGATTTAATAAGAATTCCAAATGTATAGCTAATCTAGTTCACAAGAACCAAATTATTAAAGATGAAAATTAATTCAACTAAGTAGCTTCAATGGTAAGGCAAATGATGAGTGCAGGTAAGAAGTCTTCTGATGTTTTGATTTTGATATATATTATTCTTTTGTCAAAGAATAAAAAGTTCCTATAATAAACAAATAATTGACATATATATATATGGCTGACTTAGTGTCAAACTTTAATAAACAATGCAAGCAAACTAGCTTTTTCAAAACCTTCTTAGCTAATAATCATAAGCTAGTCTTATGTTCTAGATTCCACTATCATCTATGTCCATTGTTTAACCATGCTTATGCAGATAACTCTGAATTACATTGATATAGAGTAGAATAAAATATATCTATTAATGCAAAGGAAATGGATAATAATGAAGAAACTGAACTTAGATAACATATAAACTGTGTCAATAGTTTGGCATAAACTGAAGGTAGAATTAAATTTTAGAAGAAACCTAAGTCAAATAAAAAGAATTTAAGGTAAGCTAAGTGAAGTAAATCAAAGAATATTAGATACTGCACAATGTTATAAAGAAAGTAATATAACAGAATCAATTAAAGATAACAATAACATTCAAATCTACTTTTGATGTAGCATTAACTATAATAAGCAAAAAAATTATTGCATTAAATAAGTGGCAAACAATGGCAACTTACCACTGATAATGATCAAATGTTATAACTTTCCCATCATGCATTTATCTTTAAGAGAGAAAATGTACAACAAAGTTTTATATGCACAAATATATATATATGGTAAAAAGGGTTTCATTTACCTGTCATAAATTCAAATCCAGGTTGAGTTAAAAATATTTTTCAGGATCCAAACAAACTTGGATCTTTCTTACAAGCAATTCATTCTGACATCCATCTAATTACTGGTTAGTAACTGGGTCTATGTCAGCTGACTAGCCAGATGTGTAACACCTTTCCCGCTATCTCTTTCAAAACAAATCTACAAATTAGTTTTTATAACAATTATTTCTTTTTTTTTAAAAAAAAAAATCTTATTACAAAATCGTAATAAGATTTAAAACGATCAAAAAATAATCTAATCTTAAAAACTTTGGGAAATGATTTAAATAAAATATAAAAAAAAATTATCAAAAAAAAAACTATTTCTAAATATCAAAACTTGGCCAGTTATAATAAATAACTTGCAGACGTAAAAATATGTTTTTACTTTTCAATTTCCTTGTTCTCCTGAATAAACAAACAAAAATGACTTTCATTTAGTAGACAAATTGATCATTTGTTGACCGGTGAGGCATTATTGTGAATATTTTACGATTCAACACAATGTAATGAAAGTGAAATAATTGAAAATATTAACAAATGTATTATATTCAGTCAAAAATAATTGCAAAATGCCTAAAGGAATTCATGATTCTGGAAACAATAATATGTGATTTTGTATGTTTTTTTATTATTAAATATTCTGCCATTTTCCTTGATAAAAGTACGATAAGCAAACCTTTTTCTTTTAATACAGTAAGTACGCCGTGTATATTCTCTATATATGTGTCGATTGATCAATATTCTTGTCACATATGAATATGATCCAAATTATTAATCTGCCTAGGCATACAAATATAAAAATATATTTATAAAACATTAAAAGTAAACCAACATAACTGTATATATTATTTATTTATTATTTTGATGTTTTTCCTGACAATCAAATGAATAATAATCACTGTATTCAATGATATTTTTATGTCAGTTTTCTTCTTTGCAAATTGAAATGGTGTTTTGTCTTTGATATGGTTATAATAAACTGTTTCTAAGAACATCTTATATGGCTGTTCAATATAGATTTCACTAATATGCTTTAAGAATAAATAAACATAAATACAAGACAAAATAAAAGACAATATTAAATATATGAGACCTTCAATTATGAACAATTTTGAGAAAAAAGGCAGATTTCAGTATATTTTCAATATAAAATCTATACTCAACAAATGAAAAAATTATAATAACTAAAATTAAAAAAAGTAATAATATCTAATTTAAAGATTATTTGATCTTTATAAACATGTTCTACCAAAATAATGGGCAGATACATGTAATGGCATCCCAAATTGATATGTGACTAATGTGTAGAATACTAATTCAGATATTCTTTAATTTTTCACAATTAATATATTTTATAGGACAAATTATTTTAAATACTGAAAAAGTTGCATATTGTTGAGTTTTTATTAAAAGAATTTAAAATAATAATTGTAGATACTTAAAAATATTCCCTTATTTTTCTTATCATTATGATAAACTACTTATTCATCTTTAAATAGTAGGATAATAAGGAAGATATCTCTAACAAATAACTTGAAGGCAATAGTATAACAAATCTACAAAATTATTACCTATAATTTTTTTAAATATGTTAATGCATAAATGTTAGCATTGAGAACTCACTGATATGCTTACTTATAAGTTCTTTAATAAAAATATATTCATTAAGTTGTATTGTTCTTCAGAAAATTTAATTTAATTTGCTGAATGTACATTTTAATTAGATTTTAAAATCTAGAAGTGCTGTAATTTCCACATTGCCTAATAATGACTGGCCTAAGGGATATTTATTTATTATTTTGCTTCAAGAGTTTCATTGATGAATATAATTACAATACTACTTGATCCTATTTTAGTTGTTGTTGCTTTGTTCTGATGAAATTAGGCAAAATATAAAATCTGATATCACTAAACATCATAGTCAATCTTAGAGAAAAACTCCAGTTGTGACTACTTGAGAGAATATCAATGTTTTATCGTGAAATCTCAAATTTTTGAATGATTTTTAATTCATTAGGAATAAAAAATCTGGCAGTTTTATACATCATACAATATTTGTGTGAGTATGTGGATGTTAGAATGACCATGCTTGTTTATGAGGAGCTGCTGCTGCTTCTTATTTTTATTACATTATACACTAATAAATATTGGATTAATCATTCTGTGATTAGTGAATTTGTGTTATCTTTCTTCATTATGCCCATCAATGAAAAGATTTTAAATGCAGAAAACGTTTACTTTCAATAATATCAGATCAGCTAGAAATTGATAATAAAAGGTTTAACACAGGCTGCATTACATATATAACCATATTAATCCGTAAGAGTAGTTAGTTGTCATCATATGTAAATCACATTATTAGAGCACTTACATTTAACTAAACCAAAAAAATATCAACCATCTGCCATCAAGACAGCACTATAATTAGATGATAAAAATATTCATTTTTATCTAATTGTTGTGTTACATTGACAGCAGATTACTGAGTTTCTATTGGCTTATTTTAGCAATAGGATTGTGATAATGCATATATATAAAATATGGAAATGCATAAATAGAAGCAGTAACATCATATTATTAATTTACATTTTAACAATATATGTATACATATATATGAACCATTTACAATCCAAATCAATTAATTTTCTTCCTTTTTTTTTTAATTTTTTAAATTTTAATGACAAAGCACTTGATTGACTTTATTGAAAGTAGATTTTCTTAATACTTAGGCATAATATCAGGCCATTGAATAAAAATTATTATTTCAAAAGCCGACAATGTGATACTCTTAATATAAATCATTGTAATAATGCAATTCAAACATTTATAAAAAAAATTAATTGAGTAATTTTTTTTAATAAAGTGATATTTTATATACATATTAGTTAATAATATAATGGCAACCCTAAACAATTGTCTCATAAAAAAAGTAAAATATTCAGTTACAGTTTAACTGCTGCAGAAGCAAATACTTTCCAATTATTAAAAAAATATTTTACATTCATGGTCAGTATTTTTAGGGAATTACATATATATCATTATATCAGGATGGATATGAATAATAACCATTATTTGAATGTGAAAACTGATGAATGAGATATATGATAATGTTTTTTATGAAATAAAAAATATTTTGAAGACTGAATTCTATGGTATTTTTTTTTTTCAATTTGTTATATTGATTAACCTCTTAGTTATGCAAAAATTATAGCAATTATTCCAATGATATATTTATTATCTTAGGCATTTTCTCTATTGTTAGATAAAAACTATATCTGCAACAATATATTTTACAATGTTTATTTGAATTTATATTTTAAAGGAAATTTAAAAAAAACAATCTATATTACTTTATCACTTTTTCTCTACTTTTTGTTTTGTAGAGATATGCGATTTTGGCAAAAACACAAGACATAATTTTTATATCAGTAAAACTTAAATTTTTTGTAAGTGTAAATTCTATATCTTCAAACAACATATTTTTAAATTCACTATAATGCAATTGGAATTCAGGCTAACTGATTTAGAAGTTCTTTACATAACTTTTGCATAGCATAAGAATTAAGCTAAAACAAACTTGAAACAATTCCAATATCTGGAAAATATTGCTAAAATAAAACATTTGGACTATGACAAATTAGTAGTAGAAGGCCTCATATTTAATACAGAAAAAAAAATCAAAATAAATAACAGAAAAGATGAATACAAACATGTATTAAATGCATATAATATAGCTTTAATAATTTATTAAATATCAGATGAAATCAAATAAATAATTTCAAAAAAAAAAAAACATGTACTGTATTTAATATAGAAATAATTATAAAAATGCATTAATTTTTTTGTATTTTTTATAAAAGAATATTATAAAACATATTCAAATTAAGTATTTTTTTACAATCTATAAAAAAAAAAAAACTAGAAGAAGAAATATTCCAAAAGGCACTAATTCTGTAAAATGACAAACAATGTAATTTAATGCTCAATTTCCAGTGGCAAAAAACTCATTAAACTTTATAAAATAATTTTAAAATTGAGATGCTAGAATAAAGTATGTTAAGAGTAGTAACAATGACAAACAACTGATAATGAATCTTGATCTTGCTCAGAGAGGATTGTAGCACTCTCTAGCCTAAATTACCTTAAAAAAATTTTATGACAAAAACATATATATATGTTTTAATTATACAATCATATATTGCAAAAATATTATAATTACGTAACATGTATTAGTTTCACATATTTAAAATATACATATATTAATTTTTTATTGTTTAATCAGGTATGACTTTTGTTTATCACATTATCTGCCGATGGCCTCTCTAAAATAATTTCACTTTTGATTCTTCACATATTAAAAAAAATACTGATTAAAAAAATAATAAAATCAGTCTTCAATGTTTAAATAATTTCTTTAGAATTTTTAACAAACTCTACATATTTGCTTACATATAATTATAAATATAGGGGATTTAAGCCCAGACATTCAAGCACCCTTCAACTATCTACACTATCTCATACCACTGATACCCATGACCACACACATATAGAATAGATAATTAATCATCAATATATGTATTTCGTGCTGAACCAGCACTCATCAGTTGGTCCAGATCATCATCTCCCACACATATATATAATCAGTGTTGTATATATTAAGATAGCAGATCTCCATACTTTAATGGACATGCTTCAATCTACTACAACTTCCATCTCTTCAGACATTATACCATAGAAAATCTGATGATGTAATGCCCAAATCCAAGTTGGTGCCAATATTATTGTTATGCCCATGATGACCTCAAGTCACTCTGATGCCTCATGTACAGGACCATAACCATTTAAATAAATAGAAGAGGGATGGGCAGGGTGCATGCTTAATGTGTAATATTTTGAAATACAGGCATTCTTCATATACCTGGAACTTAATTGTAAATATAGAGGATTTGAACACAGACTTTCAAGCACTCTTCAACTATCCACACTATCTCATACCATTGATACATATGACCACATGTAAAAAGATAATCACATATATACATATTTTGTGCTGAATCAGCACTCATCAGTTGGTCCAGATCATCATTTCTCACACACACATATATATAATCAGTGCTCAGTTAATATTAAGATAGCAAATCTTCATACTTTAATGGAAAGGCTTCAATCTACTTCAATCTCCAACTCTTCAACCATCCATACCATTGAAAATTTGCTATCTTAATATAAACTGAGCACTGATTATATATGTGTGTAGAAGATGATGATCTGGACCAACGGATGAGTGTTTGTTCAGCAAGAAATGAATATATTGGTGATTAATTATATTTTCTACATGTGTGTGATCATGGGTATCATTGGTATGAGATAGTGTGGACAGTTGAAAAGTGGTTGAAAGCCTGTGTTCAAATCCCCTATATTTACAATTAAGTTCCAGGTATATAAAGAATGTCTGTATTTCAAATATGTATAATTATGTAAATTAACTTTAATATAATGTCATTCTCTAAATTTTGCCAATGTTTGCCAAGCACTCTTTGCATCTAGCATTATTATGACCCTAACAAGATCATCACCACCTGAAATTGATGAATACAGATCATTTTCTAGTCAATACAAAGTCATTTCCAAATGAACAAATAATTATTGAAATAAGCATTTTTAGAAACAGGCAATTCTTCTTTAATTTTAAAATAACTCACATTTGATCAAATAATTTATAACAAGTCTACAATAAACCATATATATAATACATGATAATATCAAAACTTGAATTTGTAAGGATAATCAACTTTTGCAGCATATATTAATGAACAAACAGACAAAAAAGAGAACAAAATTTGACATTATAATTCATACACATTATTGTTTTGTTATTGAAGTTATTGGGTTTATTTTGTTTTAGGTTGTTGTTTTGTTTTGTTTTTTTGTTTTTTGTTTGTTTTTTTTGTTTTTTTTGGGGGGGGGGTACACAAAAAAACACACATGATAATAATGATCAGTAGCTTTTGATCTGCCAAAGCTTAATTTAGACTAATATAAAATTCATAGCAGAATTACATCAATTTTTCAATTTTATTTTGGTTACTTGTTAGATTCCTTTTTTAATTATTATTAATAATTAAAATATACAGTATTTTCTTACAATCTTACTATTATTTTTTTTAGTATAATCTGGCAAGGCAGATTTGTTTACTTTTTATCATAGAAAATAATTTTTTAAAAAATCATTTTTAATTTAGCTATACAACATATTTATACTTAAAAATATTAACAAAAAAGTTATGCTGTATTATTTACCTAAAAATATAATAGTGTATTATTGAAATCAACACACACATAAATATAATTTACTTCTTGTATTAAAACAAAAATAATAACCACAGAATATTCTATTCTGTAAACAATAGGATGTTCGAGCACAAAATGTGGAAGAACACAACAGTTCCAATCAACTGAATAATTACGTTTTTCCTGCCTCATTTGGGAAACTTATTCGTAGAGAAGACATAATGTTGTTGGAAATAAATCCTATTAAAATAAGTTTAAATTTTCTAAATCTAAAGCAAACCAGCTGAAAAAAAAAAAGCTTAAGGACAAATTTAGTTAAAACCATTTGACAAGTTTGCACTATTAAAAAAAAAAAAACTTATTGTGGTGAAAACAAGTAATAACATGGATAATTAACTCCTTTTATGCCAATTAGTAGAATAAGCACACACAAAAAAAATGACCTGCAGTCAGGTCGAAGGATTAAATGGAGTACAAGACCACTGTAGTATATACTTAAGGATTTAAAAAGAAACATTTTTTAAAGTCGGTTTTAATTGTTATGTTTCAATAGAAAAACAAAGCAAACCCATAAGAAAGAAAATAATCAGTATCAAAAAATTAAACATGGCACAATAATTCGTAAATAAGAACTGAAATTCTTATTAATTTCATATCAATTGATTTTTGTAAATTAATTAATTAGTTAGCATAGAAACATTTATATATTGTCTGATTAGAGATAAGTTGAGGTGTCACTTGTTGTCATCCTTAATACCATGTCTTGCTAGCTCCATATGTAAAAAAAAAAAAAACCATCAACTTTAAATTTATGCCTTCATATTATTAAGATAGAAATATGAGGGGTGAAATTTGATTTTCAGCTTAGATAAATGTAAAGTACCACATATTTACCATATATAAATCATAATATAATTAATTCCATAAATTTTTTACCTTGTTATAACATGACAAAAAAAATTAAGTTGATCCACTATTCTCAAATGCATGTAAGTATTTTGGATTAAAAGATATTAAAAACAGTTTAATGTTTATTAATATGGCATAGTAAATATTTAATACAGTATATGATTTTGTAGAATTAATTTGGTATGTTTACATGCTAGTGAGAATGGTGAAACATGCCATAAGCTTACTATAGTTTACAGTTATGTATTAATACTTGTGCAAAATATAATTTACGAAAATTCTAAGTATATAGAGAAAATGCATATTTTTACTACACCCATGGTCCGAAATATGAGACTAAGCTTAGTGAAGCTTGGTATTTTTTTTTTTTCCAAGTTACAAACAACCTTAAAATATTACTTTCAAGTTGTTGGGAAATCCAACCAGCCAACTAGTTTTATCAGTAAATAATTATAAATTAGAGGTAAAGTTACAGATTAATTAAAATTAGTCAAATCTGTATTGGTCCACTGACTGTAAAACAACAACCGAAAATCTAATATAATGTAGTATCATATTCTCATAGGCACCGAGACCATGATTTAGCTTCTAAAAATATTTGTAAAGTTAACTTTATATAGAAATATTTGAAAACCAGGCACTCTTCACAAACCTGGAGCTTAATTGTAAGTATAGGGGATTTGAACTCAGATTTTCAAGCACCCTCCATCTATCCATACTATCTCATACAACTGATACACATGTAGAAACGATAAATAATCACCAATATTCATATTTTGTGCTAAACCAGCACTCATTAGTTGGTCCAGATTATCATCTCCCATTCATATATATAAACAGTGCTCAGTTTATATTAAGATAGCAAATCTTCATATTTTAATGGACAGACTTCAATCTACTCCAACCTCCGACTTTTCAGGCATTCATATCATTGAAAATCTGATGATGAAAACCCAAATCCTATGCTGATGCCAATATTATATAGGTAGAGTGCTGTTAATTTGAGATTTTAATCATATAAATAAAATTACGATAAAAGTCTTTGAATTTTTTTGGAAATATTCTTGGGACATCATGTTGAGCTCTATTAGATCTTATATGATTGTTCAACTGAGATTTTTTAAATTTTGACTCAGCTGGGATTAATCTAGGAACATTTAACTCATATCAACTGCTATTGCTTCTACAATAATCTAAGTATCTGCAATATACATATATTAAAAAAAAAAATAACCATATTGAAATTTTATTTTTTAATCAGTTTATTATTGCCCTAGCATGCACCGACATAAAAAAGAGGAGCTTTCCTATACAATGTAGCAAAATGAGAACTTTTTTACAAAATAGATAAGTTAGGAAGAAATAACTTTTCAACATTTGGTAAAGAAAAAAAATGTGTATAAAGATGGGAGAAGATGGATTGAACTTGGAGAAACCTTCATCCTGCAGTGGATTGATAATAGTTGTTGATGATGATGTATCAATATACATTACATTTAACATGTTTAACTATATGGATTGCTTTAGAGATACTAGAGCTTTATAATAAAGAGAAAATACATATTTATTGAATTATTCTTAATTTGGAAAAATCAAAACAAAAGATTTTGAATTAATAATTTTATATTAAAAACATATTGGATAATACAAACATGTATTCTTGCTTCATTCTTCTAATAATATGCAATGGCTCCACACACTTTTGTAAGGTAAATGCTACATATGGTAAAATGATATTAGAAAAAATATTATTTAATAATATAATTACAGTTCCAAATAAGTATTTAACCATTTGAGGAAAAATAAGTGACATCTTCACATAGATTTTGATATTTTAGGCATTTTGATGGTGTGACAATCATTATAACCTTTTTTTCCCCCCACGTGTCAAATGTGTTGACCAGAAAGCGAACCCGAACCAGCTGCTTGGAAGGCAGCTATGCTAACCACTAGGCCACCAATGCTTGACATCTCTAACCTTATATTATGGTTTGCGGTAATTTGCAACTTCTTTTTTCCCTGTAATTTTTATGCATTAATTGA
Organism: Epiperipatus broadwayi; assembly: GCA_028023455.1. NCBI lineage: Eukaryota > Metazoa > Onychophora > Udeonychophora > Euonychophora > Peripatidae > Epiperipatus > Epiperipatus broadwayi. The sequence goes on along the minus strand of JAQFVV010006225.1, from coordinate 1,202,276 downwards.
AAAAAAAATCAGTCAATACTCTATTAATATAACAAAACTATGAGGAGGGTGGCATAGAAATCAATAAAAATGATAATTTTTGATTGACTGCGTATTTTAGCCCAAGGCTAAATAACTGAATATTGTAATTTGTAAAGAAAAAATGTAATCTGTTTACAAATTAAAGGTTAGGATGCAATCTTTTTGCAAAAGATTTTTAAGCCAAAACTACTTCACTAATAGATGTCAGTATTATATGAACCTTTTTGCATGATTTGCAGTACCCTACTAACATATCAACTATGAAGAAGGTGGCATAGAAATCACTAAAAATGAAAAATTTTGATTGGCTAATTATTTTAACCCAAGGCTTTATAAATAATCGAATATAGATTAGTAAAGAAAAAATGTAATATGTTTACAAATTAAATGTTATGATGCAATCTTTTTGTAAAAGACTTATTTTTAAAACAAAAAGTACATCACTAATAGGGGACAATCTTTGAAAACAATTTATTTTTAAAAAGACAATTCTTAAAAAGTTTATTAAGGTAATCAAAAGCAGTTTCTACTGGATAAAAATTAATCACTTTTATCCAAACAGTAAATAAAATATACAATGAGGATTGCCAATTCCTGAACAAGCTTTGTAATAAATGCTTAGCCAGAGAAAGCACTTAAAATATCTCTGTCAGGAACCCCCACCCCTGACCATGGTTTCATGCTTTGGCACTCCCAATTAATGAGATAACAATATTTGTCTGAAGGTTTGTAATGATGGTATATTATAAGATGTGATATGTTGGACTATTTCCATCATTTATGAATGAATGTTGAATGTACAGAAAATTTTAAACTTTATTTAAACTTTCCAAATACAAACAACTTGTTAGTAATAACACACAAATAGACAATACAGGTTAGTAATTACACAATGTCTTGAGTAGTATTATTCTCCACTCTTCTTCAGGTGTTACTGGCCTAAATGCACAGTGACAATATTCGCTTATAAGTTGAACTTGTACCTTTAGATTTTTGAATATCAAATTTAATGCAAACGCTCTACCAACTGAGCTATTCTGTCAAAGGCCAAAGCATCAAACCATGGTCAGGGGTTGGGGTTCCTGACAGAGATATTTTAAGTGCTTTCTCTGGCTAAGCATTTATTACAAAGCTTGTTGAGGAATTGGCAATCCTCATTGTATATAACTTACAAGCTTAAGAGAATAGGGTCATGTGATCTATGACTCTTATTTTGAGAAAATAAAATACTTTTTAAAATTTTAATAATAATAAATAATTCATTAACTTTTAAATTTTTTTTTCTTCCTTCTTTTAATAACATACAATTCAAATATCTAATATTTCATTCTTCTAACATTTTGAATAGATAAATTACATCCAATTCATGCTCCATCTTATAGGTGAAAGATTAAATATTTATTTTCATATTTTAAAATATATATATATTTTTAAAATTGCTAAGGTTAAATTTATAAATATATTATATAGAAAAAAATATTTAATTGTAAAAATAAAATATTCAATATTCGAAAAACTTAGTGAATAATGTCTTCTCTTTTACTGTTGTTCCTCTATTAAAATTTTTTTGCTGCAGTGATATTAAGTGAATATACTTTTATATTTTAGGTCATTTATATTTTTAAAAGACAGTATACTATCACAAAATTATATATTTTTTAAAAAAATTTGTGCAAAAAAAAAAAAAAGCAGTATTCTTTTTACAAACCTTCAACTGTACAAAAAAAAAATTGCTAAATATCTCAAAGAAAGGCAGGCTCAATACTGATATAGAACAACCAATAAGATATTGCTTGATCATCATTAGCAAGAGTTTGTGACTACTCATTGCTTAAAACAATATTTTTTTCTAGCAAAGTTTTCTTAACTTTTCAACTGGGACCTTTAAAATATCAATCAGTAAATAATTGCATTTCTATAGGATATTTGCATTCCTAAAATTTTTAATTTTTGGTGTAATCTTTGTACGTTTTTAATTCAGTTGAATGACTATAAATGCAAATATAAGTCAGCACATATGGAATTATTTATGCAAATGCTACATCTCTTCACAGCAATGATTCCAACAAATGATAATAAAGTTATATGGCAGATGTGAAAATTATACAATACTGCAAACTCATGTATTTTAAACATAAAAAATAAACTTTTCTGACTGAGCCAAAGGAAATCATAGAAATTCAATTTCTTTTTCAATAGAATTGAAGATATGGTATGATAGTAAACACAATAATTTGCAGCTTAAATTTATTATAGAAAATTCACTTTGTCAAACCATAACATAAAAAATACAAATGCATTTAATTTACAAATTTTTAATTTATATAATTAAAAATGTTAGAAGCTACAATTTGAAAAACAATTTATTGTCCATGGAAGCCATAAGTAATTAAGGATTTGGAAACAAGATGAAAAGATCAGAGACATTTCTTGAAAAAACTTATATAGATGAACAGATTAGTTCCTGGATTTTGGAAAACATGCTTTTAGACAAAAGCAAAGTAGTGATCTAGAAAAAATATAAAAGACATTTCAAAGAATATTTAAAAAAAAAAAAAAATTTCAAACTTTCTAGTTCAGACTTAAGAGAGCTTATGCAAACAATCACTTAATATTTGCCACAAATAATATGATCAGATAAAAAGTATATCAGCATGTTTGCTAGAAGATCCTAATAATAAACCCTGACTGCAAATAGGAAAAGATGTTATTCTTTAGTCTATAGAATTAAGAAAGCAAGTTAGTAACTGTGAATTACAATTATAATCATGTTTATACATATCGCTTTCTCAAAATGATCATCAGTCATGCATAATCCTATCACTCTTCTATCATTTAATATTTAGGAGAAATGGATAAAATACTAAAATCTAGAACAAAGACTAAAATGTAACAAAATATTTGTTAACTGCACCTAGAATTAAGCTGCTTTGATCACCTGGTATCTAATGTCCAACTTTTAATTTGAAAATGCGAGGTTTGAAATATAAAAGAATTTGTAAATTTATAAACAATTTATTGTTTTACAGAGATAGTGCAGTCCCCCCCCCCCATTTTTATTTTATTTTGAGATTTTGAAGACATAATCTAATTTTTTGAGAGGAAAGATTGATACCTGATATTGAAAATTTTTTTCTCTTTACTCAAATTTTTTTTTTTTTTTTAAGTTATAAGGTGATGAATACAAGCTATATTTTGTCAAATATGTAATTTAATGAATAATAATTCCATTGATATTAATATATAATAATGAAGTTTTAAAAAAAATGTGTTGAATTAAATAAATATTGACAGATGTGAGCATTCAAACTACCTAAGTTACTCATATATAACTGTGATATTATTTTATTTGCATTAATAAATATGTTAATAAATTAATCTAGTCTATTCTTATTTTATTCTTAGTTTATGTTTTTTTCTCATGATTAATTAGTTAAGAATAGTTAGTACATATGTGATCATCATTCTCAAGGTTTATGTTTTACATATGCTAGAACCAGAAGCAATAGCAGGAAAGTGTTAATAAAAATGCAAAAATGTTAGGCTCAAGTTTGGAGGACAGCTCTTCAATTTGAATCTGTTGCCCAATATCATAATCCTTACCAAAATCAGATGTAAAGTGAAAACTATCTTTAGTAATTATCCCTTTTACCACCCATTTAGGTTTGAATTATTATGAAATAATTCTAAATCGTACAGAGTTCTTGGTTCGGACATCATCAGTAGCTTGAAATTTAGTTACATTAATATTAAAATAAAATTAATAAAAGCGTGTGAATTGCTTGAGAGAAAAGCTATAAAGAGTGCAAAATATTAAAAGCTTAGTGCTTTCGAGGTGGGTTGCCTTATATTCATAGCAATACTGAATAGTGGAGAACAGTGTGCATAGAGAAAAATGACATCAAGCGGAAAATTAGAGAAGCATATTTCATTACTGGTAGTAAAAAATCCATCAATAGATACAATGTCTGTTTCGACATCTCCAAACTCTGGAATATCTAAATAATTTGCATGTATTTTGCATATCGCCATTAACTCTCTGTTCTGCACTATACAGTACTGCTATGAATATGAGGCAACCCACCTCGAAAGCACTAAGCTTTTAATATTTTGCACTCTTTATAGCTTCTCTCTCAAGCATTTCACACGCTTTTATTAATTTGATTTTATTATAATATTGCGAGAGAAGTTTAAAATTCTTTAATAATTTACAATAATATTAAAAATGGCTGCAAGCCATCATTTGGTCCAGTAAGCATTGTATTATATTTGACTACCCAAGATTAAGCATAATTCTGTATATTATTAGATCCATTTATTTATATTTTCTGATTTTTACCTTCACATTTTCATGTTACAATATAAATAAAATCGTTTTTTTAATTTTCTTAATTTTTTTAAATAAAAAGCTCTATCCAAATATTGTACACATCACTTTAAAATTAATAAAAAATAATGCTAACAATTGATTCTGGCTATCATACAATTCTTTTCATATGAGAAAAAAAATATTAGACCCAAACACAATTTGAGCATAAGTCCCTGCTTTAATGTCTTTCAAGGTAAAGACAAAATTTGTTGAACAATACTAAAGACACCTGTGGAGCTTGCTCCTCAGGTGGTCTATAAAACTGCATTCACTAACCCTTCTTGCAGTTCTGTTTATTATGGTGAATCTGTGCAAATAGATCCATGAGAATCGCCCAACACACATATTTGTTCAATAGAGCAAAACAAAAGACTGAATTCACATTGATTTCTCTTGATCATGAACACACTACAGGTTATGTTTTCTCCATCCAGGGATGATAAGAAAAGAAAATACAAAGAGGCTTGAGCAATTGCAAAGGATAAGGATTTATGTGTTCCACTGCCTGATAAATGACATATTTAATTGTCTTATTTGCATATTTTGCCTCATTTACATATTACATCACATCAATTATTTTAGCACACCTGTACTGCATAACTTTACTCAGCACTATGATTCTGACAGTGTTTTGCTAAAAACTGGCTCAGAAATTAGTTTATGTTTATTATACCTTTTCATCAGAACTCGAAGTCAATGAATTTTTAAGAATTAAAATATATAGAAAACAAAACAGTGGCAGAGTGGTAAATTCAAGAGTTAAAAGATTTTTGAATTGACTTTCAATTATATATGATCTATATATATATATATTAAGTTTGGCAATTGAAAAAAACTGTCATATATGCCTTTGCCAATCGAATATCATAAGATCTCACAAAAAATAAATTGTTAATTATATAGCAAAGAATAGCTTTCTCAAAGCTATGTCAAATACTTTCAGAAATGAATAAAACTTTCCATAACTTTCTCAATCTTTCCAGATTTATATAAAGCCAAAATAAAATGGAATTTTGAATGAACCTCAAGTCAACTTTTTTAAAATATATAATTTCACTACATAATTCATTAAACGTTATACAATTATTAAGTTAGAAAATGTTGGCAAAAGAGAGAAGGCATTTGAAAATGTGAGCAGAAAATCTGGGTGAAATGAAAAAGTGGCAGAATACACTGAAATTTTATACAGAAAATAATACAGTGTGTTTTGTGCGATGACAGATTAGAAGATCTGAGAGCTAAAGATCAATGCTGTCACTTATAATGCTCAAATTTCATATGACTTCCTGAACAATAAATAATTTTATTATTTATATTATTTCTTTAATAATTTATTTCCTTCACCGTTAAATTATTAAATAATAAATATAAATATGTTAATTACATATCAACCAGTGAAGCTTCCTTAAAATTAAAAATCCTTTATAGCTAAGCACTTTCAGAGAAATATTTAAACCCCCATAATCATAGCTATTTAATTGATGATACGCTTTTTAATCACGAGAGGCTTGCTTTACTCTCTCCAAAGCATGGAATATTTAGTGATTTGCATATTTGAATATTTTATGTGAACATTTACACACAATTCAAAAGCATTATTTATCATGTATCATCAATTAAATAGCTATGATTGTGGGATTTAAATATTTCCCTGAAAGCCTTAGCTATAAAAGATTTTTAATTTAATGGAAGCTTCACTGGTTGATATGTAATTAATATATTTATATTTATTATTTCTTTAATTAAGAGATTAACAAAACTTCATTATCTCAAATACCAGTTGAGCTTTCAAACTTTTAATATGAAAACCATTTTCAATTAATGAGTCAAAAGATTCCCCATCACAATATTATTGAAATGAGAAAAGTGTTAACAAAAAATGGAATCTAACTATGGCGAATAACATGGGGTAGAAGATAATTTGTGAATATAAAAAGCAAAACTAAATAATTGATGTAATTTTTTTTTATCATTAAAGATGCAGTATATAGAGATACTATTCTATATTTTACACTACATGTTGTAATTATGGCTGCTAATCATTATTAAATATTATTTGAGAATCATTATCTGGTGTACATAAATTAATACCATTAATATTAGTTCCTAAAAATTGATAATTTCTACCTTTAGGATAAAATTATGAAGAGAACCTTTAAATTTTCACAACTATAAGACTTTATCTTAGCACGAGTTATGATTTATTTAAATAGCACTTTTTATTTAATCTTGAATACACATGCATTGAAACACACATAGCATAATAAACAAATTACTTGACACCCACACACACACACACATACTTGAAAATAACATTTTAAAAAACACAGATCTGTAAATATCTGTAAATTAATAAACTTAACAACTATGTGTTCTGTGTATTATTTTCTTATCATCAAAAATGTAAAGAAGTTTAATCTATTATGCTGCTTTTACATATATTTAAATAAATCAATGATATAATATAAAATATCTTTATATAACAGAAAATATTATTTTTCTTATTATAATTCAACAAGCTCTATTTAATTCATGATCCAATACATGAAACCTTTTAAGTGAAAAGACCATTTGCAAGTTTTGTGAAATTGTAGCAGGCCACACTATTAAAAAATTGCTATCAACAATTAATGAATATGGTATTCCTAAGTTGTGGGGAGCCCAGAGATATTTTGAATAATTAAATGCAAATTTGTTAATCTAGAGATTTGTAACTTCTTTTTTTTTATATGTCAAAGTATTGACCAGAAGCGAACCCGGGCCAGCTGCTTGAAAAATACTTTTTAGGTAGAAATAGTGAACAAAAATGTCAGTATTAAATACTTGTATATATATCAATAAATAAAATATCTATCATTTAAAAATACAAATTATTGTATAAATTATGCTTGAAACAATTGTGAAATATATATTTTTTTAATCTTGTATAAAAATAGTATCTAATAATAAACCAAAAACATTTACTAGTTAACATGATTTTTAACATTGGTGCTTGTTCTCAATTTGAGAAACATTTCGGCAAATAAGGATTGACATATTTTTAAAATGATCATCTGTCAAACTAGTTCTTGACAACATGTATATGTAATCATAGACAATGATAATATATGGCACATATGTTGTAGTATATACAGGTATTTAGTTTGAGAAATGCATTTTTTGTAAAATTCTTGAATTGTATTTTCTTTAAATGCATCTTTAAGATGAATTTAGTTGCAGTTTTATCATTTTCATTTGAAATTCTTCAGGTAGTGTTTATATTTCAATTACATATAGTGTAGTAAATATTCTAATTTGTCTTCTTTTGCAATAAAATCAGAAAATCTTTCCTCAAATTCTGAAGACAATAATTATATCCATAGTTTTTTATGACATATAATTAATCTGATTAATAAATTTAAAAAAAATTACTAAATTATTATTTTTTAAGCTGCTTTCACCACATTAAAAGTTTTGTCATGAATATATTATGTCAAAACTGAATCATTATACTTTTCTCCCTCATTTTTATATTAAACACTGATAAATAGAAAATAATATCTACCAGAAATCAAGATCTACCAAACAATTGTCAACAAACTGTGATACATCTGTCTTTTACATCCATAAAAAGTTTCACTCCTGACAAGAGATTTTAAAATCTTTTTACCATTCTGATATATTTGAAACTACAACAGACAATTTCCAATTGTTAGAAAATGTCAGACATGATAGACTTAATTACTCATACTGACTGTGCAAAGATTTATGAGAATAAAAATGAAAAAGGATACTATCATTTTACAGTGAATAATAGTCAAAATTTTGTTGATGTTGCAACTAAAGTCACTGCAAATTATGTAGAGTCCATAAAGCAAAAAGCAAAAACTGACAATAAATTGAGATACAGTACATATCTGTTTACATTAAGTGCCTATCTGGAAAAGTTAGTACATGTGGTAGCAGAGATTTGGGTATAGTTTAGTAGTGTTTGCTAAATATATAAAAGTTGTTTATATAATTAATTAAATTTAAATTATTGGCATTTTCTTTTATTTTTTTACTTTCAATTTTATATTTTTCAATTTCTACTTTGAAATTTTTACTTAAAATATTTTGCATGGAAATTGCCTTTTAATTTTGTTAAGTTCTCCTTCTTTAAATATGAAGAGAGAAAATATAGAAATGCCAATTGCTTGGATGTGCAGATTGTGCAATATATAAAGCATTTGGTGCAAACCCACATTTGTGATTTACACTTGGCTAAAAAAACAGTTTAAAAAAAAAATCTGAAATAGATATTATACATCTAAATAAATAATCTTTTTTTTTTTTTAAATAAAATGTCTGAGGGTTGCATGCAGTCTGCAGACCACATATTACATGAGCTTGTTCATGATTATCATTTTTAAACCTAGAAAATAGAAGCGCAGAATAATAATAATTTTATCAGTAACTTTTTTTAAAAAATCAATGCTATCTGTTAAGTCTTAACAAATTTTGCAAAAGTAAATGGAGAGGAGAAAGAAAATAAAAACAAATCACTAATAAATACACTTTTATTTCAAACTAAAAAATGAGAACTAAAAAATTAATCAACAAATATTTGCTATTTTGATTAATAGGATATAAAAATGTTTAGTAAAATATTAAAATTAGTAATTATAATATTGTTATTTACAATTAATATATGAGGAAAAATTAATCTGAAAATATTTATATTAGATCGTAGCTGTTCAAAGATCCTATATTCATACAAAATTAAGCATATAATGTTATATTGTTAAAAATAAATGCAATAAACAAGATTATATTTGTACTCCATATTTCATTGGGTGGACTAACGTTCCCATTTTGCTCTTCTATGAACCAGAAGTACTGAAGAAACACATTTATTTAAAAAAATCTTCCATTTCTAACATATAGAAGTAAAATCTGAGTTGAAATCTATTATTAATTTCACCTATTATATTTTCATCTACATTAATAAAATATCCAAATAATTTATTGTTTTTAATTATTAATTCATTATTATCAAACTCCCTCCACCCACCCCCCTTTCTCTCTCTTTTTAAATACTTTATTGAAGATTACTTTAATTTTTTAACATTTATTTTAGGTTCTAACTTTATTGCATCTGACAGCTCTTGTAATATTTCTTGGAGTTTTGAACAACCACATCTGCACAATCTAAATGAAATGAGTAATATCAATTTAATTTTATTCTTTTAGTTTCCTATTTTAATATCTAAAATCTTTACCACAAAATTATCTTAAAAGGATTTTCCATATATATCAATGTTATTCTTCTTAGTGTTATTAAGTAGTCTAATTGCTGGTGTTGCATTTTAATAAACATTCTTCACAATTTGACAATATTCAGCACAAATTTACATATTTGATTATAGTTATTATTCAACATATTAGTGTAATTTGCAAAATTGTTAGACCAGAAAGGTCATAAAACAAATACTATAAACAATATTATCCTATATTGTAAATTTTTCTATTTATTTTATTTACTTTAAAATTTGTGTCAAGTAGTTTCTTAATCATATTTACTCAAACAATGCCAAAACTATGATAAACATTTGAATTTTATTTGCTATATATAAATGTTTGATTTAGTAATTAGAAGATGAATTTATGTATAATTCTAAAAAAAATCAGTGAGAAATATAGAAAATAATTTTCTTTAAAATGTTATATGAAATTAACCCTTCAAAAACTTTTTTAAATATAACTGTGATTTATACAAGATAATTTAATATTTTCTAATTTTCCAATTTTTTTTTTTTAAATTTAAAAACAAAGATTAATGGATATGCAACTTTTATTAATCTATATTTAAAATAAAAAAATTTAAATAAGAGAAATTTTTATGGATTCTTGACAGCATTAAGTAGTTTGCTGTGACTATATATCCAAATTAAACTAGATCAAATGGGCCTTCTCTTCTTTCTGACTATATGTTAAAAGTTTAGCAGCTGACAATTTTTTTTTTTTTTGTAATTTTTTTTAATGAAAAATGTTATTTTATTTCAAATCACATTTTTTAAAATTAAACAAAAATCAAATTTGTTAATATTGTTTGAACAGTAGTACCATAGTTGAGATCTCTAACAATTATTTGCATTATCGTCTTCATGTTCATTATGATAATAAATGTTGTAATGATTTCACTTTTTTTATATAGAACTAAAGATATCTTTTTCATAAATTATGAAATAAAAAAATATATATAAAATATAAAAATAAATAGATATCATAATCACATATATAATTTTTGTTTAACTAATGAATTAATAACAATTTTAAAGAGAATATATATTTGATAAGCAATTTTTTTAATTTATATCAATATATTATCTATCAAGGCAATCACTTTTCTGGATTAATTTAATTTCCGGAATGTTCTTCAAATCAAATAGAATATATAAAGGAGTAACAAAATAGTTTGATATTGAAGGGATTATGGGATATATAAAAAGTGATAGAACTGAATTACAATGTGATGACTCTTTAATTCTACATTTAATCACTCTACCAATGCACTGAAACACATAGGCACCCGATAGAAAAAATCATTATTTTACAATCATCTATAATTTCATGATTGCAATAAATGTCATTTTTTAATAATAAGTTAATGTTTTAAGAATCAAACAAAAAATTTTCTTACAGTCTGATCTGCTGCAGAAAGACTATAAGGTTAAGGATCGATTTCATAAAAAAAAAGAAATTGAGTAAGAATTTATTTCAGTAAATAATCGGAAAAAATGAATTGATTTTATTTCCTTTAAAATTTATAAAAATAAAAAAAATCATTGTTTTTTGATTTTCCATTGTATTTTAATCCCCCCCCCCCCCAGAAATTGTTTTAGCTTTGAATCTGCATCTCCCATTAATAAAATGTGCTATCTTTTAATATTAAGAGTCAAAATAATGTTAAACTTGTCACCAATTTATAGAACCAAGGTTTAAATTGAAACCAGGTAATCTTTGATAATTTTACAGGTTGAAAACAGATCTAAGAGTCTTCATTTAGACAAATAACCCATAATTAATTCATTTAATCATACAATATTAGTCAATAAATAAGTATCCAACTTTCAGTTAGAAGGTAATGGCCCCTTCTTAATCTGTGTTGGTTCAATCAGTATTGAGCATTGGCTGTAAAAAAAAAAATAATTGTAAAAAATGTAAATGAAATATGATGAATTTTTCTTTTGTTGGTGAGAAATCACATTCCCAAGTTTGCAGAGCTTATTGTTTTCTTAGCTCCTAAGTGGTATAGAAAGCATCATATAGTAATTACATGTTGATTTTTTTACCTATCAGTATATCAATATTCATCTAACCAACCCAGATTAATCCAAGGCATATATCATTTACTAGCAAATAAATGGAAAACTAATTTTGCTAACTATAAACTAATTACTTAAAATAGAAATTCCAAATTTGCTTGCAACCTAAAAAGTATCTAAGATTAACCAAGCTCAATTGGGCTCAAATTCTAGATCATAGATATGTAGGCAAATGAGGTTTTATTGACATTCCAGCTTATTTAAACTGGCCCTTGGATTCAAGAAAATGTTTTTTAACTTTCTTGCACTTTACTCATATGAAAACTTTATAACATATACTGCTTTGTCTGTAAATACAAGATGTAAAATTTAAATGAATAAACTTTAAAATCATGATCAAGTTTTATGTTTTGTCTAGTATACTATTGTCAAGTATTTCAACCTGTATTTAAGCATGGAACTTAATATATATTCATACAAAACTTTTACTAATCAATTTCACATAAATATTTTCTTTAATACATAAACAACTTCATAACTAATTAAAAAATAATCAAATGTTTTATTGCTTAGGAATTAGTAAGAAATTTAAGTTCAGAAGTCATAAAACTGGACTGTGATTTATGAATTAAGACCTCCAGTCTCCCTCATGCTACCATAGCAGCAAATTAAGCAGGGTATCACTAATTCTATTAATTATATATAAAAATTGGTAATGAGTTGGATATATAAATGCATACACAATATATTTATAAAGTATTAATTATTCTTAACAGATGTTATTGCTGAAATATTTTTAAGAATGTGGAAATATCTGTTCTATTTCATTTAAGGAAAATCAATCAGATGATATAGATGCAAAAAGTATTTACAGTTTTCATTAGCCATTGTTATATCATCTGACTGATTTTTCTTAAATAAAATAGAACTGATATTTTAACTTCTTAAATATATACATATAGTAGAAATCAATTTTATCCTATATAGAGATAAATCAATCTAAAATCTTTCAGCCATGACTCCAATAGATTTTTTTTTGATAAAAATAAAAATTAAACTATTCTCTATTTTTTTAAATCTGCAATTCATTTGTTCAAGATTTTTATTTCATTGTACGTTTCAACTCTACTTTTTAACAATTAAATAGATTACATATATAAATGTATAACAAAATAGGTGCATCAAATGATTTTTCATAGTATCTAATTATTTGCTAATCAAAATTTTCTATCTAAAGATAATTTAAATTTTTTTCTAGTTGATAGTTAATTGAAAATAAAATTAAGATGTTCAAAGACAAATGTGAGGCAATAGTAAAATTCAATAAGATAGAATGATTTATTATTATTTTATTTATCTTAATCATAAATAGATCCAGGAACTTTTTTTGCTCATCATCAAAGTATTTTACCCAGTGAACCAATTGCTAAATTGTTTGATAATTATGATTCTCTTTGAAGCTTTTTATTTGCAGTATATTTAAAACAAATTTATGTGATTAACAAAATGATACTTGGAAGTAATCATTAATATGCTACAATAATTGCAACAAACGAAAAATTGATAAATACTATACATATGATAATATATACATGAGAGATTATGACCTGAGCCCATTAATGAGTGTTGGTTCAGGGTCAATTGTCTTATATTGTATCTTTAATCATATGATTTTAAACAATGTATGATGGGAGGTTATTAAATACATTTACTAAATGTTATTGTTGTTATTATTATTATTATTATTATTATTATTATTATTATTATTATTATTATTACTTTCAAATATCAGCCTTTCAAGCTAATTGTGCATGCGCTTTTGCAAGTATTAATAATAATAAATGAATACTTTCCTCTCCAATACAAGATATAGTATTTATGCAGGAATAAAATGAATCCACTTATTCCTACAACTCAAATGCTTATATATGAGCAAATCTGAAGTACTGGCAAGGAAAGCGTGAGGATGAACCACTCACTTTAAATTACTATATACGATGTCTGAATGAATGACGTTGGTGAAATTTAAAGTGAGTGGTCTATCCTCACGCTTTCCTTGCCAGTCCTTCAGATTTGCTCATGTATAAGCATTTGAGTTGTAGAAATAAGTGGATTCATTTTATTCCTGCATAAATACTATATCTTGTATTGGAGAGGAAAGTATTCATTTATTATTATTAACACTCGCAAAAGTGCATGCACAATTAGCTTAAAAGGCTGATATTTGAATGTAATACAATTGTAAACATGTGTTATATAAAAATAAATGCTTATTTATTATTATTATTATTTAAATTATGCACCTTAATTATATAAAAAGTCCATTAAAGTTTACAATGTAGCTTTAATATTAAGATGCTAAAATAAAATAATCGGCTGTTATTGCTGTTATTGGTATAATATCAACTAATTATTCCACTGCTTTCAGGGAGACAAATAATTATGTGTGCATATTTATAAAAGGTCTAATATTGAGCTTTATTAAGAACCCAGAATATAAACTAACAATCCATGCATTAAATCCACTTAGCCTATTGATAGGCCTGATTTTAAATTGTTAGTTACTTGAAATATAAAATGGATAAAAACCTTGAAAAGTATGAATTCAGATCAAACTTGAGCAAGTGTCATGAGTCTGCATCTCATAGTAAAATATCCTGAAAAGCAAAATAACAATTATATTGCATAATAAAATAATTTGAATAGCAGCTAAAAAGTCCAGTGCTTTTTTTATACTAGATCACATCACAATGCTCGTTAAGTCTTGACTGGAACCAGAATTTTTAATTTTTTTTTCCATATTACTTAAAGAGTAACCAACTTACATGAAACAGATCTATGATTCGGAGGTTTTGTGAATGTATGTATGGATTGCCCATTATGCTCAAGATGTAATAGCTTATCTTCAACTGTTATCACTGAACCGATTTTTTTCCCCGGAATATTCTAATATATAACACATAATATTTACAAATAGTTAGCTATGAAAAGTTGTTTACATGAGTCCAATGTGACTTTATATTATTAAGATAAGTAAATAAATAAACAATTTTGCATCATTGCCTGAAATAAAGAAAAAAAAAGATTTAATATTTGATTAAACCAACAAGAAGGAAAAAGCTACTTTGATTATTAAGTACAATTGTACGACCTCATTTAATATTTAAATTCATTTATAATCATCTTATTTATATTAAATTTCTAAACACTGTATACACACTTGCTGCCTTATACTTTATTGGGAATATAAAAAAAAGAATTAAAAAATACCTTAACATTTACGTTAAAAAAAAAATTGCAACTTCAACAAACTCTTCGCTTTTCAGATAACCAGTTCTCTGAAGCATTATTCAAACTAAATAATTGATGATCCCTAGCTGAAGAATTTGAAATAAAATACCCCTCTCTGCTTTTTTACAAAACTCCCGCCAATACAAAAGTTTTTATACAACTCGACATCTTAACCACACACTCATTCTGAAAATATTTAAATAAAACCTGATAAGATCACTACCAGAGCAAGAAGTGGGAAGTAGGAGTAGAAAACTCGGTTGTTGTTTTTTCTGACAGTTTAGAAAACAAATTTACTACCAGCGGTGTTTAGTCCCTTATTTGCTGGAAGAAATTCAGGGCACTTGACAATTAATCTCCACACAATAAGAGAAAAACGGGCTTGTTTTTGAGTTGTTTTGCATATTCACTTTTTCTGCTCTTATTAAATTAAAGTTGTTGGAAAATGGAAATAGGAAGTGAAGACACACGCACACACCCTCTACGCTCTTCTTAGTGTGAGGTCAGTGATCTAACAATAAACACATCTAATCACCACTGGAAGTAGACTGCTATTGCTTCTGTAAAAGTTTAAAACATTTAATCTTTTTAAAAAAGAGACCTTTTGAATATCACAACATAAATTTGTGTTATCAGCTACTTTAAAGACAAACTTCAGGACAAAAAGTCTATCAAATGTTCTTTCCTGCTATAAACTGAAGAAAATGAAGATTGGGCTAGCCATTTCAATTTCATAAAAATCATGCTTGAAAATAATAATACCCAGATTTCAATTTTTGTATATTTTTAAAGAATTTTAATACATAATATTAATTATCATTATCATTATCTATGGCTAACAAAAGAGAAAGAGTATCCTAACTCCAGAAAAAAATGAAGCATAAAGAAGAATAAAATGTTAAAAATATTATTTACAATGTCTATATAAATCCAAGCTATGAAACACAATTTTTTCCATATATATGATCCATTGATCTACTTATATAACATCTTACAACAGTGTTTTTGATAGTAAACTTGTCTTGTTTATAGACAACTTCCATATTTCTCTATTCTTTTTTATTTCATAAATAATTTCATATAAATAAAGATACAATAAAAGGCAAATAACCCCCAAGATGTATTTCGTGCTGAACCAGCACTCATCAATTGGGCCAGGTCATCATCTCTCATATATATCTTTATTACATGAAGAGTATTTATGTAGAGCAAATTGTCTCACTTTTATTTTCAAGCTTACTCCTCTCCCAATTTTTACGTTATCAACATTTTTATAAACACTTAATGATTATTAGTAACCATTTATTAAACTAGAGATTTTCTCTAGCACAAATATAAACTTTAATCCTTGTCTTGCTGAAAAACTTCATCATCTTGCCTAACTGTTGCTCTCCACTCTATTTTCTATCCTGTTACAGATGTCCAATCAAAACAACTGATATTCGACCACTCTGTCTTTGAAATAATCTTTATAGTATAAATAGGGTCTATCTCTCCCAACAAAAAAAAAAAAATCAACATCAGATTCATCATAAAAAAATATAAAAACTTGCTTTAGAAAGGATATATGCCCAATCCAATGAAGAAAGATCCAGACTCTAATTAGAGGCCACCAAGTTAATGTCAATTCTTTTTGATCATAAGGATGACATTTCTCTAAAGTGATCATATCTGCCTAATTTTTCAGATTTTTCAATCTCTTTGTTTTTTTATTATGTATAATAATAGAATGTTAGATTTGAAAGTTAAAGGATACTGGATCAAAATTTAACTTTTGTACAGTTCATAGTATTGCAATTGTACAGTCTGTAATAGATATGAAGTGGTGATATTTCAGTATTACTTTCAAAATCTGTCAACAAAATTGCACTGCATGATTGAATTTTAATGGTAATGAATCTATAATATAGTTTACATTTTTTAATTTTTAAATGTTTCAAGTATAATCTAATTTTTTTATTTCAAATATAATTTCATTTTATTTTAAAAAATTTAAGAATAAATATAAAATATATTTTATTTTTTATAATTATTAATGTTTTTTAAGCATTGAAAGTCACATGGTGAGAGAGGGCAGCATTTTTTAATCTTCACATTAGTAAAGTGTTTTTCCCCTTAATGTTTTAAATAACTATTATGCTAAAAAATAATTTAATTTGTTTATAAACTCTTCAAACTGAAGATTGCATATAAGGCAAATATTAATTTGTCATTTCTTGTACCCAAATATCACATAACCTCATGAACAACTAATCATTTAATTAGCTGGCAGTTTAGTGCAGTTTTAGGATGATGACCTTGAAAGCTAAAAGCATCTGAATCAAAGTTCAAAGTAAAATTTTTGATGCACAAACATGATGACTTTCTGTGTGCCTAACCATTTGATTATTTTGCCCTAAGAGGTTTACTGCAATGCTAGAGGGATTGATTCAATAGATAAAAGTTTGGATCAAAATTCAATCCACTACTTTGGGTGCCCAAACATCACATAACTTTTCAGACAATAAATCATTTGATTTTTTTTAACAAACTTTCTATGCACTACATGTTTTTGTTAATAAATTGAATAACCCAAGACTTAGGAGCCAAATAAGACAACTTTAACTTAGTCAGAATGTTCAGATATTATTTAATTGAGTGTTTTGTTTTGTGTTTCCTATCATAATATATATTAAAAATTGTTATTCATGTTTTTTATAACTGAATATCATGAATGATCTACAAAGAGCAAAGCAAATAGGCATACACCATATCTAAGTATACATTCACAGAATTCATATTTATATAAAGTTAATAACTGAAATACAGACTTATATATCAGTATCAATATATGTAATATATAGGGCATATGAACACAGACTTTCACACGGTTATCTTAATATATATATGAGCACTTATTGCATATATGTGTAGAGATGATAATCTGGACCAACTAATGATTGCTGGATTAGCGTGAAATACATATTGGTGATTATTTTATCTTTTCAACATATATGTGTTCAAGTGTATCAGTGATATGAGATAGAGTAGTGAGTGGTGGTCATGTGAAAGAAACCCTATATATTATATAAAGTTAATGTAATTTTTATTTCCATTTAAATTTTCTTTCAAATTCAGAAACGCCATTGCAAGGGTGATATGCATCGGCTTTATAGAAGCTGATAAGGTTAGCAATTTAGTGACTTCTTACAGCAAAAGAGAGTAATCATCTACATTTTGTATTTTTAAATATTTCCCCATATTTTTTTTGGATTGAATACAAAACAAGTTCTGCAAAACTATAAGTTAAATAATTTGATTTAAATTAGCAATTCTAATTAATGTTTAAAAAACTACCATCAGTTCAAAGAAGGTTTTACAAATACATTTTCAGTCTTCCCATCTCTAAATTAATCTAGTCTTAAGATTTTCAAAATTACTTCCCCAATATTAGTTATCATTCTCTTTCCTCTTTTTTCTTTCATCTTTTATAGTTTCCTCAATAATAATATTTCTTTAATCTTCTACATCTAAGAAATCCGGTTTCCTTTTTAATATCAATCTAATTTATCTTTTCTATTTTTCCAAACTCCATTTTAAATCATTCTTAAACTTTATTTTTAATAATTCAAATTTCTCATCTTTATAAAAACATGCTCCAGACATGACATTTTAGATCCAATTCAATGATTCAGAAATTATGTTTTACAAAAAAATCTTTTTTTTTTTCTCATTTCTTCTATCATCAATTAAACAGCTTCCTATATACTTAAAAATATTAATCTACACTTCCAAAATCTTCTTAACTTTCATATTTATTTCTACTATCTATTTACATAACTTTTAGTTTCACTCATTTACTTTTATCCCAAATTTATTTCAAATTTATTATTTTTATTCACCATTTTATTAAGTTCAAACTAACTACTTGAAATTATAACTATATTCTGCAAATGTATTGCACTCCTGATATTAATTCTGTTATTTTTTAAACAATAATCATTTGAATCTCATAAAAAAAAAAAAAAAAATTAAACAAGAGCAATTAATTAATTAATTAATTTCTCCTACTCAATAGACTGGTTTTTAAAATAACCCTTCAAAAAATGAAGACAAGGATTCAAAGCTAAAATAAGTATACTTGTATAACTAAAAACTCCCTTTATTTCTTTATAATATTTAAACTAAGTAAATAGAGGAATTGAACTTCAAATTGTTAACTCTATATTCTTCCTCCACTCCATCTTAAACAACTTACACACATGGCCACATATATGCGAAAAAGATAAATGATCCCCAATATAGATATTACATGCAGAACCAGCACTCATCAATTGTCTAGATCATAATCTCCCATATATATATAATTAGTGCTCAGCTTATATTAAAATAGCAATTTCCTAAACTAAATTTAATGGACAGGCTCCAATCATACAATATCAAATCCACCAAGGACTTTTAAGTGTTCATTGTTGGTTTTTCAATGAAATGGATGATTTAATAGTTGGAAAGATTGAGAAAATTGAAGCCTGTTCATTAAAGTTTATGAAATTGCTATCTTAATATAAGCTGAGCACTGATAATATATGTGAGAGATTGTGATCTGGTCCAACTGATGAGTGCTAGTTCTGCACGAAATACATATAATGGGGATCATCTATCTTTTTTGCCTGTATGAGGTTGTGTCAGTTGTTTAAGATGGAGTGAATAGATATAGTCTGAAAAATTCCAAGTTCAAACCCCTCTATTTACCTATATAAGAAACATTCAGTACATTGAATGAATAGTCTAATTAAATATTTAAACTAATAACCTGAAATTTAAAAAAAAACTAACCTAAGTGATCTGTCACTAGGTCAATTTCCATTGTATTAGTTATATTCCAACTAAAGACCCCTTCTATTCCTTGACTAGGAATATTAGTATTATTAACAATATGATGACATTCTTATATGATTATTTACTGATAAAGGCAAAAGCCATAATCAGACTCAGGATGGAATTATTATAGAACTATTCAAACATATAGAAAATGGTTCTAAAATAGAATGAAAATAGCTACTCTTGGAAATATATGAATAAGCAAAAAAAAATTAATATACAATAAATAAGTAAGTATAAGTGCATTAGTTTCAACCTTTGAATCCTAGTCCTTAAAGAAGAAAGCAAAAGCTAGAAATTGGTCTGGGAATGGACATATAATAAGAGCATTTTACCATCTGGTGACCATTAATTATTCAAACTATAGTAGATAGCTCTAAAGCAGAGTAAAAATAAATGCTTTTAGCTATATATAAGAAAGTCCTGTGGTGTTGATAAATATTAAACAAATAAAAAAAACAAAACAAAATAACCCTAACCTAAACTTACATCTAGCTCTTCTAGTTTGAAATTACAATTCATTAGATCTGTCACATTCTAAAAACAACTAAATTTTTAAATGTTTTAGAAAAGTTTGACCTTTACATCTTTTGGAAATACATTCAACTATTAATAATAATATGCAAGGTAGTAAGCAAAACATAACATTTCATTATTCTCCCTCTTCTTCTGATATTATTAGTCTGATCACTGATAGCTAGCATGAAAATTAATCAATGACTTTTAGATTCATAAATTTGAAAAATTTAAGATGAAATTCTCATCAACAAGATTATTTAATCAAAGATAAATATCAATAAAAAAAATTATAATTATCTAGAAAGGATCCTTTTGATTTCTAGTTTCTAAGCATTATGAATTATCACACTATTAGCTGAGGGTAGTACCTATCAGAAAAAAAGAATAACATTCATCACAACTTTGTGTTTCATATTAATCGCTATGTTTTATTAACAGTTTAATGTATTTTGAAAGGTATACATAATAGTATGAATTTCTCTAAAGAGATTTAACAATTTTACTAGATGATAAAAATAATCCAATATATTATTGCAAGTAAAATGCCATAACTACAAACTTTCAGATAATCATTAATTACTATAGCTTTTTAATTTCATTTTATTTGCAAAAATTGGATCAATAGATGCAACCTTACTAGTTTTAATTAACTTTATTACATTTACTATATTCATTGGAGATTATTTATAAATCTTATTGAAACAAAATAGATTTAAAGTAGAAAAGTAGCAAAATAGATATTTATATATATAGATTATAATTAGGTAATAATCAATATACATCTAATTCATTTTAATTAGTATATTCAATAGCCAAGTCACTTTATGGTTATTAACGAGATTAGATTCCATGTAGCTACAAAAATATCACTTGATACATGGGCTTGATCTCTGGCCTTAATGTTATTTAATTTTTTTAAAAAGATGGATTTAGTATTGTGAGCTATGGGATCAAAGCTTAGATAGCATCTTACAAACCAAAGTGTGAAAAGAATGAATGTAATAATTCTTATATTGGGAAAAAGATCACTTTGTATATTTTTTATGTGTTTGTTGATTGTTAGTAAGTTTGAATGAATCTATGTTAGTGATAAAAATATGACAAGGAAGAAGGAACAATCCATAAAAAAGTATTCCAATGTTTCTTCACATCTATGACAGAGGGAACATAATGGATTTATATTTGTGAAGTGTCACTTGTAGGAGAGAAAATAATTAGTAGAAATAACTTTTGACATCTATTTTAATTAAAAAGTCCAGATATTTGGATTCCAAGTGCCAATAACTGAACTTTTTTATAATTTATTTGTTACTACATAACAAGAAAGAGTGATGATTATTTGATATGCTATAATTATTTTCAATTTCACATGTTTGCCAATAGTTAATTTTATTTAGAAATAGATTATGTGAGAGAGTAGTGTGTTTACTTATGAGAATTATTAAGGTTTTGATAAAATTATTGTTAATGGGTAGTGGAGTGTCAGTAGGGTTAACATGAATTACACTAATAGCATTTAATTCTTACTTCTGATGTTGTTTTAAGCAAAGTTACAACTTCTGAGAATGGAGAATGATAATACAAATATCCATGATCCATGTTGTTTTCTAAAATAGTAATTAATAAATTTGGAATTTGCATTTAATTCTCTACTGCCAAATTAATTTTACATTACTTCTAAGTCAATCATAAAAAAATGTTTTTATTGAAATAAATATAAAGGTTCAGTATGAATAAGTCTCAAATTTGAAGTTGTGTTATAATATTTTGAACTTAAAGATTAATCATTCCTTTCTTTAACATAACATGTTTGTGGTCTCTGAAGACCACTGCCAGAAAATCAAAATATCAGTCATTAATAAAATTTTATATATCATTCAAATTAAGTGTAAAATGTGAATGTGTTATTTTATAATGAATTATACATGAATGTTTATGTGTCAGTAATGTTTTTAAAATTGGGTATATATATATATTCACACAAATACCTTCATTTGAAAATCTTGTTTATTGGTTAAAAAAAAACTTAACCAATAACTGAATCCAGCACTAAATATATAGGAATCGTCATCACTTGCTGAACAAACTATTACTGAAGCATATTGATTTCACATATAAATATAGTGCTAGCCACCATAAACAATCAGGAGTTCCAAACCTGAGTATATATAACGAGTAGATACATTGTATTTTTACCTCAGGCAAGTGGAAGTTATCTTGCATCTACTATTTTTCATTTGCCTAGCACATAAAAAACCCTAACACAATGTTTTGTCACGTGACTTCATTCATTTTCCTTTCAATGGTAGAAAAAGCAATCAAACTAATCAGTACCTGGAGATATGCAAGATAGCATAAATTTAATAGTTTAATGGCTATATTTAGCCTAAAACAAATGTTCCCTACTTCTTTTGTGATAGCTTAAAACAAAAAAAAATTAATGTTTTTATTTTATTTTTTTTATGCATTTTAAAACGAGCAATCACTTCCTCAATAATAACTATGAAAACTATTCCAAATATTTATTCAAGCATGTCAAGAATTCATTTCAATAATATACTCAAATCTGATTAAATTATCAAACATAGTCATAAAGATTAAAAAAGTTAATATAATCAGTAATTATATAATTGTAAGGTTACAGTTACATACATAATATGTATAAATGCACATATACACAATAAGCCGGCAAGTAAATTATTTTACAATTCAATTACAAAAAAAGAAGGGGGAAGAAAAAAAATATTTTTTTACCTTTTAAAGTAGTTTAAAGGGTCTGACATCTGCATACAAACTTCGGAAATCCAGATAATTTTTCAAAAATGGCTGTTCGCATTTTTTTTCTTTAAATTAAGCAGTTCTCAAATTCTAACTTAGCACTCCTATTTTCAGGACAAGCCATAACTATTTACCATTCAAAACTTTCAAACCATTCATCGAAATTAATTTACCTTCGGGCTATCTGAGCATGTGCAATAACTGACCAATCAAAAACCTTTCAATCATTCAGTCTTGGTTTAGCTAGATGAAAGATAGATATAAAAAAAAAAGTGGAAATGAGGACCAGTATTTATTTAAAAAATAAATAAATAAAACATGAAAAAGAAAATCTTTTTTTAAAAAAAAAAGAATAAAAGAATATCATGAAAATCTGAATAAACAAGTCTTAAATCAGACCCCTACATACTGAATGAATTTTTATTTTAAAACCTGATTTTAAACTATAATTCATCTAGGTCAAGTGTTTTTAAGTTAAAAAAAGATATTTTTAATTCGATAAAAATGTATGACCAATAACAATTTAATATAAAAAACCGAATACACTATAATAATGAAAACCCGAACATTGGTGTCTGTGCAAAAACCATAATGTATACTTATTTTTATTCACACTGATTTTATTTATATATTATCAATGGAAGAGCTATAGTGAAGCATACCAAGATACCTTTTATTTATATACAAAATATTAAGATACATGTTATAAAAATTAAAAAAGTGCTTTTTTTGAAATTTTGCATAGAGACTCAAAAATACTAGATTCAGCATTGGTATACCCTAAATATATCATATCTATGCAATGTTTAATGTATACTTTATACTTTTATGCATTACATTACAGAGTGACCTTTATAGTATTATCATTGTTTTAATAATTATTGATCCACTGCAAAATAAGTTTAGTTGACTTTCTCTACTCCCTAGCCTTTTTTCTCCACAATAGAGCAGCAAATTTCCTTATTTCATTTAGCCACTTCACACAGATTATTCTTAGTCATTTACAATCTTTAAATTAAGAATTCAACTGGCCATCTAATAATATCTTTTTTAGGAATATGTTCTGTCGGCTCCATGTAAGTCTCTTCATTTTTTGTAAATAATATCTGTTTGTTCTGTCACTCATGTATTTCATTTTTTATCTGCTACATACACTTCATAGAGTGGCCAGAAATTTTATTACTTTATTATGTGTCCAAGTCTCAAATCCATAAGTAAGAACTGGTAAAACACATTTATTAAAAATCTTCCTATTCAAATACATAGAGCATTACCTTAAAATTCAATAATCAAGAATCTAAGGACCCAGGTTTGAATCCCATGCTAGTACTGTCATTGGTCAGGCCAGCAACACCTGAAGAAGAAGGGAGAACAATACCTCTCAAAACATGCATATACTAGCTAGTTTGCTGTGATATTACTAACAGTTGGTGCATATACTAACCTGTTTGCTGTGATATTACTAACAGTTAAATATATTTAAAATATTTAAATAAAATTAAATTGTTCTAAAGACATTGAACACACACATTAGATGATGGAAATACTCCAATATAAAAATACAACTAGAACACCATCATCACAAACCTTCAGAAACACACTAAATACATAGACATATTTCTTTTTAATATTATTTCAACTCAAAAGCATATCATTCTAGATTAATTCTATTAACCATTATGTTTACATCTTTACTACTAATCTGATCAAGGTTTGTAATTGTTAGCTTTTTCTAATTCATGAATATCAGTTTTATTTTATTTTTCTCAGAAAATTCTTGAACATTATTTAATCTTTTTAGCTTTTATCTTTAGGCCTACTTTCTTACTTTCTTATGAGAACTCTTGCAACAATACTACTGTAAATAAGTTTTGGAAATATGAAGACATTCTGTCATGCACCCTTCTCAATGTTAATCTTCTTAGTATTATTATATAAACTAATTATTGAAGTCCTTCAGAATATGACAAATATCCTGGATCTATATCTTGATGATACAATGTTTTAATCACTGGAAGAAATGCTTATAGAATCAATTGCCTTTTCATAATGTACAAATCCAAAGCATAATGTCAATTCATATTCATTGCTCCTTTCTATAACTTCTCTCAATACTTGGATGTGATCCACAATGCTAAAACCAAAACCAAAACCAAATTTCACTCTGAGTTATAATTATCTTGATAAAGATTTTATACAAAACTGATAGAATACTGATAGGTCTGTAATTTCTAATATCTTCTTTACCACTTTTTTTAAGTATTAATATTATTACCGCATTCTTTCATTCACCTGATACATCTTTATTAGTCAGATATTTAACTTTTTCAACAATTTTTCTATTTCTTCCACCTGCTTCATTTAAGATATCAATTATAATTCCATTATTTTCTGGAGCTTTTTCTTTCTTCATAGATTGTATTACCTGTCTCATTTCTTCATTTAAAATGCTGGGAAATTCAGAAGATATAATAACTATAGTAGATATTTTGTTTTGTTGTTCTTTATTGTTATAATAATTTTTACAGAATTCTTACACATTTCATGATGTCATCTCTCTTTTTGGTAATTATTTCATCTTTTCTTCTTATTGCAGAAATAACTTTCCTTCCAATTCCAAGATGTTGGCTTACACTTTTGAAATTTTTATTCTCATGTACGCAGCTTCTTTAAATATTCTCTTTTTTTCTTCTCTCCCCAATATTCTTGCATTCTCCCAATAGAATTTATATTTATTAGTATGTGCTTGGTCTATTGCATTCAATATTTATCTTTTCATCTTTTATTGATACTTTACATTTTTTGTTTTCTGTAGGATGGCCCATTTTAAACATTTACATAACATTTCATTGATACAATTCTTGTTCTTTAGCATTTCAGGAATAAATTTTATAAAAAATTAGAATTTCTCACAATGTGCCATGGCTTTGGAAAGCTATTCTGATTTTATATTAATTTCAGATTTTCCTTAGTTTGTCTGTTTATTTTTGTTAATGTTTCTTTTTTATTATCAATTTAAATTTTTTTTAATGATAGAGTTTGTTTTATATGGGACCTTTATTTTTTCAAAAAACTGAATTCTGACAAAATTTTTGTACTGTTCAACCATGATAATTCCATTTTTTGTGTTTACATTGAGCATATATATGTTAAGTATTTTTTCCTTTTGTGGCAAAGAAGGTCTTCAAACTATTGTTTTGATTCTAAAAGTAGTCTTGTCATAAAAACATTTAATATATCAACTTTCACTCTTATTTTAATTTTATAATTAAAAGAGTTGTAATTGTTTTTCACTATGTGGCCATACAATTATGCATTACTGATGCAATAAAGTCAAATTTTTAGTCAAGATGAAATAATGTTTATGGTTGTATTTTCAAATTATTCCATGTAAATGTTACAAATAAGTCTTAGCAATAGTAAATCAATCGTTTCACTGATTTTGTTTAATCCAAAAATGCCAACAGCTTACAAGTCATGTAAACATATAAATTAAAATACATTGCAGCTACACACACATCTAGGTTACCTATTTGTAATAAAACTATTCATACCATATAATGTGTTTATAACTATGATTATTGAGATATTTATCAGTAACTTATAAGCATATGCCTCTTAATTTTGTTGAAAGAATTGAAAACATGTAGTTGTTATGTATAAGATTAACAATTCCATTTTAACCATCAATAACAAAAGTTGTTCTATCCTCATTTTTTATCACTGGATGCAGCAAAGTTTACTAAGATGTTAGTTCTCTTTTCATGTTCTTATTAAATGCCCAAAATGCTTAGAATCTCTGACAAAGGGCTGTATCTTATATGCCAAAATCTAAAAAGTCTTGAAAAGAAATATTAGTAAATTTTGACATAGTAAGTTTCTAGCATTAACAATAGATACCTATGAATTTTAAGCAGACTGAGAAATGTAAAATTTCACTGAACTATGTTAAATCAGTGAAATATTCCTGTAATGTTTTCTGAATAATGCTTGTAGCTTAATGTTTTGTAACAGATAAAAAAAGTTCCAAGTAAAACATTAAAAATCAAGAGGATTTCATAAGTAAGATGTACAATATAAAATTTCTATCAATTATTATTATTGGTAGAACAGCCTAATTAGTTAGGGTATCACCTAAAATTAAGTAGTCATGAATCTAAAGGGCACTAATTCAATCCTTTGGTAAGCTGCAACACATGAAGAAAAGGTAATAAAAATATCATTTGAAACACTATATACTGTGATAACTGAAATTTCTTCTTTTTTTTTTTCTAAAAATATTGATTAATTCAATTAGATGATTAAAAATAATCCCACATGTCACTGTTGCCAAAATTTCAGATAAAAATTAAAAACGTAGTAGGGATCCAATTCTATATCGAACTTTAAATGTTATGAAAAATTATGATTAAAACTGTTGAAAGTAGAAATCAATTAATTTTCTTATACAAATGTAGAAGTGAAGATATTGATTGTCCCTAAAAGCTTGCAATTGAAATCTCAAGTTTACTCCCAAAGATCAGAGAAAATCACTCAGAACACTAGAGAAAGCCTATTAAGGGAAAAATAAATGTTTAACAGTTTTTAACTATCATAGTATATGTCCATTAATAAGATAGAATATTTACTAAAAAATAAACTTACTGACAAAATTTTTATCAGAGTTTTTCAAGCATTGAAAAATCAATTTTAAATTATATAAACAAATAAAAGAACATCAAAATAATAAACTTTTAAACTCAAATGGGCATATCAAGCTTCATACTACACCAAATCATTAGTGACCAATGCTGAAACTTCTGTACTGAAAAATGATTAAACTTTGCCACCACGCTATATAATATCACAATATTAGATATAATGGCAAAAACTGACAAAAATCACTCAAACATTGCCTCTAAAAGAAGTAGCAGAATTACATTAGAGAATTAAAAATCATTCAAAAAATACCAGCAACCTACATCAACAATACTTATATTAAAAAAAAAAAAAAGATATTAAATCTCTTAAACTAGACAAATCTATAATCATTTCCCCTGCTGATATTGATTATGACAATAAAACTAAGATCTCTTCATAGCAATGTAAACAATCATCATAAAATTGCCACCACAAAAGAATAAAGCATGTATTGTTTCAATATGAAATGTAAATATATTATGCTAATATAAATTATATTCACATTAGATTATCTAGAAGACTTCATGTGGCTCATGGTGGATATATTGGATATGCAGCAGCCTGATATACCCATGACCTGACATCAAATCTGAGACAAATAAAACTTAATAATTTTTATTTATTTTTGGAAGTTTTAAATTATGTTACTGGTCATTTCAATGGATAATTTGTTATTCTTAAAAAGAGAGTAAACAAAATTTAAAAAAAAAAACACCAAAACTCTCACACTTGGTTAACTTTTCCTTTCACAATCCTTTTTTCAGGGAGTTGTTAAAGATCTTTGTTCTGTAATAAGCTACTTAATGTCTATTTTTTACATTGTTCTTATATATATTGTCTAACTGTCTGTAATGCATACATTTAAATACACTCTCCACTAACTATATAATAATAGTCAATATAGATACATAATAATCTTCAACACAGATACTTTTTTTAATGTATACACAAACTATAAATTGTCTAAGTTTAAATGTTTTTATCTATTCCGGTTGCATTCACTGAATTAGAATAGCTTCAATGTCAAGTTGTTGTTATCATTATTGATATTAATATAAATACAGTCCTAATATGGTTTCATATGCTTATGATAAAGATAAAAAGCAAGTTTAATAATTCTGATTAAGATAACCCTGCTTCAAATCTAGGTCAATTACAAACATTAGTTTACTAAATAATCTTTAATGTTCAACATTTCAACTGATATGCAGGGTGAAAAATCAATTACAAAATATATATATGTATATAAATTAAGATATTAATTATATCAATAGTTCTGTTTTAACAGCATCCAATCAAATCTGTCTTTGATATCTGATGGTACTTTAAAAACTTTTCACCCACTCCTATACCTGCAGCAATTTTTTCCCATAGTAAAACTTATCAGCTAATTTAATTATTCTTTTAAAAAAAAGAAGATTGCTTTAATAAATATTATATAGCAGATTCTTAAAGAATAATAATAATAATAATTTTAAGGATAAAACAATAATTTTCATAATTAGCACTAAATTAAA
This sequence comes from Epiperipatus broadwayi, assembly GCA_028023455.1. Lineage (NCBI taxonomy): Eukaryota > Metazoa > Onychophora > Udeonychophora > Euonychophora > Peripatidae > Epiperipatus > Epiperipatus broadwayi. The sequence goes on along the minus strand of JAQFVV010006225.1, from coordinate 1,172,955 downwards.
TTATATTGACTTAAACAGTGCACTGTTTATCTTTCAAAATAATGAAAGTAAAAAAAATTGATTCAAATAGAAATAAAATGGAATGACAATCCTATTCTATCTTGTAAAAAGTTCTGGATTGAGGAAAGCAATTTCACGGGACATTGTTTTTAGAGAATAAATAAACGAATCAGTTTTTTTTTTCCTTAGTCTATTGTAAATTTTTTTTCCAATTAAAATGTTTAGAATCATATATTTATATTTATTTATTTTTTCAATACTTATTTATAACAAAAAGCTATTAAGTAGATCAGATTTACCAATAACTCAACATATAGTCCTGCTACCTAAGATTGATCTCAAATCAACCAAAAATCTATAAACAAAAAATATATGATTAAAAAATTAACTTTTTATAAGATTCCAAACAATTTTTTTTTTCCAGATCCAACTTTATAAACATTTTTTTTTTCCAGATCCAACTATATAATCAGCTTGATTTGATCTTTTTTATATGTTAATGGAGTCTCATCAACAGTTTAGGATGATCGTGATTGTTGCACTAATCTCCATAAATTTAGTCATGGTTGTAGAAGTGGTCAAACAGTTAATGACCACATGGCTAGCAACTGTCAAATAAAGTCAATGAATGAATTATTTCTAGTTAGAACCTTTACAGGTTTCTTTATGATATGTTAATAGTTGAGCTGACTAAAAAAAACAATCCATATAAATAAATAAATCCATTTATTTTTACAGCATTTTTATTCTGTACAATTACTATTTATTTTCTGAATGTAATAAATAAATTCAAACTAATATACTCTCTTGTACATTTAACTAAATTTCCCGTTTTACTAATTCCCTATTGTATGCATTTTGATGGATAAATATGTTGTTTTTTAAAATTATAATATACATTAAATTACACTGTTTAAACAACTGAAAAAAGTTCAGCATTATATTCTCTAAAGTAGCCTTAATAAAAATTATCAAGATAAGACAAGTTAGACAAAGTTTTTAATTAAAGATTGTTTTGAAGTTATATAGACCCACTTTACAGCAGATCTGCAGAATAGAAGTTTGAGATAAATTATCTCATGATATAATTAGTGCATGTTTAAATTCTGACTTCTCTATATATCTGAGTTTATGAGTGTAAATAATTTACTTATAATTCATATAAATGTATCACAAATTTATGGATATATAGATCTTTTAGTAAGTTATCAGACCACATCAGACAAAAAGTCAACACCAAATAAAATTTATAAATCAATACATGAGGACATTAAGGATTCAGCAAGCATCTATAATGTCCCGAATATTTCATGAATAAATTCTTTTGAAACTATTCTATTCTGAAATTTTATATACACACATTCTCTGTTCAAACTCTTGAAGTAGAAAGAATATCATTTAATTTCTTATATTTAATGACACTATAGATTTCAAAATGGTTTGTTCTAATTGTTCTGAGAAATAAAACTAAACTCCTGCAAAAGTCTTCTGGTTTACAACTTCGTGTTGTAAAAAAATTATAAGAACACATAAAAGCTTTTGTTTAGTATTAAGAAGGCTAAAGAAAAACAGACACCAACATTAGAAGAGCTAAGACATATATCAATAGAAGACATAGACTCAAAGATACTAGCAAGGATACTATTGAAGAGACTTCATTCTGTGGTTTTCTCTAAGATTTCGAAGGCACATCATGCAGTCAAGGGTAGACGTGCTATCAATGCAGCAATGAAAATTCAAGAAGCTGTGAAATATGCCAAAGAGCTGGGATTGACTCAGTATTATGATGTGAAGATTGACTTTAGATCAGCTTTTGATTTGGTGAATTGGTCCTATTTGATAAATAATTTATTGGAATTAATACCTGAACATGGTATGTTGATAAACACAATTGAAAACTACATTAGTAATAACAGGATTTCAATTAAAAATTATATGAGGCAATCTGATTTCTTTATACCAAACAAAGGGATTCCCCAGGGTTCATCATTGGCTGCATTGCTTTTTGCAATATATATATAGATCCTCTAGTAAAAGATATAGAAGGTAAGGTTACAGGTATATATTTACCGTATCTTGGGGTGAAGGTAGGAGTTGTTGCCTTTATTGATGATCTAATTATAATTTTTCAAAATGCCTACAACATCCAAGTTGTGATGAGCAAACTCAATAAATTTCAAGAACAAACTGGATCTTCTGTTCAACTGGCAAAATCTGCGGCGTGGCAATTGGCCACAGGAAGAAAAATGCCCTGTGAATTCCTTGCCACACCAACAGATTTTCTAGGAATACCATTATATAACTCAAAGACCTCAATTAACAGATATTTAAATAAGTTAATTATAGAAAAGATAGCCATGAGGATAAACAATTTCTCGTCATTAAAACTTTATGAAGTTACAAGGGCTAGAGTATTTAATGCCATAACAATGGGTATATTGAACTATTACGCCCCATGGATTGACCTCTATAACACAACAACAAGTAAGATCTATAGAATGGCAAAGAAATATATATGGGGAAGGGCAAAAAGTCTAGTTTCGATCTCAACATTACAGCTACCTATTAATAAGGGAGGTCTCAACTTAATTGACCTAAAAGAATATATTATGTTTATCAAAGCTAAGACATATATAAATGTCATTAAAGATAAATGCTTTGATCCTCCACTGATTGAAGTTAATGTCTACCATGAAATAGGGAAAGAAAGGAGATCCTTTTTTGCCAATCTGCGGATAGCAGACAAGGATTTACAGGACAATCTAGACTTGATTAGTTTGGAAGGGGTTAAATATAGAGAGATAAAAAACCAGGGAAGTAATGCACGAAGTATAGAAGGATTTTTACCTGGATTAAATATAAATAATATATTGAAGAAATTACAACAGATATATGCACCACAATCGTACATTAGGTTTATGTTTAGGTTACTAAATGGGCTCCTTCCTACTAAGGCCCTGCTGAATAGTAGGCTCCATATAAACTTGGAACCAATATGTGTATTATGTAAAATAAAGGAAGATAGCTTGTTGCACTTATTTGAGGAGTGTAAAGTCCTCTGGCACATTAGAAATAAAGTGTTTCATAAACCAGTAATAAACTTAAATAAAATAGTAAAAAGAAACTTTGTGAACTTTAACCCTCATAACACATTGGCAATAATACATACATTGAAAACAATATGGTCCATAAGATGTAATGCGATCTATGATAATAAAAAGTATAACTGGTTAAAAAAACTAGATAAAGATTGGAGCAAATACTTTAATCAATGCCTAAGATACCTACCGAAAAAAATTATGGTCAAAATATGGTGTGGATGTATGCCGACACTATGTGAAGTGTGGGATTGATAATCTAAATCAAAAATATTTATAGAAGACCTGGATATATAGTGATGCATTTCTATAGGGTAGTGTTTTTAAAGTAGAGTAAAATAATTATTATGTATATCTGATAGTTAAACCATGTGGTTTATTTGTAAAAAGTGTATATAAAATTTGTGTTATTAATAAAGAATATACTTTAAATAAATAAATAAATAAAAGCTTTTAAAATTAAACCTTGATTAATAATGTTTAATTAATAAACATAAAATATTAAAAAAAAAAACCAGCAAGAATAGATATATATATTTATAAAATAATTTAAAATAAAATGTTGCATGAAAGATGTAAAGTACAGTAATTACAGCCAATAAACACACACAGAAAAGTAATTTTGAAGCTTAAAACCCATTGCATGTATATAGATTTTAAGTAATTCCCAATGTCTGCCATTTTATATTAGCATTATCATTTCAATCATTAAAAAGATTAAATATTTTATTTATATATATATAATCAGTAAATGGATTTAATAAAATAAACAGGATATGTCAGCATGTATTTAGAATTAAATTTGTTATGCAGAAAATAAGAATAATTGAGTTTGAATCAATTAAATTTAATTAAATTTAAATTAATAAGCAACACTATCAAAATTCATTAATAGAAAATGAAAATTGCTTTAACAATTTTTTGTCATGTGATATATTTGTCATTACTGCCCACCTGCACCAAACATAGAAGTGTCATAATTTTAATTAATACATCAAACTGAATTAATGAATAATAATGCATATATTAGTTGCAGAGGAAAAATTTCTCTAATGGATAAAAGGTATATATAATTTGCAGTATCATATAAATTTCTCTTACATATATATTGTAAGTCTTCAGATTAACTGTAGATCAAAGAATTAAAAAAAGAAAAAAAAAGAAGTTTGTTGATCTTGTTTAGTTTTCTTTTCACTTGATCCATGGATAATGGAGATCTTGAGATACAAAGTTAACTTAATAACCATGGCAACCTAAGACTTTAAAATAATAATGTTTACTGCTAATTCTAGCTTCAAAATCCTAGAACTGTTGTGATCAATCTCAGAAAAAAATATAAACAGGTAAATAAGTAAATAGATTTTGGAAATAGTTAAATGTATCATAAAAGATTACTTGAATAGAATCAATATTATTGTTATTAAGTATTACACATTTCAATTTCTGTTATTGCAATCACCATAACAATACCTATTACACAATTAAATGTTTTATGTTTCACATATATTTATTTGAAAATTAATTTGGGGGGGGGGGGAATTATTATTAAAAAAACATATGTAAAAATATTTATATCCATTAAAATGTATTAAAATCGTAATATGAATTCTTTATTTTGGTTTAAAATGAAAAATAACTTGTAAAACTATTTTATTTTCACTGTATCCAATTTTTTTAAAATTTCCATTTCACTTACTTTAGAGGCAAAAATTTCTTGAACAAAATTACACATCACTGGCTTTAATTTTCCTTTTTTAAGAATAATAATTTTAACTATCTACTCATTCAATGGGCCATTTAGCTGATGAAATTCCAGGGGAAATGACAAAAAAAGTTGGACTCCCCCCCCCACCAAAACGCATTGTATTACCGGTCAGCTACATAAATATAATTCTGTGGTTAAAAATCCAGAATTGCATTCATTTATTTGTGATGGATATAAACCCCATTATGTTTCTATGGATATTGTATTTCGGATTAAGGAAATCTACAAGATCGATTAACTCAACTTATGGGTGATAATAAGTGATTTAAACTTCACTTTCCCGTAATTCCAAAAAAAAAGAAAAGGCTAATATTGATTCATTTGATTACAACTGGATTGTGTCATTAAAGGAATTATCTTTGCATATTATTGTCAATAAAAAAGTAAAATTAAAGCCAGTGATATGATGTAATTTTGCATCTGTCGTTTTTGAAAGCTGGATATTTATATACTTAAAAGAAAACATTGGAAATTAAATGCAAAAGGAATTGAATTCAACTCTGAATTAGTTGCCACACATGCTTATCTTCTCTACTAAAAGAAAAACCATCTCTACACCTTAGGATTGAAAATAAAGAACCGAAAGTTATGTCGGATCAGTGGATAGTGAGTGAAAATGGATAGACTTTCATTTATATGATATGATTTCTATGCATATATATATATATATATTTGTTAAAGGAAGGTGATTATTTACATTTTACTGTAAAAACATAGGTAAATAGTATATATGAGTATGATAGAATTTATGCTATAAAAAGATCAGAGATTCTTGTAGTTCTTATTATTTAGGCACTTATCTAATGATATAAGCTAATATTGCCTGATGTTTTCAAATATTTAATTTTTTGTTTGTTCAAAATTTAACTTGAGAATATCAAATAGAAAAAGGGTTTAAATATAACATTTTTTTGTTTGTTTAATTATTTAGAGATTACATTAATAAAGAAATAGAAATCAATTTATTTGATCACTTTTTTTTTCATTATCTATCATATTTAAAATCTCAGGAAAACATTAAAAATCTCTCCTTTTTATAGATCATATTATTATTTTTATTGATTTTATAAACATCGATTGATGTCCCATTATATTTTAGTATTACTGTTATCAATTTTTACTATAAATCAATAAATTTAGAGTTGATTTAAAATCCAACAAATCTGTTTAATTTTATTTCATTTGAATGTGCAAGATAATGTTGGTAATTAAAATTTGACCCAAGATCAAACCCACCTTAGTAAGTGAACTAAAATTAGATATATGTATATTTTATATACCTTTTTTTTAAAAATCCAATTACATATAAATTTTATATTTATTACTGCACTTAAATATTTGTTTATTTATTTAAATCAATATTACTAATAGAAATAATTTCATTAGCTCAGAGTTGATTATTTATTTGCTTATCTTGTCTGGTTACAAAATCTTGATTGATTGTATTCTGCCATTAGTCAGAATAACTAATCTTAACTACTTTTAAAATTATTTTGAAGTGGAGATCATAAATTTCATTAACTAGCCTAACGAATATTATCTTGGTTTGGATAACTGCCAATTATTGTCATATATAGCTTAATTGTTACAAAGTCCATTTTATAATGAATTGATTGGAAATTTAAGTAGGTAATAATCTCGATGATGGTAATTCAGTAAATATCCAATGGAAACCTATGGTATATTTTATATATAATATGATTGGGTACTGCAAAAACGTGCAGTTGTCTAATGGAATTTATTGATAATAAATTCTTGTGGAGTATTTCATTTTAGAATATAAATAAATCAATAATTGTGTATTGATCTACTGTAGAATACGAATGAAATGTTTAAAATATATTTAATGTTTTATTAAAATATATGTAAAAAATTGAGTAAAGGTTTATTTTATTTAAGCATTATAAATAGCACATAGGTTTATGAAATGTTTTCAAAATGTAATTATGGTTATTTAGAAACTAGTCTATTTAAATAAAACAATGTCACTAAAGATTAAAATAAATTTGGATTACTGTAAGTAATATTAAATCCATAAAGTATGTCGGAATTTAGTTAGTTATTGATTTGAATTGAATTTCATTCAATTATCGACTAAATAGATATCTCAAGCATACATCATTGTTTAGGGCAACGATGTATGATTTCACTGCTTATTGTAGTTTACTTTGGAATCATGAATGGATTTGTTGATGTCTGGAGTGATGATCTAGTCTTCTATATTTCATTTTAAATACTATCTGGATAAATTATATTTTGATAGGGATTATTATTAACATTTTATGAAAATGTGGTGGACAATCTAAATAATTATGTATGGGAAATATTGTTATTGCCTAATGTGATCAATAACTGAGCTAGATAATTTTACACAGGTTCTAATAGAGTTACTATTTGTTTATGCATGTTTTGCTCTATGATAAATGATATAAATCTTAAGGGCATTTCTTTGTGACAAATGTTGACTGAACAAATGTAAAGAGGTAGTGAGATAGAAAATCCATTATTATTGTGACAAAGTAGCTACCCAATGCTAGCTGATGATGATCATGTACAAGTAGCAAATATTATAAAATGCCAAATCAACTTTAGGGCTGTTATAAAATGACATTCCACATTTAGTTTAGATCTATTATTATGAATGATGTCTCAATTCTCAGACATAATAAAGCTTTTTTATATATTATTATCACATATTATAATCAATAGTTCATTACAAAATGATGAACAACGATTGAGCTAGATTTTATTTAGATTATATTGATCATTTCCTGAGCATCATCAGGTTTATCACGTTACAATATATATAATATATAAAATTATATACTAGAAAAGCATTCTATTATGATAATCAAACAGTTAGTCATTCAGTAGATTATATAACATTTAAAGAAAGGATTATGCTATGATTTATAGATCTTTGGGTCTTAAGTTTGCCATTCTGTCACTGTATTAAACTGCACAATGAATGCATTCCGATTTTTTTAAAAATGGAATAATTTAGTCAAAAATCAGCTTTTTCCTCCTGCTTAGATTTTTTTTGTAATTGTATGGGTAGTAACTAACATATGATTATCCATCTTTCTCTACCTTTTAAATTTTAATTGGCATTTCACTTTATCGCAAATACAAAGTTATCATCAAACACACTTATGTATACTAAATGTGTTTTCCCAAAATTAAGTAAACTTTAGAGAGGATTTAAAATGATACTAGTTTTTGTTATTTTTTTCAAATAATATCAACATTTTGATCACTTTTATAACAAAAGAGACTTCTTAGTTTAAACATTTTTATTATATATTATTTTATAATAAAAATATTTTTTATTTATAATTATAGTAACAATTAAAATAGTAATTTTTAATTAGGAATAACATTTTTTTTAAAAAGCAATAAAATTTTGAAAACAAGTGAATGAATTACAATGTTTTACTTTCAATTAATGTAAGACCACTTAATCATTATGATTTTATAGAATTTGTTAACAATGTTTGTCTTTTTAAATATATAAACTTATTTTGCAAATATCATTAATGAAAAATATGAATCAAACTAATCTGGTTAAAAAAACTTGTTTAGATATAAAAAGTTGCTTCAAAAATAAATTTCTTTAATTGTTTTTTAAATAAATATCCAAGTAATTTTTAAATAATAATAACATATCCATTTTTAAAATGACAAATCATTATCGAAACTCTAGCAAAAAGTTAATAAATAAAAGTGAGGTTAATTGCCCAAGTTACAAATTAGAATAAGAATCAAATTATTATTCATCAAATTATTATTCTTTATTTTCTCCAGTTTCAAATTTATTTTTCATATGTATGACCTTCAATTCAGTTATTTATTAGAGTCTTTTTCGGCGCCTTATTAAAAATATCTTTAAAAATAGACATAATAATATTTTTAATATTACTAATATAAAATGTTTCATATCTGTCATCTTATAAGTTTGTGACATAAACAAAAAAAAACATATACTTATAAAAGTAAAATATTCTTTTAAAAAAGCTATATATAAACATATATTTATAAAAAGACAGATGTATACCAGAATCTGCTTTCTTAAACACAGCAATTAAAAATTCTAATCTCACTCCTCTGTTTACAGGTGTTACTTAGAACCAAAAACTTAAACAGATACATATTAAACATTACATTTTGACTACTTAATATTTAAAAACTGTGCCTTACATTGAGTACAAAAAATAAATTTACATATAGTATCAAGTTCGGGCAATAGAGTGTACATACAACACCAGCCATCATTTTTGAAAGAATAGATTTGTTAAAAATAAAAAACGTATAATTTCAAATCATAAATGCTTTTAACATAATTTTTTATTTTAAAAATCACTACAATATGACTCTGGTGTCACCAATCTGAAAAACCTATGAAATCAATAATTAATAGATCTAAAAAAAATTAAATAAAAACTGTCCACCTGGAGTTGTACTTCCCTAATATATATTGCATAATGGCAGTTTTTTTTATATAAACTTGCTCTATGCATTCATTTAGTCACAGTGTTGCAATCTCAGAAAAAGCATAGCACTCATTATTTCCCTGATGTTGATTAACAAATTAAAATTGCATGTAAACATTACCAAAATGCAGAGTTAATGATAGTAGCAATTCTATGAAATCTAAAATAATTTGTGAAACATTTTATTTATATGATAAATTGCATAATAGATTTAGTTCTAAGACAAAAAATGATGATTTTGACCATTTAGAAAACAGTAAAAAAGAAAAAGAAATTAATGGTAGGGTTACTTGTGCTCCTGAAAAAATTCAAGTTACCTTCATACATAGTATGTGATAAATATTAATGAAAATCAAAAAGGCATTAAATTTGAAATAGATGATGTGAACATATTGCGACAGAATGCATAAGAAAATTTAGCAAAGAATCCATTAAACAGACTAATATCAAGCCATTTAGTGCTAGTAAAGGATAGTTGCTGTAGACTCAGAAATCTTAAAAACTACAAAAAAAAAAACTGAATCTGCTGATTTAAAAATCCCTATGCTATCAAAAACAAGAATGAATATCATCTATGTTCTGAAAACACAATTTAAAAATCCTGCGCCATTCTAGTCATGAGATAATTCCACAATTGTTTAATCCTTCAAAACTAAAAAATATCTGAAGAAGAAAGGGCTCATATTCAAAATTGTATTTTCTGAAGCTTGACAATGTACCTGGTCATTCTGTGTCTATATGATAAGAAAATGGAAATGTTATACTTGTATTTTTATTTCTAAATATTACATCATGGCAAAAACCTCTTGCCAAGATATCATTAAATATGCAGTAGTCTCATACTTTTAGTATTCAATTAAATCTGAGCAGGCTTTGTCCTAACATTACTGCTCAATTAATAAAATATTATACCCATCACAGATGCAATAACATTTATAAAAGCAACAATGAAAAAGTTAACAAAAAAAAAAAACATTCAAACAGCATAAAAACTCAGTTACATTTGTTAACATAAGTGCTGAAGAAATTAAATAACACATTAAAGACTATAAATAAGTTCTAAGAGACAAAGGGATGCAAAATTTTATTGAAACATCAATACAAGCATTTAGAGATAGCATTAGGTTCACATATTTCATTATTAGATATCCCTGAATAAACATTTTGATGATTGAAAAATATATAGGAAACAACTTTGGGCATTATACAGGATTTACAGAAAGAGAGGCAATCCAATATAAACTAAAGCTGAATGACTCTTCTGTATCCGAAGGCAGATTATCTAATATTGGATCACATCACCTACATCTTCCACCTCATTTCATCCTATCATATAAGCATTCAGCAACATCAATTTTCAGCATCAAAAAGAATGAAAAAATATACCAATTTTTTTTCTTCTTCTTTTTTTTTTTTTTGAGAAACAAAAAATGTGAATGAGTGAGCACATTCACGTTTTACTTACCTAGATTTGAATATAATATATTGTAACCAGACAAGAACCAAGCCCACTCTTCATTGGTTTTATTTCCTGATGAGCATATTGCAGGAAGAAACTATCGATTGGCATTCCCCAATGCAAATGTCATCGCTCCTGCAACAATATTTCCTGCTCATCAGAGGATGTAGCACCATAGAAACTGAAAGCATCTATAAATTTATGTATTTGGTTTCCCAAATGGCACCATTAGAGTTCCATCTCCCTACAACCTTACTTACCATTGTCTGGTTATGCCGAACACAGCTCAGGAGGCATGAGATTCTTGTGAGCAAGATGCAATGAATGACTAGTGATGCAAAATAGAATTGAACAATTAAATTAATTTTAAGTAACAACAATTTTATTTAACAACAATTCATTAACAAGTCCTTCTAATATAGTTGTATCCATGTAAAAGTTATTTTCAGTTCAATTATGAGAAGAAGTCATTAGCAAATCCTTCCAATATAATTCATTATTCATATCCATGTGAAAACTCATTTTAGTTCAATTATGAGAAGACATTAGCAAGTCCTTCTAATATAGTTCATTATCCATGTGAAAACTCATTTTAGTTCGATTATGAGAAGAAATCTAGAAACCTTTCAAATAAGTATACATATACAATTAATGCATGAATGTTTTTAATTATTTGTTCCAGGTCTGTATGTCCTTTTAGATAGGTAAATGGGTAATATCATCAATTCCAGGTTTGTGGAGCATTTCATTTTATTATTTTTAAAAATCATTACAGGTAGGTCATACCACCACAATTTAACTATTTTTTTATTTTTTTAATATTAAAATAATAATATTTAATATAACATTTTATTTTTTCTTTAGGTAAGCAGGTAATATCAGCAATTCCAGGTTTATGGAGCATTTATAATCCAATCAAGTATAGGTGTATATTTATACACATACATTTTATTATTTTATTAAGATATAGCTAAAATGCATATAAGTATTTATGATTCATATAGCATTTTATTATTTTTAAGAATCATTACAGGTAGATAAGCAGGTGATATCAGCAATTCCGTGGGGAGCATTTATAATCCATCAAGTATAGATGTATATTTATACACATACGTTTTATTATTTTATCAAGATATAGTTAACATGCATTTATGTATTTATAATTCATATAGCATTTTATTACTTTTAAGAATCATTACAGGTAAGTAAGCAGGTAATATCAGCAAATCCAGGTTTGTTAAGCATTTATAATCCAATCAAGTATAGATGTATATTTATACACATAAGTTTTATTATTTTATTAAGATATAGATAACATGCACATAAGTATTTATGATTTATATAGCATTTTATTATTTTTACCATATCTTTGATTGACATTTCCATTTAGCTGGTTCATTTGAAATAATTATTACAATTATTATTAGAAGTATTTCTATTATTTGAACATATCTTAAATTTTATGAAATAATTGGTATTTAACTAATGAAATATATAACACAAATATGTGTGTGTGAATGTTTTTAATTAAATAATAATGATTTTCATTTCTTGTTTTCATTTTTAAATAAAGATAAAAAAAACTATCATCAACTTTTGACTTAAATTAATAATTGATTGTGAAAACTTTTCTTAAGGCTAATAATATAACACTTTCTCTCTTTTGTTTTATAAAAATTAATAGCTATAATTTTAATTCATATTTTATCATAATTGAATCATTTCTAATTGCTTACCTCTAAATTTCATGTCTTCATTTATTACTGCATTACTAAATAACTGTGGGTCTGTCTTTAATGGCACATTAAAACTTCTAGGCAAGGCTTGGAATTCAATATGGTGGGCAGATAGAAAGAACAAATAGTCCAGCCGAAGATCATATTATTTTTCATTAGGCTGTTTGATGGTTCCATTGGTCATTTTTCTAGTAGTCTAGTAGCTAAATCTTGTATCAATTCATGAATCTTGTATCTCTGAATCAATCAACTATAATAATCATAATCTTCTACTGATTTTCCACACTATTTATATTTTTTCTCTCTGACAAATGGATTCAGCTTACATGTCCCTTTTCTCCCATTGGTAGCAGCATTTTCATCCTTGTCCACGTTTTTAATCCCCCAGATCATTGGACAGTTTCTCTTTGGTGGGAACAGACTTTCAATTAGTGACTATCTTTGATTATCTGGATTCATGTGTTTTTGAATCTTGATTTTTTTATTGTCTGCGGCACAGTGATTTGACACCTAGAGTTATTCTGTCTTAGAAGTTCTCCTCAATCTGAGTTTTAATGTTTGAAGATTTTTTTTATTTAATGTTAATAAAGAAGATTTATACTTTCTTTAATTGCAAATATAAACATATTTGCTTTTCTCTCTTTTTTTTCATTTTGAAAAGTTTGATTTTCTTTTCATTTGACCAAAGCATTATTTTTAATTGTGGTCAAATTTTATTATTTCTTCCTCTTCTTTAAAATATTTAGTATAATTAGTATTTTTATTTCTATTTTTGACATATTGCTAGTCTGATTTAAATTTAACCTATGCCATTTTAATTTGGGAGGTGGGATCTTTTAAATATATAGGTGAAACAGTGTATCTGTTTCAATATATAATGCACTCTCTTTTTCAAAAATTGTTTTATTTTCATTCATTTTTTTGTTAATTATTTTTATAGATGTTTTGATGTAATATAATTTTCAAATTGAATTGTATCATATGTAATTATGTTCACATTAAGACAACTATATATATATGTATTAAAATTTAAATTATCTGTGGATTTTGATATCAACATGAAGAATTGGAACCAATTGGTACAGATGCTGCAATCATACTAAATAATCGTATCTACAAAATTCATGTTAATGTTGTCCTTGGAAGGTTTATTATGTTATATATAATTGTCCATGGACAGATACACTAACTTAAAAAAGACAAACTGAGAAGAGAATAAGAAGGAAAAAAACAGATCAAATGATACATATAGACATGTAATAATTGTTAACAAAAAATAAAAGTTAATGTTTGAAAAATAACAATGGAAGTCTGTTTATTGTTTTGTGTACACTAAGGCTTTAATAAATCCATTTTCACACACAAGAACAATAATAATTTTCTAATAAAAAAAACCGTTAGGTTAAAGTTACCCTGTAACTGAAACCAGTTTAATTTTTAACCAGCAGTAGCATTTTAGAAACAAATCAGAAATGATTAATTATTTTTTATAACAATCTAATAATACTTAAAACTGAAAATATGATACCTGTACTATATAGTTTTGTTACTAATTATCAAGCTTAATTCACTTTTTATACATCAAATCAATTTTAATATTAATTGAAAAAAATAAAACTAATAATTGTAGATACTATAAAATTATATGAACTTTAAATTAAACATAACACAATGTATATGTAAACAAAGGAAGTAAATCCCCCCCACCCACTATGACTTAAAATAACCCTAAATATTGAACAAAGAAATCAGGAATGGAATGAATCCATCTATTCTTGGTAGCTCTGATATTTATAAGCATACCTTTGTCAATATTGTTTGACAATTCAGAGTGAAATTAATTTAATAACCAGATGGAATATGGCACTTAAGAGTTATTAAATTCATAATTAGTTATACAAGGCTGCAGACAGCATCTCACTTTTAATATCTTAATTGTAATAATCAAACAAGATTTAATATGTAAACTTTTAATTAAACATAGCTCAATGTATATCTAAACAAAGGGATTAAATCACCCTCCCCCATGCTATGATTTAAAAACACTCTAAATGTTAAACAAAGGAATCAAGAATAGAATGAATCCACCTATTCAAATACTGTTTTAATATTTAAATATAGTATAAGATTTGAAATACACACACAGCATTTTTAGTCTTACTCTCAATGAATTTAAATATAGCAAAATTTAATGTAAAGGACATTAATTCACATCAATGTTTATGTGCCCTCAGCAAATGATTAACACAGTTCACATAACTCTCTTCACTGAAACAAAATATTAATCATATTCAAAAATTATCCCATATGAAATATCTTAATAAATTTGGATTCTTTAAGTTATTGCAGTCTAATTTAGCAATTAACTGAAGCAAGAATAATTATTATACATTCACATTCTCCATTTAATCAATTTAAAATTAATTTTATATCTTGACTCCAATATGAGCATAGTAACACACTATCATACTTTCCTCATAATAAACATAACCACACTATACCTTTATAACGAAATAGGATTAATTTTGAGATTAATAAGGCAGATAAATTTGGTTATTTCTACTAATCTTTAACCCAATAATTTTAACTGGTGATTTCAATATGCCATACTTAACTTTTGTGCGAAATGTCTTCATCAGTTAAATGCCAGACTCATGAGTGCAGAAGGATTCTTTTCTACAAATTCTTATTCTTTCTAGACCAAAAAACACTCCACACTAACAGATCTGTTCACATTCCCTAACTTCCATTTTATTATCATCCCAAGATTAATACTTGTAAGCTTTCCAGACTATCTAGTACTGGCAATTAAAATAGAGTTAAAATTGCAGGATCAACCGATATTCAGGCTTAACAATACACAGTACTATTAGATTACTTCTAAAATCCATGATACTTGAAGCTGTCCTATCAGAAATTTACATATCTTTTTTTTAAATAAACATTATGGAATTAAAATCTGTAGAACCATGGTTCACATTTATAAACATTATCAAATTTATCATAAATTTTCGTACTAGGAAAAATAAATTCCCAATTAGATTGGTAAAAGAATTGGACACAATATACTTTCAACTAAAAAACATTTTCCCTTCAACAGCTTCTATTCCATTAATCATAACTCTCAAATAAAAGTACAGATACATACAACAAATGTTAGCTAATTATCTATCTATTAAAAAAATCAAAAATATATATGGCAGATCCCCATAACTCATCAAAAGGATATATACAATGAGTCCTTAGTTATAATCCACAAGCAGTAATACCATCATCAATTTTGAAAGAATCAAATTGATAATTGGAGAAAACATGCTGCCCTTCATATACTATCACTTTAAATTCAAATTTCAAACACATTCCTACCTCAAACTTGTCTCTTTTTTATGTAGTGACATCATGAAATTACCAAATCTGATATTGTCCTCAAGTCAAATGGCATTCCTGATAATATTCATCCAGGATCTCATACAATATTCAAATTCTTACTTAACCATCTCAACCACTTTACAATTCTAATAACTCACAAATTAATTAATCATTTGTCCAAACAAATTCATACTATTCCTTCTTCCTTGGATAATCTTAGACCAGTACCCATAATTCCACTCCTTATTAAAATAATTGAATGGGCATTAAAGATAAAATCCAAACTCTCCTTCTCCCTTCATTCAGCTGCTATTCTTTTTAAAATAATATTAGACCACACTAGATAATGTAGACAACGCCCATTTCTGTGTAATAGAATATAAACTCTGCATTTAACTCAGCTCCTACACTTAATACTCCAATTACTTCAAAAATATTTATCAATACCATACTTGTAAATAGTAGCAAATCTACTTTTAAATAGAGAAGTGTGCATCACACAATGGAAAAATACTGCCTGGATTTCATCCACATAATTATATTCCTCAAGGCTCCCCTCTTAGCTCTCTTCTTTTTATAACTTAGATCAATCCCTTCTTTTGGAAATAGAAAGAAAATTCCAGGGATACATATTCCCAATCAACCAAATCATTAATACATCTCCTATATGGATGACTTAGTTATTTTTCTCTCCTCAAAATTTTTTTCGCCTTACTTTACATTGCTATACTAACAATTTCTGACTCAATTTTAATAAAAACAAATATTCTACTTGGAATATTTTTATTGGTAATAGTATTTCTTCCAATTTTTTCTCTACTCCTCATAAATTTTTAGGTTTTCCAATGCACCTCTCTTGCAATGTGATGAGAACTGCTTGTTTTAGTAGAAAGCACCATCAATCCATTATCACAAAGCATACCTTTTAACATATGCAAAGGCATCATTAGTCAGCATTTTAATAGTTCCTAAAATTAATTATTTCCTATCAATTATTAAATTTACTTCATTCAAATATATATATAAAATAAAGAGTATGCTAATAACTCTAAACAGCTTACTTTTTTTATTTTTTTTTTATGATAAATGCTACAAGAGAATATTCTAAATCTTTATCTAGGATTATCCCCATCTCCAGACCAGTTTTGAGCTATGGCTCTCTGTAGTAATGAGATAGGACACCAGATTCAAAATACCAACTCAAGCTAATCATTTATCTAATATTAACTCTTAAGAAGAAGATCAGAATTTTTCAGACATCTACATGTTTTTAAATTCAGCTCTCCAACTGAAATAATCATATGGACCTGAACTAAATTCAGATACACCATATATTAATAGGCTTAGCAATTTAATTTAGCCAAAGCCCCAATAGCCAAATAATAATAGTAATAAAATCAAGTCATACATCATATGACTTATATAGCTTGCATTAAAAATATGTAAAACAAAGTGCATGTTAATAGCTCTAAACAAGTATTTAAAATCATTATCTAGGATTATCCCTATCCCCAGACCAGTTTTAAGCTATGATTCTCTTCAGTGAGGAGCTAGGATACCAGATTCAAAATACTAACTCAGACAACTATATGTCTTTAAATAGTGCTCTCCAACTGAAATTATCATACAGGCATGAACTAAATTCAGATACACCATATAATAGGCTTAGCTTTCAAGTCTTCTCTTGTACCATTTATCATAAATATAAAAAAAAGCTTGTTTAGAGCTACTAGCATGCTCTATATTTTACATATTTGTAATTGCAAGCTATATAAGTTATGTGATATATGATTTGATTTTATTAGTAGTAGTATTTGGCTGTTGGGGTTTTGGCTAAATCAAATTGCTAAGCCTATTAATATATGGTATATATGAATTTAGTTCAGGCCCATATGATTATTTTAGTTAGAGAGCTGGATTGCGAGACCTGTAGATGTCTGAAAAATTCAGATCTTCTTAAGAGTTGAGTATTAGATAAATGATTAGCTTGAGTTAGTATTTTGAATCTGGTGTCCTAGCTCCTCACTGAAGAGAGCCATAGCTCAAAACCAATCTGGGGATGGAGAAATCCTAGATAAAGATTTTGAATGTGTTCTCTTGTAGCATTTATCATAATAATAATAATAATAAAGCTTCTTTAGAGCTATTGCTCGAAGTCAGTCTGGGGATGGGGACAATCCTAGATGAAAATTTTGGATGCATTCTCGTGTAGCACTCATCATAAAAAAAAAAAAGATTGTTTAGAGTTATTAGCATGCTCTTTATTTTACATATTTGTAAATGCAAGCTATATAAGTCATGTGATATATGACTTGATTTTAATATATATATATACTCTTATCATCAAACTAATCTGAAATAAAAGGGCAGTAGCTCGTAGCATAAGAAATAAACATAAACATACTAAATTCAATGATCTTTCATTATATGGCATTTCTATCTTTTATTTTCAGAGAACCATTAATGAAATAATTAAACTAATTAGTTTCTTTCAAAGTATTAATAATATAATTTGTATTAACCATACTGATACTCCACTATCCATTAACAATAATTTTATCCAAAATATTAATTATCCTCATAAGGAAACACACTACTCTCTCACACAATCTATTTATAAATAACACTAGCTATTGGAAAACATATGAAACTGAAAATAATAATATATCAAATAACATTCACTCTTTCTTGTCATATAATAACAAATACAGTATAAAAAAGTTCACATATTGGCACTTGGAATCCAAATATCTAGACTTTTTAATTAAAATAAATGTCAAATACCTTCCTATTAATTATTCTCTCCTATAAGCAAAACTTCACAAATATAAATCCATTATGTGCCCTTTACCATTAAAATGAAGAAACACTTGAATACTTTCTTATGGATTGTTCCTCCCTTCTTCCTTGTAGTATTCTTGTCACTAACATTACTCATTCAAATTCACAAACAATCATCAATCTCATTCACTAACCTCACTGATAATCTACATAATTGTTTTTTCCCCAATATAAGATTTACTAACTTCTTTCTTTTTACACTCTGGTTTGTAAGATGCTATCTGAGCTTTAATTCCACATATCATAATACTAACTCATTCTTTCTAAGATGAGATACATGCACTAGCTGATATTTTGGCATCTGCATGGAGTCTGATCTCATTAACAACATTCCAGTGACTTAACTATAAAATATATTTATTAATTAATATACATTATATGTTTATATTGATTACTGCTCAATTATAACCAATATTTGATATATATATTTTACTACTTCCCCACTTTAAATTTCTTCTGTTTTAACTAGACTTATAAATAATCTTAATGTATATAGTAAACTAGATAATCTTAATTTAAAACTAAAATCTAAATAAAAAGATATTATTTTTGACACTTTTAGAATTGACATTATAAATTTAGAGAGAAATTTTCAATTATGAATGACAATGATCAGATTGATTAACATTCTAACAATAATGAACTATGAAGAAAAAAAAGACACAAAAGATACATTAAAGAGGTTTAAAGGTGATTGAATATGTATTAACATAAGCTACTAACTACTGATTAAAAAACAAAACCTTCACCAAGACTATGATACTAGTCACAGCCGCTCAATAAGCTTCCCTCTTTCTAATCTCAACTCAAAGTAAATTTTTTCTCAGAACAGTACTATCTCTTGGCATTCATTTGAGAGTATCAATAAAAATATCTCTTTATTGATATTTAATGTATGTGAGCATCATTTCCAATATCTATTAGAAGCAAAAGATTGGATATTATGAACAACAGGGCTATGATACCAATTTTTTATTAAGATGTCATGAGTTATTTATAATGTCTATAGAAACATTTGAATCATCATGTATTACTATTAAGTCCTCTCTCTATATTTGTTGTTTGAATGATCATATGATGTTTGAACTGTAGAAATAAAACACTGAACTTCACTCATGAGCCAATTACTCTCAATTTGGATTTTTATTGCACTAAATAATGCAGAATTTGCACTTTTGGCAAAACAAAATCCGTCATGCAATTAAAATGACGAAAATTATCAATTTAGTATATAAAATTATTACATATTTATAAATCAGAAATAATTTTATATATAAAAAAAAGAATTCTTGTGATGCTCTGTAGAATAAAAAAATTGTAGTTTTAATTAATATTTTAAAAAGTTTTTTTTTTTTTAAAAAAAAAAAAGTCTGTTACTAAGAATTTTTAAAAATATAATTTTCATTTTTATATTTAAAAAAAAATAATAATAATAATTAGCAATTTTGAAATGAGTAAATAAAATATTTGCCTTTATACTTTAAAAAAAATTCCAGCTAATGCATCATGCTAAAGAATTTACTTTAGATTAAAAACAAACTAGAGCAATAAATTTTATAAGAAAAATAAAAATAAACCAAGAGTTCACAGTATGTAAGTTTATAACACTTTCCTCACTGGTGAAGAGATCTGACAAAAATTTATTTAGAGTTATAAACTCTATAACGCAATTAAAGATAAATCATGGTCTTAAAACATGTAAGGGTATCTCATTTTCCTTGCAAGTGTAAAGGTCAATGAAAATTATGTAC
Source organism: Epiperipatus broadwayi (assembly GCA_028023455.1). NCBI lineage: Eukaryota > Metazoa > Onychophora > Udeonychophora > Euonychophora > Peripatidae > Epiperipatus > Epiperipatus broadwayi. Next base: position 1,152,446 of record JAQFVV010006225.1, on the reverse strand, counting down.
AGTAACAAATTTTATAGAGTCATTATACTTGATTTATATAGAAGTAAAGGTAAACCATGGACTTAACTGACTTAATCTAGGATCTTTCCATAGTCCATATAGCTAGAACATCCAATTATCAGTCATTAAATGAATATTTATTATTCTTAGCTGAAGATTAAAAATCCCAGGCTGATAGAGATAATAGGGATTCATTTAATGGCTAATAATTATCATGGCTATCTAGATGAACTATGGATTAGCTAACTTGGAAAAAGCCTTGTGCTCACTTAATTATTTTGTTAGTTTAAAATTTTTCCAAAATGCAAACAACCTTAAACTCAGATTATGGATATGGTAAGTGAAATCACTAAATATTTATATTCTGGGATAACTTATTAAATAAAACTAAATTTTTTAAATTATTTTAATTTTATCAAATTAGAACTGAAGCATTCATGTTTGATTTTTAAATTTTGAGGTTGTATATATATAAACATTACAAGTTAAACAAATTACTTTATGATAATGTTAATATAAAGTCAAAATTAAAACATAGTTCAAAAATAGCTATAGAAACACAACATTTCTCTCATAAATAGTAAATTGTATTATAATCAACTTTTTGTTCTGTGATCAAGGCATTGACATTTATCTGATAAACTGAGATTATCATAGAATCTTTACTGTTTAATTAAGACTGGCTATGGACAGGCTACTTAGAAAGCAATCTAGACTTAATAAAATTTATACAACTGTCGGAAGGAAAAAATGTGCAGCATGGTTTGGTTAATAATCTAACTACGTACCATGAAGTCTTTTGATATATTAAAAAAACTGTACATTAACTACTTAGTATCACCAACTTCTCGAATTTAGTGTTAATTATATAGTAATCATATATTTTTTCAATCCAAATGTCAGACTATAAAAAATCAATAAACTTAGTGGACATTAAAAAGCAATGGTGTCAAACTTCTACTAAAAGATGATTACTTAAAAACTGATTTTATAAGTTTAGATGCATTTAGTATTTACTGAGATCACTTTCTAAGGTTGTAAAAATGATATCAATAATAGTCTTTATGTATATCAAGTCCAAATTTTATCATTTGGAGTTACTAGTTTCCTTTATAACATAGCATTACATAATACAGCTTGAAGATCAGATTTTGATTCTTCAGTTCTACTAAAACTATTCCAAATTGGACCTTTTTCTGAAATCATTCCACATTTGTTATGATTACTGAGCATGAACTTCAACTGTAATTTCTTTTTAGCCTTTTTTATTATAAATATATGTTTAATATAAAATAAAACACCCTTTAAATATTTAGTGGAGAGAAAAGCTTCCTCATCAACAAATCAAATATATACCTGAATGTTTATTATGTGGAATATTCCAAGAATGGAAGTGTCAGATATAGCTATGATTATAGAATTTTAACTCTCAAGTTCATTTTACTATTACTGCATTAAACTTTGCATCTCATCATAGAGGAACTGTGCAAATAAAAACATTATTCACCAACTTTTCCCAATTGAAAAATAGCAAGGTTTTAAGCATTTTCTACTCTTGGTTCACTTTTCCAGCAGTTTTCTAACCAATATTGGATAATTAATTGGGTTGCCTAAAGACCTGCCATATAAAACAAAAATCCCAAAGTTTATTGTTTTCACACACAAACAAAACAATTTCTGATACCAAAATCACTAGCATAACTTTATATTCTCTATTCTAGACAATAAAAGTTAAGATAAAATGATAGTATTTAATTATTAAAAATATAATTGCCATTGCTTACCTACTTCATAATAGAACTAATTCTAGCAACTAGTTGTAGAATAGTAAACCATAAAGTATACACAAGCAAATTAAGAAAAGTGTATATTAATTTATGAATTTATTTAGAACACTTTGTAAAAGATTAATAATCTTTATATTATTCAATACAAAACATTTTCATCACTTTACATTTATGACTTAATCAAATGCTGAAAAATTATGGAAATTGTTCCGTAGATAGCAGCTACAAGATCTATTGAACAGTAGGATACTTTACACAAATGTATTAAAAAAACCAATTCAACCTATTTATTTTATTTCAAGGGATGTTGCAGTAAATTTGAAAAACAAATAACACTATATGGTTTTGCTACAATCAAATCTTCATACTAGTTTTTGATTCTTGGTCTCCATCAATGAAAAGCTTTTGATTTGCATTTATACAATCAGCAGCCATTTTTACTCTTTATTTATTCAAGCTAATAATATGAGATTCAAAATCATTTTACAGTTATGAATTCATAAGTCTAACACTAACTCAATAATTATATAACTTATTGATCTCATTTTTATACTAAAGACAAGTCTGTTTAACATTTTGCCAAAAATTATATACTTAATGAAAGTATCACATGACTTTACTTACTTTCAACTCTCCATTAGTAGTAGTAATTCATTCTACTTACTTTATTTGTAGTCTAAATAATCAATTGACACTAAAGGTAAATAGCCAGAAACTAGTTTGAGATTTGAATATTTCACCAACATTCAAGGTCCAAGCTTATAATAAATGGCTGTGAAATAAATAAATAAATTATTGCTGTTAATGCAGATGTTGAAAGCAGGCAGACAGGAGTCAAGTGGGTTTGACAAATATTTTTGCTTAATACAGTGATAGAATAGCAGACTCTAAAGCTCAAAGTTTATAGACCACAGTTCTATCACATCTGATGCTTAAATTTCTTATGAATTCTCAAGCAATAAACTAATTTATTTATTTAATTTCCCACTAGAGCTTTAGCATGGCTACTGCTCATTTGTTTGAAATTAAATTTTGTTTCTTTTTAAAATTATGGGAAACCAAATGAACTACACAAATGTATCATTCTGTGTGGTTCGAGTTTCTTTTTAAAATGGTGTACTGCATGTTAAAATCGAACAAAATTCCAATTTCTTATTAACACTTCTAATAATAAGTTCATTTAATTTCTTTTCCTGCTAAATTTATTAGATTGTACAAAATAAAAAACAAATGTATAATTGTTTCAATGGCCAGAATTAATAATAAAATGGATTCAATATATTTCAGATTTTGCAATTTCAAGGCCTTCATCCTTAAAATAAACATTGTGTTGGATATCATAAGTATTGATTATAGAATTTTTTTATGATTTGAATATTATTATTTTAGATTTTTTAAATTAAAGTTGATAAATATATAATTTATTAATGTGTTCATACTAGTGTGTCTGTGAAGTATATAAATCATACTTATATTCAAATATAACGAAAGTAGTGATTTATGTACAATGTAATTTTGGGACTCCAAGTTTGAGGTGACCTTATTTTATAGACATAATGATTCTCAATAGGTTTAAAAATTTATTAGTGTGTCTATATTTGTATAAGTGTGTTTGTACTTCCATGTCTGTGTTTGTACAATAAGTAATTATTTTTTTCTATATCTGTAAAATTAGACTTATAGAGCAGTGCAACATAAATTTTAAGGCTGATTATTAGATGCACAGAAAGGTTGCAATTGATGAAGCAATCACAAAATGTACTGGGCATATTACCAATATAAACTCTTAAAACCAATAAAGAGAGGTTTCAAGTGGTGTGTGTGTGGTAAAAGCCACAATGGTTATGTATACCACATGAAATGGATGCAGACAAAGAATCAAATCCAGATTTTTCCTATGCCTTGGTACTCATGCTGTGGAGTCAGTATTTTTGCCACATCTTTGCATCACATTATTTCAAGTTTACAGCTAGCAAATGAGCTATATGCAAATAAATTATATCTCTGTGGGACAATAAATATAACAAGATCACATCACTGGTGTGCACAAAGAATATAAAATAAAGAGAGGAGACTCATTTTATCATTGATTCAGACAGTGGCCTTCAATTTTTATTTGTGGATAGACAAAAAGCCAATTGCTATGATTACAAATGCATATCCACCTGGAAATGATTTACTATGTATCTTTTATCAGGATGAATCTTTTTTTTATAGATGCCTTGAGATTTTTTTAACTTTTGGAGTAAAAAAATGAAGAATTCTTCTGCTACAATTTTTGTAAGTTCTGAAGTTATGGATTATCTCAAGGAAGAAGTATTATATATGGTTTGAATGAGAATTTTGTGAAGAATACAAAGAAATTATTAATGAAGATGTAATTTTAAATTTAGTAAATGATAAAATTAGAAATTATGAACAAAAAATAATTTTTTTGGATATTGAAATTTCTTTTTTTCTTATTTATTTAATAGTAATCACTATTTATCTTAGCCTTATTTTTTCCTTAGTTTTTCTAGTTTCTATCAATGTAAAGCTTTTTGCTCTAACATTATTAAAACTGAAGTTATTGTGGAAATTGGTCTCAAATCTTTTTTTTTTTTTTTAAATCAATATGGCGCCAAATACCCTGAATGAGTAATAGAAAAGATTGTGGAACAGTACATCAATAGCATTTTGATAATTTGAAATAGTCATTTCTAAAAAATAACTAATGCTTCAGCATTTTATTCATTAATCACAATAATAACTTTCATGCTTCTGTTTAGTGTTATGAGTTTTGTAATATATATATTAAATAAATAACAATCCATCTCAAAACAGCTAATTTGTTATTTGATATTTATCTGAGATAGCGGTATGCACTGGAGATATTTTCATAAATTAAATAATCATTAAATTATATATTACCAGTATAAGAAAGACTCAGTATTATATTTGAGTATGTGTTAAAACATTTTTAAATCTTTACATAATCTCCTATTTGATAATAATGATCATAATTACTTTAACAACATCCTGTAAATAGGGGAAAAAATAAAGATTAAAAATATTCATCCACTTTGTTTAAATTCATCTACATATCAATCTAATCAGATTTCACTTAACCTTTGAAGACCTTTACCCTTTAACCCTGCTTCAAACAATTATGTTAAAATCCATCACTTTCACAAAGTATACTAAAAATTGCTCAGTAAATATATTTAATAACTTCTTACAAGTTTCAAATTTTTATCTAAGATCATTTTAGCTAGCGTGGAGACGGTAAGAATAATAATAAAGGAAATGTTTATAATAGGATGTTGAATTGAATTGATAAAAACTTTTATTTCTATGAACATTTTTATAATAGAATTACTTTTTTTCTATTATTAAAATAAAAGAAATATATAGATATATTCCACAATTAAGAAATAAACTTGATTTTTCAATCAATATTTATGTAAATAACATAGATTCGTGGTGCTTAAGTGTTAATTGATCGCTCATACAAACTCCCAGCGTGAATTAATATAGTGTTAAGAGTAAAAGACTATGGATCAAAGATCAATTCGTCACTTTCGGCATCCGAACTTCTTATAAACTCCCAGCGTTAAAGTCAGTCGATCAATAATTTATTGTTTTCTCTTACAAATAAAAAGAAAGCTTTACTAAAAATCAACAAAATTCATTACTAAGAATAGATATACATAAAAGAAACTCAACAAAATAAGATAGGTAATGAAAATATAATATTCCAACATGTTTTAAATTCCCTCATAATTATTATTTAATAATTTCTATATTAAACAGTATTTTGACTTTTACGAAGCCAAAATCCATTAAATATAATATACAGCGAGTTATTTACGATATTGTAATTTAATCGTACATAATCAAATTTTCATTAAAAATGCCCTGTGACGTTTCGTGAAGTGGTAGAATAATACTTGTAAGGACTACTGATTTCTGAATCAAATTTCATTTGAGTTTATAATGCATATTAAATTGTTTGATATACCTCTAAAATTGAACTGTTATAATAAATTGTTAAGAAGGTGGGTAACAATGGCAATCCAACAGTTGATGATCCACTATTTCTGCTTGATCACTATAATATACAGTATTGCCTAATTCTTCTTCTTGACTTCCTAGAACTTAGCATCCTTAATTTTATGAACACAAATATTGGAGTGATAAACTCATAGCTAAAGGATTTTGGCTCGAAACTCAGACAATGACTTATGGTATCTGAATCTCATATGATTTCCTAAGCAACTAACTACTCAATTTACTGTTGTGAACAGAAACAATTATTAACAAATGAATTAGTTATGTGTAAAAATTAAAACCACAATTTATCATGTCAGTAATGTTATAACTAAAGATACACTTAACCCTCCGAAAATTAGAAAACAAAGTTATAAAAATTTAAAATTGCAAATCAAAGTTGAAAAAACCATAATGATTTTCTATTTAACTACCAGCAGTTTAAAGCGAATAAACATCACATGACCACCTCCTCTTATGCTTACCAGTAGTTTATTCATTAAAAAACAAAAAAAGAAAATAGATCAACCAAAAGAAGACAAAACAGAAGATAATATCTTGAAAATTGATGTAGACAATTTAATGATATAAAAAATTAAATTTAAAAAAATAACAAGAAAAAATTCAAAAATTCTACTGAAACTAATAAAGAATATATTGAAAAGGGAGATAAAATATAATGAAAAAATCTGATTTGCATCAAATAAAAACTGCTGACCACTTTTTTTTTTTTGAAACTGGATAACATTTGAAGTATGCTTTTTTTTTAAAAAAAAAAAAAGGTCATCTTATTATGTAATCTTTTGATTCTTTCATCAAACATAGTTTTCTAAGCATATAATTAATGTACTATAATAATCTTATAAATTTATACTACAAATAATGATTTATTACTGTTTTACAAAAGATGTAATAAAAAACTGATTTTATAAGTTTTAAATTACCAAGAAGCCAGTAATAAGAGGTTTTATTTGAATGTAGCATTTATATGTAATAATAAGATTTGATCTATAAAATATTTGTTTTATAGATCAATTAATATATGAGGTTTCATGATCAGTTATCTTCAACTTAGTCTGGATCCATCTACTGTAAGCTTGAGTAGTCATTGATACCATACAATATAATGCTACAAACCCCCAGGCTGGTTTCTAGTTTTTTTCCTTCATCATCAAAGACTAGAAATCAACACTGGAAGTAATATATTAATGCAACTAGTATCCATCTCTTACTTCTCTATACTTATCAGGCTAATATCCTGGAATGCAAAAAAAAAAAAAACTTAAAATTTGATTAGGTCATTTTAAATACATTTTATAGATCTCCATTGTTTATGACAACTGTAGATGCATAAGTACATTAGTTCCAAGTTTTCACTGATAAAGAAAGAAACCAGAAATGATCTGAAACTAGTGATTTTATTCCATTATACTAATCTGGTGTCCAATGATATCTCACTCTTAAAATACATGATTCTAAAGCAAGCATATAAGAAAGTTGCATAATTTTGTTATTAGTACTAATATATGAAGTTTTAAAAATCTGATATTGTATGTTCTTAATAAGTATAAAATTGTTTATAAACATATATAACAAGTTATTTATTTATATAGCTCTATGTTTTTAATCTTTAATCACAATTAGGGATCCCTTGACTTTACATATGCTGGATGGATTAAGCATTTAATGAATACTCTCCTTTCCAAATCCAAGATAAAGTCTTTTGAAAAGAGCAGAATGAATCCATTCTGCCTTTTTAACCTAAGCATATATGTATAGGCAAATCTTAAGCATTTAGAAATGAAAACATAAAAATATTAAATAATCACTTTCAATTCCTTTTACTATGTTTTAATGAATGACACTTGCAAAATTTTACAATTTACAATAAATCATTATTAGGTGAAAAGTTAAACATATATAAAAAGTTATTTATTTATATAGGACTATGCTTTTAATCTGTAATAATAATTAGGGATCACTCCATTACACATGTGCTAAATGGATTTAAACATTTAATGAATATTCTCCTTTCCAAACACGAGATAAAGTCTTTTGAAAAGACAGAATGAATCCACTCTAAAAAAGAGTTATTTATTTATATAATGCTATGTTTTTAATCTATAATAATAATTAGGGATCACTCCACTATACATACAATAGATGGATTTAAACAATTAAAAGAAATTATTTATTTATATAGCACTATATAAATAAATAAGTCGTTATATAGGTTTAACATTTCATCTAATAATGACATATTGCAAATTTTAAAAATTTGCAAGCGTCATTCATTAACACACAGTAAAAGAAATGAAAGTGATTATTTAATGTTTTCATGCTCTCATTTCCCAATATTTAAGATTTGCCTATACATATACACTTAGATTTAAAAGATAAAATGGATTCATTCTGTCTTTTCAAGAGACTTTATCTTGTGTTTGGAAAGGAGAATATTCATTAAATGTTTAAATCCATCCAGTGCATATGGGGTGGAGTGATCTCTAATTATTATTATGGATTAAAAACATAGTGCTATAAAAATAAATAACTCATTATATATATTTAACATTTCATCTAATAATGACATATTGTAAAAATTTTGCATCATTCATTAAAATATAGTAAAAGAAATTAAGTGATTAATTAATATCTTCACACTCTCATTTCCAAATGCTTATGATTTGCCTATACATATATACACTTAGGTTAAAAAGATAAAATGGATTTATTCTGTCTTTTCAAAAAAAATTATCTTGTGTTTGGAAAAGATAATATTCATTAAATGTTTAAATCCATTTAGCGCATGTGTAGTGAAATGATCCCTAATTATTATTACAGAATTATTATAAGTATATTGGCTTCATTATTAATTAAAATATTTAAATTATTTTTTATATATATACTATAATAGTGTAGACAAAAGTCTACTCTAGCCATGTCAAATATTGCATGTTTATTAGAACTAGTAGAATTAGAATGGGGAAATGATAGGATTTAATTTTCTCAGGTTCTTTTTTTTAGTATCATGTAGTAATTTATTTAAAAGTTTTACATTTATTAAGTGATATTGCAGTTCCAAACATTTTTTTAAAATAATGTGAATATTCATATCTGGTAAACTGAAAATGCACTCAGAAATGTAATTTTTTAATATTCAGCTTTATTACTGCCTAGCATGCTTTCAATATATTTTTACTATATCATATTTATGTCTGGTAAAATGAAAATACACACAGAAAAAGCAGTTTTTTAGTATTTAGCTTTATTACTGTCTAGCATACTTTCAATATATTTTTACTATAGTAAAAATATATTGAAAGCATGCTAGGCAGTAATAAAGCTATTAAAAAACTACCTTTTCTGTGTGTATTTTCATTTTTCCAGATATTATGTTGGTTCAGAAAAAAAGAAAATTAGTAAAAATTGAATGTGAATATTTATAATTTGTTAAGAGTAATGTAAAAAAAAAAAGACTGAAAAAATATAAAAATAATAAAAGAAATAATATTTTTTATTCTCTCTCTTCAGTAATTTTATCTACCAGTTTTATGTTTTAAATTTATAAAAAAGTAATAAGGATACTCATCCCCCCTCTCCTGTAATTTATTGATTAATTTCTTTTTAAAAAAAAAATAGTAATAATAATAAGAGAAATAAGTAGGCAAAATTTTATTTCTATTAGACTTTTTTTTAAAAAAAAGTTTTTAATATTTTTGTTAAGATACTTTATTTTAATTGATTAAAGTTACTTTTTTCCTTTTCTTGTATCTCTCTCCAAAACAAAAGGCAATGTTATACAAATCAAAGGGTAATTAAATATTATCTTATTTTTGGCATAAAAGAAAAATAACTACAGTGGAATTTTTTTATGACTGGAATTTTTTTTCATTAATAAAAAAAGATGAAAGTAAGCAAATAATATATTATAAAAATAAACTCAATTTAATGCGCTAATGTTGAAGACAAAATGTGATTGGATGGATACAAGATTATTCCAAAAAATAAAAACAGGGGTCAGGTTAAAGCAGTATTCTTCAGTGTCTTATGAGAAGCAATCATTCTTGATTCAGCTGTTGAAGAATACAGAAGCAGAAGTTCAGCTGCGAAGAGCACACAGAAATAGTTTTGTACTAAATGGATTTGAAAAAAAAATCATGCATTAATTTTAGCTAGAAGCTGAGTATCATTAAATCTTATCATGTAGCCTATACACTAAAGAAAATGTAGAATCACCCTACAATATTTCAATCCAAAAGCATGACTGCCTCATTATGTGTTTTAGCCTAACCTGTAAATTAGTAAATTCATTATGTGTATTAGCCAGACCTGTATTAGGTGAAAAAAGGCTAGATTCAGCATGTGGGGAAATCTGAAAATATTCTATTTTAAAAATGGAGAAATTTAGTTGTGCACATTACCATAGAAATATATGTAATGAAAGCTTCCAAAAAGAAACCCCAACATAAAAAAAAAACTGAAAATTACAACTATGAAAAAAAAGACCTAAGAAATAAATCCATGGTAAAAAGGCATTTTCATGTGCACTTTATATCTATGTTTATAAATAATTTTTAAAAAGTAATAATTAATGGTAATGAAAGAAATGTTTTTTCTCTTTATTTGATTTTCTTGTTCAAAATTTAATTGTTTCAGATCTTTCATTATTATAAGAAAAGGAAAATAGGATTATAGCTAATTTATATTTTTTTAACTTTGTCAAATTTTATTTTACAATTTTAGTTATTAGAAAAAAAAAATTAATATTACTTGCTAATGTGAAATTATATTTTATTATACAAAAATGTATTTAAGCTGAAATTATCATATTATCATGTTATTTGTTAATTTTCTTAATTATTTATTAATTAATTTATTAAATAATTATTACAAAAATAATAGTTTTAATGTCTTTATTCCTTCAGCTATCTGTTCTTTGAATTGGGAGGTGTTTGACATGATTTCATTTAAGAATAGTATTTTGAAGAATGTGGAAATTAGCTCTTCAAATTAAAGTAAATTAAGCTTGCAAAATAATATAGGTGCTATTGCACCTGAATGCAAAACTTTATATTTAAAACAAAATAAAATTATACTATTCTGCAAGTGCTTTCAAGAGACATGCTCTCATCTTCATAGCTTTAAGTGAATTAATTATATGCAATTATGCAAAGTTCAAGGTTAATTGTTCCATTTTCTTGAGATTGTGAAGCATGTGTCCTTGTGGTTTATGGCATTGCAATCCATCACTATGAAGCAGGTCTCCTTCACTTTTCTTTTTACATTGTGCCTTTCTTTGCAGACCAGGCAAGGACACATGCTTCACGATCTCAAGAAAATGGAACAATTAACCTTGAACTTTGCATAATTGCATATAATTAATTCACTTAGAGCTATGAAGATGAGAGCATATCTCTTGAAAGCACTTGCAGAATAGTATAATTTTATTTTGTTTTAAATATAAAGTAGCTTTGCATTCAGGTGCAATAGCGCCTATATTATTTTACAAGTATATTTTCGCACGCAAAGTTTTCGAGTTAGATTTGAATTATAAATTAAGCTTGTATATTTTACTTTCTCTTGTCCACAATTGTAGATCCTAGAGTCATGATCTTGAGCTAGTTCTAGAGCAATAACAGTTTACTTATATGTGGGAGTTGATATTTGGACATCCAGATAGTTGGATGATACAAAGGTCACCCCAAAGTCCATTCACTGCATTTTCAGAGACCATTTAGTTTACAGTTGGCCTGGTCACTTATGGTATCCTAAGGCCAGAGCATTAATGATGTAATCCAAGTATCATTTTTATGATAGATATTTTAGTACTTAAACATTAAAACCATAAAGCTAACCTAATGAATAAATAATCAAAATTATCCCAAATTTATAACTCAGCCAGACTAGTCAAGAAAATAAACTAAAACACTATCAATGGTTTTACTATTACAAGGAGACTTCTCAAGTGTAAAGGACTACAAAATAACATATTTGCACTAAACCTTACCCACAATTCCACTTACCTCCCATACACCCTTAATATAAGTTAATTGCTTCAGAATTATACTTTTTCAATAATAAAGATTATTTCATTCTTCTTTTTATTCCATTTTTCTCAAAGAAGACAATAGTAGCTTCATCAAAATTAATAATGTAGCTTGCATCTTTTATAAATATCCATGAAAAAATATATAGACCATACTATTAAGGTTGTCTTTTTTGAGAGAAATGAAATATAAAAAAACAATTAAAGAATATTTATTATTAAAATTTAGATTCTGAAGGAGTTAACTTATTTAAAAGTTATTTTAATATCACAGGTGTATGGGAGATAAGTGGAATTGTGGGTAATGTTCAGTTTAAATATGTTGTTATTTTGTACTTCTTTACTCTTGAGAAGTCTACTTGATTTGGGGTAATTTTGTTTAGTACTTAAACATGAGTATCCAAATGATTGTTGTCCATCATGCTCTAAGTTTGGCATTGATTATTGAGTTTTCTAAAATTCGATCATATAGGATGGCTGTTCATTATTTTTGTATAAAACTGGTGATGCAGCTTATGTGTTGTTATTATTGTAATTATTATAACTACTTATATTTTTTTCTTTGTTAAACTTGTACTTTTTTTATTTATTCACTTTTCTATTTATTCATTCTATATTATATTTATTCAGTGGGGATGATAATGGTGTCCTATCTCCCCATGCTCCCCCCCCCCACATCTATACCATAATATATTATGGGATAAACTATATGTAATTATAACAATGCTTCTTACATGGAGAAATATTAATAACATTACATGTAACCTAATATATTTTTGGTATCAAGAATTCTTTTCAAATGCAAACATATTCAAAACAAAAATGAAATATAAATTCATACATTTAATTGTGCATGTTACAAAATAAATTTAATTGAGTACTATTCTTAGATTTATTATTCATTACTGAATCTATGTTATTAATTAATTCTGCTTTTCTTATTTTCTATTTCCTGTCATTATATTCCCCTAAAAACATAGCCAAATATTTTTTTGTGTTCAAAAAATGCATATGACACTATAGAATCTATTTTGATAGTATTAAAAAAAATCCAATAGTGTTTGGATAAATGAACTTTAGAACATGTATACTTAAATGTATAAGTTTATATTTCCCTTTTTATTTTGAATATGTTTACCTTTGAAAAGGATGTTTGGCATTAAAAATGCATTTAAGTTATATTTAATGTCTGAAGTATTTTTTCCATCTAAGAAGTCTTATTATAACTGTATATACAGTAGTTTATTACACAAATCACAATAATAAAATATTCCAGCAAGATCAATATTGTATCTATTAGCCGCAATGTTGTCATGTATATTGGTATATAGACCTATTTGTACAAGCAGCACAGATCTTAAATGCTAATAAATTAGCACAATTTCAATTTACATCTCAAAGCATACTTAATTTTAAACTTTAAATATTCCTTAACTCTTTATTATTATAATAGTAGTTTATTATATTTCAATAGTGAGTTTTCATAGTTTATTAAAATATAGACAATGGATGTATTTTAAGAACATAATACTTCTATAGTTGATGATAACATTTAAGTTTTAATTGCTGAAAGCATATATTACAGTACCTTTTTTTTTTTTGTCACTACAAAAAATTATTTAAGAACTTTACCTTACCATTATTATAATTATGCATATGATTTTTATATGTAAAATTCTTTAATAACTTTATAATATTTTTACATATGTATTTATAAATACTTTTTATAAAGGCCTCATGATAATATAGTCATGTTGCATCCACTTGCTATGTCGAAAAATCAAAAGCTTCAAATCCTGGTTAGATAAAACTTGAAAAAAACTTCAGCTTCTTTCTCATGACCATAGCCAACACATTAAACTCTCAGTACTAATCAGTAAAAAAACAGCTAGACTAACTCAAAGCCTTCACTATCCAGCAACTGGAAAATTTGGGACTAATGCTTTCTCTTTCACTGTTCTTCATGGGAGAAGAGTGAATTATTCGAGAATCCTTTAACCACTGTAGCCTATTTAAAAGGCTGTTTCAGTTTTTACTTATTATATATATGTATACACAAACTTATCTATTTCGATAAAAAATAATAGTAATCATGAATGATTTATTTTGCTCACAAGTTCAAGTGCAGGACCTTATAAAAATAGGAATCATCCATGAACTTTGAGTCCAGTCTGACATTATGGAAGACAGGGTTTTTTTTTCGAATATTCATTGGATTTTATTTTTTATCTTTCCATACTCCCCTACACTCAATATTTGATAAGGAACATAATTTCCTTATATAATAAAAGAAAATCATTATAGTATATGATATAGCTCTAAACTAGAGATATTTGCCTTATGGGAATATTTAGTTATATGGCTTCTACATTATAAACAATCATATTAGAGATTTCTTTAATCTGGTTTCAAATAAAAAAACATATATATATACAGAAAAATTATGTACTGTTACAAAAAGAGATAACTATTAGTTATTTCTATAGAAATTCAATAATAGATTGTTTATTTTCTTTTTTAAAAAATAATTAAACCATTTTTTGTTCAAATGATAAGGGTTTGTGTTTTGATTATGACAATCAAACCACAATTTTGTCGTATAACATAAATCAATTCATAATAATTTCTCCTTGATTATAATTTGCATAATCAATTATCATATTTTGAGTGGGTGTTGAGGTTTAGTTTAAAGGGGAAATGTTTTCAAAATAATAAATATTTGTATAAATATTGGAAATATTTATTAGAAGAGTTTTTTTTTTTTTTCTAAACAACATTAAACATTACAGAAAATTAACTGAACTGTTATAATTTTGTAATTATAATGGAAGAAATGAATACTGTATTTTAAAAAAATTGAATTACTATAAAATATTGTTATTTATATATATCTTAATACAACTTTTTTCTAAATATGTACTTAAAACTACTATAACACTCATTCTTGAAACATATGAAAAAAGATTATTAAAAACAACAAATAACTTCCAGGATGTGCATTTGATGCTGAACCAGCAATAGGTCACAAACTTTTGCACATGACTTCCATCATTTGCTCAGTATTTCTCAATATCAAATTATTACATTTTCATTTATAAGTGGCAAATTTTCTGTACTAACAATTTGACACAATCACTTAACATAAATACATTAATGATTATTATTAATCATTTACTAAACTAGAGATGTCAAAGTCATAAATGTAAAAAATTAAAAATTTGTAAATCAAAATATAATAATATCATACTATTATATAAATTACAGAAATGGAAAAATGTATATAGTATATACTGTGTTTGTACAGATATAGCTAAAAATAAGTGCATAAGTTCATTTTAAGAATCCTTGATAGTGTTTTCAATGTAGAATTATATTTCTTGTCATTTACAATGTATAATATATAGACTGAAACTTTTAAGATAATTAAGTTATTAAAAATATTGGTACTTACATATTAGTCCAGTGAGAACAAAATTCGCCAGCACAAACAAATATGTATATAAAGACCAAATTCATTTATAATCTTCTAAAACAGAAATAAATTAATTTTGTAAGTTTGTAGCCAAACAACTGTTTCATTCAGGATAATCAAAAGAGAATAGCCATTCGTAATAGAATGTGTTTCGAGGTAAGAAAGTTCAATCCACAACAGTCATGCTAAGAAACAACATTTTGTAAATGGACAGAATTACAAGGTTAAATATATATATATATATGGTTTTGGTTATCAGTTGTAACAAATTTAGATTCTTAAAAGTTTACTTGTTGGAAGATCATTTCTAGCAAAAAACGTAAATATGTGTTTGTTTCATTTCCAGTAAATAATGTTATAGGTGGCCATTTTTCAAAATAATTTTTTTTTATAAATTTAGATTGTTGAAGGTAATTTCTCACAAATAATGTAAATGTGTGTTAGTAGGTGTACTATTTTCAGTAAATAAAGTTATAGGTCATCATTTTTCAAAATAAATATTGCTGGACTAATACATATGTGAAATCTTACTGCCAGACTAATACGTAAGTACCAATTTTTATCTAATACATAATTCTTTAAAAACAGTACATTTTCAAATAAGTTGGAAATGATTATAACATTAATACATGAAATAATATTGATTTAAAATGTGAGATTATATTTTATATATTTTTAATTTAAGTAAGAGAATAAAACAATCTTTAAACAGTCTACTTCCGGGTAAAGACCTTTCTAATAGCCACCCTAGAAAAAGAGGTGAAAAAGCATTGTTCACTAAGCTTGCCAAAAACTGGGCTCTGAGGATTAAAGCAGTTATTCATCCTTATTTTATTCTTACTATGTATATATAAACATTCATTTACTGATTAATAATTAAATGATTTACTAGACTGGCTATCAATTTAAGAAAAAAAAAATTATTAATTAAAATGATTAAAAATCAAGTTTTTTTTTTTTTTTTAATATTTAGACAATTAAAAATAATAATAACATCATTTGTATTTTTTTTCTTTAAATAAAATATTCTTCCAATCATATTTTGTAAAATATTAGTTGTATTGTCAGACTTGTTCAACAAATTCCTAAATGTGAATAGAACTTCAAAAGAAGTTTCAAATATATTGGGTTATAATTACAAACTTTTCTTGAAATCTTTTTTACTTTCAGTTATAAACAAAATGTCTTCAACATAAAAGATTACTTATATTTTTTTTAACATTACTAAATTCCGAATTATCTTTTGATTAATGGCTTTTCATATTACATATTCAGTATATAAATAGAATAAATAGAGTGATAACTTACAGCCTTATCTAACTCCTTTACCAATGAAAAAATAGTCAAAGTTTCATTTTAATATTAACTTTTATTACCATAAAATGATTTCACATAAGAACAATGAAATATTCTAGCATACTCATTTTCTAAGAACATTCCAACATTTTACATGGGTAACTGAATCAAAGGCCTTATTATAATCAAATGTTCAAGTCTCTTATAGTTACAACTAATCTCCAAGTACATAAATTATATTTGTATTCAATGAAATATTATAATGAAAAAAGTAAAATAGATTTATTTCTGATAGTGTCTGGCCTTTTCAATTGTCCAGTATGTATTAGTAATAATGTTCCTTTTTCTTTGATTTTTTCTGAACCAGATCCAACAGCTGGCAGAACCTTTTAATGCAAAACTAATACAAGCTGTTTGTTTTTGAGCATAATCTTTTTTGCATATGATTATTAGGGAGAAGCTATGATATTTTATTCATTTTGTCAAAGACTTCTTCCTTTACTCCAAAAATATGAATTGATTTCTTACAATAAATAAACAATTATTCAACATTTTCCACATTAAACAAAAATAATAATAATTTGAACTTTTATTGATTCTTTTTAAGTTTCCTGTAAAATTTCTGATGCTTTTCTATTAAGTCCAGTAACTTTAGCTTTTGTAATAATCTCAAAACTAATTTTATTTTCCATTATTGAGAATTCTTCCACTATAGAGCACTCCATCAAATTGGTCTAGATTATATAGTTGTTTGGTATATTTCTATAGACTATTTATTTTAGTTACTTTGATTACAATCTGTTCAATGGCATAAACATAAACAGGTTAAATCTTTCTTTTGATCTCACAAATAAAAAATAATTATTCCTTTCTCCACACTATTATTCATGGTCTTTAAAGAATATTGATATTATGTTACTTCTGGACTTTCTGGGATGCTCTTTGGAATCTCTTATTCAGTTTCCTTAGAAAAACTTTATCTTTTTTTAATGTGCCTTGTTATATTTGCAAAAAACACAATATCTTTTGGCATGTATTATAATTTTCTTGGTTATTTCATCTTACTCAAACTTTTCCCGTATTTAATTTAATTTTACTTGATTTCACTATTAATTACATTTGGAATTACAAAATGATTTCTGATATTACTTCTAAAAGCAATAACTAAGTTGACTAGATTATATCTATGATGTTAAGCAAAATCACAGACTCTTTTTTTTTTCAGTTCCATTCCAAGTTTATAAGTGATAAATAATGATTTGTTCCATAGTCTGTCCTTTGTCGTGCTTTTGATATTAAAACTAATATCTCTCATAAACATGTTTCAAGAATATAATTCATGTGATTACTATGGATTCTACTATGTGATATTAAGGCACATAGTCAACATTTTGGCAATTAAAAAGTTATAATTTCAAAGAAAATATTAGACATTCAGAAAAATTATTACACATTGTTCTGCTTTTTTTCTCCTCATTAATCTACATTACTCAAATATCTTTTCAACTTTCAATTTTGGCATTCTGATTTCTTAAAGCAAATCCAGCATACAACCTCTGCATTCTGGTTGTATCTAGTCATAGAACATCAGTTTGTAATTAGTTATTGTGGGATCATGGATTTGTGCTATAATAATGTTTATAAAAATGAAATAATGTATAATGCTCATAAAAGCCAAATTATTTTTTGTTATTTTTGATAGGTTTAATAGGTGCGAAGTTTCTGACCAAAAATCTCATAGTTTAATTCCCTAATTTCTAATGTTAATGCGTAAGTAGACTCAGTTTTTTTTTCTTTCATGCAAAGTGACATTGATAGTTAGACTTCTAAATAATTCAATCATAGTAAACAGCATTTCTGGAAAATATCCTTAGCTCTTCCTCAATAACTTTTGATTGCCTTCCTATCTTTAAGTAATCATCTTTAAGTATCTTAATCTATTTTGTCTTACAGGACATGATTTGCAATGCAGTATTGGGTGAGGGGTACATTATTATTTTTTCTACATATTATAAAATATTTTAACTATTGATATGGCTGTGATCAACTGATATCATTAACATTCTATATTATTACTGCATAACAAACATATGACATTAAAATAAATAAATAAATAAACAAACAAACAAAACAGATATAAAAAAGCCAAGTTTTATAGAAATTAAAGATAGAAAAAAAAAAAGTCGTTTCTTATGAAAGTCTGTTACAGAAGGAAACTAAATCTCGGTATAGATTAGTATAAGAAGAAAATATCAGTAAATAAGAAAGATTACATCATCTTATAACACTTCATGTTTACCAGAATAATATTTATTAATTGTGAACTCACAAGATATATATATATCTAATAGTAAATTAATCTCTATCTATATAAAATATGACTATTAAGTTCTATTTTTAAAAAAAACTATAGAACAGTATCTTTAAAATAATAGCTTGAGTGGATTTTGTTCTTAAAAGAAATCCATCCCTTTTTGAATTCACTTTTATTTTCAAAAAAGCTCTTTTATGTCTTTTCTTTTTTTAACTTAAAAAAAAAAGTAGATAAAAATACCAAAGCTTCACTCATCCAAGTAGCTAAATGGGAATAAAAGAATGATTTTAACTACAGTAGCTAGTTTCAATAGCAATCAGTAAACAAACTAAAATATAGTAACTCATTTTGTGGAAGAGTATAGGAAGTTTACAGATACTTTATTTTTTTATTGAAAATTTAATAAACATATATGTAATGCGGGTGTATATACATTACATATATCATATTTAAAATAGCAAACAGCCATTTTTAAAATTCTCATAATTGTCTATAGTTTGTTTATTGTAGAACCCCAATAATATCAAATCTTTTCATCACATTTCTAAGGGGGAAGGGTTTAGCTTATTTGTTCTTGTATTGCAAGTAGTTCTTTGTAGGATAGATAATTTTAATTTATTCAGTAATTCTTAGTAAATATATAAAATCATAAAAATAAAGTTTCATCTTTCACTGGGCAATTTAGCTTAGAGATAAAATGAGATTCGCGAAATAATGACCCTGGATCGAAGCTCGATAATTTCTGATTATCAAATCATATCTAGCGATAATAGAAAGGTAAATTATTTTCAACTTTTATTACATTCACTGTTATTTAATCTTGCATATATATAAAAAAGAAGCAATATTTATAATTTAAGGTATTTGCATCCCAATATATTTTTGTTTATTTAGAAGAATAAATTTCAAAATTTTTGTTTGTCTGTGATCATAATCATTTCACCCACTATCAATCCAAAAGAGAATGAAGAATTTCCATGATTTCTCTTTTCCATATCACACTAGCAAATTCCTTATCTTAATCATCCATGCTTTAGATGTTTTCTTTCAAGGTCTCTTGCTATCTTTTGTGATCATATAGTTCTTTTGATCTATTACCACCTCATCAAAAAACAACCCAGCACAATTCGATTTAAGTATTTTAATTCTTTCAATGATGTCACAGACAGCTATCTAGTTCTTTCATCTAAGTATTTCATTACAAACTCTTCTCATTAATCCCAATATATGTCTCTCCATATTTCCCTGTGTGTTATTCTCCCATTGACCCATAAATAAACACTGGTATTTTTTTTTTAAAACACCCAGACATATTTCCTTAATTCTACGATTATTTTCATCCATTATGTTTTTATCTGTCTTAATAATTTCATTAAGATGTTTACATTTATTAACTTCTAAATCATTACTAACAAATTTTATTTTCTCTTTTTTAAAACGTTGTTTAACATTAAAGTGTTTAAACTCTTTAATTCTACTTTCTTGCTTTTATTTGATAAGTCCTGATAACATTTCTAACAGCTCTAAAACATTACTTAAAATGCGATTAATAATAATAATAATATTATTATTATTATTATTATATATATATGTCTAAGCGTTGACCGGGAAGTAAACCCGGGCTGGCTGGTTGGAAGGTAGTTACGCTAACCGCTAGGCCACAAGCGATTATTTTATCTGCAAAATGTAGATGGCATCTCTTTGTTTTTGTATTTTATATTAATAAAAAAGTTTTCTATTGTTTATGGTTGTGTTTGGTTAGGCTTGCAGGTTCGTTTCCAAACCAACAGATAAAAAAGAACAACTATTCATCAATTAATATGTACAATTTATTAGTACAAAATATATACACACGTTAGTTAAACAAATGTACAAATACAGTTGATATGCTTCAATGCTGAGATAGTCGTGCAGAGTATGGAACTCGCTTCCAGCTAATGATTAGCCTGCGTCGTGAGTTCTGGTAAGACTCTTCCAGCTATGTAGTTAGCTTGCCTCGAGTCGGCTCTAGTTCAGATGTAGCAGTTTCCAGTCCGTAGGTGGACTTGCCTCACTGCATGGACGTCTCAATAATGACTAGATAAATACCTTTGCTGATGGCAGAAGGTTTAATGGAGAGCACGTTCTGTCGTTCAGGTTAACAGAAGTAATTGCTCTCTGCCTTGCCTCCAAAAGGCTGACTATTTAAAGGCAGATCCCCTACCTTACTGGAAACATGTGGATTCAGTGTGCGAACCCCAGTGAAGGTTTTAATCCCTTTGGATAGCAACTGGGTGCTAGCCAATCAGGCAAGGAATCTGGAATAGTCCACTTCTGAAGGCAGGGTCAGATATGACATCCCTCCCCCTGGCTGAAATTAGCCCTGGAGGACATAGTCATTGAAATGCACTGGATGATGTTTTGTCTGCTTGGTTGGTTTCTCCGGTTGATTGCTGTTCCTGTCTTCATCTTCTTCTCTTGATGAGCTTGTTTCTGGTTGTCTGCTGCTGTCTTGATAGCTTCAGATGTGTAGTTGAGTTTTAGCTGGTTGTGATGGTGATGATGATAATGACCATCTTCTGTTTGCACAACAACAGTATAGAGGCCCTTTATTTGCGTCACCACTGCTGGTCTCCATCTTGTGGACCCATAGTACATATGACATAGTACTTTTGTTCCTATTTGGAATTTTATTTTGTTTTTATCTTCTAGTTGAAGTTTGGCATCAGGTTTCAGCTTTTTGTTAAAGACTTCTGATTCATTAGTCTTCAACTTTGATAATGTTGTGAGCTGGTTCACTTTGGTCACTTTGAACCCTAAGTGACTGAACCAGTCACGACCTATTAAATCATTATGGTTACCTAATGCCACTACCAGTGGTAGGTATATAGTTTTGTTAGGCATAGTAATTTTTCCTGTTGTTTGACCCAACAGTTTGATTTTATTCCCTTGGTAGTCTGATATTGACTTACTGCAAGGGTGCAGCTTATATTTATTCTTTTTATTAATGATTGTCCAAGTCTTTCTTGAAACTATAGACACTGCTGACCCTGTGTCAAGTTCCATATTAACTGGTGTATCATTTATTATGACAGTGTGTATAAACCCAGACTTGTTATCTCTGATATGGTTTATACAGGCAACTTGCTTATGTTTCTTATAAGTGCCTTTACTGTCTTTAGGAATAGACTTGGCTGTTTGTCTTTTTAATTTCAGACATGCTGCCTTTATATGTCCTATACGCTTGCAAAATGTGCATGTTGCTTTGCGGTATGGACATTCTGTATGCATGTGCATGTGCTCATTGCATCTATAACAACGCCTTAGACTATTTGATGCTGATTTATTTGAGCTGACTGAGTGCTTGGGTGACCCAGTGTTATGCTCAATTTTTTGCACTTCATACTTTATAAGTCTTTTTAATGGGTTAGCTTGACTAGCTATTGTTTCTGCTAGTCTTGCTTGAGCTACCACTGTCTCAAAATCTAGGTCTGGAATCATTAACATTTTCAGCCTCAAATTGTGATCGTTTATGCCACAAATAAAATGATCACAAAGTGCTTCATTCATGAAGTCTTTGAAATCGCACTTCAAGGCTAATATAATTCATGTTGCAAATTCTCTAGCTGTTTCTCCCTGTTCTTGTATGCTGAGATTAAAATGGTATCTCTGCATTATGGTCAAGGGTTTAGGAGAAAAATACTCTGTGAGAATTGTCAACACTCTATCAAAATCCAGCTCAGCTGGGGTTACAGCCATAGATTGAGACTTGAGTATATTGTATGTTTGCGGACCTATTGTGGTCATTAATGTAGCTAACTTTAACTCAGGCTTTTTTATATTGTTAGCCTGTAGATAAAAAATCAAACACTCTTTATAATTTGGCCAGCTCTCAGGTTGAGCCGGATCAAAAGATTCCATAGAGCCGATTGCTTTAGCCATCTTTTTTTATTTATGCTGAGTAACCACTCGTACTTGTTTTTATAGTTACGTTATTGTAACTAACTCAACAGAGCTTTTAAACCAATAGAGCGAGCTTTTATGCTGTCTTGTGAGTAAAGCTCTCATGATTGGTTGAAGCTTCAAATTGACATGCCTTTATGTTTGCGGTCAATTTTATTCAACAGTTTTACGTTGTTATTTTTCTAAAAAAAAAATACCACCATAATGAAATTACGGTAATGTAAATTTTTTTCCAAAATGAAAAATAATAAAACAAATACACACTCGCATATTTATTTCATACGTTTAGATCTGTTGAAACTGGCATATTTTATAATATAATTTTTCCAGCTGTGAGGGAAAATTTTCTCTGTTACTGCACCAGATCTGTTTAAACTGGCATAGTTTATTCTAATTTTTCCAGCCATGAGGGAAAATTTTCTGTTACTGCACCAAATCTGTTATAACCCGATGCAGTTTTCTACTGCACCAAATCTGTTGTGTTTGGTTAGGCTTGCAGGTTCGTTTCCAAACCAACAGATACAAAAAGAACAACTATTCAGCAATTAATATGTACAATTTATTAGTACAAAATATATACACATGTTAGTTAAACAAATGAACAAATACAGTTGATATGCTTCAATGCTGAGATAGTCATGCAGAGTAAGGAACTCGCTTCCAGCTAATGATTAGCCTGCATCATGAGTTCTGGTAAGACTCTTCCAGCTATGTAGTTAGCTTGCCTCGAGTCGGCTCTAGTTCAGACATAGCAGTTTCCAGTCCGTAGGTGGACTTGCCTCACTGCGTGGACATCTCAATAATGACTAGATAAATACCTTTGCTGATGGCAGAAGATTTAATGGAGAGCACGCTCTGTCATTCAGGTTAACAGAAGTAATTGCTTTCTGCCTTGCCTCCAAAAGGATGACTATTTAAAGGCAGATCCCCTACCTTACTGGAAACACGCGGATTCAGTGCGCAAACCCCAGTGAAGGTTTTAATTCCATTGGATAGCAACTGGGTGCTAGCCAATCAGGCAAGGAATCTGAAATAGTTCACTTCTGAAGGCAGGGTCAGATATGACATTTATATATTGTAATATTTTAATACAATTTATTATTTAAAAACTAAACGAGTATGGCTATTTCAACCTTCCCCCCACCAAAAGAAAAAATCCCCATTCAAACCAATCTGTGAACTACTAATACAAATACGTTATATATGACTTGCTTTTTGAATTATTATACTAATACAAATATGTTCACATACATCACATGCTGATCTATTTTGCTGCTTGCTTGATATTTTACATGCTATCTTAATTTCTTCAGCAGAAAACTTTTCTTTCGGAAATACTTCAATATCAAGTCTAATTGCAGCTCTCTGATATATATCTTTTCTCTGCCACATTTTTCCAATGGAAACCGTTAACATTAAAATTCTTTAGAATGTCTTTGGAATAATTCTTATGTCATAGATAGAATCTATCTCTGCCATGAAAATCATGCTCAAGTTCACTATAAAACATTTAATCTATTTTTCATTCATTTTGCATGTCGAAAGTAATATCACATCCAAAAAATTGAAGAATACATTGATTGGTATGATATTGTCATAGTATTTTTAAAATTTTAAGGAGCAGCCTCAAATGAAATTCTTCTGCTGATAGAGTGTTCAAGTTTCACTTCCATACAACAAATCAGGCAAAATAACAGCTCTATATACAACTAACTAGCTTAGTTACAGAAGTCATTTTCCTGTAATGAAATACTGTTTTTTTTTAACTTCTTAAAAGCAGCAGTAGAACATTGGAGTTTGTATTGGACTTCCACATCTATGTCCATCTTTTTTTATTTATTTTTTATTTATATTCTCAAGTTGGTAATCAACCAAGCTAAAAGTTGCTGAGGATTTTTCTTCAATCACTGGTCTATAAAGAACTTGAGTTCTTTGAACATTAATTAATAAACCAACGTCTTTATATGTTGCATTCAAAATATTAAGAACATTCATTGTGTACATCATCTTCATACTGCAAATCCAGAATCCAAGAAAAATAAATTTTTGCTTTTAATCAATTTGAATTGAAAATTCCACCATTAAATCTGCACTGTTTTCTTATTTCTATTTGATTAAGCTGCCTATCAATAATTCCAAAAACTACTCTCATGAAAAATTGAAAACAACATTGGAAGAACTACACATCCTTGTTTAATTACAGCTTATATTTTAAATGCCTTAGATTTTCCATCTATAGTAATAATGCTTCTTATAATCCCATCGTAAAAGCTGAGTAGTATGAATAAATTTTAGTGGACAACAAACTAATTTCAAATAATGTTATATACTTGTCCTTGCAACTGAATCAAATGTCTTGACCAAATCAGTAAAAGTAATATATAAATCACTCTTTTGTTCCTGATATTTTCCTTATATTTGCCTGACAACAAAAACCATGTTTATAGTACTTCTTCCTTCTCTAAAACCACATTAAATATCTCCTAATTATTCATCTATAACTGGAAGTAATCTATTCAATAAAAATCTAGAAAGTATGTTTTGATATTGCACTGATTATTTGTAAGCTTAAATTATTATATTTCTTTAATTACATAAAACTGTTCACATCCATGTTCTTATTAATATTAATAATATTATATATTTCTATGTATACAAATATAATTCAGTTTATAAAAATTTATAATAAAACTTATCAGCTGTTATTGTAAATGCTTTTTTGTGCTCCATATCCACAGATTCACTATCCCCAGCTTGTAACTCACTGTATAAAACATTTTTTTTTAAAAAATAGAAATGTGTAAATTTGAAATAATAAATTTTATGCATGTCTAAAAGAATGTTATCAAGAATCATCTCTCAGTCATTTTCTCATCTTGTACACTCAGTAGGCATTCAGCATGAACTCAGTCATCTGGTTGTTCTCTCGCTGAACTGTAGTGTTTTTTTTCATAACTACACTATTATATTTTTTTATGATTATTTCTGTTGGTGTGTGTGTATGTTAAGAATGTACATTATATAGGGTTTGCTATTATCAACAGAAAGGCCTAGAGCCAAATGCAATGAATATTGTCAGACTACTGCATTTGTATAATGTTAGTTTTTTTTAAATGCAAACCTATAAAATTTCAGGAAAACAAAATTAATCTTTCAATTTACTTTTTTTTTAAAAAGTCAGCAAAATTTTTTAAAATTAATTTACTTTTAAAAATCAATTGACTGTTGACTATATTTAAGTCACTTTTATAGACAAAATATTATTTATGTTATAAGACAAATTTAATACAGTGTACTAAATTTAAACAATGTTCCTTAAGATTCCACATTTTTTATTTGATTATTTTGCATTCTCAAGTTAAAATATATGTATCATTCTCAATAATAAAACATAATGTTGTTTAATTCTTGCTGATCTTGCTAATTGCTCAACAAGCTTTGTGATAAATGCTAATCAAGAGAAAGCATTCCAAATATCTTTATCAGAAACCACACCAATCTCCTGACCAATAGTTTCATGCTTTGGCACTCCTCATTTAAGTGTCTGAAAATTTCAGATGTTTTACTCAATGGTTAACTCTTAGATAAATACTGGCTTTGGGTTGGTATTTTTAGATCTAGTGTCTTGAAAACAGCATAGGCTCATAATTATAGATTTAGTCTAACTGACAAAACAATACAAACATATAAATAATACCTATACTAAAATAAAACAATGAGTTAACATCAGCAAAAATTAAGTATTGAAGCATCTGAGTTTTTTTTTTTAATTATTCTTTTGATTATCTATTGCCCAGGTGCATTGCATTCTCTGCACTCCAGCATAGAATGGGCCTAGGTGTTGTTCAATTTCTGTTTTGCTAAAACAGAATTGTTTCAAAGATAACGAAGTTAGCATAGAAAGCACATTGCATCAGTTTTATTTATAAAAAATATTAAGTAGGTCTAATGAAAAAAAGTTTGGAATAAATATGTCTTAATTTCTAAAATAATAATTGTAGATAGAGTTAATAAAATTAAAATATTAAAAATGATATTGGACAGAAAATAACTGCTTTACCATACTTGCTTCAAATATGCATCCAGGTCTAACCTGGATATATTTGATGAATTGTACAATATTAATAAGTGATATAAACTATGGTAATTGCAGACATGTTTTAACTAAAACCCTTTAAATTTATCAAAGTGTTTTTTTTTTTTTTTAGAAAGTCTACTCAAGATATTATAATGAGAAAAAACAATGACTAAACAATTTTTTAACACAGTTGCAAAGTTAATTTATGGTCCATTAATAATTAGATTTAAGAAAAGATTATAATTAAATGTTTTACTTGGATTGGAGCATTAGATGTAATAGACATATGATTAATTACAAAAGAGAGAAAAAATAAATGTAGGTTTGAAACCAAAAAAAAGTGAGAGAGGGTAAAATTAAAAGTTGATATTAACATTGTTGAAATGTTGAAGAAAATAAATAAAAGAAATAATATTTATTTGAGAAATTGTGAAATGAAAAATAAATTAGCTTAAGCATATAATTAAAAGTATAGAAATTACTATAGGGAATAGGAAGAAGAGAAGAAAAAGAACAAAGAAGGCAAATGCTAAAAAGTTGGTAAATTGATGTTATCCTTTATCTAATAACAGATGATGAGGGTATGAATGTAAAAAATATTAACAAGGATGCACCATAATCAATACTACAAAATAGGCAGAAAAACAATGGATAAAGAGTTAGAAATAAAAAATTTAAAAAAAGAAAAGATAGGGAACAGAATTGCTGTGAGTATAAGAGATGAAAATGGGTTTGCACAAAACTACAATCCCATTTTCCTAGTAGATGTTTAATGGCATAATAAGCATACATTCATAGTTCAAATATATATGTAGCATTATTTATGTTATTATAAACATAATTATTATTTTAGTACTATTTTAACATATGAAAATAATTTCAACAAGATATGAATTGCATAACAGCTCAACTAAAAAATTATTAATCTAATAATAATAATAAGCTTTCATTTTCAGATACAATAAGAACTACTGAAAAATGTAACTACAGTGTAAAATCTCAAGTGGTGAAATCAAGATCTGCAATAAGATAAAAAGTTATCTGTAATATTTATGAATCTTATTCGCTTTATGATTGTAGAAAAAAAATGAAATACTAATCTATATCCTGGTCAAATAAACTCAAATTTGTGATTGCTTCTAAGAACATTTTAAATAAATTCACATTTATGAACAATAAAAATGGACACTATCACATGGTAAACACAAATTTTATTTCATTTTGCATGATTTTATATTAAATTTTAATGATAAATTATTAGAAATTATGTTTCTTATTTTAAAATAATATAAGTTTTTTTTTAATTTATAATAATAATTATGTAAACATTATTAATGACATCAAAACTATTTGTGAATGCTACAAATATAAGAGCAATTAAAGATGTTAGCAAATGTTATAAAATTGACATTGCTAAGAAAAAATATATAAATTGTTCTAGCTTTTTTAATTATTATTATTACTATTTATTTGCAGTAATGAAATTTGTTATATAAAACAGATTCTTATTTACACTTGTTAATGCACATAAGTGCTTGCTTATTTGTTTATCTTAGCTAAAAGTATTATTTTGTAGTAAAAGGTGCAAAACAAGTAATTTTAAAATCCAAATATACATATTTTTCCCTTCCTGGGCTGGGCAAAAGCATCAAATGCCTTGCTTACGTAGACAACATGGTCATCTTCCTTTTCTCGGTCGATCTCATCCCCAGGCTTCAACAGATCCTCACCTGGTACATTGAAACATACAGGTGGGAATTTAGCAGTGACAAATCAGCAGACTGGCAACTTTCTTCCAGTCAACAAATCCCTTCCACCTTCAACGCCAAGCCACACAACTTCCTTGGATATCCCCTCATGCTATCTCCCAACCACATGAGGGTCTGGGTCCAAACTGCATTATATCAAAACATATCCACCCTCAGTGCTATCACAGGTATCTACTCTCCCTTTATGAAAAAGTCACCCTCCTCAATCTTCTAGTGTTTCCCAAGATAGCATATTACCTCCCCATCATTCTACCTACACACTCCTTCATATCCAAAATTAATACCCTTTGCACCCATTTTCTCTGGGGCAGAAAGATGGTGGCCATCAGCCTAAAAAGAACTTGTTTTTCCTAAAAACCTCAATGGTCTGGGCCTGCACTCCATTGACACTTTTCTGATCCAGAGAACTCATAATATTATACTCATGCTCAGAGTGTCAATGGAATGCAGGCCCAGACCTCAATGGTCTGGGCCTGCACTCCATTGACACTCTTCTGATCCAGAGAACTCATAATATTATACTCATGCTCATAAGTCACATTCCTGTCAATCTTGTGCATATCATTATCACTCCCACCAACAATCCTCCTCCCAATCGCAGGCCCAGGTCATGGATCTCTCATTGCCAATATCATACAAAAGGCCGGCTTTACTATACCTTCCATCTGTAGCCAATTAAAATACTGGGAGGTTTTCAATCAGACCCCAGACTCCTCCATTATCTCCCCTACATTCCTCAAACTTACCAATGCTCAATTAATCCACAAATTCAAAAGGTGGTCCCTCGAGGCAAAATTTATTTGATTTCCTCTTCAAAATCAACCTTCATTCCCTTCCCACCAATCACTTTTTACTCAACTGTAGGGGTTTCACCAAGATCTCTCCCCTATTCCAGCTCTGTAAAACTGACAATGAAACCTCCAGCATTTCCTATTCAAATGTCCCTTTTTGCTTGGAGTGAGACATGTCATTTAACTTCTGTTTTTCCTCACACAGGAACACTATCTTCAATCTCCAAGGATCCATCAAAACAGAGGTCTTTGCAACTATCAGACTATCAGTTTTCCTCATCTATGCACTCTGGCTCTGATGTGCTATTATTTTTGACCAGAGAGTACACCCAGCAAATCAAAAACTATTGGACCTAACTCGCTCTCTCAAAACCAGAGATATCAAACTAACCCCACTTTCATTCCTCACAGACACCTGAGCAATCCTCCAACTCCCATCCTCTCAGCTTCTGTCACAGGACTCATCCAATTAAATGTTTGTGACCTGTGTGATTGCTCGCTCAATGGGGACATGCATCTCGGACTTGCAACCAAAGACTTTTCTTGGCCTGGACTACATACCCTTTCCACTTCCCTTTCCCTTCTCATATGTATCCTTCCCCTTTTCATCATGTTGTTCCTGATTTCATTGTATCATGTAATTGCTTCTTTGTAAATCTTTTTTAACTGTATTTGTATATTTTTTTTATGAATAAATTTGTCACTGAGAAAACATATATACATATTTTTTAACCTAATAAAAACTTAAATAAAAACTTAGAAACTTGGCATAGAATTTATCTATTTTTTAACATTTTATTTCACATCCAGTTCATGTAGAACACAAAAACTATTTACAAACATTTCAAATTAATGTGATTAATATGTAAAAATGAGAAGCAATTTAATAATTGAATATATCAGATTTTATAATAATAAATTTTAATGAACTGCATATATTCATTGTCAAAGTATACAAAAAGTTGGCAAATAAAAACATTTGAGAAAATTATTTGACAATTTACATAGAGCAATATAATTAAGAAATGATGTACTATGACAAAGCTCATATGTCAATAGAAGATGGAAAGAGAATATTACATCCAGATGTTGAATATCTGAGAGCATCAATGTTACACACAACACTTGCTTAAATGAATATTCTAATTATAAATAAAAACAAAAACATGCATTGATGCTGGAAAAGAGTCAATAGTCTAAACATACTCAAAAATAAATTTGAAATAATAAAAATATAAAACACTTTATGTTTAGCGACCCATATGACCATTTAGGATGTGATTTAGGTTTAGTGAAAAAAAACTTTTGTTTTAAGATCTTCAGAAAAAATAAGTTTTGCTATTAAAATTGTAATTCAATTTTAAGATATACAATGTAGATATGAACAAAATAAAATTACAATTCATATACAGATTGTAAAATAAATGAGCTGTAGGGTGACTGATTTATTTTCAACAATTTAATTTAACCAATTATTTTATATTAACCACTCCCACTTACGTATCTGATTTAAACTTTTTTATTTCACTTAAAATGACAATTGTAAATTTATATATTAAGTTCAAAAATGGAAAATTTTTAATTTGTAATATTTTTGCATAATAGAGTGTAAATATTTTTGTTATTCTTTTCATAATGGTATTGAATATATATATACTTTATATTATGCAATTTTTTGTGTGTGATTTTCATTTTCTATGTTTTGTAAAATATAATTATAGATTAATTTTAAAAATGATAAAGAATACCTACTAATTGCATTTTTTATTGGTTCACTTTTTTTTAAATTTATTCAGAAACTAAATAAAGAAATTTGATTAGATAATGTACTAGTATTGGATCTTTGTCAGGGTAATATAAAGATATAGATCCATATTACATGTACACAAGAATCAAACTAGATTTACTTTTTCAGTGACTGGTGACTTTCTCACACCTACATGGCAAATATCTTAGATATTCCCAACTAAATCTGCCATGCTTTAACATAAATTACCTTAGCATCTCATCATTTAAAATAAATATTAAATTTTACTAATCCCTTGAAATCTTTACGATGCATAAAAGCCATTATAAAAAAAAATTTGAAAATTTGTATCCCAAACTATTGTTAATCAATAAAGATTCAATGTGATGTGCTGTGATATAGCTACTCCTTTATCGAAGTCAAAAATCTCTTACCCAAAATGCCCAGAAAAACCTGTTAGCCACCTTTCCCTTTCCATTCCCTACCATCAGTTGTTCCCATATTCTTCTATATCCTGCTCTATCCCATTTCCACAACATCATCTTTGTCCATTCCACGACCTTTATATCTACCCCCCCCCCATCTTTTTCCAAGCCCAGCATAAAAACCAAGTACCCACTTTTGGTATAAACAGTTTATATTTATTCTCCACAAATTTATTATTTGTATCTTTTGTGCTTGTAGGCATTTACATCCAATTAGCAGATGCCTAATATTTTTCATGCCTTACTTACATAACTTGCAACCTAAATCACCCACATTTCTCCATTTATATATATATATATTCCCTTGTTGCTAACAATCCTGTTCGAGTCTTAAAACAGTAAACTATTTTTCTTGCTATTATTGTAAATTAACACATCCAATATTCTGCTTACTTCTATATGTATTTACTCTTTTTACTCTCCATACTTGTTCCCTGTCTCTCCAGCTCTCTATTTTTTATTAATGCATCTATTCTTCTATCCCATTTTTTGCCACTCTAATACTGAATCCTCCTAACACAATCATCCCCACCTTTTTATACAAGTATACTGATATAAAGTATTTTCCAAATATCCTGCATACTGTACTACCTTTCTCACCCATCTTTTTTTTATTCAAAAAGGTTTATTAGACTTTGAATTTACATGTTTACATACAGTGATAAAACTAAATTTATCTATGATTAATAATACATATTTTGATATTAATGTAATTTTACCCCATAGAATTTCATTATCTCAGAATAAATTTTAAAACTGACATGCTCACATGAGTGATCTAGAATGATATACTTATGATATTAGTAAGCACACAATGTTATAACAAAATAACAAATAATAATAGAGTCATTTTCATCAATCACCCCAATCCATTCAATGATTGACTATTGACTTTAGACTGTCATCACAATACACTTAAGAATCCAAAAAGCAAGTTATTTCTAGCTCAAACCTGGATTCCAATGGCCAAAATTTCTCAAAGACTTGCAAGTCCAAACTGTAAGAGTCCATAAAAACCTCTGTCCATACGTGCCCTGTGGCTGGCATCAGTGAAATGCCCACTGTCCAGACCCTTCTCTGAGGCCCAGTAGACCACTTAGTCCTCTCAGGGCAAATTGCATGCTGAAGTGTTTCTTGCATAATTACCCTATCCTTGATTAAAATTCTTAGATAACTCTGCTGTGACTCACATTTAATATATTCAAAGTGATGACACAACCATACTTCTAATCTGTTTTGCCCCCATCTACCTTTTATATTTATCATTGATCGCTAGGTATCGATCTTGGTCAAAGTAAACCCTGAATTCTGTTTCGTCTAGCTCGTCAGAACCTGTGGTTTCTAGATTGTTGCTATAGATTCAATTTGTCAATTTCACATTTCTTATGTTCTAAATCCTTGTCATGAAGATGTCCCTCACTTTGTGCTTCATTTGTTTCAGGGACCTCCAAAAGGATCATTGTCTGATCTATGAATAATTACCCTATCCTTGATTAAAATTCTTAGATAACTCTGCTGCGACTCACATTTAATATATTCAAAGTGATGACACAACCATACTTCTAATCTGTTTTGCCCCCATCTACCTTTTATATTTATCATTGATCGCTAGGTATCGATCTTGGTCAAAGTAAACCCTGAATTCTGTTTCGTCTAGCTCGTCAGAACCTGTGGTTTCTAGATTGTTGCTATAGATTCAATTTGTCAATTTCACATTTCTTATGTTCTAAATCCTTGTCATGAAGATGTCACTCACTTTGTGCTTCATTTGTTTCAGGGACCTCCAAAAGGATCATTGTCTGATCTATGAATTTCTTGTTCTTTAACATCAACATCTGAACAGAATTCTCCTCCATATTATCAAAGACAGGTAAATGCTGGGCATAATTGACTCTTCATCATGGATGCTGACCTTATACTTCTTTCCTTTTATTTCTGTCTGGCGAATCAGCATCTGGAATTTTCCTATCTTTTGAACTACTGAGTTGCAAAGGGAGCTGCTGACATTCCTTTTTTGATTGCAGATCTTTCTCTTATTTTTGTCAGTAATCATGACTGCAGACTCTATTAACATCATGTCAGAATCTGAGTCTGTGCCCGAATTCATAGCTGCCCACGAAGTTTTCTCCAATGACTGTGGAATCATGTGAATCATTGGTTCTGAAGACTATGATAACTCTGGCTTAATTGATTGTGATTGTTTACTTTTTCTTGATTTGATATAAAGTGTTGCTTTTTTTGTGTAGACCCAGTAATACAGTTATGTAATTTAGTCTTCCTAAGCTTACAATTCGGGCATATCCTCGAGGGACAATCCCTGACATGATGATCCCTCAACCTGCAATGGAAGCACTGTGGTGGTACACCCCAAAAAGATATTATTACAGGGTCTAACTCCACACAGTGGATCATGGGAATGTCTGTAGGTGATACTCCCTTATTGAGGATAATTGAAAAGAACGCAGAATTTATGAGTACAGGAATGTTTGCTCTTTTCTCGAGGACATATCTAAAGTTTGATAATACTCCATAGGATCTCAGGATTTTTTGAAGATCAAGTTGATTAAAACTCAGATATATGGCCAGTCAATATTACCAGCCAATTCATGTCAATTGCACATAAAATTTTGTTATCAGTGATTTTCATAGCCCCTTGGAATATTTGCTTTTTGAGTGGGATTGTGGCATTCCACAATTACATAACAGTTGTTTGGATGATTTAGTATTTTGTACATATGAATCCATAAATTTTTTGCTGTGATTTGGCTACAGAATTTATCAATTGGGAATGTAAATAAGTCTTTATTTTGATTAGTGATGGCAAAAAAATTAGAGTTTTTTCATTCACATAATTTAAAAAAGATTGATGTAATTGTGGTGGAATAGTAGAGTTGAAATCTAATGTTAGTTAATTCCACTTGATCCAGTCTTGGATGAGATATGTCCATGTCAGACACCCCATTTTGAGCAGTGACAGGACAGTCATCCTCCAGCATATTGAAAAAATAGGTATATTTTGTGAATCATAACAAGAAATAGAATTGCTCTTATTATTAAAATTTTGTAAAATTTTAGCATAAGATATTTTGTTGTCTCATCTATATTTTGATGAAGACTCTGAGTGACAAAGGGTGTGGTCTTAAATAGCATTAAAATTATATATATCTTTTATAGGCTTAGTAGGGTTATTTTTTGTTAAAAAGATATTAGGGTTTTTCTTACTTTTAGAAAATCAAGCCGGAAAATGCTCTTCCCTGTGTTCTAGACTGGTTGGTTTGCCTCCATCAGAGAAACTTCTCCTTTTGATGTGATTTTTCAATCATATCTTCATTTTCAATGTTACTTACAATGTTTTTCATTGATTTTTCAATGTTATCTTGAGCCCTTTGCTGTATTATAATGTTATTCACATTATTCACGCTATAACTCTTGCTTGAGCAGATGTTTTCATCACTAACGATCTCTCTGGAATCCAAAATTTTAGGAGGATCATTGCAAGCCTGGAGAACTAAGTTGGTAGAAGGTTGGTCTATGGATATATCAAATCTTTCATTCATGGAAATCATAACTCTTTTTTTATTCTTAGAATTTTTTTAATTTCTTAGATTTACAAATGTCTTTCCTGTTCTCTCTATATTCTCTATATTAGAACTTGAATCTCTTTCAATTCCTTGGTTAACAGTGTCAACAAAATTCATCCTTCACATGAAAGGAAGAACAGTGTTTAAAGAACAAAATGCCGAGGTTTTTAATAAAAGAAAACAAATATTCAAATATTTTGATAAAGACTAATATTTTCATCAGCTCAAGAAAATAACAGAACCAAACAGTCCTGCTCCCAGTCGGTAATATTCTCACCCATCTAGTTGCCTGTCCTTTACTCATAATCCAATTAAATACTATTTGGCTATTCTCTTACTGTCCATAAATTGCAATTTACCGAACATTTTCATTTTGCTTTTTGCATCTCTCATATAAAAACTTTACCATCCCATTTCTCCTTGAATTGCCTCCTTTGCTGTCCACACATCTGCAACTAATGCATGCCTTATATGAGATCACTAAAACTCCCTC
Organism: Epiperipatus broadwayi; assembly: GCA_028023455.1. Lineage (NCBI taxonomy): Eukaryota > Metazoa > Onychophora > Udeonychophora > Euonychophora > Peripatidae > Epiperipatus > Epiperipatus broadwayi. The sequence goes on along the minus strand of JAQFVV010006225.1, from coordinate 1,116,616 downwards.
TAGAGATCTCAATATGAAATAAAATTCAGTCCATTTCAATGAAATATTTAAATGAATCTTATATTACAAAAATATTTTATCTCAGAATTGTGAAAGATATTTTTATAATTATTAAAAAGACAAATAATTCCATTTTAGCAAGGAAAAAATCCATGTTTATATATATCTTTCAAAGTATGTATATATAAATATGTTTTGATTTAACTGAAACTTATAGATGAAAATATGTATCAATAAAAATGTCACTTTTTCTTAATAAGCACAAACACAAATATTTTTAAATAATATAAGAACTCATATTTTTTAAAGTTTTTTTTGTTTTATTTGTGCATCCCTCATCCATCAATATCCACCAACACCAAAAGTCAAACCACTCTATCTTCCAATATGGTTAAATTGACATGACAGATTTAGTGATAAAAACCAAACTAACTAATTGAACTATCTCTATGGCATAATCAATTATAGACTAGACTACTCTTAAAGAGTCAACGTTTATTTGAGTGTCAAAAAATGAGCAATTAAACAATATTTAATCTCTTTTATTTTATAATGAACTATCTAAATAGTGATTCAATATTCCAACATATATTACAGAACAAGTTTCAGATTTCTGATATTAGTAGTGGAGTGATAAAGTGAAGAACTTAGGAACAAAAGATTTTTCAATCAAAGTTTAATCAGTCATTTTGATATTTGGATGTCACATGATTAAATAATTTTTTTTTAGTATGTTAATCTACAGATGATTTAGTATATAACAATATAAAAAATGATAGAAAATAAAAAACTGAAAGAGAGATAGAAGATGTCTTGTTTTAATATTTAACATCCGACATCATATTATTAGTTATCATGCTGATAACTAATTATTATTAAAATGCAAATAATTAATTTTAATTCTGATTGGTGGATTAGCTTTTGGGATTATAAAGATATTTGAAATTAAAGCATATAAGCTTTGATAGAATATTAACTATAAAAACCACTACTGTAAATAATTTACAACATTCACTTTTTAATGATAACCTAATAAGCAGAAATATTACTACAATGGCTCCATGTTAGTGATACAGCTCAAATAAGTTTCTCCTATTATATATACTGTACAAAATAAACTAGCCCTAAATATGAAAAATGTTTGTAATATAGCACATCTGTTTTTATTAAAAGTTAATTACAAATATATTACACATATTGTTAAAAGAGATAAATACATGATGGAAAAAAAATTTTTCATTTAAAAATAATGTCAATATATTATTCCTCAACTCAGTTTGTAATCAATAAATTAATAAACTCAGTAGGAAAGCCTTTGTATGAAAAAGTATAAATTCTTAGAAAATACTTTTCTGTTTATTTACAGGTTTTTATTTGAGTCCCTTGAAATATTTTTTGAACATTATCCACATAATTTTAATTTTGGTCATCCAGAATATAATAACATCTAATCATTGATTTTTGAATTATCTTTCATAATTCATTATTCCATGCTAGTTACCTATTTGCCTCTAAAAAAATATATGGTTAATAAGATTGATTATAAAATTTAAAAAATCTTTAGATCTTTAATATAAATATTTCAAAATGTGTTAGGCACTGAAAAAAATTGGAATAATAGAATATATGCAAAAAAATATAATTAGATGTATATTATGAGGCTTACTAAGACTGCACAAACTAAGTTAATTTTAAAGTATTTTTAAAAGCTTGGGATTTTTTTAAAACATTTAATATTAATCAGTATATAGGTATCTAGATAATACTCTTAGCTATAGAGTAATTTTAATATAAGAATGAAAAACTGTCCAATCCTCATCATTTAACAATTTGTAAGTTTAGTGGGGCTACTCCCCTCTTCACTATTTCTCTATGAGAAAAAAAAAAAAAAAAGATTTATTCTACAGTATGCTATTTAAAAACTAATTTTATTTAACATATAATAAGAAAATGTATGGAACAGAATAAATGAAATGCATAAAGATTAAATTCTAGATAAAAGAGGATAAAAATTTACCCCTAAACATATTTATATTCAACAACATATATATACAAATAAATAATAGAAAAAAAATGTGAGCTGTTTAGAGAAAAAAAAAATTTTAATTAAAAAAAAAAAAATTATATCTTTTTTATAGTTTATTGCTTACATATTTAGCATATTTTCAATTGAAACATTAACTTTTTGAACCAATTATTTAATTCTGTAATTACTAAAAAAAAAAGTAAACTTTTTAGGCATTTTATATTGTATGTTGAGTTATCTATATATATAAAAAAAAAGAATTGAAATAGTTACAAGGGAGGTATTCAAATTAATACCATTATTGATCAGTCTCTTAATTTAGTGCAGTAATAAAACTAAAAATTTCTAGATCAATTCTGAGTCGTAAAAAAGTAATACATACATAAATTGTAAGTGTAATAATGTTCAAGGCTAAATCCAACATCAATTCCAATCAACAATCTCAATCTATTGTCAAGGCAACTTTCTTATAATAATCCACCTTTATTTATGGTCCAATATCTTTATATAGCCACTAAAGATTATAATTTGACCACAGAGATTGAAATTCTTAATACAAAGAAGTTTAAATAAATCTCCTTAAACAGATAAATATAACCTGTTCTAAATACATAATAAATAGTCAATTATATCATTACAAATTGCAATTATAATTTTCAAATTGCTCCCAAAGTATTACTTAAATAATAAGTGTAATAATGCTCAAGGCTAATTGCGTTTATAAGTAGTCATTAAAGTCAGTCAACACTTAGACAATTCCAATATTAATACCAATCAACAATCTGAATGTGTTGTCAAAGCAACCACCTTTTAACAGTAAAGGTGGAATCTCTATTTATAGTTCAATATATTTATATAGAGATTGCAACCTGACCACAGAGATTAAAATTATTTATACAAAAAAGTTTGATCAAGTTGCAATATGGTATACTGGACTATAAATATAGGTGGGATTCAAACTTTATTGTTAGAAAGAGGTTGCCTTGACAATAGGTTCAGATTGTTGATTAATATTGGATTGTCTCAATATTGATTGATTTTAATGATTTATTATACTCCCATTTAGCCTTGAGCATTATTACACTTATTATTTAAAAATTATAATTGCAGTTTGTAATGTTATAATTGACTATTTATTAGTCTGCATTTAGAACAGGTTATACTTATCTACTTAAAGAGGTTTATTTAAACTTATTTGTATTAATAATTTCAATCCCTGTGGTCAAGTTGGATATACTGAACCATAAATAAGGTGGCATTCCATCTTTATTGTTAAAAGATTGCCTTGATAACAAGTTGAGATTGGTCATTGGTATTGATATTGTCTAAGTATTGAGTGATTTTAATGTTTATATATAAATAGCTAAGTCAAATTGTTGTACTTAAAGTTCCACATAGATTCTCAAATGACATTTGATCTACTCAGCAATGAATTGTAAAAGTGTTTATTTTATTTAATAACCAGTGTCTAGATATATACTAATCATGCCATTGAAGATCCCTTTTTCAAGTTTATCTGAAAAAATAAAATATCTGATGATGAATATATAATAGCTAATTTCTGATCCCATTTCGATGACATTTACATCTGTGGTTGATTATTACTTTTGAAATGCCTGATGAAATTACTGCAAGAATAAATACAATCCAAATTATTTTGGCCAAATAATAATAATAACATTGTTATATGACACAGTAGCACTAAAGTTATATCTTAATTCAATTTAAAATCAAAATCTCATGTTTCATTTCAAGATGGTTAAAGTTTCTTGTTGAAGCTATTCTACAGTGTAGTTATCTAGTGGAGCTATATGAAACTACAAAATCACAGGAACCTGTTTTATTGTTTATTTTTCTAAGGGATTTTTCTTCATGTAAACATGAAATATATATAATTCCAGAAGAGAGAAAAAAACATTAAAAAAAAAAAAAATCATAATAAAATAAAAATAATGAATTCATTTCTTTGTTTATTATCTATCATACGATCAGGGCCGGCGCTGGGTACTAGGCGCCCGCATGCAAATTTGATTTTGGCACCCCTGTCAATATGTATGTTTACTAAGGTGACCCGACCGTGTCCCGTGGCGTTTTAAAAAAGTCATGATTTTTAGAAAGAATGCACGATGTAATGCTATTTTTGATATCAAAAATAGCATAAAATTGATTGTTAAATTATATATTATTTCATACAAACGGTTTGTATGAAATAATATATAATTTAACACGGCAAATTTAGATGTTAGAAAAATTTGCAGAAATTTTAAAAATAATGTGTTTGTTAAAAATAGACAGAGTGATTCAAATATATATATATAATAAATTTAAAAAAAATAATGTTTGAGATTAAAATATTTAAATGTTTAAAATAATTTTCGAAAAACATTTACATATTTTAATCTCAAATATTTTTTTTTTTTAAAATTTCATATTTATTATTTGCGTCACTGTCTGTTTTTAACAAACCCATTATTTTTAAAATTTTTGCTAATTTTTCTAACCTCTAAATTTATGCAAATATTAGCAAATTTAATAATAAATTTACAATTTATAAATGAAATAATTTTAAAAAAAGATAATATTACAAACATACATATTTAATTTATTATTATTAATGTACGCTATATCTATATAAACGCTCCATATAAACCAAATTTTTAATCAGCCCCCCTCCCCGGTCAATGGTGTCCCGTTTTACCAATGTTAAAATCTGGTCACTTTAATGTATACCACCTACATGTTATAAATATTAGTGTACAAAATCTTTCTAAGGGAAACAAACAAGGCAATGTAAATAAATAATTTTTAATATTAAAAAAAAAGAAAATACAGTTAAAAAAAAGTAAATGCATTACAAAACATGTTATAATTATAATAATTTTATACTCCTTGACTTCATATTAATAAACCTTGATATGATTGTATTTATTTCCAGTTCTGCACAAATATCATTTTCAATAGCAATTAATGCCAAATTAACAAGCCGTTTTTGTGACATAGTTGTTCTCAAGTAAGTTTTAATTAATTTTAACTTAGAAAAAGAGCGTTCACCGCTTGCAACACTAACAGGTAATGTTAATAATATTCTTAAAGCTATTGATAAGTTTGGCATAGATAAATTATTAGAAACTATAAAATTAAGTGTTTCGAAAGGGTTTTGAGAATTTAAAAAATCCTTTTGAAAAATATCTCGAAAAGCACATAATTCGTCGAATAAATCTGTAGCATAGCATTAATATCTTTACTGTTATCAAATTTCAAAATATTTTCTAAATCTTTGCATTTTGCTTGTAACTCGCTCTTATTAATTTCTGATATTTTATATAGAAAATTGAAATTATTATAACATGCTTTGAGGAGTTCAAAGCATTCTGTTAAAGAATTAATCGCTACATCTAAAAGTGTAAAAAACATGTTTATTTTAAATTTTTCTTCAGGTATTTGAGGTGTTTCGTCCTGATGCTCGTAATCAAATTGACGAGTTTTTTTCCGTTGTCGAACTTCTTTGGCAGTTTTAAATTCTTTCTCTCCATCAACCTCTTCGCTAAGTTCATCTGCAATTTTGAGAATGTTTTTGAAATTTGAATCTGATCGATATTCTCGTAAAAATTTATTTAGATTTGCAATCGATTCTAAAGCAAGTGAAGCATTCATATTTACATTTTGGAGCATTTTACTGACAGGATTTATTCTATTTAATATATCATGCCAAATTATTAAAGAACAAATAAATTTGTAATCCGTAAGGTTAGTGCAGAGTGATTGAGCTTCATGTTGAATTTCTCTATTAAAAGATTCGTTGTTCATTATTTCATAGAGTGCATCATAAATTTCACCCAACTGATACCGTAGAGGCCGGATTGCATCAATTCTGCTTTCCCATCGTGTTTCTGATGGTTGTTTTAGAGTTAAAGTTTTAATAAATTTTAAAAGGATTGACCACCGTTTATAAGATGATGAAAAAAAATTGTATATTTTTTGAACAATTGCAAAAAAACCAATTGTATCTAAATTGACTTTGGCGGCATCGTTTATGATTAAGTTTAAAGAATGAGCAGCACATGGTACGTAAAATGCACGAGGGTTTTTGGTTAAAATCAAATTTTGAAGTCCAGCCTTTTTGCCTTTCATGTTGGCCCCATTATCATACCCTTGACCACGCATGTCTTCAATGGGAATCTTCCATTTTTCCAGTTGTTCAATTATTGTTGTACATAAACCTCGTCCAGTGGAATCTGTTATATCTATGAAACCTAAAAAGTTTTCTCTAATTTTAACCGTTCCATTATTCCAAAAAACGAAGCGAATAATTATGGTCATTTGTTCAGTTTTACTTGCATCTGGTGTACAATCTAAAATAATAGAATAATATTTGGATTTCTTTATCGATAATAAAATTGTTTCCCTAATTGCTGTACTTAAAATTTCCAATAATTCATTTTGGCTATCTTTGCTCAAATAATGTACTCTATTGTTTTGATCTAGGGCCCTCTCAACATGATTTTCCATAACGGGATCAAACTTCGCAAATAATTCAATTAATTTTAAAAAATTTCCATTATTTTTTTCGTATAATTTATCAGATGATCCGCGAAATGCTAAATTTTGACTACCAAGGAATTTGATAATTTCAATCAGCCGTTCCAAAACACTCCTCCAATGTTTCTTTTCCATTTCATATAAATTTTGAGATTGACAATCAATAGTAATTTTGTTTTTTAATCTTTTCTCAAGTTCATTCCAATTCAATAAACTTTTCATGTGAGCCATACTAGTTTCATGTCTGTGTAAAGTTGTACTTAAATTTCTCCAATTATTGTATCCTTCTATGAGGCTAGATTCAGTAGATCCAAAAACTTTGCAACAAAAGCAAAACACAGAGTTCAAAATTTCAGAATAAATAAGCCATTTTCGAAAAACTACTTCTCTGTTTTCCATTTTTCTATTATAACATACATCAGAAAATTTACGGCCATGTACATCGTTCGGATATATAATATCTTTCTTTTGAACAGGCCCCATTTCTACTAAAATAACACGTAGTTTGTCATCGATTTTATTCCATTCAGCTGGATCTTCTAAATTTGTACACATTTGATATGATATTGGCACAATGACTTTGTTGTCACTTAACTGTTTCTTACTAAAATCTTGTTCAATATTTTCAACAGTTCCCTGTGATCTAGATGATGTGCACGGTTCTGGTTCTTGTTGAGTATAAGCTATTTCAGAAGCAGTTGATATTTTAAGATATTTATTAAGTGATCCACTTTGTTTTTTAATGTTTGCTATTTTTTCAGCTTGGCGTTTACGATTTTGTGCACCGGATAGTTTTTTCTTAGTTTTTGATTCCATATTACTTTTACTCATGAACGCCACTTTAAAATAATTTTTAAATGTAATAAATAAATAAATACGGACTCTAATTTATATATTTACATTATGTATCTTAATACTTAAGATTATATATCGCTAATTTAGATGTCCAACACAAATTACTTCTTGCGCCAAAATACAAAACTCTATACGCGGAGGGGAAGAAGTTGTTTAACTTGTTTACCTAAAAAAGGCAGCTAATAAATTGGAAATATTCAGCCATTGACATTAAAAATGGTCAGGTTTTAAAATAACTCAAGTGTCCAGTTTTTTACGCTTGATTGAACATTTTAGTTTTACCATTGGCAAGATTTTCTTTTGTTATCATATATTTTTCTAATTAACACAGGTGGCCTGCCAGGCCTGATTTGCGATTTCAATAGAAAATTTCCTGGGATTATAATTATTGTTTACAAGTTCTTACTAAGATTTTAAAATTTGCGATAAACATCATAAGCAAACGTATGTAATTAATTTGCAAACCTAATTAGTATGCAGAAAAAATAGACTTTTGACAACGATTAAAATATATAAAATAAAAAGTAAACTGAAAATTATATTAAGTTTACTGGAATTATACCTATAATATATATTACATACACGTTCGAATATTTATATCAAATTATTATTTAAATAAAAAATTAGAAAATGTTTTATTTTGCAATATTATAATCGTTTCTTACGATTTCAAAATTATGTACATGATCTAATATATATCTATCCGATCATATACATACATAAGTTCTAATTTATAATACTTTTAGTGTGTGTTTATTTATATATTTGCTAGCAGAAAGTTACTTATAGTTTACTATAAGCAGTACTATATATATATAAACATTACAATATGAAATTTGTAATATAATAAACATTATGTTTAGTTTATTGTTCATGATAAATAATAGATTTGATTGTTTTATATTTTTAATATTAAGCAGAGCTTGTGTGCAGGCCTGCTTGTGTGTGTCATTTAATAAGATATAATATGACTTCATATGATTTTCAATAATCTACTCTCAATAATTTTTGTAAATAAACATTTGAGAATAATATTCTTCAAATGTGAGTATTTTTGTTAGTAGAGTTTTAATTTCTCAGGGATGGCGCCTTCTTTTTCAGATGCTAATCTCTCAGTGATGGCGCCTCCTTCTGCCAGCGCCCGCATGCCCGCTTCTGCCGGCCCTGCATACGATTAAACAGCTTGATAAAATAATATCCTATGTGCATATCACTATATAGTGTTTTAACAATAACAAATTATCAACATATATTACAATCATTCAACAAGATTTGTGATATAAAGCAAATCGATTATTATGTAATTAAAAAGCAAAATTAATTTTAATTGGATGGATGCACTGACATTTTAATATTTTAATCAGATTATAGGTTTTGTTAAAACAGTCTAACATTACTTCAAGTAAACATATTCAGAACATTACCTTAGCATTGTTCCAGAGTGTTAATAGACTTTGTCATTCTTTAAAAGATAAAGTCTTTATACAACACACTGAAAGACAAAGTCCTCTCCAGCAGTTTTTCTTAGAGAAACACAGAAGGAAAAACCAATATTTTTCATTATAATGAGAGTTTTAGGGTTTTCTATCCTCTCTAGCTAAGAATAACTAGTATAATGATCAAGATTGTATAATCAGTCAATAAGACTGAAAGATCAAGCAGGAGCTCTCAACCAGCAGACACAGGGTTATCCTCATGCTCATAGTTTAAGCCCCCACCTAGGCTTCCTGGTCTCAGCTACATAATTAACATCCCTGATGTCACACAGCTTCCTTTCTTCATATAGCATGTCATACTCATGATCTCACCATACCTTAGCATTCCTTAAGGCCCTACATTAATTAATTTACATTATAGTGATTGAAATGATTTTAGAATGTAATCATCTCTATAGTGATACCGAGTGAAATATTATATAAATAATGAACAAAACCATTGATGTGTTTGTTTTGGAAAATGAATAACTTTACTGAATGATAATAATTCCAACTCACAAGGATGACACAGGTTTAAATTAACAATAATAATATAAGTTTATTTACAAAAATTAAACAAGGGATGGAGTAGCTTACAAGTTTATTGGATTGATATAATCTACTGGCTTTTACATAATATTACAGAAGATACTGGAAGCTTACAGCAATAATGTGTGCCCTATTTAATAGTACTGAGATATGAAATCTATCAGGCCATTATAGGTTTGGATCTAACAATTTATTACATTTTATTTGTTTAATGGGACAACTTGTGGATGGGTTCAATTTAAGGTCACCCAGGGATGCTATAGAGTGCAGATGAAGGCTAAGATAAACATTACTTAGAAATTGCAGTACTACCTATATGAGTGATGACAATGGTCGGCTTAGCAATCTGATGGTATGGTTCACAACTAATGATGGATATCCCTGGATGCAGGGGTGCATCTGCTTCTAACGAAGTGTGCATACTATGAAGAAGATATGATGAATCTAGGATTTAGGATAGTGATAAGTCTTTAGCTCATTTCACAAGCTAGATCGGGTTAATATTTGATTAGGGAAGCTGGGCATGCAAGAAGGAATAGACTGCACTTGTCACAGTGACTATATAAAGATGGTGAACCATGCAGTGAATATATATAACAAAGTTTAATAATAATCTGACCATTGCAACACATATAAAAAGATAGGAAAGCAAATAGATATAGAGATAGAAACAATAAATTATTAAAACTTCCACCTACATGAATAATAAACATTATGAAACTTATTTTATATAACAAATGAGCATCCCTAATTAAACCATGCATGATTATAGTATAACTAAAACTCGTTCACAATAACTATTTTAATCATCTTAAATGTGAAAATCTAATAATATGAGATTTAAGTATTAGGAAGTTGTATTACTCCTAAAATAGACTAATAATGGGTTCCATTACTTCTTACATTGCCTGTATATAGATTTCATTTTTTTATTTATATATATTATACTGCATCGATAAGCAATGCAATATATATATCTCAATAACTTTATTAATGTTATTTTTACACAATGGAATCTTGAATTATAAATATGATCACTTTAATATTAATTTTCATTGCATAAAATCATTTTTAACAAAATGGAATTATTAACTTTAGCAGCACATAAAGTAAACTTAAACAGAATTAATATATTGTTTTATTTACAGATATTTTCCATTATATATTCATTTTTTAGGGCATAGGTTGGGTTATATTTATAGAGCAATATGATAAACAAAAAATAATAATTTATATAAATAATTGAAGGGAAATACATTGCCACCCTTCACTAATTCTTTACATAATTCTAAGAATTGAGATATATAACTTTCCTTAACATGATGGGGAGTAAGAAGAGAAACTAAGAAAACAATTTATATAGTATTATTATTTTAAAATTTGGTAGTTTTAAATTTAGCATCTTCTCAGTGCGCTCCATCCCTTGGAATTTTGAGAGCAGAAAAGTGTAAACACATTCAATGAATTGAAATTTAATTCCCTCCATCATTCAAAGTAATATACATAAATAAAATTGCAAAATATAGATTTCTAATTTGTTGAATAATGAAACCAGTAGATTTAACATTAATGACAAATACTATATATATATAATTTATATGGTTAAGATTAGTTAATGAAAATATATTAAAGAAAATTGCGTTACAGTTAAATTTTGAATAAAACAATTAACACAGCGCGAGACTGAAGTTGGTGCTAATTATATTTCCTCTTGTGATGAATCTGATTTCTTACCAGTTCACAAACGAAAATGCATATTGTCAAATAGCGATAATGATTAAAATATGTATGAAAAAATATATAATAAATTACATATAAAAGCATATTGTTTTAGATAAAATTAAATAGTTAATAAAAAAAAAAGTAAAAAAAGTTTGTCTTGTATCAATTTTTTTTAAATATTTGAAATTTTTTATTAGTCATATTTTATTTCCTTTTTTTATTTATGCAAATTTTAAAGTAATTTTACCTTATTGCTTTGGTTTTATGTGATTTCTGAAAATTAAGGAACATATCCCACATTTTTCAATGTAAGTTAAATCTATTTTTGTGTGATTTTTTTAATGTGAATTTTCAGTGGAACCTACCTACTGCATAAAAAGAGACCCAGGTATAATTATTTTTCTCAATGTCACCACTTACGAGTGCTGTTTTGAAATCCTATATTCATAATAATAACAAACCACCCTGTGCTCGTTATTATTATTTGTTTGTTAGATAAATGCATAATGTGGTTTGCTTCTAAATTTGATTTATGATTTTAATTAATGTTATAAGTAATAATCTAGCCTTAGGGACAGTTAGAAAATATATTCATTTGTTAATCTATTTAGTAAACCCCTTCAAATATACTTTTCCCTCCTTAACTGATTATTAAGATGTAGATTGAAACATGTTAACAAGATTGATAACATAATTATTCCCTTAAATAGCTTATATAACTCTAGGTAAGAATTGGCCTCTATTAGCAAAACGGATAAAAGCTATCATTAAAGCACAGTTAATTTTAAATACATATATTATATCCTTTATTGTGTTGTGGATTTGATTCTATTAAATACAAAATAATTAACATTTTGCTGCATCTTTTAAAAATGGGATCCCGGTTAGGCCATTAAATTCTCTTATTTCAGGTATGTACATCAGTAAGTCCTGAAGTTTAATGCCAGGTGAGTAAACCACCCCCACTCTCCAACTCTAAATGTTTGCATCATAAGTAACAGGATGTCTGTCCTAAGATACCGGCATTGGTCGCATGAACCTTTGAAGAAAAATCCATCTACAGGGCAGCCTTATTATTAATATTTTGCAAGTGCTTAGTGCATGTTGGCAATCTAAAGCAGCTAATGCTACCTCATTATGAATTAATTTTTAGCATTAGTCTGAAATCATATCTTTGATTCTTAAGTTCAATATACCTCAGCGAGTTTGTTTATGCACTCACACTTTACATAGAAATATATGTAATATAATGTTATAATGAATGGTTTATCAAGGGCTAGTGATGTTACTTATGAAATAGCACCCACAACCTTAAAGATAGGATTTGGCATTTCCATTATAGGCATAACATAAGTGACTGCATATGTACACACATGTTGACTTAAAATGTAAAGATGAGAGTGATATGATAATTTTCTCAACTACCATGATGCCTGCCTGCATTCGTCACACCTTTGAAATTATATTCTTCTGTCTTTGTTTATTTGTTTTACTAATTAATAAATATATATTTAAATTACATTGTTTTCATATGTATTTCTAATCCAATTCAATCTTAGTTAAATATTAATGTTAATTTAAGAATATTACCTTCATCATCATGTCATCAGTCTATTAAAATTCTGTAGTCAGTTTATATTGAATCAGCCCCCGAGTCTCATGTTTTTCCCTGCCCTATGCCAGCCACGAAAGATGGAAGCCAAGTGTAACTTCAGATGTCATTTGTAGAATATTGGGTCACAGAGTACTGGTGAGTTGAAGCTTGGTAGGATTCAGGACTTCATCATCCCACTCTGGTCAGCTTTGATCTCTTTGCCTGGATTCTGGATTCTATTATGTGAATGTACAAATTTGACCATTATAATAGACTCTGAAGGTGTTCAACTGTAACTATTACAGCCGATTGTATCTATAGATAGGGAAATACAGAACTTACACTCCCTCCTGTAATGGCTTCCTACCTTTCTCCCATTATATATATTTTATTAACATTTCTTCACTTAAATGATTGTGCTTTTAACAAAATAGTTTTCCTAAAATATTATAGCGTGGCTTAAAACTATCAGCTTTTAACTTTTTTTTTTTAAGTGTAAATTTACACATGCACACATACACATATTCTTAATGCGTGTGGATATTGAGAAATAGATTATATGATGGGAGATAGGCTATAATTTAAGCAAATATGAAGCAAGCATATATGCATGCAGATATGCACCACTTCACTAGATACCCATTCATTAACCAAGATTGGATGATTACTTAGCCTGTCTGTGGATCAGCTACTATCTGAAAAAAAAACAACTCATCTATTGAAAAAAAAATCAGTTTATACAGTCCAGGTTTAAACTCGACTCATGGGTATAGCATATGGATGTATTTTTCTTTTATAATTTACATGTAATCATTAGTTTCTTGGTATATCATGTGATATTCAAGTATCATAATGATAAATGGAAGAAAATTGGTAAATTGAAGAAAGTTATTCGATTCAGCAGACTGAATTGAGACCTTTTATTTACATTGCCCAACTGAGAATTGATTCTGGAACTTTTATCTAAGAATAAGTCATTCTAATACTGTGCTAAATAACTTCAAGAACATATCTTAAAAATGAAAGACAAATAGATCCTATGTAATGTAAATAGTTAAGTCATAGTTGTTTTGATTTGTTAGAGAATTTTTTTAAATTTTTCTGATATGTTACATTATTTTTGATTGAATAAAATCATATAACATTACAATTCTTTTTCAATATGATAAAATTAAAAAATCAATCCATTCATTATAAAATTATTTTCAAAAATCAATTAATTAATTTGCTGCCTTATGGCAGTAATTATATCTTCCTGGTAAAGAATTTAAGTTTATCAATTGGAAAAAAAAAAGTTTATACTTAAAGAAAACATTTTAATTGGATTTTTAATTTTAATTGCATTAAATTAAATTGTATACATTATGAAAATATTAAAATTATTCATAAAAAATTAGAGAATTATTTCATAACAATCACAAAAAAGAAGTTATATTACTATACATAAATTGAAATATTTAGAATAATGCAAAACTCAAATTACATGACAACCATAAATATAACATAAGAGATATAATAAGTCATTCTATTTTGTTCACAAAACCTTAAGAAATAAATGGCTGGTTTCAATTGTTTTTATCAAGAATTTATTAATGTATTTTCAAAAATATATTTAAGTGGCATGCTACTAATGTCACAAAACTATTTGTAAATGTAATTTTCAATTAGTTTTATCAACATAAGTAATTCAACAAACAAGAGATTAAATTACACCAGCCTCTGATAAAATATTGATTACTCAAGCTTACAACAGTAGGCACTGGAATAGCAGAGAAAGGTGTTTATTCTTGTTTATAATGAAGGAAGCTAATAAAATTAAATAATGTGTTGATAATTCAGACAGTTATTAAAATTAGACAACATACTTACTAATTTACTAAAAAAAATCCTATTCACAAGTTGACAATTTAGCTATAGATGGAATCTGTCCGATGCATAATTTAAATATGTCAAAAATAAGATATAACAGAATTTAAGTTAGGTACTTTAGTATTAAAGCTGCAACAAATGGGGAGATAGGAAGCCTTTTCACACCAATGTGTAAGGCCGCAATGACGTCAAATTGAAAGAAAATAATCCCTGTGAGTATATGTGAAAATGTTTTTTTTAATCAATGGGATCTTTTTTTTTTTTTTGTAATACTTTGACATTTTCAATTATTATGTAGATTTCTTTCTGACAAGAACCAGGATAAATAAAAACATAATAAAAGTCGAATAATTAATATGTTTTGTTTTGTTTTTTGCACTTTTGGTTTAATTTCTTTTTTAAAAAACGCATATTAGCATTTCTCTGAAAATCCCAGCATACTTTGCAATCACATGGTACATTTTCAGAGAAATTTTTTTTACTGTAGATCTCCATTTTCTGATGTAATAATATATTGGTTTTAATACATAAATTCTTGTTATATATTACATGGTAAGTGTTGTAGGAATATAGTTTTTTTTTTTTCAGAATAAAATATATATATATAGTTAATGTGTTTTTATCCAAATTACTTGAAAATCAAAATCATTTACTGTTTGTTTGGTGTATATTTAAACTAACTGTTTTTTTGATTTATGGTATCATTATTTTAATATCACAAATTACATTTTATTTTTTATTTTAAATGTAATTCTTAAAAGTTGTTAGCGTTGGAAATCACTTTTTTTTTTTTTTTGAAACATATTAATGTTGAAAGTCGTACATATTTATGAAAGTGGCTTTTTTTTTTTTAAATTTGTTAATGTTGAAAGTCATACATATTTGTGAAAGTCAACTTGTTAATGTTGAAAGTCGTATATATTTGTGAAAGTCGCATTTCTTTTTTTGGAAAGTTGTTAATTTTGAAATTTTATTTTAAATGTCATTCTTAAAAGTTGTTAATGTTGAAAATTATATTTTTTTAAAAACTTGTTAACGTTGAAAGTTGTACATATTTATGAAAGTTTTATTTTTTTATTGAAACTTGTTAATGATGAAAGTCATACATATTTGAATGCATTTGTTATTGAAAATGATCTATATATTTATTATGTTTTACTATTTTTTTACTTTTACTTATTTTTAGTCCTGCAACATGGAACATATATTAGACCTACTGCGCCTGTTCACATTCATATAAACCTCTTGATGACTTTGTAATTCTTGCCAAAATAGCATATACAAGATCCGTGTACATGTTTTTTTTTTGACAAAAGAAGTTGTGTACAAGATCCGTGTACATGTTATTTTGGTCAGATCACAAGATGTTATCA
The DNA here is from genome assembly GCA_028023455.1 of Epiperipatus broadwayi. Taxonomy (NCBI): domain Eukaryota; kingdom Metazoa; phylum Onychophora; class Udeonychophora; order Euonychophora; family Peripatidae; genus Epiperipatus; species Epiperipatus broadwayi. The sequence continues at coordinate 1,100,614 of JAQFVV010006225.1, read as the reverse complement.
GCAGATTGATACAAATGTGAACAGGCACAGTAGGTCTAATACATGCTCTGTGTTGCAGCTTTAATATTAAAGTTATAATTATAAAAGTGAAAAAAAATTATCAATTTAAAATAATTTAAAAATTGCATTTTTTGCATTTCATATTCATTAATTTTTATCAGAAAAAGAATGAAAAAAAAGAATAAGCATGTTATTTGGTTTGTTTGTTTTTTATGTCCTAATTTATGATTAAAAATGTATATATACAAATAATATATTAAAAACATGTACAGTATTTTATTTTTTGTTAATTTTTTTTGTTGTTGTTGATGTCTTAATATGTATTATGTAATCTTTAAATTAAAATTAACTATAACAATAAACTATATGTTTTTTAAATATATATTATATAGAATTTGGTACTAAACATCACACACAGGCTTAAAAAAAAATGAAATGGATACAATTTCACTATACTAAAAAAATGGATAGATAGATAGATAAATTAAATCACATATATATCTTTCACATATAATGTTGTGACCAGAGCTCCAGATTTCCATAACAAAATCTATCACTTAATTTTAAAAAAAAAAAAAAAAATCACGCAAATAAATAATACTATTTAGAAACAAAATATATAAAAGATTAATATAAAAAAGTTTCTAATTATATACATTAAATGCAACTTCCATTTTTGAAATTCAAAACTTACATGCTGCACACACCCCATAAATTTATTTTCAAAATACAACAAAAAGATTCACACAATAACAAGGAAGATAAGCACAAGCTTTTATTTCTTTAATTCTTAATTTAAAATGAAGAGATAATATAACTGTTGCATATTAATTGCCTATTTACAAAATAAAATATGAATTATTTAAAGTTCAGAAGTCTTTATAACCTTCAGCAAAACTGTTAACACATCATACTTCTGACATATTGACCAATTATGTTCAGAATATAAAGCACAATTTGCCTTTCCTTTTCTCTTCTGGCTCTAGGGAAATCAGCTGCTTGGTGTGGCCTTGAAAAACTGAAATTGTTTTGTTTTGAATATTTGCTCCAAGAAGCGGCACAAGTTCTAAAAGGAAATGTGTTCCAACAAATTAAAAATATTGTTGCAGATTCTAACTTCTTAATTACTTATTAATTAATACTCTATTAGAGGTATAATTAGACAGATCAAATTTTAAATATATTACAAAAAAAAAATAATTTTATAAAATTATATATATATATGTGTATATTTAAACCATTCTGTGTTTATAAACATAAAATTGTCTATCTGCCTATGTCACTCTACCATATGCATTAACTTTACTTACAAGTCATAACACAGTTACTGAAGACATGGAAAGTAATAAACCATATTACAATACTTGTTTCAACACACATATATATAAGTATGTGTTTATACTGTGTATTATATATATGATGAAAAACATGTATTTCATATAAATATAGACATGTATTTCACAAACTAAAATATCCGTTTTAAAGGGATAGATAAATTTGAATATCTGTGGTCTGGCAGGTCAATAATGGTCTCTATAATTAGAAAATAAGCAGAAGAACTGTGATAGCAAGAATAGTAACTGTCTAAAAAAAATGAAAAAAAGTAAAATATTTTAAGAACCACAAAATTAATCAATTGTCTGCTTTTTTCAATTGCCATTTATGCAGCTAAAACATGGGCACTGCAAAAACTCTTCTAAGTAGAACTTAAAAATTAACAAAAACATTTTGGACCCTCTATGAGAGACTCAAGATTTTAATAAAGCTTATCACTGAAAGCAAAGTAGAAGACTACCATCTATGTTAGGGTGGCAAAAAGTTGATCATGATCTTTCCAGTAGACTGCCAAAAAAAATTTGAAATGGCTACTTGAATTAAGAGAAAATAATGCTACCTGATACTATATTATACTAAATTAGATAATTAAAAGAAATACATTTTTTGCACATGTATAGATACTATAGGTGAGAAATGGCTTTTCACAATTGATGCAATTGGATATAGTTATACCAGCTAGCCGATAATTATGTCAGACAACACACATGCCTTCATTGGAAATACATGATGGTGTATATGCTGATTACAAATTCTTCAGTTCAAATATGTTTACTGTGCAAAGGAAAGCATTGAATAATATTCAATCAAATATGAAGCTGATAACTGTGTTTTTATTATGATAGGTGCACAGATTTAAATAATTTGTCATTAAAAAAATAGTATTTTATATTTTAAAAGAGGGATGAAATGTCTGAAACAATGGCAAAGAAAAGAAAGAAGTGTAATGTTAATGTAGAATGGAAAAAACAGTTTGTCTTCATAATGGTAAATGCAAAATATGTGTGTTATATATGACCTGAAATTGTGTCACTTCTATAATAGAAAAAAGACATTTTAAAACCATGCAAGCAAGTTATGATAAAGACTTTCCATTAAAAATTAATTATGCAAATAAAAGTTAAAAGTATTTAAATCACAATCAGCTAACAATCATATTTCATTAAATTCATTATTAAATCTAAAACTGCAACAGTTGCATCATTTTGTCCAAGTTATGTGTTAATAAAACAAGAAGTCTTTCACAGATAAAGAAATGATAAAAATATTTCTAGAAGTCAGTAATTCATTATTTAATTCATTCAAGAAAAATAAAATTATTCAAGATGCACAATTTTGCCATAGAACTGTCAGGCCTTGTACAGAAATTATATATTCTGATTTAACTGAACAACTAACAAAAGATATTTGTTTTTCCTTATAGTTTGATAAAGTTATTAACATTCTTGATATTCCTGAGCTTTGTATTTTTATAAAAATGATTTTTAAGGATATAACAGTGAAAAGAGAATTAACAATATTATCTTTAAAGAAAAAAAACATAAAATGAAGATTTTACTGCATTTTCAAAAAATATAGAAAAAAATTCCAGTTAATAAAATTGTATTAATGACAACTGATGAGATGTCATCATTATTATTATATTTAGAACACTCTACTTTGCAAAGAATAAGCAAGTTATACAATATTATTGATAAAAAATTAGAAATAGATATTTTATCTGTAGCTAAAGATAAATTTATAAATACAATAAAATCTATATTATAGAAAATATTAATTGCACGTCTTATATTATTATTACACTATCTGTCACTTTAGCTTGACTGTATATATATTTATTATATTTAGATTATCTGTGTGTAAATGGTTTGTTTATTTCAAAGTATATGAAAGATGTAAATAAATTATTATTATTGTTAGTATTAATATTATTATTGTTGTTGTTGTTGTTATTTCAGCAATAATCTTTATTAATCCTTTGGGTTACATAGCATTACATAACATTGATTGTAAAAGTGCAATCATGTTGTACAGGTTTTTATATCGATTAATTTCAAGGGTTACAATAACCAGGTTTCGAACTATATTTTTTTACAAATAAAACACAGTTCAATATAAAACTCAACTTCATTGATAGATAGACATGATTTAAGATTGTAAAATCTGGCATAATGTTGAAAATTATTTACAGTCACTAAATTGATCATGATTATTGTTCTTTTAATTGTTAATTTTGTTGTATACTAGGAAAGTAATTATAATTCATGTAGCATAAAATCAAGTTATGGGTGCTGGTTTTTCTGAGAGTGAACTTGGAAAAATAGCATGTTGCATCACTAAATGACCCCACTGGTGACAGGAGTAGAATTGAGGCTTCAATCCTCTGATACATATACATAGGCATGGAATAGCTTATTGATCAAGAATTTGTGTTGGAATTGTTTGTATCAATGTCATGGTGCAATTGTAATTTGAATTCATAGCTGTTACTGGGGATGGGTATAGGAGTATCCTTAGATATATAGAGTGAAAAGCTATAACTTTGCCAAATGGTTGCATCATACACTGGAAATCTTGAAGGGTATATCCAACATAGATGTTTTTGAGCACCATTAGTAATTTGGATCCACTGTAATTAAGGCAGTTTCAAATTAATTTTATTTGTGCTTGAAATCAGTCTTTGTGTGTGGTACAAAAGAACTCAGTTATCAAATGCCTGGGATTTGGATAGTAAGCAATACATGCAATGGTATCTCACAGCCTATGCAAGGATATAGCATCAAATAATAATTGTCTAGGAAATTTATATAGAGAAACGTTAATGTCTGAAGCAGATAGAATTTATGAAAACAGAAAAAAAAAATTTTTAAAGTTCGAAATAATCTATTTGGGGTCAAATTATTGAACCTATCATTGATTATCATAAGACTATCTGTATTTCAAACTGTAGAGGGGTGTACGTGATTCTTGGATATTGAGATTCAGTTCTCAGATGTCACTAAGACTGTTTTTTCTATATATTTCAACTGACTTGGGAATAGTTGAAATATTGTTATCTTTGTTATTAATATCTGTTGGATTATTATTACTTTTACTATTGATTTGTTAAGAGTTATTTTTAATAACATATGTTTGTATTAACTTTGAACTTTGAAATTCATAGTAAAATTAGAAGTGGTTGAAATATTGTTACTTTTGTTATTTATAACTATTGCATTATTATTACTTTTGCTATTTATAACTATTGCATTATTATTAATTTTGCTACTGATCTGGTGAATATTATTTTTAGCATCATTACTCAGGGTTACTGAAATTGGTGCCAGCCACTTGGTCTTGCAACAGCTCTCACTATATTAGTCATCACATTATCTTTAGCAAATCAATTATTTTGTAAATTTTGAATGCCAAATTTAATAAATGAGTTATCAAGCAATTGAAGACAAAACTTTGTAATAAAATTATAAGAATTTTACCTTGTCAAATGAAAGCTTTAAATGAATTTTAAGCAAACAAAACTGGAATTTTTTACCTGGTTGGTTGATAAATGAACAACCGCAGAGCTGCTGCTATTATTATTATTATTGTTGTTGTTGTTATTATTATTATTCATATTACTGATGAATAAAAAAACTATTAAATATTTACTTATAAAATGTGAGGAGAGGATTGTGAACAAAGTTATGTATATAGACATTAATCCAATTATGTTAACAAAAAAAAATCAATATTCATTCTTTAGAAGCATCAACTATATATATTAAATTTCAATTCTATTAAATACTGAAATTGCTAATTTGTAGTTATTAAGAAGAGTGTTAGGATACATGAAAATCTATTATTGGATTCACTAAAAAAAATCATGAATGATTTTCTGACAATGATCTTATTATTATTGATTAAAAGGATATATGTGGTATTTTGTGTTTGGAACAATAATAATTTAAATGCAGAAACTCGTAATAAAAATAAAAATCTGAAAGCAGAAGTTCAATGTCTCTCAAAAAGACTTAAAAATGATTGATGGATTAAAAATTGCAAAGAAAATACTGTCATTCATCAATAATGGTTATTTCAGATCTTTTTTTTTTTTTTTTTGATGCCTTGAAAGCAACATATGGATCTGAGAAATGTTGTCACAATCCTATTAAATCCAGCAATAGAACTCTCTTATATGATAATAATAATATTTTGAACAAGTGGAAAGAGTATTTTAAAATTCTTTTGGTTAATGATACAAGAATAATGATACAAGAACGAGATGACAATTTTTAGTGATACATTCATTTTATCTATTTATTTAGATTTGGCTAGTTATTGAACTTTAGTGAAGTTAAAATAGTTCTTTGTAATCTTAAACATTGAAAGTCTGTAGGTCCTGATGAAATATCTGAAAAAATTTTAAATACATTAGCTTCAAAAATAATGGATTTTTTTTTTTTAAAGAATATATTGACCTATGAAGTTGTACCACTCAATCTTAATGTTATTCTTATTGTTCCAAACTTTAAAAACAAAGAGAAATAGACAAGGTTACAATAATTTTCATGAGAAATCATTATTATCCACTACAACAAAAAATACTTTAAAGAATTTTTTTTAAATAGATTGCTCCAGTCGTAGATTAATCATTACTAGAGACCCAATGTGGTTTTAGAGAATCTAAAAACACTATAGACATATTTGCAAAAAAAAAAGGTTTAGGAAAAACAAATGATTTAAATAAAAAATCAGTCATATATCACATGACTCAATTTTTAGGCTTGTAAATAAAAAATAAACAGCTCTTCTAATTTGCTCTAATAAGCTTTATTGATAAATGCCAGCTAAACAAAGCATTTAAAAATATCTTGAAAACCACTCCTTAATCTCAGACCAATGGTTTTATGCTTTGGCACTCCTCAGTGAGGTGCTAAGATAGTTTCAGACATTAGATCTAAAAACACCAAGACAAAGCTATCATTTATCTAAAAGTTAACTATCAAGTAGAAAATTTGAAAATTTTAGACACCTAAATGTCTTCAAACTCAGCTGACAGATCTTCAGCCAAACCATAATATTAATAGCCTCAGCAATATAACATTGCTTTAGACTTTAATGCAAAGACTATAAATATTCAACAAAAAATCAGTCATATATCATATGACTCAATTTTTAAGCTTGTAAAAAAATAAAGAGCTCTGCTAATTTGCTCTAACAAGCTTTATTGGTAAATGCCAGCTAAACAAAGCATTTAAAAATCTCTATCTTGAAAACCACTCCTTAGCCTCAGATCAATGGTTTCATGATTTGGCAATCCTCATCAGTAAGGCATTTTTGAAATTATTGTCCACCAAAATTTATTCATATTATCAGCTTCTACTTGATGAAATGAAAGGAAGTGGAACATCTGAGGCATTAAATGCAAAACTAATATTAAACAATAATATTACTTGCTCCATTATTATTTTCAATTTTTATGAGATCAAGATATGATAAAGATTTCAATTAAAAGCAAAAATAAAAACTTCTTCTCCAATCCTGCTTTTACGGTATACTATTTTTTATCACATCAAAGACAATTTACAAAATATATTTAATGTTTTAAATACCACATCCAAAAACTTTAGTTTATTAATCAATGTTCAAAAACTCTAGTTGTTTATCGATCAATGATGAAAGTAACACCCCCAGAAACTTTTAGTTTTGATGGTTATCAACTTTAGATGTAACTAGTTTAAATAATTAGTAGTTTTATAGATAGAAAGATGGATTTAGATGTTGAGTACAACAGACTTCAACAGACTCCAATATGCTATTACTTCTAACAAATTAAAGAGTATTTCATTACAGTAATTACTACAACTAAGTTAAATGTAAATAGAAGCTGCAGTATAAATGTTTTCATTGGTAAGATAAGGTAAAATAAAATACATTAAAGATGTACAATTATATATAGTATTGAAGTATTTTGATAGAAAATTTTTCTAGAAAAAAGTTAAAAGATAGAATCATACAATTTCAAATAGAAAAATGGACAGCATGTTCTAAATGTGGATTTATGGAGTAATTTTCACTCTCTTTTCTTTTTTAGTTAGAATTGCCATGCTCATTTTGAGGGCCTGTTTGTTACTGTTATCAAATTTTTTAAACACACTTCATTATAACAATCTCTTTTTAAATAGTAATAACATTTTTTTCTTTATAATGCTGAGATGTTATTACCAAGATGTGTACATTTTGAGATTTCTATTTTTTCTATAGCTTTCCTTGCCAATTCATAGTTAAATTTATTTATATTATTATTACTTCTTTTTCTATTTTACAGAATTCTGATAAAGGGCTACTTCTCATTTAAATGAAATTCATAACGTAGTTGATAATAATCTCATTAGCTCTACACCTGTGATCAAAAATGAAAAAGTATCATTTAAGAACTGATTTGAAAAAAGTTCTCTGAATTGTCAGTATCATTCTTATTTTGATACTTCATTTCCCCCACATTTTTATATAAAATACTAGAATTTATAGTGTTTTGGAAATCAAAGATATGGCAGAATTAGTTAACAGTAATGTTTTTGACATTCATTTCCCTAATGAAGAGGAATCGGATAATAGTTAAAATAAATAAAAAAATAATGCTGTTGTAGTCTTTTAGAATGCAAATAATAATAACAGCCATATATGCAAAAAACAAACAAATCAAATTGCAAAGAACACCATACTCTACTCAGAAAGGAGAGGAAAACTCTGTGGTAAACATAGAGAAAGAATGTGGCAACTTTGACCCACATTATTTCATTAAATATCCCCCAACTGCCTCTGAATATTCTAGATTCCTGCAGTGTCATTGATCTGAACAAAACCTTGTTTCATTAAAGTCTTAATGTTGCTGGAAAGTTTCATTTTAACATTTTCTAATGATTTCAAGTTGTCAGTTATCAAATCTCAAACAAGAACTTACTTCCATGAATTTTTAGAATTTGGATTAAAAATTGAAAATTCTAAATATTAGATTATTTTAAATGAATCATTCAAAAATATTTCTATTTTTTTTTTTCTCATATATTGTCAGGTCTTACTTGAAGATTTATTAGTGTACTAAATATCCATGTAGTTCTTTTTAAGAGTATCAGTTATCTCATTTATCTGGTTCAAATCTGAGTCAATATTGAAGTCTGTATCTCAACTAAACTTTTAATACATTAATTTTAAAAATGGCAAGGAATATCTAAGAGTTATGTTTTTATTGCTCCACAAAATTTTTTTTAATCTATACAGACACCAAATGAATTTGATTCCAAAAGCTGAAAAGGTATTATACATTTTTAAGACGTATGATGATTACATGAGCAAACAACATATCATTATTGTATCTTTGCTGAAGTAATGTAAAGACATGTATCATCATTAGCATTTCATTTATTTATTGGAAAACAATTTATGCAAAAATCCTAAAGAATGATATATTATTTCTTGGACTTAGGCAACAAATAACTTTAATAGAGGACCTGGTGATAAAATTTTATTGCTTAACTATTCATTTACTATCGGAAAATATACATAATATATATATAATGCATATTTACATGTTAGTATGTAATTATTACAGAGAAAGATTCAGAATTTTTGTATATATGACAACATTTGGAAAATATAAAAACGTTAAAAAGTGAAACTGGTTTAAACTAGAGTTTCTTTTCAAAAAAATGACACAAATTTGCTTGAAACAATATATATTTAATAATGGATTTAATCTTTTGAGAAATTTGACAATTTTTAACACTTTAATTTGTTTCCCTATGATTTAATTTTACAATTTCAGTAATATTACAAACTATTTTTCTTTATTTACTTAATTAAAACTTACATAACAATTAATATGCTTTTTAAAAACATTAATGTCTTTTTATGAAATTAACATAACTTTTCAATGTCATTTTCGAGTGATTAAATATTATTTACTGAGATGCCTTTTAGGAGAGAAAAAGCAGTTGCTAAAAGAATTCCATTGCATAGTAGATAAATGATTTCCTGAGGTCAGTCACGATGGCTGTTCAAAATAAATGCATTTTAAGGCTAGTTGCAAAGGCTTGGTTAATTGCACATGTAGAATACTTATAAGCATCGGTCACAATCAGTAATGTCAGGGTAAAAAAAAAAAATCCCAGAAAGTTAACTGTAAATGTCATCTAAAAATTATCAGTTAACAATATCACATTATGTCTCCATTCTAAAAACGAGATCTAACTTACTGATATACTTCCCAATTTGAATAGGAAATAGTAAACAAATAAATTATATACATATTGGCTTAACTTACATATATATGAATAGGAAATAGTAAACAAATAAATTATATATATATATATTGGCTTAACTTACAGATATATGTGTGAGTGCATGAAGTCCATATAAAGTTCCAAAATTTTAACTGTATTTATCAATTATGTAGAACTTTTCTTTTAAAAAAATATGGATTGTAGGCAAAATTATTTTTGGGCCCCAATATTATAAAAATATTAAAAAATAGAGAGCACAAACAAATGTGATTATTTTGCCCAAAGGGAAAGAAAAATGATGAAATGATAAGTATTATGATGAAAGAATAACATTTAATCATCATTAGCAATAATTTGCCATTGCTTAGCATCTTTCAATAAAATTTATTCTAGCATGGTAATGTTACAGCTTGCATTCAAAATTTTTATAACTCTTTTATCAATAAACAATTATCACTTAAATTTCAAATCTACACTAAGTTTCAATACCTAATGCTATATATTACTATAACAATGGAAGCTAAGATTTAGCAAAAACATAATATATTTATATTTAAAAATTGTAAAACAACAATACCAAAAAGAAAAAAGAAAGAAATCTGTAATAATGAGACAAATAGTACCACTCCAGAATGCAATTAATAAGTATAAATTCTGATTTTACTTTGAAATTTTCAAAAGAAATGGTCCTGTGTGATCGAAAAACTTTCAAGAAGTTTCACTCAATACTCTCTTTTTTAAATTTGGGATTTAGCTTTAAGTCAAAAATGCTGTACTGTATGGGGGCTTTTGTTATTTGATACCTATAATATTCTTGGTCATTTAAGGTAAATATCAGAATCCTCTCATATTTAAATCCAAATAAAAAGAGGAAGAATAACATTAAGAAAATTAGTAATGTATCAGACAGAGTAGCAAGACTAATTATTCAATTTAATGAAAGATACCAAATGCAGATACTTCAGGTTTGTGCTCAACAAATTCTCATTGTTGATTAGACCAAACATTTTAAAATTATCATGAAAGACTTAGAATTGGTAAACAAAATTGAAATATAAAAATGACATAGATTTGTGGAGTTTGCAGAAAAACTGTATGAATTCTTTCTTTGAAAAAAATACTAAAGAGAAATGAATAGGGAATCATCCAAATGAAGATACAGCACAATTGGATTATATTTTGTCTAAAAGTAAATATATATTTCAAGATTGTAATGTTAATTAATAAATTCAATTCAGGAAGTAATAAATGTTTAGTGAGATGTAAGATACATGTTAATGCCAAACTAGAGAGCTTAAAATTATTAAGAAAAATGGACTCACAGTTGATATTCTTAACTTTCAGAAACATTCCAATGAAGTTAAATTAGAATTTGCAAATCATTTTAAAACATTAATACATTTTAAAGATAGTTCAGATTTGAATGAAATCAATAGGAAGATAAATGATACATTATTAAGATCTAGACAAAGATAGTTTTTATTCGTTGATTAACTTTATTCAACCATTAAAAAGGTCAGTTACATTATAACTTGCAACTTAGGTAACAAGATAAAATCAATAGAATTGGTATTAGAGATATCTGAAAAAAAATATTTCTAAGAAACATAATTATTATTAAAAAAGATTTACAAATTTGCTGTAAATGGTTGAGAAACAGGAATATTTAGTGTCTCCCATGTATCCTCATGGAGTTTGATGTAGGAAACTTTGCAGTCCCTCGCTTTCAATACCATTATAATACCCAACAAATCGCTAAGTAGATTCCCTGAATTTCTACTGAATGTGACATTCCACCTAAGAATCCACAGTGAATAGTTCAGCATGATAGTCTTATTACTGACAAAATACCAGTGTGTATACAGTCTTGAATATTGAAAATTCTATCCTTATATGATATCATCCAGCCGCTGATTACCGATCTTTACTGTCATAGAGTTTTGCACCCAGATAGAAAGTGCTGCATTGTTTCATTTTCACCACTCCACATTTGACATTCAGTAAGTATTTTGTCAAAATCTTTTATTCACTAAGAATTCATTAGTTGGTAAAAAGTGTATGTTTATTTTAAAAATAAAGTCTAAATATTTGGTCTTAAACTTCCATAGTTTGAAGTGTTTAATGATGCATTCATTGTTAATCTTCAACAGTAGAGGTTGTGATGAGGAACTGACAGAATAGTTGCTGAATGTCCCAATATTTCAGCTTATTCATAATCGCTCCCACAACAATTCCAGCACTAGTAACCAAGTTGACAACCATACTGGCCCGGGTAGGGACTGTCCTCGAGATGATGGGATATCAGTGGGGGTGACCAGGGATAGATAAGAGTCCTCTGAGATTATTCTTATAGTTCTGACAAACATATTGTGCTCTCTGTACGAAAAAAAAGAGCTGGTATGCAGGCCTAGTTCATTGAGTTTTTCAGGTAGGCATGCCTTCCTGAGGCTGATTGTGAGTTTTCTTTCTCCAGAGGAATCCAGAACATAAGTAATTAATTTTTGCTATGAAGGCCTTGGTGGTGAGGATGATTGGAAGGAAGTAATTTGTTTTAGGGAATATTAATGAGTAGAGTAGTGTAATAAGTAGAGTAGTGTGACTTTGCCATAGAGTGACAGGTATATGCCAGAAAGTGATTTGAGTATCTGCTATGCTCTTGGAAAGCATGCTTATTAATTGGATTCTCACATCCCAAGGAGAAAGCATGAATAGGAATCCAAGGAACTTCTGCAGTCTGGCTAGAAAGGGTGATGGAATTTTCTTTCTAGATGGTAATTTCCAGGCCGCAGACTTTGTCCCAATTGAAAAACAGTTGATATGGTTTTGAAAACCAATACAGTATATGTCTTTCAACATTGGCAGACAATCTATATATGGGAGTAGAATAACTACATCATCAACATATGCTGGGTATTTTATCTCCCTGACAAGCTTGGGAATGTAAACCCAGGGAGATCTTGTTCAATTCTGAGAAACAATGGATTGATGAATGCAGTGAAAAATAATGTGCTCAGTGGGGATCCCTGAGGTATACAGATATTGGGATGAAACCTGGAGCGATTCTGCTATCCATTGTAACAAGAATCTTCCTGTTGCAAAGGAAAATCTCCATGATGGATAAGAGGGTTTCAGGAATAGAAAAGGTTCTAAGTATGCTGATGAGTAGGTCGACCCTCACCGAGTCAAAGATAGCCTGAATGTCCAATTGGATAGCTATAGGCCGAGAATTTCTCTGATGCCTCACATATTCAACCATCATTTTGAAAATAGAGGCCACATCAATTGTGGATCGACCCCTACATGCAAACTGTGAGAGAGATAAACTGGGAATATTAGATCTTGGATTGAATCCTTAATTATAGACTCTATTACTTTTATGAGGTAGGCATCATAAAAGTGGTTGATCCTTCTTCAGGAATGGAACTAACAAGATCGGATATAGTCCCTCAATGACCTTGCAACCTCTATCCAGTTCATCCAGCATGTTAAGGATGATGGGGGTGGTATATTGGCTGAGCTGCAGAAAAAAGAAATTGGATATTGCATGCAGTCCAGGGTGGGTTCTGTCAGGAATCGATTCTAATTTATTTAGAATGGTGCTGGTTGTAATTCCATGTTGAGGAGCATTGTCAATAATAAGAGTGCTTCTATTGTTCTGAATTTCTGGTTTTTGAAGCTTTGTCTTGAAATGATTTCTTATGACGATCAACATGACTTCTCCTATATTAGAGGGAGTGACCTGCTTCCTCTTTGAACCCAGTGCCTATCCTAGATAGCTTCTGGTCCAGCAATGCTAACTATCCAAAAATCTTCAGGCTCACTTTACTGCAATGTATTCTGCTAGGGCCTTTTGTGCATCACAGTATTGTTGCTTGAGTAGGGTAATTTGATTAATGTCACATAGTTCATCAGACCTGAAGTCGAAATGATTTGAAATCTGATCCATTTCCGATAGTAATTTCAGGGGATCCACAGGAGTTAAACCTGTTGATGAGTGACTGTAAAATCTCAACAAAAGCAGTCCAAGCAGAAACCAGGTCCAAACTCAGAATATTTATTTTGAATAGGTAAATGTAAACCTCCAAGATGTCCAAACTCAGAATATTTATTTTGAATAGGTAAATGTAAACCTCCGAGACAAGAGCTATGGAGGTAGTCTGCCTATTAAGAAATATAATTGTTTTTCTTAGTCCCAGATTTACATGTATGTCAAAGTGCAAAGCCTTATGGTCTGTGAAAACCACAGTTTTAAGTTTAGCATCCATTAAAAAAATGTTCTGGGGAATAGTATGTGAGGTCAATAAGGGGTTTCCATTTCTTGATGTAGAACAAGAAGGCATCTTTGGGAAATATTCTACCCACACATAAAATCCTTTGAAAACAGATGTATGTATTTCTTATTGAATCTTTCATATCCCATGTTACAGTCACCAAGAACGAGCAAAGATATTGAGCTATTTCAAGTTAGTATGTTAATTTTGAATATAATGTGCTTAATGAGTGAGTTATCTGGTTGTAAATAGAGGTACACAATATAGCATCTGAAAATTTCAAAGTGAACATCAACTAATATGGAATTTTCATCTATGAGTAAAATTGCAAAGCCAGAAGGACCAGAGTACTTATTTATGACTATTACAACCCCTTTAGGTGAAACGATGGAAGCAGAATACCTGAAATAGCCAAGAGAAAAAAACACAACATTAATTTTGTGACTAGAATTTATGCTCAGTTTGGTCTCAGACATGAATAAAATGTTACGAGCATTCTGATGTCTCCTAACATTAATTCCAATTATTGATATGTGCATGTAGTGATAATATGGATTGGATGCAGTGAGTATTTATTTTAATATTTAAATTGCATTGAAAGAGCAATACAGGTAATGAGGTGTGTGCACAAAAAAAGGTAATAAATGACAAGAGAGTCTAATTGATAGGGAAGGAGAATCTATGGTTAGATTTGATGATGCGATGAAAATCCGGTGTTTCTTCTTGGGTTTTTTTTAGTTTTTTTTACTTTCTTCTTGGTTTTTTTGCAAACAGGTCATCTGCACTATTGTCTGACATGCTGCCCTTCAAAATTCGATTGTGCAAACATTAAAGCGACATCTTGATCCAAAAAAGACATGCCAGAGTTTTGCAGTGAGTATTCAGCATCTTCTCCATTGAGTTTTTTTTAACTCACCAGTATTCTTGGAATGGTTGCTTCAAGTTATCTTTGTCACCTATCCCCTCAGAGCTTTTCTCACTTTCTGATAGAATCGGCCAAATGCATTTACTTGCATGCAGGACATCCTTTTCAGTGGCAGAATCCATAGCCAGAGACATAGGACCAAGATCCCCACCATAATACACCTTCCTCCAATGAAGACTCCTTGCAGTAATGTCCAATGTCATTAGTCCTAGGTCGAGGCAGATAATCGATATTATTTAAATGGTCCTCTATGAATGTGGAAGTGGAGGAATTGACCGATAGATTCTTAAAGGAAATAACTGGAACCTGATTATCAGAATTCACTGGAGGAACAAACCTGCACCTATGTCCATGAATCTTTTTTTCCTTACAAGTATGACACCACCTATGAGGGCACTCCTTCATCAAATGTCACACAGCTCTTACAAGTGAAACATTGTGGCCTGACTCCCCTAAAGGAAACAACTAGGGAGGACTCATCAGCTGCAATTATAATAGGGATTACTTCCGGGAAAAGACCTTGTTACAGGCTAAATCTGAAAATTCCAGTGTTGGTAGAGAGAGATAGTTGTTCAAAAAACCAGCAATTGATCAGTTAATTTTCTACTGAAACAAGATAGATTATGAAGAAAAGAAGAAATAAGAAAATATATAACAATAAACCATTAAGAATTGAAAATCTAGTGTTTTGTAAAATAAGAAAAGGAATTGACATAAAAAATGTATAATTGTGAATTAGGAAGTAAAACTATAGAAGAAAATACATTTCTCAAAAGTAAAGTCTTATAAAGAATTATATAGCAATAAAGAACAAGAAAACACCATATCCTTTATAATTACTACATCTTCTAAATTGATCAGTATTTTAAATGAAGAACTGAGATGTGCAATTAAATCCATTAAGAAGGGAAATCTCCAGATAATAATGAAATTGCTATCTTAAAAAAGCAGATGAAGGAAGATAAAAATTGTTGATAAAATTGATATCAAATGTCTGATGAAATGTACCAGATGATGGGAAAAATGCAATATTAATATTTCAAAAAAGTGACAAAGAAGATATTAGAAATTAAGATCTATCAGTCTTTTGTCATTTCTACGCACAATATTTACCAAGATAATTACAACTTGTCTACACAAAACTTTGGATCTTAATCAAGATTTAAATGTGATTTTAACACAGTGAATCACAACCGAGTATTGAGAGGAGTTATAAAAAGAATCAATGAATAGGTGTTGCCATTATGCCTTGGATTTATAGAATAAGATTGTATACCCCAGACACTGTTATATTCTGAAGAATGTTTATCAAAACACAATAGCAATGATTTGATTATTTGGTTATACTTCTAAAAGATTAATAGCCAGAAGGATGTAAAACAGGCAGAATCCATATCTACAAAACATTTTATAGCAGTTATACAAAAAAATATTTCATGGATTAAAATGGAAAATTAATGGAATATAAATGGAGATTATTTGAGTTACCTGGATTTTTCATATAATGTTCATGTAAATAATGTTTCAGAGCTTCACGAAATATTACAAGAATTATCAAATGAAAGTAAGAAAGTAGGACTAAAGATAGCTAAAAACATGAAATAAGGAAATTTACTGGTGTGATATAGAGGAGAATAATGATTAGAGAAACTGGATTAAACATTAAAAAATCTCCATTCTGCAGTGGATAGATAAGGATTGAAAATAATGAAAAAATGAAACCAAACATTTGTCTGATAGTAGCACTGACTCAACAATCCCTTTCAATAATAGAAAGTAGCTCTGTCCTAATGTTTTTTTATAAAAGTAGTGGCAATCAAACCCTTAATATATACCCAGTACTCAAAATCTATCTATTTTAGTATAATAGTTCCTGATGCTGGTTATTTGCACACTGTCAAAGGAGGTAGATCCCAAAAAAATCAGAATTAAAAATTATTCATTGTATTTCTAAGTAATGTCAGAAATACTAAGCATAGGTGAAATTACTATTAATTCATAAATATATTTAGTCAAAATAAGAATCATGGATCACATGACCCTATACTCTTAAGCTTGTAAGTTATAAACAATGAGGATTGCCAATCCTCATTGTTTATAAATATATTTGTCTCAATTTAATTTGTTATGGATTTTTTTGGAGACAAATAAATATGTATATTTAAATGCTTATGAATTAATTTCTTAATGTTTTCAGAATACCTATTTCTTTATCAACTTTTCCAACTATTATCAATCCACTTCAAGATGAAAGCCTCTGCACATTTAATCCAGTTATTTTTGTTTCTAGCTTCTCTTATCCTCAAAATACCAGAAAACTTACTTCATCCAACTATCACACAAGTGGTCTCTTTCTTGGTCTTCTACATTATTTTGAAATCCAATTTATTGCCATATATTAACAAATTGAATTATGAGTGATAAATGCAAAAATGGAATTACATTCAACATCAATGTATTTAACTCTTGATTATTGACTCATTTAATTTCCTCAAGGCATTGACTCATTTAATTTCCTCAAGGCAGGATACTTTATGTAAAATCACTACCATTCCTAATAAACAATTGCTGTACATTTATTGTGTACTTAAAAAAATTAATACTTGATGACTGTGCTTGGAAAATATTCATTGAGTCAAATTAAAGTTGGGATTAAATGGATCCATGCAAATGTAATTTCATTCTAGCATTTATCATGGTGGCATATCATTTTTCATTTAACATTTTAGATTTCAGATGAAAGTAGTACAAGTTTCATTTGATTAACAATTTAGACATGACAATGTGAGATTAAAGTGCTATTAATATATGGCTTATAAAAGAATGAATAGTCTTAAAACCTTGTATAAAATGTAAAATTATAAAATTACATATTGGAATAAAGAAAATTCTTCACAAAGTAATTATAAGTATTTGATGACACAACTATAAAAATATTGAATCAATTTAAAGTAGACATTAAATATCCACGATGAATTAATTTCTTCATTGTTTTGATTACTAAAGTGAAGCCAGTGGCAGATCATGAAATTTAAGATCACATACTTCCAATAGAACAAAAAAAAACCTGAGTAAAATGGTTTGTAGTCATACTATATTTAATACATTTTTCAAAAAATAAAATTAAATTAAAATTAATAAGTTAATGTTTTATTAATAATAATCTGTTGTTAGTAATATTAATTTGTGCACTGTACACCAAAATATTCATATCTGAATGAATAAATAAATAAAAAAAACGAATACATTAATCAACACTAGAAGGCATAATAAATAATATCACCACCACCCTCTCCTCTTTATATAAAGAAAATTAATCAAAAAAAATAGCAAGTTATTTTTTTAAAAAAGAGATAAAAGAAAGTTTACAGTTAATACCACTGCCTTTTCAATAACTTCTAACCATCTAAAATAAAATCAATTTTGTCACAAAGCATTTAACAAGGTTAAAAATGTGTCATTACTTCAAGTCTACCAATCACCAGGTAACAAAGTCATCAATTAGAAGAGAAAAAAAAGTTCTCGAACATCACATAATGTTAAGTTGATTAATATTCAGAGAAATATTTCAGTCAAGTTTAGAGTTCAGATCTTATCTAACTTTTGAAAGTATCTGTAATTATTCATTTCAATATAAAGTTATCAGGTGTTGCTAAATCCAATCAAACACTTTTATATTCCTTGTCATTTGTTTGTTTTCTTTTATTTACTTATTTGGCCTCATTTAAAAATATAGTATTTGCACAATTATTAATTCAGCCTTTTGGTTTAAAAAAAAAAAACTGTATATAATACTTTAACATTAACTTTTAATGTTGCATCACATTAGCAATTTGTTTTTACAGTCAATGCATGAACATTCATCCATCCAACCTTCACCCTCTAGTTAACAAAAGTTACAAGGCAATTTATGTGTGTGTATTTTCTTTCATATTGTATATTCTATGTGTTAACTTCCACTGTGATGCTTTATATACACCTTTAGTTCAAATTTACTCAAAATTCATATTCATACACATATTTTAACTACTTATTTATTTAATTGGAAGATTTTTTTAACTATTTATGTTATTTAGCATTTCAATAAAGGTTTGGTAGTTCATTACTATATTTAAACATACAAATGTGAAGTCAATGGCTTGAATAATGATAGGAATCTACATATTTTAATTATGTAAGTTTTGATATAACTAGATCACTAGATGCACTAATCACATTAAATCAAAATACTTATTCCATTTTAAATCGATGCATAAATTCAGCTTATATACAATTGTAATCTGTAGACGTCTGTTTAACATACTTTAATTTATTCGGATTTGTTCAAATTCAAACTCATTGCTTTAAAATCAATGTTCAAGCTTTACAGCATGGATAATAACTATCTGATAATCCTTCTACTACTTTAACAAGGGGTAGATTTAAAGTCTATTACAGTACCTTGTGAATACAAAAAAGGTGCATTTTATCAGATCAAACATTACTTCCTTTTGAAAATCCTCATTTTTTTTTCTTTTTTAACAACGATGATCATCGGAAAGAATGTGTGAAAATACTTGCTAGCTTAAGTTAAATTTTAAGAAAAATAACTAATCCATGTATTTTTTTTTAAAAACAAAATACAACAGTAAATAAAATGTATAAAATAAAACTATTTTAATGTGTCTTTTTTAAAAAAACGGATTTTATCTTCTCAATTAGCCATTTCTAATTATATTTTCAAAATAGAGCAACTCACAATTTGCTTCTAAATAAACAGATTGGTATTATGAACTATCAATTAGGAGCTACATTTACTGATCAATATTGGATGACTAGCTGAGTTGTCTATGACCCAGCTGTTTTCTGGGGGATATATCTGTTTTTATTCGGTAAAATTACCAAGTCTGGACACATCTTGAATTTCAGGTGTTTAATACTATGTCACAATAATTCTTATGCATATATGATTATCAATATATATGACTAGCAAAAAGTATTAAATGTCAACTCTTCGTTCTATGTGTCTATTCATTTATATATATATGTAAAGAATTGTTGAAAATAACTTTATATATTAATGCCTTTTAATAATGAAAATGATTTCATTATTAATAATTTAGATCTATGATCATTGCTTATACTGAATGTTTCTTATATATGTAAGTAGAGGGATCATGAACTCTGAATTTTGCAGTCTATTCATCCTCCATTGCCACATACATGTGAAAAAGATACATGAACCCCAATATTCATCCACTTACATAATTTACATCTAATATAAGAATTTATTCATGATTACAATCAAGCTCTAAAAAAAAAAAAAGTTAAAATAAATTGTCCAATACCCCCCCACACACACACACACACACTAAATATCAAAAAAATCAATGATGATGATTAAATGTTGTGGTTCGGCTATATTATTGTACCATCTAAACATAAATTGCTTTACACAGAAAATATTGCATATATTTGCAGACTAATGGTGCACTAATTATCTTACATTAATTTCATGACAGGATATGAGTGGAGATAATAAAGCAATAGAATATGACCTTCCAAGAACTCTTGATCATCAGTGGTATTTGACTAGAGTATGTTATTCTCTTAATGCAATTTATTTTAAGATCCTGATGGCCTACTCACATTACCAAGTAGAATAAATCATTTCAATAGTATTTTAAAATAAATGTTGAGTTCTTATTCCAAAACATTTAAATTACATTCAACAGATATCTTTAAAACGGTTTTGGACAATAAATTTTAATGCAATTATAAACATACTGTAGTGATTATTTCTAATGACTATTAAAATAAATATACCTTGTGAGATTTTTAAAAAAGTAATTAAAAATATAGAATAAGGAAAAAATTTCAATTTTCTATATTTTAATATTTTGTTCACTGTGCATATAGTTAGCATATATATATTGTAATGGATAAATAGTTCCATATGTAATTTAATTAGAAGATGCCATTAGATAATAAATATTGATTTCTTTCCAATAACTAATTGTAATTTAATATTGATAATTAATATAAAATAATACCAAAGAAAGAAGTTAAGTTTTCTAGCAAGGTTACAATTACAAACAAATATTGGGAAGCTATAAATTATAAAATGAAACTATTCCAACTAATAATAAATCTTAAAATAAAAGTCAAGTTTACCCGATTGGGACACCTATTAATTTGGCATATCAATATTTTATAACTAAAGTAATAATCAATAATAAAAGAAACAAAATAATTTATTATTAAACAAAATAATTTATTTTAAAAAATAAAATAACAATAATGTCATTGTAATAGTAACCAATATCTAAATTGATACATAAACTCAACAAACACATATATGATCAACAATCTGAGACATTGCCAAAACAAACCAAGTTATCCTTATTTCAATACTTAGTATCACAGTAGCCTATACACTGAGGACTATAAAATTAAGCAATGGATGAATCTTAACTCTCTATTATAATATTCTAGATAATGGCTTAAAAATAACAACTATTCTAAAAACTTCATATATAAAATATTTGGTACAAATTACTTAGTCGAGCTTGGCCACCTGTTGGCATTGTTGCCAGTCTGAAACAGCTAGAAATGCCATTTATGCAGTACGGCCTACACTTGTGGCAAAAAAAAAAAACAGTTGTGTTTATCTTAGACATTGCAGGCCACTTGATAGTGTTGCACAGACTCATTACGGCCTGTTATGTGCTTCATGACATTTTATGCAAATTTGCACAATTCACTGGTCACTACTGTATCATCTGACGGTGTTTGGATTTCAAATGGACATAAGTTTTGATATCTCCATAGCAGGGTAATTTCATTTCTACTTAAACACGCAGTCCGAGTCACTAAGAATTATCACACCATCCCCACCCTTCCCTTCACAACTTGGAATGTGCAAAAATTGTGAAAGTGTATGGCTAAACACGATTCGGCCCGCTTTTGTGAGAAATTATATGAGACAAATAAAATGGCGCATAAATTATGCCACTTACCGATGTCAGTCAGGCTCCTGCAACCGAAGGTATTCAATTCCTAAAAATAAAAATTAAAGACGTAGTAGGAAAAAATAAAAGGATCAAAAAATGTCATTAATAGTAAAAGTTCTTTTTAAAAAAGGCAAAATAGAAATCGCATAATACAAATTGCCGTATAGCCAAACATGAAAAAAAAAAAAATGAAAGTTGTAAAGTCTGAAGTTTTGGTGTTATTGTAATTTTTTGGGGGTGATGTGGTGAAAGGATTAAAAAATATAATTAATAGGAAAAGTTTTTTTAAAAAAATTGCAAAAAAATAGGCATCGCATAATACAAATAAAAACCTCAAAAATCACCATATAGTCATGGTCTTTTAAAAAAAAAAAGACAACGAAAGTTGAAAAAGTCCAAAGTTTTGATCTTATTTTAATTTTCTTGGGGGAGGGGGGTAGGTTGAGAAATATTTTGTCTTCACTGAGACAAAAGATAGAGACAAAAGTTATTTTTGGTTTATTTTTATTTTTTAAAAAAGGTAATAAAAATTGGTTTTAAAAATAAAAGTTTTAGTATATCAGCGGTATACAAATAAAGCCAAAAAAAAGTCACTATATAGGAAAAAAAAAGTTGTCGTATTTATTTTAAAAAAAGAAAAGAAAACGAAAGTTGAAAAAGTCAAAAGTTTTGATCTTGTTTGTTTTTAGGTGATTTAAAAAATAAAAGTTAAAGCCAAAAAAAAATTCCCCATATAGCCACAAAAAAAAAAACCCTTAAAGATGGAATAGAAAAAAAATTAAAGGAATAAAAAAAGTGACTGTATTTTAAAAATCATGGCCCGGTAACATTGCATTGTATTGTTTTTGACTGGTAACAATGCCATCAAGCAACCAAGCCTGGATAAGTAATTAGTACCAAATATTTAAATATGAATTCTTTATTATTGCCATATTTATTTATAAAAATATAAACATCACACATGCTTAAGAAAGTATTCACAACAAAAGCAAAATAATTACATAATAAAGCCATAGGAATTTATAACTGGAACTAACAAATAATAATATCAAGCTAAACAAAAAAATATCAATAATATCTCAGTTGTTAATACATATAGTATCAGTCAAATCTCATATATATATATATAATAAATATCCATGACCATTTAAACTAACATTATCTAAAATTATAAATATAATTAAATAACACAGATTATATATTTCATAATCTCTATAAAATAAACCATCATTTATTACATTATTTTCAAACATTATATTTAAAACGTTTTGAAAACATTACTTGCATAGAGCTTTCAGAATTACACATGTAATGATTGATCCAATATTTAAGAATTGACAATTTAAAATAATATCAGTATGATATTTATGTGAAATCAATTTTTTATAAATAAAAATATATAATCAAGATTTGTATATGTTATCCAAAGTTATGATATAGCAGACAATCTCTTTCTCTATAATGGTGGTCATTTAAAATACAGAAGTTAGGCCTAAATGAAGATATAGACAAAATCATGATTTTTGCAGCAATTGATGGTTATGAGGTAATCCTATATGTGATAAATGAAAATATGAAGTAGATCATTCATTTGAGTCTTGAACTCTCAAATTCTTGGAATAAAACTATTTATTTACTAGTTCATTTTGGATAGTTTAAAATTTAATGTTGTCCTTTTTAAAATTCAGCAGGTGACTTTTATTCATGTAATCAAAACAGTGTTTTTGATAAGGAATCATTCTTGACTACTTGCCAATGGAACAATAAATAATGCTTCAGTCTATTTAAAAGTACATTTAAAACAAATAATTGTCATTTCTTGAAATTACTATTTTCTATTAAATACTTGAATTTCTTTTTATATTATCATTGAATAAAATATTTTTATTTATAAAAAGAGTATATAATATGCCTTTAAATATCAATAATAATACCAATTTAATACTTTAAAATACTAATGACATTACACTTTTAAATTAATAAAATTTATTTCATATATTTCAGTACATATTGTACCATTTATTTATATATGATACAAATATATTGGCATTTGGTAAAAGTTAAAAGAAAAAATAATTTAGCGATCTTATTAAAAGATGCAATTAAATTTTTTTTTTAGTTGGTATAATTTTTTTTTTTTTAATGTACAATGAAAGTTACATTTTTCATTCATATTTTCTTTTAATGTGATTAAAAATAAAAATTAAAATTGGAAAAAATAAAAGACATGCAGGTTACTAAATCAGATAAACTAAAGAAAAGAAAGAATTCCACATGTAGATTTCAATTAGTAAAATCTTTCTAACTCTGATTAAAGATGGCAGAATTATGTTTTTTTTTTAAAAAAGACTTTATAACTAAAATTTAAAAAGAAATGTACAAGATTATTATCTTGTATGTTGATAAAAGGACAAAAGAAAATATGTGCAGAAGTTTGAAAACTGGATCTCTAGTATAAAAGGAAGAATACCAGGTGATCAGGGTCTTGTCTATTTTTCTTTTGGCTGGTCCTGGATCACAAAATCCAGGACCACTCTACGTTGAAATAATTCTTCATGCTGGAGTGGACCGAATCTTTTGATATCATTCATCATGAAGACCATCAACCCATAAAAGCTTTTGTGACTAGCCTTTAGAATCAGGATCAAGAACAAGTTAAAACTAATGGCCACGAGCTCACTCTACCTCATGAAAAACTATGCATGGTACTTGCTAAACTTACCGATAAGCTATGATTAATTATTCCCGATTGTGACTAAAATTAAACTTATAATATAAACTTGATAGAGACATTAATTTTTTCATTCAAGAGACTTTCATTTTAAAGAACTTTCTAGAAGAAATTTGGAAGTGAACTGTAATTGTTTAACTTTTTTTAAAATTATTTGATTCATGTCTGGATTAGCATGTGTGCATTCTTTCCAACTTATTAGTAATTTATCTTTAAATATTTTAATTTGTTAGAATAAAATATTTATTTCTAATATCAACTTTTCATTGTGCGTTATTAATGATAGTTATTAAATTTATTAATGTTTAGTTTATTAGCATTCGAGTGTATACTTTACCTTTGCCAATATTTGATGACTAAGCTCTGGGAATAATATTCTCTAAAAAAAAAATAAAGTTACATGAAAGCCTAACGCCGATCTTTTACTTACATGCATCAAAATTATGGGATATGAGAAAGTTAGGAGTCTATTGACTATGGTGTCCTCTTATAAATTAAAACTAACTTCATCGGGAATCCCAGTTAGTAGGCCAGTTAATCAGGAAATATAGCTATGTTTTTGGAAATAGAAACAAGATATTTTCTTATCCATAGCTTGATTAACTTTCACTTAACAGTGTGTAAAAGACGGCCTACCAGAATCTACTAAAATGAGAAAAATGTTACAATATATATATATCAAATATATCACCTCTTATGAATCACGAATTTCAGTTCAAATTTTATAAAACAACTATTCAAGCTTTGTGATAACGTAATGCTTCATTTGAGGCTGCATTTTGAAGTACATTAAAAAATAAAAATTTTATAATTTTAGTTTCCTAGTTTATTTTCAACTTTTTATCTTTTTTTTTTTAAAAAAATTCCTAAATTATTTTCAAAAGAAATTAATGTCCTAAGTATACTTATATTTTATTATAATTATTAAATTTAACATTATGACATACTTATTGTTCAATTTTTAGGATAATTTGTTTTTAGTAATTATTAATATATATTACAATATATATATATAAAATATTGTACATCAAACAGAACATCTTAAAATTAAAATGTAAAATTTAATAGGAAATCTGTAAGTGATTATCCATTTATACAAAACTGTCCATATATATAACAAACACATTTAATACATTTATATTTTTTATTTATTATAAAATAAGAGATGATATGAAATATAAAAAAGGATCTGTATATAAAATTACTTGTAAAAATAGTATGATTTACATATAGGAAAACAATTAGAAGAGAACTATAGAACACAATAATGAAATTAATAGAAGATGATAAATCTGCCTTATATATTCATTATTTAAAATAGGGATATAAAATAGATTGTGTAAAAAATATAAAACCTTTAAACTATATTAAAGAACCTAATAAAATGAAGATATATGAAACCAATTACATTAATTACAACAAACATAACTGTATGAATATATATAAAACATCAACATTTGGCTAATGACAACTGAATTGAAAATTATATAGCATACATTTACACAGTATTTTTCTCTTCCCTATACATATTGTTTTATTATTATAATAGGTTCTAGTTAATTGTAAATAAAAAACATAGATGTCACTATGTATGCAGAGTGTACTGTAGAGTGTATCATAGTCGATATGGTTTTTTTATTTAAAATACTTAAATAAGGTTAGGAAAGATGTAAAGAATGTATGATTGTGTAGCTCATGTAT
The DNA here is from genome assembly GCA_028023455.1 of Epiperipatus broadwayi. Lineage (NCBI taxonomy): Eukaryota > Metazoa > Onychophora > Udeonychophora > Euonychophora > Peripatidae > Epiperipatus > Epiperipatus broadwayi. Next base: position 1,074,398 of record JAQFVV010006225.1, on the reverse strand, counting down.
AAATGTGATAAAAGAAATAAAAAATGGTTTCTAAGAGTAAATAGTATTAAAGAAAGAGAAATGAAGGAAAATGTAGTTAAGGAAGATAGAATAGAGTATATACTTAGTGGAGTGACAAGAGATATGGATGACAAAATACTTAGTAGATAAAGAATAAGTAAGATAAAGAGGTAAAGGATGTGGAAGTAAAATTAAAAGTTGTAGACATGAAATATGAGCAGATCAAGGAATTAATGAATAGAAACAATAAGGAAGAAGTAGGTAATGAAGTCCAGAAGATAAAAGAGAATGTTACAGATGAAGTAGAGAAATTAAACTATGAGACAGTTTTGATAAGGGACTAATTAGAGGATGTGGAAATGTTATTATAAGGGAAAATAGAAATGAGTATGTAAGATTAAGATTGCCTGGAACTTGAATTAGAGGTGTTACAGATAAGATAAAAAAATAAGGGAGTATGGATGAGTACAAAAAATTGATTAGTAATTTGAATACGGTTAAAGGAAAAGTAGGAGTAATTAGATTACTACCAAGATTTTACAATAGGTATATGTTAGATAAGACATATTCTATAAATGAGAGATTGAAAAAAATATGTGAGAGAAATAATGTTATATTTGTGGATGTGTGGAAGGTTTTTATTAGAGGAGTTATATAGTAAAGATGGATTGCATTTAGCAAAACAAGAAAATGAAGCATTAGGGGGATTGATTTATGAAAAATATTATAATAAAATACTAGTCTTCTACTTCACCTTTGAGTAGTAAGTAATTTAAATTGCGCTTTACGCAAAAAAGTGAAACTTGTCTAAAATATTATTAAAGAGTTATATAGCTAAGCACTTTCAGAGAACTTAAGTCTCCATATTCATAGCCTAGTTTAATTGAAGTTTAACGGTGATTTATGCAAAATCTATGCAAATTTTTTTAGGAAACTTATAAAGAGGTGTAGGGTTTTAAATTACAGTATTATCAAAAAGAAAGTTAAAAATTGATGGGGTGTAAGAAGTAACAGTAGTTATAAATGTAGATGTAGACAGAAAATGAGTCTATAAAACTAATGACAAACAAGCTAATTACAAATGTAATACAGAATAAAGAGTCAAAAAAATTGATAAAAAAGTAATAAGAAAGGAAGAAACTGTTAAAATTGAATATTTTGAATATGCAAGGTGGTAAGAGACCAGAAAAGTGGCTGGAATTAAAGAAAGCAATTAAAAAAGGCTTGGGGTGTTAGCATTAGTAGAAACACATCTAAGAGAAGAACCTACACTTGAAGATTTGATATCACAGGGTATAAATAAAAAAGAAAAAAGAGGTGGTGATATAAAAATTTATGTCAAAAAAAGTATTTAATTTCTGTAAAGTGTCAAGAACATTGTTTTTTTTTAGATTATCATATTATTTTGTACTTTTTTGTGTGTCTTTTAATACAGTACCCCCCTCCCATCATGATTATATTCACTATGTCTCCAGGTTTCCACATAAACAAGGGGTAATAGCAAAATCTATGTGTTTAGCATAAAAACATAGTTAAACAAGGCAAAACTCTCTCCATACAGTAGTGCCATCCTGTGCCAATCAGAGTAATCAATGGTTGCCAGAAGGCTTGTGCATAAAATTCCTATCTAGTGCCTACTCATCCAATATCCCCAGACTAGTTTCAAGCTTGTGGCCATCATCAGTGAGGAGCCTTGGATCTGAGAGCACTGCACCTAGATCTTAGGATCTAATGCAATCCTCCAGCAACCACCTTTTATCTCCACTAAACTACAAAACTATGAGAATGAAATTAAAAACATAATAATATTTTCAATCTAAGCTCAATAGCTTATATAGTAATATGGGTCTGAACTCAATTCAGTACCCATACATTTTGGTGGCTTTGGATCTTTAACAACCATAGCCACCACTATCCTATTAGGCAGGATTGGTGTTAAACCACTAAACATCACATTGATTACTCTGATTGGCACAGAGTGGCACTACTCTATGGAGAGTTTTGTCTTGTTTAATAACAATTATGTGCTAGTATGAGATATGTGATGTTTAGTGGTTTAAAACCAATCCTGCCTAATAGGATAGTGGTGGCTATGGTTGTTAAAGAGCCAAAGCCACCAAAATGTATGGGTACTGAATTGAGTTCAGACCCATATGACTAAGCTATTGAGCTTAGATTGAAAATATTATATTTTCAATTTCATTCTCATAGTTTTGTAGTTAAGTGGAGATAAAAGGTGGTTGCTGGAGGATTGCATTAGATCCTAAGATCTAGGTGCAGTGCTCTCAGATCCAAGGCTCCTCACTGATGATAGTCACAAGCCAGAAACTAGTCTGGGAATATTGGATGAGTAGGCACTAGATAGGGATTTTATGCACAAGCCTTCTGGCATTCATTGATTACTCTGATTGGCACAGAGTGACACCACTGTATGGAGAGAGTTTTGCCTTGTTTAACTATGTTTTTATGCTAAACACATAGATTTTGCTATTACCCCTTGTTCATGTGGAAACCTGGAGACATAGTGAATATAATCATGATGGGGGGCGAGGGGTACTGTATTAAAAGAGACACAAAAAAGTACAAAATAATATGATAATCTAAAAAAAACAATGTTGTTTTTTTGCCTTATGAAAAAAAGTTGTGTATGTTTGATTAATAAGTTATGTTTATTACGATGTTATCTTTATAAAAATTGAATTAAAACTTAGAAATATATGTGAATTTAGATACAATCTCTTTTGTAATCAAAAGATGATTCAACTGTTCTGGGCAAACAGCATAGTCTGTGACACAGCACAGCTACTTTCAAGTATATCACAACATACAGGAAAATGATAAAGAGACTGTCAACAATATACTATCCAGAAGGACCATTTAAGTGAAAGCATTTACATATAGTATTCTATTCCCTAATTATTCTATCTGTCTTCAGGAAAAGAACTTAATATATATGTAGAATTCACAATAAAATTAATTATTGTTTTATTACTTTTAAAATTTTTATATTCCATATTGTAGAAAGTCAATAAATATGCACATGCCCACACATATTCTTCTTCTCATCTTTTTCTTTTTTTAAGGAACTGTTATAAAAATGTACCTCTATATTGCTGACTTTATTCCTTTCAGATTATAAATATTTGATAGTCAAATTTACACTGAGTTTTTTTTTTTAGTCATTTATCTTTTTATTGTCGTTATTGTTGGTTTGTAAAAGACTGACAGACATAAAGATAGTTTGAAAATAAGACAGATTCTACTATTGATTATTCATTTGATATTACCATAGCTAGTATTCTACAATATTATTTTATTTTTAAATCAACAATTATACAAAAAAGTTTATGATCTTTTAATGTTTTGATTAATTGGTTATCATTGCTGCAGAGAAGAAAATCACCTTAATGGAAAAGAAATGTTTCTCCCCTAAGTGAAAGAATGAAACAGGTTGTGGGAAGAGCAATATTTTCATTCAAAGTGTAGGAAGTTCCCCACAAGCAAAAATGAATTCACTTTTGAATAGAGTGATGGACTTATTATTTATAATATTCAGTATTATAATTTTCTTTTGCTATTAAAAATTATTTTAAAACATACTATTATAATAGATGTAAAAGTTTTTAAAAAAATCTCTAACATTGACTGATGTTTCAACCAAACCACAGAAATGTAAACAGTATTCAGAAATCACACATATAGATAAAGTAAACCACTAAATAAATAAAAAATTCAAAATTTAAATTTAAAACATACACAAATTAATAGTAGATGGACAATTGAAATCTTAAAATGGATTCCAAGAGATTGTAAACAACTCAGAAATAGACCACATATGAGACGGATGGATGAAATAAGAAGGTGTGCAGGGGTGATGTAGAGAAGAGAAGCTAAAGATCGGAGAAGATGGATTGAACTTGGAGAGATTTTCATCCTGCAGTGGATTGATAATGGTTGATGATGATAAGGTTATAAATAATCAAAAATAGAAAAAAATTCTATGGTTGATTGTATATATATCGATGATGAAATGTATAGAGTGAGAAGTGAATGATAGACTTTTGTTATTTAGTTCTTATTTATTCAGCATATGATCATCTGTGGTCACACATAACATTTGTATTCAAATAATTGAATTGATAATTTATTTTTCCCCTTAAATGCAATTCTCAAATAAAAAATTGAGATCATACCACTTAGATATTTGTGTCCATTTAGTCTTTATAAATTTATGGAAATTAGAAATTATTTCTAATCAATTACTGTATATTCAAATGATCAAAATTTCAGTCCTGAAAAATCATGCAGATTATAAATCATTGTGGGAAAATGTCATTCATATTGCTGCTAGAAATTTGATGCTATTGCTGCTAGAAATTTGATGCTATTTTAGAACACCTTCCGATAAGAAACTTATAAAAAAGATTTTTAACATTCTCTGATTTTTTAACTATTCTGTAATTCTATGACTTAAAATTAATTGTTTTTAAAATGACTGACAAATACATTCAGCTCCTGTGGTAGTTCTTATCAGAAATATCAGTTGAATTTTTTGAAAGAAGAATAAATGTGTGTATGTGTAAATAAACTTTTTCTTTAATAAATATTTACAATCATGTCAGATAAAATTAAATCAAGGTTTTTATTTCCCAGGAGGTTAAAACGTCACCAGTCAGGACAGTGGTTAATGGCCAAAGGCAGAGAATGCTAATAATATCCTGATTCTGGACTCAGACTGCCATTGATGACAATTATTATTCAAGTACTTACAACTGCATATCATTTTCAAGTGAAGGAAGATTGCAAGAATTAGAAGAAGAATTGACTAATATTAAATGAGATGATATTAGATTATGTGAACTTAGAAGAAAAGATGAAGAGACAATTAATTTAAAAAGTGGTTGTGTACTTTACAATAAAGAGACAAATATTGGAAACACAAGTAGAATTGGATTTATTATAAATAAAATGTGAAAAAATAACATTGTAGAAATTGATGGGGTATCATATAGAGTGGCATGATTGGTTATTCAACTTAATGGAGTTGCAGACAATTCAAGTTTATGGCATAACAAGTTTTCATCGGATGAAGAAATAGAGGATTTTTATATGGCTTTTGATCAGACCAAACAACATGAGAGACTTTAATACTAGAATTGATAAATGACTAAAAAAAGAAAATGTTGTGGGTAAATTTAATTATGGTGATAGAAATGAGAGAGGACACAGACTGGTGGAGTTTGTAGAATAAGAAAAACTTTATGTAATGAATTCTTTCTCTGAGAAAAATGCTAAACAGAAATGGACATGGAAGCACACAAATGAAGATACAGCAGAAGTGGATTATATTTTGACTAACAAAAAATATGTATTTCAAGATTGTAATAATTTTAATAAAGTCAACACAGGAAGTGATCATATATTAGTGAGATGTAAGATAAATGTTAAAGCAAAACGGTGCTCACAATTAATATTCTTTAACCTTCAGAAACACTGTGAATTTAAATTAAAACTTTCAAATCATTTTAAAATACTATTACATTTTGAAAATGGTCCATATCTGAATGAAATCAACAGGAAGATAACTGATATTCTATTAAGAACTGCAGAAAAAAAAAAAAAACTAATACAAAAGAGCAGCAATAAATTGTCTACCGAAATAAAGCAATTTATGAAGAGAAAAAAAAAAATGAAAATATATCAAAATGATCCATTAAAAAAAATTGATTAACTAGGGTTTTGTAAAATGGTATGGAAAAGACATTAATAATGATATAAGAAAATATAATTGTGAATTAGCAAGGAAAGGTATAGAAGAAAGTAAAAACTTCAAAACTGTAAAACAACATCTTGGTATTGGTGGAAACTTATTTCTGAAATAATAAGAAAAAATGAAACTATTACAAAAAACAGATATGTCATCATGAAATGTATATAAGAGTTCTATGAAAAATTATATAGCAATAAAGAACAAGAAAACAAAGTATCCCCTACCCATTGCTTGTTAGTAAAATTATATACTAAATATCTAAATGATAAAGATGTATCAGATAACTGAAAGATTGCAATAATAATTTTGATATTTAAAAAATGTCATAAAGAAAATATTAGAAATTATAGACCTATCAGTCTTGTATCAGTTCTCTACAAAATTTTTACCAAGATAATTTCAACTCATCTACAGTGAACATTGGATTTTAACCAACCAAAAGAACAAGCAGAATTAAGAAATAGTTTTAGCATAGAGAAGTTATAGAAAGTACCAATGAATTTGAGTTGCCATTATGTTTTGGATTTGTGAATTGTGAAAAAGTTTTGATTCGATAAGTATTTATTCAGGAATTAAAAAATTGGTTTATCAAGATATAGACCCAGCTAGCATAATGTTCTAAAGAATATTCATGAAAGTCCATCGACCATAAATAAATTAGTTATACTAATCAGATTCAAGTTATTAATTTTAACTATATGCAAAATATCATAAAATATTTGCTCCAATACTAAGAATTAATGTATTTCAAGCTTTAAATTTGTGCTTACAAAGATTTCAAAATCGGTATTTTCTTAGATACTAAGATTTAAATGATTGACTGATTAGTGGATTTAATAAATTAATTGATTGATTGAGTGATTGATAATTAATGTATAAATAGTTTTTCTACAATATATTTTCTAATTTTTTGTTTTTATTAATGTATCCCACATCTCAATTACATTGCATTGCAACTATTCATCAGCTCAGAAACTCGGACACCTTCTTTCACTATACATAATTTCTGCTCACATGACTTCCACTCTTTAGATGAATTAGAGATATCAAAAACCTATGGTTTCTATCCACTTTTAATATCTTATGGAAGGCTGAACAAACTCTGCATTGTAATATATTTCTCAGGTATTATGCTTTAGAATTGATTAACTGAGTGATTCATGCATTCATTTATTCTTTGATAGATAACAGATGACTGATTGAGTGAGTGAATCATTCATTCATTCATTTATTTATTCATTGATAGACAATTTGTAAATATTTTTTACAATATTTTGTTTTTAAAAATTATTGTTGAGAAGAATAAAGAAAAGTATATTATGCTAAATATGCAAAAAATAATAAAAATATGACAAAGCCATATTTTAAAATATGAAATTCATAATTGTTCAAGCTAAGGTATTTTCTGCTTTTCTATGACTCTTTATGAAATGCTTTTAAACTGTGACAAAAACTTTTACATGTACAGAAAAAAAAATGAATAACTGAATACATAAAGTATATCTGAATTCTTATCTGAAGCACTGATAGTCAGGTTGAAAGTGCACTATTTTGATCATATCACAAAATGAATTTTTTAAAAAAGTGTATAATGCTCAGAAAGGTTTGTAGTGGGGGGAGGGGATAAATTCTAATGTTACAATGATAGGGCTGGTTTTAAGCAATTGAAAAATCTAGATAATAGTATTCATAATTATCAACAGAAGTAGTTGTTGACTTGGTGATATGAAGCAGCAGCAGCAGCAGCAGCAGCAGCAGCAGCAGCAGCAGTAGCAGTAGCAGTAGTAGTAGTAGTAGTAGTAGTAGTAGTAGTAGTAGTAGTAGTAGTAGTAGTAGTAGTAGTAGTAGTAATAGTAGTAGTAGTAGTAGTTATGAGGGGTAAATACAGAAAAAAAATAGTGGCATTACTTTTGAGCAGCAATTTACTGAGAATTATGAAGTACGAAAAAAGCAATTTCATTCTTTACTCTCCAAGTAATAAAGTTGCAAGACTATTAAAAAAAAAAATTCTCTAGAGAATTTGTCTCATTTTACAAGATGACTTCAATTAACCAATAAGGTAATCTAAAAGTGTGCTCTTCATTGTTTAGATTGATATCTGAATTCAAAAATCTTAGAGCATGTGATTTTATTAACCAATTATAAAAAAGAAAATCATAAAAAAAAAATCTAATCACAAGGAATATGAATTCCAAAATACGATGATAAACAATAGTTAATGAAGTATATAACCTAAATACATTAACTATTTATCTCCATATATTTGAAATTAATATTCCTTGTGATTACAATGAAATTTTTAATCATTAATTCTAAAAATAATAATAAGGAAAAGTATAGTGGATAATTGCAATATGAAAATATTTGTTCTAGCAGTATCTGTTTATCTGATCAAAGAACAAATAAAGGGGAATCTATTAAAATTAAATGTATTGTCGTCTGTTGTAATAATTTTAAAGAGGCTATAGATTCAGTACCAATATAAAGGCATGCTACATTCGATTTTCCTTTTAGTTTCTACCTTTAAACACTGCATGGGCCCACTGAATTCGTTTTGGCATACAGAAAGTGGATTATTGGTTTTTATGCTGAGTTTGGGAAAAGATAAGGATTTAGATATAAAGGCCATAGAGTTGACAAAGATTATGTTGTGAAAATGGGATGGAGCAGATTATGGGAAAACTTATGGTGGGGAATGGAAGGGAAAGGTAAAGTGGTTAACAGGTTTCTTTGGGCATAGTTGCTGAAAGATTCCTGAATCAGTTGAAGGAGAAGCCATGGTACATCATATCACTTAACTCATTGACAAAGTAACATTTTGTGGGGAAAATTGGAATCTCATAAAAAAGACATCATATTAAAGTACAAATTAATTGTAAATTATATATATTTGTAAATCTTATTAATTATAAATTACATATTTCTCCCGTTTTATATATATATTTTCTTATTTGTCCTTCAATTTTTTAAATCTTTTTATGTTTTTCAAAATGAACAAAAAAAAATAAAAAATAAAGGTCAATTGTAATTAATGAGTTTCATGAAGTACATCAGTAAAGAATCAAATTCATTATAAATGACACATTTTTTTATTTTTCATAAAAAAAAAAAAATGCATTACTTAATCAATACAGAGTACAATAAAATGATAAACTGTTAGTAATCAAATATATATATAAAATAAAATGACTTTTTTTTTCTTTTAAAGTCACCAAATTGACAGCATGCTTTTGGTATTTACTGATGGTTTAGTTAATGTCTCCTTACAGGAAAGTGTTATTTTTTAATGGCGTGTAAAATAAAACAAATATTTTATTATCATACAAGTATTAACACAAATTTTTATTTTGAGATTACATTACAATTTTTTTTTTTTTTTTAAAAAAAAAAAAAACAATTTCAGGTTTTGGAGAAATGTTTTCTTTTTTAATGATGAGCGCATAATATCTACCTATTCAATTTTTGCAAAATATTTATATTTTTAGATTACTTTATAAAAAAATATTACAAAAAAAAAAGGCTATTATTTTATTTAAATACAGATAAACATTGTAAAAATACAAATCTATGCTCCACTCTTGAGATATTTATTTTTAGATTACTTTATATAAAAATCTAGATTCCACTATATATGTCTTTAAATACACATCAATGTCGAAAATACGCTGAATCTTCATTTTATCAATTAATTATGTGATGTGATGCATTGTGACTTCTCCTTATCTGGACTCAGAAATCTCTCAGCAACTGTCCCCAGAGAAATCTGTTAGCCAATTTAACTTCCCCTTTCCATTCCCTGTCCTAAGTTTTCCCATATTCTTCTGTATCCTGTTCCATTCCATTTCCACCATGTAATCTTCATCAACTCCATGGCCTTTATTTCTAAATCCCCTTATCTTTTCCCAACCCAACATAAAAACCAATAACCCATTTCCATATAATTACTTTGTTTATATTTATTCTTCCACAACTTCATTATTTGTACTCTTTCTGCTTTCAGGTATTTACATTCAATTAACAGATGCCTAATATTTTCTATGACTTCCTCACACAACTTGCAGACTAAATCACCCACATTTTTCCATTTATGTGTATATTCCTTTGTTGCTAAAGATCCTGTTTGAGTCTTAAATAGTAAGCTACTTTCCTTGCTATTATCATACATTAACTTGCACCCAATATTCTGTTTACTTCTATATATATTTAAACTTTTTACACTCCATACTAGTTTTCCATCTCTCCAACTCCCTGTTATTTATTAATTGCATCTATTCTTCTATCCCATTCCTTAATAGTATAACACTCAATAATTCTCCTTACATAACCATCCCACCTTTTCTATAAATATACTGACAAATTCTTTATCCAAATCTTCTGCATATCACATTATCTTTCTCACCCATCTTGTTGCCTGCCCTTTATTCATAAGCTGATTAAATACTATTTTGGTTACTCTTTTACTATCCATGAACTGCAATCTACCGAACATTTTCATTTTGCTTTTTGCATCTCTCATATAAAAACATGACCATCCCATTTTTCCTTGAACTGCTTCCTTTGCTGTCCACCCATCTGCATCTAATTAAAGCATGTCTTCCTACTTCTCTTTATACTTTTTCTAAATAATTTAAATCCCTTTCTAACACATAATGCACCATTATCACATGTTAATCCTGCTACTGCCACTCCCTTCCATACAATTCTAATTACATCATACTTATTATATGAGAACACTGTTAATTTCTTTATCAATCTCTTTCTTTTCTTTGCTTCATTTATCAATTTTTTCTCCCACTCATCCAAGCAATTTCTCTGATTACTTAAGACGATTCCCAAATAGTTATATCTATTCACCATATTTAACTTTATATCCTCCAATAAAAATTCTTTGTCTTCTCTTTCCCCAGTACTTTTTGATTTTTCTTCACTAAATTTAATCCCCATATCTTCACCCACCCTTGCACATGTCCTCAGCATAACTTCCATATCTTCCTTTCTTTCTGCACATGAAAAGACATCATCCATAAATAAAAGACACAACAATGTATACACCCCCCTTGCCACCTATTAATGATATCTCTACCCCTCTTCCTAGTCTTTCTATTGCTCTCTCCATTTCTCTCAAATACAATAAAAACAAAATAGGTGACAAAGGGAATCCTTGCCTTAGTCCCACCCCATTTTTAACTTTAACTGATTCTATATTCCCTAATTACTACATATTGTAATTATTTTCATATAATTTCTTAATGATATCCACTAAAGTTCCATCCATTCCCAAATTTACTAAACTTACCCATAATCTACTTCTATTTACTCTATCATATATCTTCTCTATATCTATAAAAACCATTTATAACCATTTATCTGAATTCCTACTCATATCCATAAGTTGTGTAACTACAAATAAATTATCTCCTATACACCTATCTGACCGAAAACCTTTTGCATTTCTCCCATTGTATTATTTTCTTTCATCCACTTTGCAACTTTCCAGCACCATATATGAGAAAACTTTATGTAACACTGATGTTACCACTATCAATCTATAATTGTTTAACTTTCTATGATCCTTATCCATCCCTTTATTACTCCAAGTATCCGTAAAATCTCTCTTCTGTGCCATCTTATTAAAACATGATAATAATTTTTATTTTGTCCCATGCCCTAAATTCATTACCATCTCTGCTGCCAAACCTCTTACCTTTCCACTTTTTAATTTCTTACCTGCCTTATTCAGTTCATTTTTTGTAAACCTAATATTCTCATTACTATATGCTTTCATATTTTATTCTGTCCTTCACATCTAAGATCTTTTCTATACCCATTATGTATTTATTTAAGATTATCCTTAATTCTTCTCTAAAGATACACTCTATTCCCTTATCATCTAGTAATGCTATTTTTCTCACCTCTACATTCCTTCTTTTAATGTATTTCCAAAATTTTTTACTCCCATCTCTTCCCCTTTTATTAATATCCTTCGACAATTTACTATTCAATTTCATTCTCTCTATATAACTATCTATTTTAGCCAACTTCTTTTTTTTCTAAGTACTTTTCCCATTTAGCATTAACATTTTTTTCATTTACTTTGTTCTTAATAGCATACTTATATTCTCTGCATGCTTTTTTCATGTCTTTTACATTTTTACTCTCACTTTCCTATTACTTTGTTATTCTAGTGTGACTTCAGAAGCTCCATGCAGTGTGTAAAAGGAGAAACTAAATGTAAAATACAATGTAGTATGCTTACTATATTAGTACTGTATATTCACTATCTTCACTTAAACTTGAATTATAACAGGATAATAGTAAGTGTGACTACTGAATGGAGAGATTGCACATTCAATGCTAGAAATTTATAAAGAATACTCAATATATATCAAAATTATTTCTTCAGGTTCAAATGAAAATTAAATGAAAGCCAATCCCAATATAACATGATTTTCTTCAAATCATCTAATATATTTTTATGTATAGCAAAATGCAGTTTTTTTCTGATATCACATTCCTGTGAACAAAATAATTATGTAATCATTTATTCAGGATATCAAATGAAGGCAGACCTCAAAGAGACAGATTCAGTCTAGCAGTTCTATTCAAAATGATTGCATTTTCATAATACCATCAAGTGTGGTTATCATAAAATATACATTATCAAAGTAGATTTGCCTAATATAAAGCTATCACAACCCATTTCTAGTATAAATAGGAGCTGTTTTTAAAAGGTTTGAGAAAAATAAAAAATCATGTTTAGATCAAATTTTCATAAGGCACTAGACAATGAGTAATAGCATATTATCAAGAATTTGAAATTAAATTCCAGAGATGGAAATTGCAAAATATAATTAAAAACCACATCTAGGAGACTTAATGAATGCATAAAGACCATGTGGACCAACTTTATAGTAATATATTTAAATAAATGAGGGTACAAATAAATAAACAAATGGTTAAATATACTTGAGAAGTCATGTGGTTTTCAAGCACCAAAAGTGACAAGCTGAGTTTCAATTCAAAAATATTTATTTCTCAAATTCATTTCATTACTTTATGCTGTGCTAAAACACAAGACAATAAATGACAATTATTGTTTATGATCCAGATACCTGGATAAATTTTGGCATACTTATAACAAGAAATTTTTTATAAATATTGTTAAATGTGTCAATCGAACCTACAATAAATATATAAATTATAAAGAAAAAAAATAAACAGTTCAGATTTCTAAATAAAGAAAACATTCCAATATTGATTTCATTATGCATTGCTTTTTAGCTGATTTCATTAAAATCGTTTGTGGAACTAATTCAACTTTGGCAACAAATCTTTATATGTGCAACCAAATTTAGTTAACTTATTTAAAGTAAAGAAATTAATTCTTAAAAAAAAAGATATTGTTAAATGTAAATAATTATTCATAGTTATAATGTTATCTGACTTTGTAAGATATTTATATATTAAAAGCAATCTTCACAAAAATCAAATAATTTATTTTTTTAAAAAAGCATATTCTCTCCTACCATTTACATTCCTTTTGTTGGTTCTACAAAATCAAAGCATAACTTCCTCATATAATGTACCTGTATTTTATTGATAGGACTATATATATATACTATTTTTTGTAATTGTTTTTACAATATCTCTAAAATGAATAATAATTCCTTAACTATATATAATCATAGACATGAATAATATACAAGAGTGAGTGACAAAATATTCTGCACTCCAGTTATGTTAAAATATTTTTTTGCTGAACTGTTTTATCGGTGATTTCTACACAAGGTTGTTCTCTCACTGATTTGCCATTTTGAATGTATTAAGTCAGTTCAAAAGTGCATAGAAGAAGAGCAGTCTGTAATTTTATTTTATTTTATTGTGGTCTGAAGTTGTATCTGGTGCTGATATTTACTGAAGACTATGCATAGTTTGAAAAAAATATTTTGCTATAAAAAAGTGTGCATAAATTGGATAGAGAAGTTTAAAAAATGTTGCAAGAAAAAGTTCAAACGGTAACTATCAACTGAAAAATTAATACTTATAGTTTTCTGGAATTCTCAAAGGCCAGTAATGTAACATTATCAGAAAAAAAAATTCAACAATTTACAATGCTCATTACATTAAAGGGCATTGTCTTGTTACACGCACATCCACATACTGCTGCTCTTACTGTCACCATACTCCAAAAATTTTATTCTGAGATGTTGGAACATCCCTGAAAAATCCTGTGAGAAAGCAAATTCACATCTGATAAAAAGTAAAAGACAATAGTGCCTTCACAGCTTACAGCTCAACCTAAAACATTTTTAATAAGAATAAAAAATTTTGTTTGTATTGAAAAACAGGAAGATTATGTCAAAAAAAGATGTATTTGTTTTCTTATGAAAATTGATTAAAATAAATTCTCTAGTCAGAGTAAGGATAATTTTTAATTCATCCTCATTCATGGAAATGAGCTTCAAGCTTTAACATCAAATGTTATTGTATAAATGGTATTTACATAAAAATGGAATTGCTGTGTTTGATAATATTGTTCTTTTCTTGTACAAGAATGGTTGAGTCTGAAAAACATGTCCTTTAAAATTGATTGATTTTTTTGGTCAATGTAGCAATGAATAAATATTATATAATTTGTAAATAACAATTTGAAGAAATGATACTATTTCTCTTTATTAGTAATACCAATATTTAATAAACAGTCTAACATTTAATTTTGAGTGTTCCATCATCACATTTTCAATTGGATGGATGGTTGAAGAGTAGGAGTGGAGTGGACTGAAGCCTGTCCATTAAAATATAAAAATTGGCTATCTTAATATATATCTGAGCACTTATTGCACTTATGTGTAGAGATGATAATCTGGACCAAGATATGATTGCTGGTTTAGCATGAAATATGTATATTGGTGACTATTTATCTTTTTGACATATATATGTTCAAGTGTATCAATGTTATGAGATAGAGTGAAGAGTGGTGGGACATGTGAAAGTCTGTGCTTATATACTTTGTATATTAAATAACTTTAGTATATTTTAACATGTTTGAGGAAAGTCAGCAATTTTGCTGTAAATTTTGAAGCATTTGGGATGTTGTTATGGTTCTTCCATTGCTTTTGGATTTTTGTAACTACTTCGCAGTTATCTATAACATTAATTTGTCATATATATATATGCATAGAAATTGTTTTTAAAATTATTAATTTAATAAAAAAGTAAAATATCGGTAGTGTACAGATCTCATATATATATATCATGTAAATTTGAATCTCAAAGCAAGCCAACAGTGCTGATTGTATCATAATATAAAGAAATCAAAAGCATCACTGATTGGTATATTATTTGGCCCAATGCATTTCAGAGAGTACTTTATTGTTTTAGCATTTGTGAAAGAAAAATTGTAATTTTCAGTCATTTATTTACACATTTAAGTTTATTTATATAACATGTTTATAAAATGTTCATTTTAAACCCAAAACCTACATGATTACAATTAGATTTTATTTGAAAATATATGTTTTTAAGAAGACAAGTTGTAAAAATGTAGTCATGATAAAGCAGAAGCTGGTTTTATTGGCTAACAAAAATTCCTATCATAAATGCCAGTGAATAAATTTTTTGTGAAGTTTTAATAATAATAAGAATAAGAAGAAGAAGGAGGAGGAGGAGGAGGAGAAGAAGAAGAAGAAAAAGAAGAAGTAAAAGAAAAAGTAGTAGTAGTAGTAGTAGTAGTAGTAGTAGTAGTAGTAGTAGTAGTAGTATCCCATATTACCTACAGACACACCCCCTCCCAGTAATAACAAATTTTTAAACAACCTCATTAAAACTTATAAAACTTATTTCAACACAAATAAAAATATTGCCAATGAAAAAATCACATACTGGGAAGCATTCAAACATGCAAATATGATAGATACTACTCTCACACCACAATCTTTAATTACAATCACTAACAAACAAATTATTAAAAAATTCAAATTTTGGTATTTGGAGCCGAAATATCTTGACTTTCTTATAAAAATCAACATTGAAGCTCTTCCTACCAATAGCTTTCTATCCAAAAAAATGCCTTTTGCTGAGATTGATGCTGATTGCCAACTTTGCCATAAAGATGAAGAAACCATAGAACATTTCCTGCTTCAATGCATAGCTCTTCAACCATACAGAACACTAATTGCAACTATCACAAAATCACACATTACATCTCTTCAAATGCTCATTAACAGCATCCAGAGAGGTCTATTTCCTTCTATCAGAATCACAATTTTCCTTCTCTTTACCCTTTGGTTTCTGAGATGTCATTTCTGTTTCAAGCCCACATCTCGAAAGCTCAAATCTCTCTTTATTGTCAAATTGGGAAAAATTAAGCTTAGGGATCAAGCCTTAGCACCTGCAGACATATTTGCAGCAACATGGAGCCTCATTACATTACCCTCCCCTCTGTGACCTATGGATATACATTTATTTTTATTATTATAGTCATATTTTTTTAACCTTTTTGTTTTGTTATTTATTTTTTAATTTTTATATTATTACAACTGAAACACAATTGAGCATAAGGAAGGAAAAAAACAATTCTTCAATTGATATATGTAATCAAAATATGATGTACTAATACTTTAATTGTCCAATATCACTAATCATGTATCTTTCCTTTTTTTCAATTTTACTATAAATTGTACTTATTTTTCTATTTTTTTATAAAGAAAAAAAATGTAACCAAATAAACTGCCAATAAAATATATTTTAGTAGTAGTAGTAGTAGTAGTAGTAGTAGTAGTAGTAGTAGTAGTAGTAGTAGTAGTAGTAGTAGTAGTAGTAGTAGTAGTAGTAGTAGTAGTAGTAGTAGTAGTAGTAGTAGTAGTAGTAGTAGTAGTAGTAGTAGTAGTAGTAGTAGTAGTAGTTTAATTTTGAATTTTAAGACATTTTCATTCTTTCATGATGTCTCAATTAAAATTCATATCTATTTTAAAAATGGAATTCAAATAAAAAATATTTCATTCAATAATTTTTATAACTAGACAATCACAATACAATACAAAAACTGCGAAGATAACTGAAATTGTCAGTGGGAGGAATTGAACTTTAAATAAGTTTTTAAAAAAGAACATTAAATATATACAGTATATAAATTCAACATAGTTCCCTCTGTTTAAAATTTCACTTTCACTATATCTTTAGAAATGATTTTCTTGAAAGATAAGAATACAAACAATGTTAAATTTTCTATTTTAATAGAAACTTTTATTGCATTTTGATTAATTTTATTCATGATTGTTTAATATTCCATTATTTAATATGTTAACTTTACTAAACTCAATGTCTCATATATGAAATAAATGAAGCAAAGTAAGATATATTCATTCTGTGAAAGCTTCCAGTTATTTGAACTATTACGGCAGTGAAATTCTAAGTAATTTACATTCACAAAAAAATAAATATCAGTATAGTCAGTAAAGTTCAAAATGGCAGGCCCTCATACCTCATACCAGATGACTTTATTATCCTTTTCTCAGTCCTTCAAATATTTATAATTACTATTTTATTTAAGACTATCTATTAACTTCCCTATCATTATTATTTTCCTGCCAAATCTTTAATAATTCTTCTACATCATTTGGACATGCTCAATCTAATTTTTTTTGTGCTTCATTTTTTTTATTAATATTTTCCATTAATATTTTCAGCGCTTATATATTTCAAATCATATCTATTTAACTTAAATTTCCCATTAAATAAATAATTAAAATACTTGGAGTAAATCATGAATTTTAAAAATTCATATAAATAACTTTTAAACTAATCTCAACCTATATTGCTGTTTAAATTTAGAGAGTATAATAAATAATTTGTCAAACTATAAATACATTTTTATTAATTTTTGAAAGTTGTAATTATAAATTTATTTAAACACACATTAATTACATCAGTAATATTTACTAAGGCTGTAAACCTCAAGAATATGTGTGTGAAAATGCGAAGGTAGGGACCTCTACAGCTCTTAATTGCAAGCTTAAGCTGCGTAAGCTTGTGGTTAAGACCTGTAGAGTTTCCTACCTTTGCATTTTCATGTGCATATTCTTGAGATTTACAGCCTTAGTAAATATTAATTTTTTAATAAGATTTGAGAGCAATCGGATCTGAAATGTCATGTAATTTAGTGTTTACACTTAATGATAGTAACATTTCCAATATATATATATTATAAATTTAATAAATGGATTTTATAATTAGCACTGTCTTACAAGCTGTATTTGATATCATTTATATAAAGCGTCTAATAATTTGCAATTATTTAAATTACTAGCTTCCACATTCTTAAAATGAAATGTTCATGGCTTGATTAATTAAAGCTATGTTCAGAATCCTAACATAACTGATGATCAGATGGTCTGCCATGTTTGAAAATGTGTTTATTAAGAAACTGGTTGTTCTTTTAATCCAAAAATAATGAATGTTTCCTTATTCAAGAAGTAATGTGCTACCTGAGAATCTTAAGGGACAGCTGAACTTATAAATACAACCCTTTAACTTATGAATCAATCACTCGATTGTTACACTAAACTGCACAGAGTCTGTTCTTTTTGGGTAGTTCTGTTTAGACATGTATGAGATTGGTCTTAAGATATCACTATTAAAAATATAAAGTAAAACTTCTATTTATTTATTATATATATTGTAGTGATTATACTGGCCATGCCAATGTTATATTATTGTATTTTCAAAAATATAAAGTGAGATATCCATTTAATTAATTCTCCCTTTCATTAAAAATAAAATATGTTGAATTTATTGTGGAGGTGACCTCAAAAAATTTATAAAAATATAGTTAAAGTTTTGATATGTAAATCAAGTGGGAAAATATTAAAATAAAATACATTTTTTTCTCATTCTTTCTCCCACTCTTCTTTGAAGTAGAAAACAGAAAAAATGAATTGGCTATTCAGTAATCTCTTTTATACATAAGAAGTAAAAATTATTATTTTTCATTATTCACTTAAAGTGATGGAAAGATTCATTGTACTAAAGTTCATATAGAAAATGAAGTACTAAGTTAAAGTAAATAACTCATTGGTTCCAACCTTAGTGCAATTGTTTAATCGATATTCCTTCTCAAATAGTTTTAAAACTACTATTACTGAATGGAACTCTATAAATGAATAGTTAAAGAAAAAATAAGAACATGAACACCTTATATAATTACTTTTAAAATTTCACTTAATGATTCTGAAAAGAGAAAAAATTATTGAAGAGAAAAAAAGTTTTCCAGATAGTGGTAAGACCTTTTTCTGTTTTGATATTGTTTTGTTATTTATAAGTATTTAAGATAAACAAATGAAATTTTAAAAAAAGATTAAAGAATTAAAACTATTTTCAAATTTGTTAAAAATGATATTATTTTCTTATGCATAAAAAAATGATATAAATATAATACTGAACTTGAATTCTTTGGTGTATAAACTATATAATATTCTACAATAATAAAGTATTTACAATTATTTCAAGAAAAGCTAGCTAGAAATAAATAAAGATAATTTTTTTGTATGTGAAAAGTTATAAAGTGAAATTGAAAAAAAAGCATTCAAACTTTTATGGCAATCTTTGAAGCAAAAAGTATTTAAAAGAGGAAATTTCCAAAAAAGATATTAATGATTTATTTCATAAATATTAATTGATTTATTATTTTATTTTTCTCATTAATAAAATATTTCTTTGTTTACAAACTTATCAACTGTTATTTCACAATTCACTACAGTAATTGTGGAATAAAATATTTCATTATTTCATGTAAAACACGCAAATTGTATACAGCTTATTATATAACGATAATAAAATAAACCAATACACACATGACCTGTAGAATAACCCCCTCCATAGCACTGAGAACATGCTCTCCTATATGTTATGTCTGGAATGTATGGTGGCTAGAGTAAATAAATATTTATAGGAAGAATGAGTTCTAGATAAATAATTCCTAGCCTCATACTATTTCATCTATGCACTTTACTGCTGTTATTGCTACTGATAAAATTAGTTACAATATATATATATATATATCATAATTATCAACCATTATTGAACCACTTCAGGATGAAAGTCTCTCCAAATTTAATCCAATTTCTCTAATCCTTAGACTCTTTTCTTCACAACATATTAGCAACATTCCCTTAGTTCATCCATCTTTTTTCACATGTGGTCTCTTTCTAGATCTTTTACAACCTTTGGGATTTAGTTTAAAACATTAAATGTCCATCTATTAGTATCTCTTCTAGAGATATGTCCAGACCAGTTATATTTTAATATTTTAATTCTTACAATGAAGTCAGTGATACGTGTTTATTCTAACACCCGTATATTTCATTTTTAATATATGTATAAGTAGTTTAAATTTTGTATAAATAAAGTGAAAAAAAATCAATAGAGAGCTTAATTTGTTTTGGTTTTACTGCGTCAACTTACCCATTCATTTACAAATGTAGACTATAATTACATTAATTACAATTCTCTAATGAAAGCCACTGAGATTTAAGTTTATTTAAATTTTTTATTCAAAAATCTTTTTTTTTCAAAGTAGATATTTTGATTTTTACTAGTATTATTCACATAATAAATATAAATAAAGAAAATGAAGTGATATTGATAAATAAAAGTTATACATACAACAATTAAAATGGTGGGTAATGTACTTAGTAATCTTTATAAAGTACACTTTTTTAAAAAGAAAAAATGTTTGTTTGTTTTTTAATAAAAAGTTTAAATCAATGATAAAAAATACTACTGATAGCAAAAACTTTTTCTATGATGAAGATTACTTAGCCAACCTGAGACCAAAAATAAAATGCTAGGTAATTTGAATAAAATCAAAAGTCCTATTTGAACCCATTGTTACAATGCTTGACATATATTGAACTGTGTTCGAATATTGCATTCGAAACACCGGCCTCTTAGGCAGAGAAGAACATACTCGGAGAGTATGTATGCCCAAACGATAGCTATAAAGTATATAACTAACGTTACATTTCCAGGACATAGCTTCTTCTCGGCTGTTGAATTCAACACCAAGTTCAAAGCACTTTTTTTTGTTTGTGTATAAACATGGGCGCCAGCTGCTTATTCTAAAAGAATACTAAAAGAATAGACAACGCACTTTGAACAGTGGCCACTAACTCAACGCCTAAATCCACGACTAGCTCAGTTGTTTGTAATCACTAATAGATTATACTTAATTAGTGATTAAAAGAATTGATAAAAGAATTTGTTAAAAAGAATTTATAAAAGGAGATTGATAAAAAGAATTGATAAAAAGGAATTGATAAAAAGAATTGACCGACAAATAAAGTTTAATTTTAAAGATACTTTATTAACTAACATTTATTTACTAAATTTAAACATTTTATAATTCTAATAAAACACACGCATATTTTAAATTAACATTTCTAAATAGTTTAAATATTCCTATAGATTTAATAACAGAACACTCTAATTTAACTAATAAATATTGATATAATGATCACGCACATATTAACTCATGTGCACACATAATAATAATAAAGGATTACATAGCATTTGAAATTTAATCACACATATCAATAGTTCATTTATGTATAATATAGAGTTCATATAATTAGACTCTTGAAAGATTCGTACGAATTAATGCAATGCAATGGCTATTACAGTATAAATGAAATAAGCAAACGTTTTACCTAGGCTTTTGAATGTTGACGTAGAATTTTGTTCTTTGGAGGCTGCTTTCGGTGAAAATGTTTTCATTATGAATGCTTACCAGCCGGCTGGGACGTTTCCTTGCTGAGTTTCCTGATTTTCACGATTATTACTATCGGAGACAATTAGATACTGACGGAGATTTTCTAAGATGTTAAGCTGACATTATTTCACGGGCAGATCTGCTGTTTTCTAGGACATCTGGGCTGGAGATAAACGTGCGTTCCTAAGATCTTCTCAACACTGCATTTTGTTTGTTAACTGCTCAATTAATTTCTGAACTGCACTCACTCAATAAATTTGTGAACTGAACACTGTCCGATAAAAAAAAGTCTATTTATATCTGCGATGTGTTATCTTCGTAATATCCCCTGCAAAGATCTGTTGTCAAATTCCAGTGATAATCATTTGATAAACGTGTTTTGAAAGATTGCTTAATTAGTAATAGCCATGCAAAAATGTTGTTTGATATTAATTAATAATCATTGCCGTGTTTTTTAATGATAATCTTCTTTAACTTTCATTTATTTAAAATAACATTTATTCTATTGTTGACAATCACACATATATACGCACATATATTAGTTTTAACATTATTTTTTCTTGAATGAAAAGAGATTGGTATGTTTTTCTTTAACGAAAGATTATTTTAATAATATAATTTTAGATAAAATTATATGTGCCTATATCAATATAGATACAATATATATGTATGTGTATTGTCATCATTAAATTATATGGTATATATTGAAGAGCCAAATATTTGAATTCATTGGAGATAGATCATTCAGGTCTTATTTAGATCACCTGAATGTAATGAAATGCACAAATGAATTGATAAAGAAATAAATAAATAAATAAATACATATATAAATTTTTCTATGACTGATAAGAGCTAATCTACATAATTGGAAGCACTATATCCATAAAGTTTGTTTTATATATAAAATGATAACTAATTATCATATACCAACTTGAAACTTTAATATCAGATTATCACTCTTATTGCATAATATTATATATTTCAACAAATGTATAAAATTGAGAATAAAAAAATACAAATTCTTTAAACATTTCCGAAACAAATAATTTAATAAAAATAAACTTTGAACATTATACAAAGTGAACATTTGCATTTTATAAATCTAATACAGAGAGTGTACCAATAGCTCAAACAAACTCTTAATTGATAAGTGCGGTAAGAGAAAATATTTAAAATCTCTATCCAAAATATTCTTATCCTCAGACTAATTGGTTTTGAGCTTATAGCTCACCTCAATAAGGATCTAGAACATTCAGACACTAGATCCAAAATATCAACTCAAAAATCAGCACTTATTTCATACATAATATTTAAGTAGAAACCAGTTGATCTGGGGATAAGAGTATTTCGGATAAAGATTTTAAATATTTTCTCTTACTGCACTTATCAATTAAGAGCTTGTTTGAGATATTGATACCCTCTCTGTATTACATTTTTGTAAATACAAGCTTATAAAAGTAATGTCACATTATACATGACTTGCTTTATTGGATTTGGCTACGCTAAAGCTGTTAATCTATGGTAGATCTGAATTTGGTTCAGTCCCATATAGTTATTTAAGTTAGATAACTGGAGTAAAAGACATTATGCTGGCTTATTTTAGTTCCTCACTGAGGTGAACCATAAGCTCGAAACCAATTGGTATACAGATAAGAGTATTTCGGATAGAGAATTTAAATATTTTCTCTTACCACACTTATCAATTAAGAGCTTGTTTGAGATATCGGTACGCTCTCTGTATTACAATTTTTGTAAATACAAGCTTATAAAAACAATGTCATGTTATATATGATTTGCTTTATTGATAATTTTATAAATCAAATAATAACCTTATTGTTCATATTAATTTTAAAATAATAATTTTAAGACACCTTGCATGTTTAATCAAATGATTAGATTTCATAATCTAGAGTGTATAGTCCTTAGATCAATTTCAGTTCTGGCATTTCTGGCACTCACACTTCTTATGAACTTCCATGCAATAAAATCATTAAATTATTTCCCCCCATAAATTTAAGATTAATATACCATATATTGTATCCTTTATTTCTACTATGACAATCATCAATGTAAAAAAAATCTACCTGAAACTTTTTATGTTTGGTAAAAGAGACTATCATCTACATTAGCATTTATATAAACAAACAAAATGTAACCCAAATTTCCTTCTCTCTTCTATTCTAAAGTGAAGTGCAAACAGTTAAACTTATCAAAAACAAATAATATAATGTGGGAGAAAAACAGAATGTTACATTTTAAAAATTAAATAAAACACTGATTTTATCCATACAATGAATAAAAAATAATACTTTCAAACATGAAATAAAATCATTAGTAAAAAAAATTATAAACTGATTTTAAATTAATAAATATATATTTTCTTTCTCACTTAGATAGATTTTAAATTCTAATAAAATTTCACATCTTGTAGGCTACTTCAAACTCATACTCTAAACTGTTCAAATTCCTTAAATTGTTCAAATTCCTTCTAGTAATATGTATGCATGTTTTGATGAGTTGTTCTTAAGATGATAAATTCTTTCTTGTTCTATAAGGTTTCTTCTGTAATCAACAATTGCAATTTTATTACATTTTCTTCATTACACATTAAGATTTGTCAATTGGGTTATTTACATTAATTAATCCCATCAAAAGAAAAGTAAACAAGTTCAAAAATTGGAGATAACACTTTAGAAGACCAGGTATGCTACATTTTGACAGTATTGGCTACATCTATAAAATTTAGCCACTCATTTCTATGGATATACTGCTATGGTAACAGTACAATTTCTACAAAAATTATCAGAATTTTTTTGTTTGAAAGTTAATATCTCTTAAATTAAGAACTTTTCCTATCACAAAGCTTTGGTGTGAAACAGCCTGCATGAATTTAATAAGTGCTGGAAAAGCCAATCTTTGACAAACTTTAATTAAATAATCTCTCAACTTATAACTAAATCCAAAATATTAAGACTATTGTTTCATAATTAAATGCATATAGACTTATTAAATAAATGTAAATGTCACCCAGTGCAAACCATAGTAATCAATGGATGCTAGAAGATTTGTGCATCAAAATCCCTATCTAATGCCTACTCTTCCAATACTTCCAGATTAGATTCTAATTGTGACCTTCTTCAATGAGGAGACTTGGATTTAAATGCACTGCACCTAGATTTTTGGATCTAATGCAACTCTCCAACAGCTATTTTTTATCTTTTTAGTTAACTATGAAGTTATGAGCTGAAAATGAAAACACAATTGTTTTCAATTCAAGCTTATTAGCTTGTATAGTTATACAGATCTTAATCCATTTCATTCTCTATACATTTGGTGTTTTGTTTTTTTAATAACCATAGTCAGCAACATCCTATGGCCAGAGTTGATATTAAATCACTAAAACATCACATGATCATCATTTCTTATGCTTTACACAGTTTAATAAAACAATAGGTTCTAGATAGGGATTTATTTATTTTTTTAGATAGGGATTTTGTTGCGCAATGGCTTACACTGGGTCAAATTACTGCATGGAGAAAGTTGCCACTCTTTTAAAAAAATGTGTATGCATAAGAAATGGTAATCATGTGATGCTTTACCAATTCTGGGCAAAGGATGTTAGTGACTATAATTATTAAGAAACCAGATATCAAAATGTGTAGATACTGAACTGGGTTCAGATCTGAATGCCTATACAAATGACTTAGCTTGGATTGAAAAACATAATGGTTTTCAGCTTGGTCATAGCTTTACAGTTAACAGATAAAATTGTGATTGCCTGCTGGAGGACGCCAAAGATCTAAATGCAGTGATTTCAGATACAAGGCTCCTCCACTGATAACTACAAACTAGAAACTAGTCTGGAGATATTGGACCAGTAGATGCTAGATAGAAATTTTGATACACAAATCATCTATTGATTTATCTTCACTTGCACTGGGTAGCACTACTGTATAAAGAGAGTTGCTAACTGTTTTAATAGATCGTGTAAGCATAAGAAATAGTGATCATATGATGTTTTAATATTTAAATGCATTTAATAAATGCACATTTTCTGTTTATCAATAAATAAGTCTAATTGTTTACTTCACATTTGTTAGCGAAATTGTTTATTGAATTCCTAATAATCCAAATTTAATCAATTAAAAATAAAATTTAAATTTTAAGTTTGATATTAAAATCTATTTACTCTTTAATCATTATAAATTTTGAATAATAATATCTACATTCAATAAAAAATAATATTTTAACCATTACCTTTCTATTTTTCGAATATTAATTTTCCATCCCCATATTTTTAATCTATTAATAAATGACAATATTAATCCTCCACCACCACCACTAAATAAAAAAATAGAAGTGTTTGCAGATTTTATTAATTCTCACATATGTACTTAGATATTGCAATAAGAAAATACTTATTTATATCTAATTAAATTATATCACAATATACATATTTGTTGATATGTTGAAATATGAAATCAGGAATTTGAAAAATGATCTGCTTCAATTGAAAAGTTGGAAACAATTTATAAAAAATAAGAGTACATTCCAGCTGCTAATTTTCAAAATTTATAGAATTCATGTCTAGAAAGCTTGAGGAAGATTCTTGCTTGTGAAGTTAATGTAGTGGTGGAATAAAGAACTCTATATCTCCAAATCAAAGCTTAACATAGATCTTTCAGGTGTTCAAACATCATATGATTTTCCACATGAAAAATCATTTGATTATTATTATAATAAAAACAAAAGTAAAACTGGGCCAATCCAATACTAATATGCTGAAATTATTAAGACTTATTCAGAACTTGGGAAATATGAATGTTATTTATATATTTTTGTCCTTTTTTCTCTTTTTAAATCCAAAAATTTTCAATGAATAATATAAAAACTATGTATTTATTAATAGGTTAAATAAATATTAACATATAGACAAGATGTTTAAAAAATACTGCAATATTAATTGAGCACATCTTAATGAAGGCAAAGTTTCATTAGCTTATATCATTCTAAAATTAAAATGTTAGAATAAATTATTAAAATAGTGGCAAGCAAAGGCAAGCCACCAATGATAATGATCAGAGAATTTAAGGTACATGTATTAAATGAGATTATAATGTATCTCTAAATATTAAAATACTATAATAAATTGAGTGAAAAACCACTAAACAATACATGATCACCATTTCTTATGCTTGCTCAAGCTGTTAAAACAGGTAAAACTCTCCATACAGTAGATTACTCAGTGCAAGCCAGAGTAATCAATGGACAAAATGGTGATCATATGATGTTTAGTGGTTTAATACCAGTCCATCCTAATAGGATAGTGGTGGCTATGGTTATTAAAGAACCAAAGACACCAAAATGTATGGGTACTGAACTGAGTTCAGTTCTATATGACTATATAAGCTAATGAGTTTGGATTGAAAATATTACTGTGTTTTCAATTTTAGACTAAAAGTTTTGTAGTTAACTAGAGATAAAAGGTGGCTACTGGAGGGTTGCATTAGATCCTAAGATTGAGGTGCAGTACTCTCAGATCCAAGGCTCCTCACCGATGAAAGTCAAAAGCTAGAAATTAGTCTGGGGATATTGGATAAGTAGGCACTAGATAGGGATTTTATGCACAAACCTTCTTGCATCCATTGATTATTCTGGCTTGCACTAAGTGCCACTACTATATGGAGAGTTTTGCCTGTTTTAAACTGTGTGAAAGGTGGCATGCTACTACTGATGAAATCAAGTTTAATTACTTAGTTGGAATTCTCTAATTGCCTAGTACATTCATTTGTGTTTAAATAATGAATTTTACCCAAATTTCTTTACAACTAAATTTATAACATCAAAGGTGCACACACAGATACACACCTGCCATCTAAGATGATATGATTGAACAACTTTCCCCCAATATGAAAATGTTTTTATTACTATTACTATCTGAATTAGTTTATAAATTGTTATAGATGTTTTCTTAAAAAATAAAAATGTAAATTAAATCGTTATGATTAAATTTGGAGTGAAAAAAAATTTCTTTCTCAACTTTATAACTTACAGAACAAAACCATCAAGACAATGAAAAATAAGCAAGACATTACAATATTAAAATGTTTAAGCAGGAAATGATGCTTATTAAAAATATGCCATGCTATTTAAAATCAAAAGTAAATAATCAGTAAAGGAAGTTTTAAAAATTCGAAGCCTAATCACTATCTATTGATGAAGAAATAAATGCAATAATTGGCAAGTTAACTGTTTTTCATGGTTAAGAATAGATTTGCTAAAGAAACAAAGGCTCAAAGTTATCCAAAGTGCAGCTACACATATACATACATAAACATAAAAATCGATTGGACTCTGAGTTCTTAGATAAAATTTAAAAAAAGTTTACAATTTATACAAATATATATAGAAAAACTAATTAAAATTAAAAACATATACATTCAAATTTAAATATTACAAAAAGATTTCAAACATCTATTTTTCAAATACATTTTCAATAATTAATAATCGTGCAAAGCAAACCTATGAGATTTAATACAATAGACAATTATTTGGTTATTATATATATGAAAGTAAAGAAAATTTTGTAAAAGATGGCTGAAAATAAAAAACTTTTCTAATATAGTGGTGACATCTATCTTTAACTACAGCCTTGCATGAGCAGTAAAAGGTCAGTGAATACTAAAAGAGCAATGTAATTAATGCTTGTTTTTAATTTTTAAAATTTAAATAAAGAGAATTTAATAACTAATTTAAATTAGTGAAACTAATCACAATAGTCTGGAGTATAAACCATTACGCCATCTAATGTCCAATAACTATTCAGTACGATCAAGTGCAATCACAGTTAAAAATTACTGATTCAAATTTGATCTCAGATAAATAAAATAAAATAAAAATATTTTATTTGGATCAGTTGAATTGCATTACTATATTCAGCCTATCAACTTGGTGCTTGAATGTCACTTGGTTTCACAAAAATCTGATGTTTATTTTTTTACTATTCAATCCTCACATAATAACATGAATGCAATTGGATGTCATTATTGTAAAATGTAAAAAAAAAAACAAGCTAAAAAAGAAAACTTCTACAATATTTAAATTGATTTAAAACTAATTAGAAGCTAAAAATTTGACAGAATGCAAAAATTAGAAATGTTTAATAAGTGGTAGTTCAAACTAGAATTGCTAAAGCAGGAATTATAATTTATAAACCTTGAGATCTAGAGTTCATGAATTTATCAAAACACTAAATCACACAAGACAAAAAAAAAAAAAAAATTAAATGGTTTATTTCTTAAAAGTTCATAAATTAAAATTGCAAAAGTGATAGAAACTAAGCCATAATCCATGAATCTTGAAGATTATTATAATGATCAAAAACTACGCACTGGATCATTATTATTCATTAATATCTGTATCTTTTATGGAGAGAGGGTTATAAATTAGCTACAATTTTAAAATGCAATATACATATAATGTAGCTCTAAATATCAAGATGTTAGAATTGTGTAAAGATTGTAGTGAAGCAAGAGTTGTAGACTCTAAATAAATGTACTTGAATAAAATCTCACCTCTGTCATTTCTGGTACTCAAACATTATATTACCTCCTGAAATATCAACTATTCAAGAGTTATCATTTAGTCAAAGTATCCTGGGTTATTTCACCAGAATTCAGGCAGAAAAGTTCATATTACTGTAAACAGAAATACAAAAAAATATCCCAAGTAAAAATAAAAATATATAATTGAATAAAATAATATAGACATATTTTAATAGGTTATGAATTCTCCAAGCCTTATTTATATTAAATTTTAATTAAACATTATACCCATATCATCATTCAACTGCAAAACAAACAAAAATGAAACTTGATCTATGGCTCATATATTAATTAGGAAAATCAATATAGACAATGGCAATTCTAAAATTCAATTTCAAATCTCTAAAAATGGTAATACAATCTGATTCAAATTATTACATTTTAAT
The DNA here is from genome assembly GCA_028023455.1 of Epiperipatus broadwayi. Taxonomy (NCBI): domain Eukaryota; kingdom Metazoa; phylum Onychophora; class Udeonychophora; order Euonychophora; family Peripatidae; genus Epiperipatus; species Epiperipatus broadwayi. Next base: position 1,044,872 of record JAQFVV010006225.1, on the reverse strand, counting down.
TAATACTATTTAACTATTATATAAACAGATATGTATTTAAAATTTTTAAATTACAAATTAATGAATAAAATATATTTTCAATAATATCAATCAATAATGCAAGATTAAAGAATCATATATTATACCAAATTCATCTTGTGCTATGAATTCAAAATTAACCAGTTTTCCGATTAGTTGTTCCTGGCCAATGCAATGAAATGTTGAATTTATTGCTTGGGAGAAAAAATAAGGGTTTTTTACTGCCTTGATAAAAACTCATAGGAGTTGAAAGCGCTTGTCAATAGTTTTTTTATTTATATTAATGATTCTATGTTTTAGCAATTGACGAATTGTTATATTGTATTTTAATCAATAATGGATAAATATACCTATTTATAATTATTTAACTAATAAAATTTTACATATTAATAATAAAGTGTTTATTAAAGTTTATAATGTGGTGTAAACAATAAAATTCTAGAAAAAATATTGTGTTCAATGGTGGCAAACATATTATCATGGATGATAATCAAATATTTAATCACAGAATTATTGCCTGGTTATCCCAACCTGCCTTCAGGAAGAAAATTTTTGTATATTAAATATGTATTAGTTATGCAATTCATAAGCTATACCTCAGGTTTGTCAAAGTTTTTGTACTCATGGAATCTGTACAGTTTGATGGGAAACATTGCAGAATCTAAAGTTTTAAAAGAATTTAAAAACAATTAAAAGAAAATAAACTCTAAAATACTGTTGTGTTATCACATATTTGAAAAAACAACTTCCATAATTAAAACACTAAAAGTTAATGATTTGAGTGAATTTACTTCATGCCATTATACATTGTACAGGCTTAAACCTGCATTTATATATGCAGGGTTCGAACTCAGACTTTCACTCGATCCATTATAAAATTTGGAAATATAAATTCATGTTACAGAAGTGTTCTCAGAAAAATAATAACAAAATGCCGGAGGAATGGAATTTGGATTTTTTATTATACTGTAATCTTTGAAATTCTGAATATAAATAATATATATTTTTGAAATTGTTCATGAAATCAATGAAAGCTTGTGTAGAATTTCTGTTTTTCACAGAACCTGGTTTGAAAAACTTTGGGATACACTACTAATAAATGTATATACTGAATATAGTATATCTTTGTTATAAAGTTAATGAATATGATGATCATAACTTATATAGTAATCTAAGATCAGAAAAAAAAAGGATTTCATTAGCAATTTATCTTTGTTTTCTGTTGTGCTTGTTGTTATGTAGCAATTGCAAAATTATAAATTTTATAAATGGGTTTTTAAATATAATTACACTGGAATTAAATTGATTTATTCCAATCTTTATTATTTTTATATTTACTTATTAAACTAAAAACTTTCATATCCTTTTCCCAAAATCATAAATTTAAAATGGCAATCTCAAATTTAAACTAGGTTTAAAGAATTATACTTCTAGATCTTTCAGTATGAAATTGTTAAGAGATGACTTCTATCTTCATTAGTAAAATTCTCTTCTAATGACATTACATGAATAAAATATCCAATACATTCATATCATTTCAAAAAGCAATAAAATCTCTTTAGAACTGGAAGATTCTGCAAACTTATTTCATATTTGTTTTATTTACTGTTTGAATCCCATCAACAAAAGTTTTTCTCAACTATCAATTAAACCTTAGTAAATATCCACACACTTCATCTTTTTCAGACAAATGTATATTTTAATGATCACAGACAATGAACATCCATGAGGTCTAAAATAAATTAGATAAATCTTTTATCTTTCAACTACATGGCTTAAAAAATATACCTCCTACGCAAAAGAAAGTGTTCAAAGTACATTTACTTTTGATATTAAGAAATACTATGCTTTAAAATTATTTATGCATGAATGAAACAATCAGGTCTTAAAAACTTAAAATAGCAATAACAATTTTAATCTAAATGGCAGCTTCATAATTATGCACAGGAAATCCTTAAACAAAAGTCTCAATATTCTGCTTCATTTACCTTAAAATATTTAATTATTTATCTTAGAAAATAAATTAATAAACTCACTCATTTTAAATCTTTACTCTCACATTTGCAAAATTATTAATTACTTCTTTAACACATTAAGTAAAATGTAAATGTATGACGAATATAAGCTACACAATTATGTATTTTGATTAGTATTGCAACTACAATTAGACCAAACTTCAGATTATAACACTTTTGAGAAAAATAATAAGATAGTTTTACAAATGAAATACTAGGGAAAAAATAAACAGCTATTTATTAATTTTGTTTTGCTATTATTATTATTTATAATTGTTATAATATAAAGTGGTGTCATTTTTCAAATGTAAAATGATGTGTAATCAGAAAAAATAAATTGTAAAAACTGTCTAAAATAAATAGCATACTTTATTTAAAATTAATCGTTTCTAATCAAAATAAATACAAAAAATATTAATATTTTTAAACAATAAAAATATATTTACACTGTTTTGTAGTATATTTGTACTAATATAAGGCTTTTAAGCATTGCTTAATAGTAATTACATTATTGCTATATTGTTGCAGCATATATTATAGTATAATCTGTAACAACATAATTAATATTAATTTTGAAAATACATTTTCATTCAGATAGCAGGCTCAATTGATTTCCCAAAATTCATTATAAATTTAAAATATTGCATAAAAAAAATAAGCAATTATAATGAGTTCCTACAGAGAAAAAATTCATTACTTTAAATTCAAAATTAATAAAAACTCAATTACAAAAAATAAATCTTGAAATTAAAAAAAGTGTTACTGAATAAATATTTCATTAAGCATATTATTAATATAAAAGGTACTTACGTATTAGCTCTGCTGCTTGTGTTTGCAATGGCAGAATGCTGTATTTTTCTCGGAGATGGGGGGAGGGTTCAATGGCAGAATACTGCATTAAAAAGTCAAATTTTTAACAATACAAAAAATATATATTTGTACACAAAAATAATAGCTACATTATGATACTAAATAAAAACAGTTGTGACTTTCTGCCATTGCAAACACCTCCACACCACCGGAGAAAGGTACGGTATTCTGCTGCCATAAACAGAGTAGCAGATCATATTAACCTGTGGGTAAATATACTGTATAAAAACATTTCAGTAACTATAATTTTTTTTTTTAAAAAAAACTAATTTTTTTTTATTGCTAGTCCACCATTTTGCTTATGTAGTCAGGGTATAATATTTCCTCAACCATGATTTGTTAAATTAAAATAAAGCATGCAAAAAAAAAAACACAAATGTACATTTTAAAATTTATATTTGATGCACTGGTGGTATTATTAAAGTTTTTTTTTTTTGGAATATCTAACTAATAAAACTGAATATATTTTTTTTCAGCATTATTATTTTCTTTTTTTTTTTAAAGCAACAGTTTGTGAATTCATTTAATTTAATAATCGAAGTTGAAATTAAAAATTAAATAAAGAAATGTAATCTGCAGTTTGCTTGCTATAGTTTTAATTAAGCAAATAATTAACTCTTTGTTTTTTTGTTTTTTTAGTTGAATGTTTATAATAAAGGTTGCCATTATTTTGAATATGTCAAAAACAAATTACAAGATTATTGACATAAAATTAAGAAAATATATTTTAATTTTATGTTTAGTAATCTTTGATCATACAAAATTAATTATTAACTGCATACTACATAATATCTTTTTCTTTCTCTTTTTTTGTTTCAAAATAAGTTACAATTACAATGATTGTATTTTACAATTGTGTTCATATTTTTAATTGCAGGCAAAATGACATTCATAAAAATTTTAGTTCAAAATTGATTTATTATTAATGCACTTTATTGCTGTATGCAATCAAATATGTTTTTGAATATTACTTTATTGAATTAAACTGCCTTTTTTTTTGCTTTTGTAATCATTAAAAATGAAGATCTCTATTTTGGATAAGTCATATATAAACACATTGACTATCTTGTAAGGACACTGTATAATAAAATTAGATAAGTGCATTAATCATATTTTAATTCTATAATACAAAAATAATACAGTCTACTGAATAAACTGAGCTGTACATTTTTGGCATGAAGTTGTCATATTAATCATCATATGATGTATTTTTAATTAAGTTACTATTCAATGCCAACCTCAATTTGCAAAATGGCTACTATTTAAAAAAAAATAGCAGATCCTTTTTTTAAAAAAAGTTTTGAATTTTTTAGATTGTTGTAGCGAATAACCAATTATAAATCAAATCAGTGTATACAAATTGATGACAATTGCTACAGTGAATCCTTGCAGACGTACATTATTTGAAAAAAAAAAATTGTTTGTAAAAAAAAAATAAGAAAATCTCTAGTTAATGCCTTAAAAAAAAAAACTTTTATTTGCATACTCCATTTCTCTACATAAAATCAATACTTTTTCTAAAAAACTTTTTCTTCAACCTTGGCTACTTTGAATGTACTCTTCAAAACAATATTGAAAATAATGTATAATTATTTCTCAAAAGAATTAATTAATAATTTTATATTTCAAATATATGATTGTAGACAATAAAAAAAAATGGCATTTTTAGTCAATTAAGATCTCTACAATTAATTTAAGCCACCTAAAGTTTAAATCTGAAACTTGGACACTTAATAAAAGAGCAATACAAAGTTTTCAGTTTACAAAGTAAAATATGTGGAAATGTATGTTGTGAATAACAAAGAGGAATCAAAATTAAAATATATGGCTAAGAAAATAAACAGATATCACTGACATCATTAAAAGAATTTAAGAGAATACATGCTAAATGAGATAACAATTGATAGACAAGGGAAATCTTAAATTGAATTCCAAGAGATTGTAAAAGAGCTAGAAAGAGACTTGAAGTGAGATGGATGATAGAGATAAAGAGGTTTTCTGAATTGATGTGGAGAAAAGATTCTATAAATCAGAAAAATTGAATTAAACATTAAAGGAGCTTTCATCTTGTAGCAGTTTAAGTTTGAAATTGATGATAACTGATGGATTTCTTAAATGTCACACCCAGTTGTTCAGCAATCAAATTTGATTTTTAATAAATTTAGTCAATATCAGCTAAAAGTGAAAAGAAATAGAATAATTTCTAACCTAATAAAAAGTGATCCATTTATGTATATATTAAAAGGAAATTATTAAAGACAATCACTCACTAAAAATATATTATTTGTATTTATATATTGGACTATTTCCATCATCTAATATTAAGTATTGAATGTCTTTAAAAAAATGTAACTTTATTTAAATATTCCAATAACATTCAACTATTAATAATAGCACACAGATTAGTACATGCACAACATTTCAAGAAGTAAATGTTTAGAGTGTTACCTTAAACTTCAATATCCAAGAATCTAAGGGTTCAGGTGGTCAATCCAACAACACCTAAAGAAGAGAGAAGAAGAATACCTCTCGAAACATTATGCATATACTAACCTGTGTTCTATTACTAGTAGTTCAATGTAATTGGAATATTTAAATAAAGTTAAATTTTCTAAAAACATTCAATACTTAATATTAGATGATGGAAATAGTTCAATATATAAATACAATTAAAATACCATCATAACAAACTTTCAGGAAAATATATTATATTTGGAATTTAACTTATAAGTATATGATGATAATTTTTTTAAATAACTTTTTTTTTTTAATTTTCTAAATTGCAATTGTTTTTATACTTGAAGACTTAAAATCTACTGTATTACATTTCTTTTAACAGTAAAGCTTTATACAGATATATATAAAAATTACATTATTTTACATACCTATTGCTTCATTTCTTCTCATTAAATTCCTGACAGAATGTGATTTTGCCACCAAAAATTTTAAGAATGTGACACTCTATGACTTTTCCTCATCTTGTATATACTTTACGATCCATGGCTACATACCTCAAACCATTACTTGCTGCAATAAAACAATAAATTACTTTATAATTACAAATTAAAATATAGATAAAAATAAATAGTAATAATTATTAAATAAAAAAAGAAAATTAGAAAGTTTTAAGTTGCAATTATTGTTATATCCTTAATTAATGTAGAAACATGAGAAGTCATTGCATAAGATAATTAATTTATTCTTCTAAATTTAATTTTATATCAAAGAGCAATACTTGCTGAGCCATAAAAGATTATTTTACAAAAAATAGTGTGCAAATTATGAATCAGACAGACTCTTGAGGAATTGCATAAAAATACATAATGATAATAACAATTTTAAGTTTGTTTTTTTTTTTACTTTAGTATAAAAATAAAATGAAAATATTTAGGTCAATTTAAAATTAAAAAGGAAAAAACTTCAAATTCCATTGAGCTACACTTAACCAATAGTCTAACATCAATAAACTAAACTATGAAAAGAATGGAATATCTCCCATTCTTTTAGCTCTATTGGTATTTAAGCATAGTTTATTGACATTATTATAAATACCAACAGAACTAAAAGAATGATGGCATCACTACATTCTTTACATAATTTAATAAGCTTTGACTATGATTAAGCATGGTTCAATGAGAATGGCAGGTATTTCCATTTCAATTTTATATCATTAAGTTATGATTATTTACAGTTATACAAATCAGTTTAATATATTATATTTTTATACTAATATTAAGTTAAATGGCAATCTGCTATATTCTCAAAGACTATTTGCAAAGCAATAATTCTGCCCTGACTAAAGTACATGTTGCAATTGAATTTTACATTGTAAAGTAAGTTATCATTATCCATAATGGATAGATATAGAATCAGCATAAAATGTTCAAAAATAATATAAAAAAAATAACAGTAAAATGTGATAATAATAAAAAAATTAATAAATTAAAAAAAAACAAAAACACTTTAGCTGAAAATTCATATAAAAATGAAACTAGTGCTTTTACTGTAATTCAAAAAGGAATTTATTAACTATAGACTTCCTTATTGCATTATTAATGGAAAGAAAATCTATTGTGTGTAAATTGCTTAGAAAATTTAGTGAATGAAAGTAGAAACTTGCTAAACTGAAAAAAATATTAGATACTAGATACCAAGAATTAATTAATAAATCTGAAAAATGTTTCTAAAGATATGAATGGCAGTATTAAAGATCAATGTTTTAATTATGAAAAAATATACAATTCCTGAAAAGGCTAGAAATTTCAGATGCAATTAAAAAATCTCTCATTCATCTCCCTGCAAATTAAAATAATATCAACTAGATTTGGAGAAAAATTAGGCACTAATTTAAAACAATTCCTTTGCCAAAATATATTTTCTCACTACATCACATTATTATTAAAATCAATTTTATTGAATCAAGTACATAATCCTCATATATTTGCTATATTATTGGATAAAAGAATAGATATTGTTTAAAATGTTTTGTTTATGTAAAATTGTTTTTTTTGTTAAGGAGACTTAAAAGATTTTTTTATCTTATTAGAAGGAGTTTGAAACAAATGTTCATTTGGCTCAATCGTTCACAGTTTGTATAAATGGTGTAGCAGTCTTATTATATGATAAAAAGAAATAAAGAAGTTAAAAAATTGTCTCATATATAATTTTTAATCATAGCATGATACATAGGTAAAAATAAAAATAAATGGATGTAGAACTAGGATAAAATATTAGAAAGGGTAGTTAGTGTAATTAATTGCATTAAACAATAGTCTGAGTACCTAACATTTTTCAATATTATGCAATTAGATATATTCTACTCATGAAACACTATTGTTACACATGAAAATCAGAGGTTTTAGCTGTGGTTATAAGATAGATAATGCAGTATATTTTAATTTAAAAGAAGTTTACTTTTTTTGTAAACACAAAGCACTCCATTTATTTGTAAATAAAGGTTGACTTGAAAAACCAAGTTACTCAATAGTTATATTAAAAAATATAATGACTTGAATTTGAGTTTATAAAAAATGTTTTAACATAAACCAGTAAATTTTGTTTTTAAAACTAGTGATGCTTTGACAAGTAGAATAAAACAATAGCAACAAAGACCTATTACTATATTTTTCTAGAATTTATTAAGAATAATAATATAAATTTATTCTTATTTAAAAATATTATTTGTTTGATATTTCAAATTTAAATATTTCTAGAAATGAAAAAATAAACAACTAATTGATAATTTTGACTGATAAATCTGCAGATTATATTTAAGTCAAAATATTCTTGGAAATTTCTGCTGTGGATTGGAAATTAGTATTCTAAATTGGAAAAAAAAAAAAAAAAGATATATGGAATATTAATTCAATTTGCATCAACATACTTGCATAAAAACAATTAGGTGCAATTAAGATGAAATATCTATTATGTTCAGATACTGAAAACAGCTTACTCTAAACATGAAAGTAATTAGTAATATCATGGAAATACATCCATCCCATTAATTAACATATTAAAAATTATAATTTTTTATCTGTTCTGTCTTTGGTATAAGTTTTTTTATTAATGGTGTAAAGATAATAAGAACTCAATTTTGCAGACTATATACATAGTGAGTAAATATAAGACATATTTACATTAAAATGAGAATGAAATAAAATAATCACAATCATAAATATTAATAATTTTTATCGTTTTAAATAAATTTTATGTCAAAAAGCTCTACATTACAAATATTCATCTATGCTCTGAACAATAAAGAAAGAATTCTGGTGAACAAAAGTAATTTTTAGTTTGAATTTTTATTAAAATGAAACTGATATTCTCTAACAATTAGAAAAGTATAATTTAAACTCAAAAACAATTGTCCAAACAAATATATAAATAGTTTTATTATTATTATTTTAACCACAACAAAACTGAGGGAAATGTGGTAAGCATAATTTATTTGCCAAGCAGTTATTCATTGGGCTATTTCTAGCTGAATAGCTAAATGTTTTTTTTTAAAAAAATCACCATTCATACTTTTCTGAATATATTCAATTATTAATAATAATACATATTTTAGTATGGAACACAATGTTTCAAAAAGCATTATTCTCCTTTATTCTTTAGGTTTTGCTGGCATAACCAGTGATAACTAGTGTGGAAATTGAATCATGATCTTTAGATTCCCAAATATTGAATTTAAGGTAATACCCTAATTACAAGACTATTCGACAATCAATGACCAGAAATTTTGATTATACTTGTCTATTGATGATGGTTAGAGCATCACCTTAAGTTTCAATATTTATGAATTTAAAAATCACTACTTCACTTTCTATCATAAATATGACTGGGCAGGCAAACAATACCTGAAAAATTAAAAGAAAATTATACCATTCAAAATGACTTCCATACTAACCTGTGTTATTACAAATAGTTAAATATACTAGGATGAGTCAAAAAATTATCTACACTCTTGCTATAGAATTTATTTTAATCACCTTTCAAATGAGATAAATACATCATTTTTGGCACAAAGTCCCTGCGTTTCAATACATTTTCTCCCCCTGTCAACAAGATTTTATATTCTCTCATTTAAAAATATTTTAGACTGAACTTCAAGCCCCAAATGCATCATTTTCTTCACATTTTCATCAGCTATGAATCTTCACCCTCATAGGGCTTCTTGCCGAAAAGCAAATAGATGATAGTCTGATAAGGCAAGATCAGGTCTATTGAATAATGCTCCAATAACTCAAAACAAAGTTTCCGAAGAGTGTCATTAGTGTTGGCAGCAATGTATGGCTATGCATTGTTGTGCACAACACAATATCCTCTGATAATAATCCTCTGTATTTTGTCTAAATTTTAGACCTCATTTGTTGATTATTGAATCTTTTTTCTGATAATGATATAATACTGGCCTTGAGAATTCCAGAAAACTATAAGGACCAATAATTTTCCAGTTGATGATTAACTTTTAAATTATTATTTTTTTGTCAGTGATTGAGGATGTTTTCATTCCATATATACTTCTTCATGACAAACTACTTTCTCCATACTGGCACCAGACTCAGACCATAAAAAATGGAATTACTGCTGCTGCTCTTCTTATGCAAATAATTTCTTGCACTGCAGTCATATCTGAACTAATATAACATTTAAAACTGCATAGCAGTGACTGAGGAAACAGCGACCTTATATAGAAAGTGCTGATAAGACACTGCAGCTAACGGAAATTTTAATATAACAGGAGTGCAAATAATTTTTGATTCACCTTCATATTTAGAAATATATAAATTAAATTTGAATTTATCTAAACTCATTTAACAGTTCAACTAGGTTTTAATAGTTGTCACTTGTCATACAACAACACCTGAAGAAGAAAGGAAAATAATACTATTTAAAACTTTGGATTTTGTACTAACACGTGTGTTATCACTAATACTTGAATGTATTTAGAAAAGTATAATCAAAGTTTGAATTTTTAAATAAAACATTTAATAATTCAGTTAGATAATGAATTAATTCAACATATAATTAAAAGTAAAATTTCATCATCATAATTAAAAGTAAAATTCCACCATCATAAATCTTCAGACAATCTTTAGTTAACAAATCTATTATTTAAATATATTAAAAGACAAAAAATTCATTCAAACCTGGAGATTATATACCTGCATATAGGTTATAAGGGCATGTGACACAATAGGCTTTCATAATACTCCCTGACAATGATAATGTTTGGTTTTTTTTTAAATCTTGTGTCAAAGAATTTAAAATGTCAATAAACTTTGTGAAGATGTATAGTTTCACAAAATTTTCACATTATTGTTAGATAATACAACTTGATTAATTTTCTTGTCACATCAAAGTGATTAAAGTAATGAACATTATATTTTATACTTGGAATAACATTTTTAGAGGTAAAGAAATAATGATTATGTAGAAAAAACTGAACCATGTCTAACTATCTTTAAATGACCATGTTTGTCATAAATTTTGATTAATTATTAATTTATTTTTTTCCAAAATTTGTCTCATGATTGGATATTAAATTCAAATTGGATAAGATAATTTAAAATTTGTATTGTTTGACAGTATATTTTGAAACTAAAGCATGAGCAAGTAATTAACTTGTTTAACACTTAATTGCAATATACTCCCAATGAAACATCTATTTCAGTACAGATTACATACAGATTGATGGGGGGGGGAGGAATTACTGTAAATTAAGAACCATCACTGCATATAAGAATACTAATAATTTTAATGAAGATGAGTTCAAGCTCTTTCCCAAAATTTTGCTATTATGGATCATCCTTTTAATTAAATAATACGAATCAGAGTTGCTTATTCAATCTGATAATCAATCACAAATTATGATAACAGTTTATTATTAACATTCAATTAAATGCCATGACAAATACAGAAATGGTATTTACTAGATTTAATATTTAAATATAGTACCAAGAATAAAAAGTTTTATTAAAAGTATTAACTATATTTACATTACTCACAGCAAATACTTATAAAATTTACTAAGCTTAATAAAAAGAAATGATTTCCAAGTGAAAGCAAGTAAATAAACTAATAAGACATTGAAATATCTTAAATATTATATTCACTTTAACTACCGGGGAAGAGGTTAAAATTTTATCGTGGTACATATTTATCTTACCTGACAAATAAGTAGTATACAGTTTAAATAAATAAATTACTCAAGATAAAAATATCAGTACAAATTTTTAATGATTCATAGACTTTTTTAATATTCACTTTAATTTTGACATATTTCTATAGTGCATTTTAGTTGAATGTAACACCACACCTGTTCACCTTGCAGAATATTAATCAGAATTTAAATAGGGAAAGAAAAAGAAAAACATCCCCTTCCCCCCTATCAAAGCAAACTTAATCAAATAATGTAAGTTTGTTTAATGTTAACTACTTTTTATAATGAGTATAAAATAATTGAATATTGTATTTAAATATTCTACCTATTCTTATATTATAGGCTTTAAAAATAATCTCAAACTAACAGTCAGTCAAGAGTTAATTTACTTGCTAGTGAGCTAAAAGTTACTAATTCGATTCTTGATTTTGAAAATGCAAATAAAAATATGAGAATAAAAATCTCCGTCTAGAACTTAAAATAAAACAACTGTGCTACTATAGCAACTGTGCAAACAATATTTTAGCTACTAGTAGTGCCTGTAAAATAAGGTATAATTATAATACATGCAACCTTCACAACTAATGGATAGGATCTCATACAAAACTTTTGAAAAGTATAATGGTGAAAAGCGGGATTATATTATAAACCCATAGACTAATAATATAAAAAAGACTAAGCCAAAATGGCATTAACAGTCATTCTATTGGGATTCACAATGCAATTTGCTTATCTCAACAATAAGAACATTAAAAATACTTAAATGTAAAAAAGAACAAACTGTAAAAATAGAAGTATTTTAAAATAATTTTACTGCAGTAATAAGTAATATATTTCTCAAAGATGTAAAGGGCTCATTGCACTGTATAGTTTAGCACAGCTGTAAAATGCCAAATGTTACAGATTGAAGATCAGTCTGTCACGTTGAATGCTCAAACATCATATAGTCTCCCGAGCAATTAGCACTTTATTACTTTTAAGGTTCTCTAAAAGTTATGATGATAGAATCAATTCTGTCAAGGAAATAAAAAATACTATCAAATTAATATCATCAATAATGATCAAATACAGTATCATCAGACACATTCTACACTATAGATATTTATTTTTACAACTTATTTATAAAATTTGATCTACTGATGATAGTCTGCTATTTCTTGCCTCTTCCTTAATAAAAGTTAATATCTTAATATTTATAGTTTCACAGTTAACTTTAATGAGCCCTTTACATCTTTGGTTGTTGTTTTTTTAAAAGTTTAATACAATATAAATTATATCTAATGGAAAAATTTACTGTTTGGGAGGAGGTACCATATCTGTAGCCACAATCCATGTAATTTCAAGCTTAAAATCTGTCACTTACTAATAAACCATGCATGACTATCAGTCAATGAAGAGACAACATTCATTAGCAGTGCATGTGAATTAATTATTGTGAATCATATGTCATTAATTTATAATTCATAGATTGTAATTCTATTTAATTTTACAAATATGTTTTGTGATAGCATGGCTTTAACAAAAAATCACCAATGTAATTAATTGTTCTAATCATATTACATTTTGTAATTATCAAAAAGATTCCCCAACAAAATATGTTTGAACAGTGCTGCTTTAGAACCTTCATCAGTATTATACTTAAATGGAGTAGTAAAGCTCTTGCCCCAAACTACATATTTCAGAATACCCTGTACTTTTTGAGAGATTCAAAACATATATAGTCAATATTGGTCTAAAACACAAAGACATATATATGATAAGTAATTCAATGAGCAAGCATGAATTATAGATTATGGATATGTATACCTACGTTAAAGTGTCTAACCAACTAATTGATGCAATTAAGTGATGGCATTTGATCAATGTCAGTGGTAACTTGTTGCTGCTTTTCAAAGTTTAGTAAAATTAATCAATTTTAAAACTCCTCCATAAAATTTCATAAACCTTTACATCATTATTGATACAATGTGAATAAATTTTAAAATGTCAGTGAATTATTTCCACATATATTAAAATGAAAGAGTGAATATTTCTTTCTAACAGCTGTAAATAATATATAAATGTAACACATGACTGTTAATGAAAACATCCACAGAAAGGGTAATTTTTAAAAAAAAATATTCATCTTTATTACTGCCTAGCAAGCTTTTGATGTAATATGTATGTCATATTCATAGTTTATAGTAAAATATTACTATAAGCACACAATAATAAAGCTGATTTTTTTTTTAAAACTACCTTTTATATGGATGTTTTCATTAACAGTCATGTATTAATTACCTTAATTCAGAAAAGAAGTAAATTATTTATAGTTGAATTAAAATTAAATGTAATAAATTAAGCTAAAAGAGAATAGAGGAATCAGCCTTTTACATATATATTGCTACAGTTCATTTATATAAGTGTGTTTTTAAAATTAATTACTTGTTTTTTTTAAAACAGATTTTTTACAATTTTAAAAAAGGCAGATGCATTAATATGAAAATAATAATAATAAAAGAAGGGATTTTCTAATTAGATTCTGAAAACGATTTTTTTTTTTCCTATTAAATGATTAGGTCTAGTTTCTTTTATACATCCTTAGACACTAAAAATCCATAGTTTGAGAAGAGGAAAATATACTGTAAAGTAGGATATGTTACAAAAAATCGTTCATTATAGCAACCGATCCAAGCCCACAGTTAGAAAAAAATAGCTTAACAAAGAAAAATATAATAAAGAACAAAAAATGGGTGTAAAATATTATACTGTAAAACTAAATACTATAGACTATACTATTAAATTTGAAAGTTCGATTTTCACTCAAATCGAATTTTTAAAAGTTTAAAAAATCTTACATAAAAACTACAAATATATTTTTAAAATAGTACAGCTCGTTGATTTAGTCATCTCATATTCAGCATTTACATCTGTAGCTGCTTTCTTTCTTAATGTCTATATTAATAAACTTTCTTACTCTTTTTCTGGTCCATAACTAAAATTATATATGTATGTAGATTACTACAACTCAATTTTCACATGGGATATTTCCTGAATGCACTTATTTGATGATATAGATAAACACATTAATGATTATAAATGTTGTTGTTTTTTTAAGATATAGATTTTTTTTTTTCAGCGCAAATAAATGCATTCAAGAAAGTCATATTTGAAAATTGAATTATAATTTACTATCTATAAATACTAATGAAGATACAGGACAAAAACCTGGACCAAATAATTAAGATTGGCTCTGCTAGAAATGCATCTTGGCGATCATTTGCTTTTTTTCATATGTCTTTATACATATATTTTAAAAATTTAGGAAGACTGAAAGTTTTTCATTTACTGCATATATATGTAACAGAATAATTTTAACAAATACAGCATTGCATTTTCACTGTTAAGGATGGACATACATAATAGATAAGAAAACTAAATTGGTCACTACCAAATCTTAATATATATATATATAATAATTAAGATATCTGACATTCTAGTCAAAATGGAAATGCTTTAAAATGTCTTCCACAGAGGAATGCTATTTCAGCCAATAACATTGATTATAGTAATTTTAGTTTAGTAAAAAAGAAATATTGTTTGCACCATGTGTTCATTGTAAAAACATTCAGTTGTAACATATTCCACTATATATTGTATAATATTATTAAATTATACTTAAATAATCTGTTAAAAGATTAAATATTTCTGAGTGATCTACTCTTTAATTAATTTGTACAAATTTTCATTTATATTTAGATATAAATAAAAATCACAAACATTCAATTGATTTTTTATTATTGTTATACTATATTTAACTGCAAGTATATTATCTATACTGAACTTAATGTAATTAGAAGGCATTAGAACTCAGACTTTCAAGCTCCCTATAGCTATCCATTCCATCTTATACAACCAATATACATGTCCACATACATGTAAAAAAGATAAATGATCCTCAATATACATATTTTGTGCTGAACCAGCACTCATCAGTTGGTTCAGATCATCATCTCCCACACATATATATATAATCAGTCCTCAGTTTATATTAAGATAGCAGATCTTCAAACTTTAATGGACAGGTTTCAATCTTCTCTATCCTCCAACTCTTCAGCCATCCATATCATTGAAAATCTGATGACAGACTATTCAAAGTCTTTAGTGGTGCCAATATTATTGTCATGCCCATGTTTATTTTTAAGTCACAGATGGATTGGATAGCTGTAGGAAGCTTGAAAATCTGAGTCAAATCCCTTCTAATATTATTATATCAATATATATGCATGTTGTTTATATGCATATTGAGGCTTGATAATTCACATACAAAATATGTGTGTAAAAGTAAAGATAATAATTGAATTTCTGCCCTTCCTTCATCCAATCCTCACCCCTCCCTTTCTATTATAAATAAACTAATTTTTTAATTCTTCAATAATCTTAATGCCATTTATTATGACCTTTTCTTAGATATATTTTAAGTAAAATTATAATCTTTTTTTTAATACATATTTTTGCTAATAAAAATGTGATTAAAAATAATAAATGTGTTATGTCTGGGGACAAATATAAAGGTTGTAAACCACTTTAATTATATTTTATAAATTAACAATAATGAAGTTCATATAACCAGCAGTGTAAGATCATTAGTTTTCTAAAACTTATTAGTATTAGCAATTGCTAAACCTTTTCAATTGCCTTGGTGTTTCACAATGTAAATCTATCAGCTTGATTACCTGTGATAGCACAATAATGCTAATTCATAGCATGTTCTATGATGTTTGATGGTATAAGTATATATATTTAATTACATCTGATGTCATGCTAATGACTGTTTAGGAGATTAGCTTCTTAAATACGGAGATTTCCATATAAAAGTAGATTAGTTGTAATTTGTAAGGGTTGTCCCAGATGGGTTTAACCAGGATTGGAAGTCAGTGATGTGCTGGATATTTGGCTGCCTTGGTTCAATCTCACACTCATAATAGCATGATAATGCTTATTCATAAAATTTGTTGCATAATATTTAATGGTCTAAAAATATGTTTGATTACAAGTTACTTCTATAAAATAAGATTTTCATGTAAAAATGAATTGTAAATTTTTTCTTTGTGATTGATTTGTTTATTTCATTGGCAGTGCTGTTTCTAGTCTCATAACCATACTGATTAAAGTTTTGATAGTTCAGTTCATTTTTCCAGTTTCAGTTGATGGTCTTCATGCTGAATGCAGTTGCTTTTATAGCAACTGCTTATGTATCTTTTTCTTTAAATTCACATGTTCCATTAAATATTGTTCATCAATTCTTTTCATGATTTCTACCATAAATTTAATTATGCTGTACATGAAATCTGTTTAATTAAAAAAAGTTTTTTATAGTGTTTTCACAAAGTTATAACTCAGCTCATTATTCAGGTCTTTAAAGTTTTGGATCAAATGGTTGAGTTCTATATGAAATACCAGTAATAGTTTATTTAGATTTTTCCAACAAAATATTCAGAATTCTTCAATAGATTAAAGTTTATCATTTTAATATCATCCACTAATCATTACTATGATACATTATAATGTTTTAAAAAAAGGAATTTAAAATAAGTAAGATATTTTCTGAAAATTTAATTGATCTATCTCCCTTCTTCACCCATAAGCATACATATCCCCACATAATTTGTTATTAAGACAATTTCAAGTTTTTGCACAGAATTCACCTATTATTATTTAAAATGAAAGTTACTGGAATATTTGCCATGATCTGCCACTCCCTATGTCATTCTTTTTTGTTAAAGTTGTTTTTGTGATATGGTGATTAGCACACTTACTATGATCATAATCAAGATTCTAATCTTGGCTGAACTTTGACATTTCTTCAAATGATAGTAGTTTTGGGATTTTTTTTTAAGGATATAGCCATCATCTAGCCCAATTTGCCATACAATAGAAGTTAGCAAATGAGTATTTATCTATTCTTAGTTAAGATTATTAAAGGTTGCAGATTAAACTGGGCAAAATAGACTGGAGTATGATGTAATCTTCACAATTGATAGGATATGGTTACTTTTACCTTTTTAAAATTGTTTCTTGAAAATTTGTATCTCTTTTCCACTTTTCATTTCTACTTTTTTATTTTTTTGCCTGCAACTTTTTTTAAAAAATTATGACATTTCTCAACATTTACTTATCTGTAATTATTAATAATTATTTTTTAATAAAAATTATAATAATAATCATAATAATAATAAACAATTTTAATAAGATTAAGGAAAAATAGATTAATGACATTTTTTAAAACAATAATCTACATATTATTATATATTCTTCAACCTGGCAATTTTCTTAATTTATGATTATATTTGCTTGTTACTATCTAATTATACAAATTAAACCTTATTTAAATAAGTTATACAATAATACTAAAAAAAAAAAAAAAAGAAAAAAACTAATGATTTCTAGAATTAATTAATTTAATAAAGTGATATTGTCATCATTATTAAAGGTCATTATAAAAAAACCATTTGTGATGCCAAATTGTTCCACCCTATTAATTTCCATCCTATTATGATCATAATAAATTGTTTCTACTTTTTCATTCTCTCATTTTATTTACTATATTATTCATTAAACCCCCCTCCCCGATGACTTCCATAATGAGTCAATAATATTTTAGTATTATCTGCATTATAAAATATGTTTCAAAACAATTAATTTTCTAATTTAAATGCAGCTTGCACTATATCATCAGTTTGTAAATATGGTTATCAGTATGTTTCAATATATATGGTAAAACATCTTCCTTCCACACCCATGACATGGGTTTAAACCATAGATAACTAAAACTTGGGAAAAAATTTCAATTTTCAATAAAGATTACATTTTTTTTTTTTTTGGTTGCTGGATCATAGATATTTTAGTTAGCTATCTAATATTAGTATGTAAACTGGTATCTATCCATTCTTAAAAAGTAAATGAAGTTGGAAAATGCCACCTGGTAATAGACAAGCCTAGTAATGCTTCCTCCTTCACTGAACCTCTATGGTAACTGTTAAAAAGATCTTTGCTCTGAAATGAACTATTCAAAGGCTCTTTTACTTTTTTTAATTATATCAGCATATGTTGATATTTTATTTAAGTCATTAATGTGACTATTTTCTTATTATACAATTATAAATCCATTTCATGGTATTCTTCACAAATTATATTATTTGTTACACTATTATAAAATTATATTTATAAATATCTTTATGTTCTAAAACAGTTATTCCAAGCATGATTATTGAAGAATAGACACAATGGACAAAGTGGTATCCTTCAAAGACATCTATATGATAATTGATTATATAAAAAAAGTTACTCTTGAGCCAACTAAAAAAGTTGGATTTAAAAGTAGTCTCAACACAGTATATCACAACCAAATATTAAAAGAAATTATAAAAATAACAATAAGTATAAGTTGTTATTTTACATGAGTAGATTATAAAAAATCATTTGACTCTATAAATATTTCTGAAAAGATTAAAACTTTATTAAATTGTGAAGAACATTTATCAAATTATAACATCAGAAATATACATAATGGTATATGGCAGAATAATTCCCTCTCCAATATTTGTTTACAACAGTTTTGTGGGAGATATTTTATGAATTAAAATAGAAAGCCTTTTTTAAAAAAAAAAAAAGATTACCTTTAAATCATCTAAACTTTGCAAATTTCATGGTTATTTATGTAAATAATGCTTTAGATTTTCAAGAAATATTACATGAGTTGTCAGATGAAAGCAATAAAGTAAGACTAAAGATAAATGCTAAAAAGAGTAAAATAATGTTAATAGCTTTTCTCAAAAGGAGAAAAGAAGTTGGATAATAATAAATTAGAAAAAGTTAACGCAACGCAAATATAAAGGTTTTTTTTTTAGATTATCAATACAGATAAAAACATAATATAATGAAATTAATCATAGATAAAGATTTGAATGAATGCTTTTGATAATAATAAAAATGAAATATGGCTATAAACTTGAAATGAAAAGATTTTAATAAATATGTTTTATCAGTAATCTTAGATTTAAACACTTAATACAAAGATTGCATATCATATAGCAAAGTATAAAAACACTGTATGTTGGATTAACAAAGGGAAGCAAAAAATATATTAATGAAAAAACAAAAATGCGTATCCCTGATATCACTGAAAGAATTTAAAAAGTTAAAATGGAGAATGCTTAGAAATGATTCTAATAAACAACAATAGATAAACGAATGAATTTTTAAACTGAATCCTAAAATATTGCAATGAGATAGATGTTCATCATCATCATCAATAGTATTCTATCCAATGGGCAGATCCAGAGAACAGTCATCACCAATTCATCCATTTTGCCATTCCGTTATCTTCATTACCCAGTTTTTTAATCTCTAATCCAGGAATGTCAATTTTTCTTTCCTTTGTTTTTTTCTTCTACTCACCCATTCCCACCAAAACATTTTTCACTAAACTATACTTTCTTCTTAATATAATCCAATCCACATTCTGTTTTTAACTTCCACTATCAATCCTTTTTCATTTTATTCAATCAAATGAATTTTCCCATCCTTCTTCATGATGACATCTCAAATGATTCCAATCTGTCCCTAATTTTATTACTCAGTGTCCATGTTTCACCATCATACAATAGTATACTCCACACATCATTTAATTAATTTTTTCCTTAATTCCCTCTTCAAATATCCATAAAATATTTTCTTTGTAGCAGTAAGTGCCTCCTTCACCAATATTCTTCTTCTTTTAACTTCACTTCTTCCATCCTCAGTTAACCAACTATAAAAAAGTTCACTTAAATAATATGAAGAACAGAAACTATGAATCAAAGTTTAGAAACATCTTTGCATTGGGTTGTTGCATAATCTCAACACTCAAAGTAAAAATTTGTGACTGAATAAAAACACATTGGTTTTATAAATATTCCATGGTGAGAATCAACAATATTCTCTACACTATATTAATAAAGCTAATCATATCATAACTTCTCAAGCTTACAACAATCAGAATTAGCCATGACCTTTAATTTCCACACAATACAATTACACAAGTATAACATCTTAAGTAATATTTTCTTTAGATTTCCAGAAAGTTCTGACTTATATCAATTCAAATCACACTGTTTCACACCAATTTTCTTATAGACATTTTGTGCTATCTTTGCTTTTATGTTTGTTTTTTTGTTAATTCTTTTTAAAATGACTGATGAAAAACATTCATATATTATTGTTACAGCATTACTGTGTTAATTTCAATTTATGTAAATGGGTGTAAACAGATATTGCATCAGAATCATTCTGTATATACATTTTATTTATATATGTATAGCTACACAAGCAAGTTGAATTTGACTCTAAACTTTGGCAGAAATTGAAACCTTCAAATCGTTAGCTAAGCAAAAAATGACTATTAGATAGGAAAAGCATGACCTTATCTGCTGCTATTAAAAAAAACCAAGCTGAAAACATTTGAAGATTATTTTCCCTAACATTTAGTACCCATTGCTATTCATTGTTATACAGTTACATAGAATAAAATCAAGAATTACTAATGACTTTGTATATCAAATTTTCTATTTTCAAAGTCAAGCAGAAAACTAAAAAATTGATTACTACAATAAAGTGATCATCAAATATAATTGGTCATAAATTTACACATTAATTTTATCCTTTTGTTATTGTTGTTCCTTCTTTTAAAAATAATTAATAAAAAATGTTCACATCATATTGTTATTATAGAATATAAGGTATATTATTGAATATACAACATTTAAATTTGTATCATAATCTTTTAAAAAGTTCTTTATATTAATAACATGATTTTATAATATTAAACACAATTAAAACATCTCAATTTACAAGTGATAAACATCTTACACTCATTCATTTCACAGCAAAGCTTTTTAAAAGTATTTGTTAGGCTAAAGATTATTATA
Source organism: Epiperipatus broadwayi (assembly GCA_028023455.1). Taxonomy (NCBI): domain Eukaryota; kingdom Metazoa; phylum Onychophora; class Udeonychophora; order Euonychophora; family Peripatidae; genus Epiperipatus; species Epiperipatus broadwayi. Next base: position 1,023,360 of record JAQFVV010006225.1, on the reverse strand, counting down.
TTACTTTTAACCCAGATACAAACTCTAAACTTAAAGATTAATCTATCTATCTATTCTTATTAAGTACAATCACATGGTTACATTAATTCAATTTCACCCTCTTTTTTCTATCAGTAGGGATAATTATATTTTTCAAATCAGCCAGAGCAATTCAACATAAGCCATGCAACACAATAGCAGATAAATGGAGTGGAAAAATTAGCAACACCAAAAAAATTTTTGTTGACAGTTCAATTACATGCATGAGAGAAGACAAGGGGAACAGATTTGTGATAATGAATAAAAACAAATATGTTAATAAGATGAAAATGCAAATGGATAAATTGAAATTTGTACACATTGCAACTTTGCTTACTAAGTAATAAATATAACATTAATTAAAAAAAATTTGAACCCAGACTTACAAGTTCTTTACAGTCATTCACTCTATCCAATATAACTGATAAACATGACCACATGCATGTGAAAAAGATAAATGACCTCCAATATACATATTTCATGCTGAACCAGCACTCATCAGTTGGTCTGGACCATCATCTCCAGCACATATACTTGTATTTTAGTTTTATATATAATATTAAGTTTTCACTTCATTTGTATTTGTAATCTGATTACAAACATTTTTCACATCCATGACACATGCACATTTAAACAATTCATATCTCTAGGTCCATTTTGCAGAGCTTTTTGTGTACACCCACTTAACTCTCAACTTTATATTGTATGACTTCTGCATACTTTGAAATAATTAGCAAATGTTTAACAGAGTTCAGCACATGCTAAAATATATAAATTTTCTAGAATAAATATGGTGAGGGATGACTCATCTAAATGGTGTGTAGTAACAGTTACACCAGTAAATTTTTGTAATTACAATAAATCAGTATATATAGATACATATATATACACACACACACTGAATTGTAACCCTGTAACCATTTCATCTCCTACTCTTAGAATCACAGTTCAGAAGATTATCAGTACACATAGATACATATACTTACACACACACACTATATTGTAACACTAACCATTTCAGTTCCTATCCTTAGTATCACAGTTCAAAAGATAATCACTTGTATAAGTTTGATATCATACTGTGCAATTTGCAACAATACAACATTTTTCATTTCACACTAAAAACATATTCCTAACTTCTAATATAAAATTTACTATAAAGAATAAAATCTTACTGTGGCAAAAAGAAACTAACTTTCAATCCTTTTCCAATGACAGATTAAAGCACTAAAGGTTCAGAGCATAAACTTAATCTGCCAATTCTGGTGCTAAAATGTCTTATGTCTTTTCAGAGAGACTCATAATTTGGTTATTTCATTTTTAATTACATTCATAAATGAAGACTTCTCTTTATTGTTTTTAAAATGCGAAACACCAAACTTGATACAAATCTCTCTGATATCACATTATTCTAAAAAATAAAATAAAAAGTTGAATGATTTATCTCTCATCATAACAAAATAGCACTGATTTACAATAAAAGAATGTGGAATTATCTAATGATGAAAATTTAAATTCATCTCTTTAACATGATCATCATTCAAATATTCTCTGATCTTGAAGCTAAATCAGAAAAATTTAATTTAATTATTTCTGACATTTGATGGAAATGCTTTTTTGTTTATTTGATGATTTTTTTTACACAGCAACTGGAAAACAAATTTGGAAAATATTGATCCTGAAAACATGAATAAAACAATTTTATAAATTTAATTCTGAGCAGTCTAATAAAGAAGGACACCCACAGCACACCCACAGGATTGACTTGAATGCATATAGATATAGATAAATAAGAACTACATTCAACGATTTCATGTGTATTAGGTGTACAAATAACTAAAGAAATGTTAAGCATTAAAGCATCCCCAATTTTCCAGAAGCCTAATTCTGATACTACAGACTAAATAAAGTTTTAGAATCTCAATTATCAAATTGTCATAGAATCCATGATATCAATATTTATTTAGAATCACTATGGTTGATTTTATAAATAACTGAATTTCTCTATTTAAAAATAGCTTCTTTAACTCAAAACTCTTTTATTAACAGGAAACAATCAAGATAAAATATATGTTTATAAGTGGCAATACTTACAATGTTCTGATGCCTTTTTAATACTATTACTGTTCTCTAACTGAATAAAGCTGATGACATGGCAACTGCCAACAATAATTAGACAATGATACTTGATCATTGTCAATGGATATGTTACCATTACTTGTTATCTATCTTTGACAATTTATTCTAGCAAGTTACCTCATCTATTTTTGGGACATAATTTTAACAAAGCTATAATTCATAATCTAGAGTCTTGAATAATCAATTTCTATGATTAGTATGATAAACAACATATTTTCAACAATAATTGTAATTAAATTTTATGTAATTTATTAATTAAATATGAATAAAACATTTACCTCCTTTTTTCCTCCACATATTAATTACATATTGAAGTTGAATCCAATTTATTTTTAATTAAAAAAAAAAAAAATACTGAACTGATATAAACATTAATGAAATTCAGGTTTAGTTTGAGCTTGTCATTCAGTTCTTTCTAGGCTAACATGAGGAAACAGTATTCCTAAAACAATTAAACCACAATAAATAACTATAATTATATAACTTGGCAAGAGAGCAAGTGGAATTTTGAATCTTTATCAGCAAGAATCAAATAATTAAACTTATCCTATCATTTGATTATAGAAGATAAGTTCAAAAATGCTTTAATTATTAAATATCAATTATTATTTTTCATAGACAAAAATGCAGCCTGCATTCACTAAACGCATCAACTAAGCTCCAATTTGACTGGCACATGCCAAGTTAAAGAATATTTTCTCTAGGATCCTAATTGATTTTTCTAAAAAAAAAAAAAAAAAAAAGTTAGTAATATCTCTAATATAAAGTTTAATTATATGAACGTGTCAAACATCATAAGTTATCCTTATTATAAATCTGTCTAAAGTGCGATAAAACAGTTTTAGTTTATATATATATATAAATCATTTTTCCAATATAAAAACAGACATAATTGCCTCCGCAAATGATATTGCAATAAAATATTATTGATTGTGTGAACTAAGTGGGTGGTTTGGAAAATTAAATAGCTTGGATTATTCAAGATACATATGAATATTAAATGTAAAAGAGTAATTATATTAGATTATCACTTCTTTTTTTCTTCACGGTGATGAAAGTTTATTCATCAAAAAAGAGAAAGATACAAATACAGTTAAATAAGAGGTTTACAAAGAATGGTAAAAATGAAATTCAGGAGCAACATGGTGAAAGGGGAAGGATACATATGAAAAGGGAAAGGGATATGGAAATGGTGTGTATTAACCATTAAAGACAAAAGAATGTTACACTTCTTATTTTGATATTATGGTCAGCATGATTTGTCTTCACAGGCAAATGCACTTATTTATTTATACATGAATTATTATAAAAATAACTGATTTAGAAAATGCTAATAGTCAAACATTTTGAAGAAACAATGTTCGCTCATATTTCAACACAACGCAGCATACATTCCAAAAATTGGAGAGTAAAGCAAAATGATTCTAAACAAAATTAATTTAGCAATTAATAAAATTAGGTAAATAAATACATTATAAAAATAAACCAATAGTAAAGTTTTATTCAGTAATTTATTATTAAACTATAAGATCTTTATAAATATAAAAATTAATTATCAATTGTAAAAACTACATGTAATAATTTTACATAATTATTATAATACTTATTTCTTTACTTTGAATGAGAAGATTGGCTGTTGTTCCTGCCCTTTTTTGTATTGTTCCATTAATTCTGACCAGGATAAAAATGGGAACAAAAAAAAATACATTCTTTCAAACATTAAAAAATGAAGCTTTACTAATAAAAAAAATTGTAATTTAACCAATAAATATCACAACATATCATATGACTTCAGCTTACATACTACTGTTTTAGTAAAATACTTTATTTTCTCTATGACAATTACTATAAGCTTTGCTATACAGCAGTGCTTACTAAAGCTTACAGTAAATGGCATAAGTTTGCTACTAAAAATTATAATTACTGACTAATCATAAAATCTACCAAAACTGTTATATAGCAAGAGAGAAAGTAAAATAAATATAATACAGAATATCATGTGGCTTTCTGTGATTCTTTCAACATTTCCATAAAAAATATACATGATTCATTCTATTTCAAAGATATCTAATAAAAATATGAGCAATCAAATGATATTAGAATGATAATGTCACAATCAACTCTTCAATTTATGACCATTGGCTTTATCAATGGGGAGTTTCTTTTTCTTCCTTTATATTATCCAAACTAAGTCTGAGATCTAAATAATTTTAATCACAAAAGACTAAATAAGTGATTTGGATGTGGCTTTGAAACAAATAGAGTGAATAAATGAAAAATAATTACTTAATTGATCAAGAGATCATATGTGACCAGATGGATTTTGATATTCAGCTCTAGAGTTCAGTGTACTTTCACGGAATACAAAAGAATGAATTATTGCTTCTAAATATAAAAGCAATAAAGGAAACAGATTACTAAAAAAAAAAAATTAGCATCATGATTCAGAAATTGATTTTTACTAATATATTGGAATAATATATATATATACTATAAAATATGTTATTCATGTGTACTGCAGACTTTGTTTAAAATTAAATAAGAAATAAATAAAGCCAAAATGCTTTATTTGTTTAACACACATTTTTGCTTCTTTTTTTTCTTAATGCATGATAAATATGCTAGCTTGTATACTAGAATTATATTATTTAGAAGAATCTAATAATTTAAGGTAATGCTTGTTTTTAATGCACCATTTAAGCCATCTAATTAAGTAAAAAGCTCACTAAAGATTATGATAATAGTGAGATGATGTGTAAAAGGAGTGTGGAAAGTTATATCAAAGTATCATTGGCAATGATCAAGTATTATCATTTGAATGTAGTATCCTGTTATTAGTTATTTTATCTGGCCTTGGGGGAAAAGCTCAACTTATTTATATACATATTGTATTTAATGCAGGAGCAGGTTTAGCGTTCAAAGCAGTAGGATATTGTGATAATGTATGCATCAGTAGCATCATTCTATTAAAATATTTTTTCATTTACATTCACAATTAAGATTCATAATTAGATATCACACTCATACTATTGTCTTATATATATATACTTACAGATTTCCCAGATAAAATAAATAGTGAAAATCAAACATGTTTAATTAGAAACTTCCCACATTTTAAAATAGATTACTTTACTGCAGCTAGATCATTTATGAAAGCTTTAATTTGGAACTACAATCCAATTTGTACCTTTGCAGTTTAGAATATTTATTTCTTTGCTTTATTTTTGTCAATACCACAATTAAACAACTGAACCTAATTTCTTATCAGTTTGTATAAAATATTCCAATTCATCATTCTATTTAAATTTATGCATGAACATTAATTGTAGAATAATTGTAGAATATGTAGTCAAAATCTTTACATACGTCTACAATATTACAGCACATAAATGAAAACACATGCAAAAATTTATATACATATAACTATAGGTACATATGAATAAATTATATGCATGTAATCATCATCACTTTCAATAATTATTGATCCATTGAAGGATGAAGCTTTCTCTAAGTTTATTCCATTTTTTCTGATCTCCAGCCTCTCTACATCATACCAAAAAATTTCTTATTCCATGTATCCATCTCACTGGTGGTCTCTTCCTAGGTTTTTTACAATCTCTTGGGATCCAATTTAAGATTTACCTATCCATTTATTACCATCTCTTCTAGCAATATTTCCATCCGAGCTTCTGTATCTTAATTCTTTCAATAATGTCAGTTAGACCTGTCTGTTCTCTCATCCATGTATTTTGCTTTTGATCCCTTCTTGTTATCCCTAACATAAATCATTCCATATTTCATTAAATGGTCTGAAGTTTCTGTATCTCTTTTTTGTTACATGTCCAAGTTTTAGATCTCTTTCATATACAATATCATATTTATTTTTAATATTAAATTTATTTCTATCAAAAACTCTCATCATGTTTAATTCTATGATTAATTTCATCCATATTTCTATATATATTAATAATTTGACCAAAATATTTGTAGTTGCTTCTAATTCATGATTATTAATCTTTATTTTATTCTTCTGACAAATTTCACTGAACCTTGACTTTCATCTTTTTAGCATTTATCTTTAGTCCTACTTTCTTATTTTGATCTGATAATTCTTGCAACTTTTCTTAAAACTCTGAAGCATTATTTTCAAAAACAGTCCTATCACTGCAAAATCTAGATGACTTAATTAATCTCCATTTCCTTTTATTCCTTATCTTTCCATCTTAATCCATAAAATACTTCTTGTAAAACTGCTGTAAAATGTCTTTGAGATATGGAGTCATCCAATTTCCCACCTTTCTTAATGTTAATCTTCTTAATATCACTATATAATCTAATTATTGCAATTCTTTAGAATATGACAATATCTTGGATTTATATCTTAATGATCCAATGCTTTAATCACTGAAGAAATGCTTATAGAAGAATCAAATGCCTTTCCATAATCTAAAAATCCAAAGCATAATGACAACACTTATTCATTGGTCATTTCTATAACTTCTCTCAATACTTGGATATGGTTCATTGAACTAAAATCACTTTTAAATTTAGATTGTTCTTTTGGTTGGTTAAAATCCAAAGTTTGCTGTAGATGAGTTGAAATTATCTTGGAAAAAAATTGCATAGAATTAATATAATATCACTTTTTTAAATATCAGTATTAGAATTGCATTCTTTCAATCATCTAGTTCATCTTTAGATATATAACTTTGTCAACAATTTATCTATTTATTCACCTGCTTTTTTAAATATGTCAATTATAATTCCATTATTAACTGGAGCTTTCTCTTCTTCACAGATTTAATTGCAAATCTTACTTCATTTAAAATGCTGAAAAATTCAGATGTACTCATCTCTCTTTTTAATAATAGTTCCATTTTTTCTTCTTATCACAGAAATAAGTTTCCTACCAATACCAGGATATTGCTTTATACTTTTGAGATTTTTATTCTCTTCTATAACTTTTCTCACTAATTCACAATTATATTTTCTTATATCATAACTTTTTTTAACATTTTATAAAATTTTAAGTATGCAATTCTATTTAATGGTTCATTTTATATTTTTAAATATTCCTTCTTGTTTTCACAAATTATCATCTCAGTAGAAAATTTGTTTTTTTTTTTGTACCAGCTATCTTTGCTGCAGTTCTACATACTCTATCAGTTATCTTCCTATTGATTTCATTCAAATTTGAACCATCTTCAAAATATGTTAATATTTTAAAATGATTTGCAAGTTCTAATTTAAATTCCTTGGAAAGTTTCTGAAAGTTGTTTCACTAGTTTTGCATTAACATGTATTGTACATCTCACTAATCAATGATCACTTCTATATTGAACCTATTAAGAATATTATAATTTTGAAATACGTATTTTCTGCTAATCAAAATATAATCCAATTCTGCTGTCATTTTGAAGCTTCCACATCCAATTGCTTACATAAAGTTTCTCCTTTTCTGTGAGCTTACAAGTTTGTGTCTTCACTCATTTCTATCAATATAATTCAATTTACCCACATCACTTTTCAATTCTAACATTAAAATCTCCCATGTCAATTTTATGTTGTTCGATCTGATTAAAAGCCTTTTGTACATCTATATAAAAATCTTCTACATCTTCATCACAATGAGAACTTGTTAGGATATAAACCTAATCTATCTGCATTTGGTATCTTCCATTAAATTGAATAACTAATCTTGCTGCTCTGTCAGATATATCATCAATTCTCACAATACACTTCTTTTTATTCACAATGAATCCTACTCCATTTGTACTTCCAATATTTGTGCCTTTGCAATATAGTTGCTTTTCTTCTAATTTCACAAAGTCCAACATTTAAAAATAATTTGCACTTGCTAATTATCTAAATAAAAGGTAAGATCCTTCATTCTTAGCCACTAAATATTGCCTTGCGTTGCAACTTTACAGACTTCTGGAAATAAATGCCATAGTTTTGTCTGTCTTGATTGTAAATATCTGTTTATTCACACACATATTCATTCTGCCATACAAATAAAAACAAACTTCTATATGTATACACACTATTACAAATTTTTATTGGATTTATAATATCTTCATTTCATAAACATATACTTAAATAACTACTATCTCCATGTTTACAAGTAATTTCTAAAATTCCTTTTCTTTGTTCCTTTCACTATTAACATTAATAAGATTTCCTTATTTTAACCAATCTTTTATGTTCATTAAAATTTGTTTTTGATTGTTTGTTTCGAACGTTTTCCAGTGAAATTGCCTGGGTTAATAATTATATAATTCCATAAATAATTTTACATTCTATTACATACTATGTTAGTAGTCACACTAATCTAATTAATAAAACATGTTAAAATACATAAACAAAAAATAAACTACAAGCACTATATTGCAAAAAGGTAAACAAGAAATACAAGTCTATTAAAAGTTCACTGACACACAGTAATCTTTAGCACATGATTAACTTTTTGAGTTTTATTTTTAGTTTCAATTCTATTATATTTTTTTAAAACAAATTATTTCAACAAAGTAAGATTTTATATAAATTTATCTATCAGTGCATTATTTTATATTAGGTATGACTTTCCATATTGTATAACCCAATTTACAATTACATCAACAAAACCTTTTAAGAAAATTTTATAGAGTTCATTCTTATCCATTCACTCATGCTTTTTTTAAAATCCATAATTTCATGACTTATAAAAATTTTATTTAAGGATAATTTTCATAATAAATATGTTTGTGATTTTTTTTTTTAATGGTATAATCCAATTTATGATTAGATAAATATATAATGAGGCCATCAAAAAAACTGTTCAAGCCTGAATTAAATAATTACTAAGGGGTAGATTTTATTCTTTAAAAATAATCAAATAGTTTATTCTCGGAATTCATAAAAAGCTTGACTACTGGAAGTAAGAGAATTAAAGCTGTAATCTAATAATCTTGACCACTGAAGTGTGCTATTTTATCATTGCACTAAATTACATAAGCCATTTTATAATTTTACATCACATGATAAATTTATATAAAAATTATGTAAGAAGCTTACTTATATGATAATGGTAACCACCTACATCTATTATACCTATCAAGTTCCCATAGAATGACAGTCCCAAAAATTAATGTTCCCTAGATTCATTTCTAGCTTAGCAAAGTAAAAAAAAATCTTAATTTGGCTATTGTATTCAACATAACACTTTAGTTCTCAAATGTCGGATGATCTCTCAAGCAATTAACCATGCAATTATCTTTTTCTTTGTAGTTAAACAAATAAATATAATATTATGTTTTCAAAAAATGAATTCAAAGGTATAAACCATATTAAAGTTCTATAATAATGTCTTTTACATTGTACAGTAATCACTATTTTCACAACTATACTAAATATTAATACTTCTATTAAAATAATCATGCTTCTAATTATAAAATATTCTCACAATTTAATAGAAATGTAGATGTAATAGATATTAAATGCAGAAAAGTATTCATATTTTTTAATTATTAATTTGAACTTGGTATATTTGAACAATTTGTTAATAGAAAGCAATGGTAAAGTTCTATAAGCTCTTCAGGAATACTGATCACAACCACAAAACAATTAAATGTGTACATCCTGATGCTTTAAAAAAAAAATCCACCACAAAAAATTGTGATGAAGAATTCTGCTCTTCTTAATATGGCATGTATAACTTTGCATTGCTTTTTCTATATATGTTAATTATTAAGTAGGGGTTTGAGATAGTGTAGATAATTGAGGATTGTGTAAATGTCTGAGTTCAAACCCCCTATATATTACATATTGAAGTGCAGATATGAAAAAGCTTGTATTGTAGAAAAAATATATATGTTAATTATTAAGATGCTGAGTAATGTATTTTGTTTATTTATAAATAAACTTTGTTATAAAAATAAATCTATAATATATTATTACTTTTGACTTAATTAAAATTTATTGATAAAAATAACTGATGCAATTATAAATTGAATATAAACATCATAGAGATGATGAATCAAGCAATATATTCTACTTGTTTTCATTTATTTATTTAAAGTATGAATTTGTAATTATTATTTAAAGACACAATTATTATAAAGTAACTATAAAAGATCCAAAATATAGATCTAGCTGACTTATTCTTGAACCTGGAAAAATAAATTTTGGTTGTTTGAAGAATTTTTTTGGTTAAATATCCAAAAGGAATGAAATCTTGATTTGTGGGATGTGTTTAGAACTAAAATTATATTTTGGATTAGAGAATTAATAAAAAAAAATGACTGAATTAATATATTTATTTAATATATATAAAGAAACATCATCTTGAAACACGTTGACTCAAATTCCTATTCAATTATCATATTTAGCAATATCTTTTTGGAAGTGTACTTCATCTAGGATAGTTGCATACCATGATTCCTGATCTTAGTTTTGATAGCACTTTTGTGTACAACAATTTGACACCATGGAAAATTCTTGTGTGGCAAAACATCCATGATTTAATTTGCCAAACTAGCCACATATGGAGCATTTTAATATGGGTATTCAGCTTTATATTATGTCTATTTCATTTAAACAATTGCCTTCCACAGCTAAGACCTTTTTCTAAATGTCAATTTTATCCTAAAACTCAAAGGTTCCTCATTACTCTCATTTTTTGTTGAATTGTAGCTCTTCTCAGCTCAGAATTGCTATTTAGAATATCAAAAATGTGGATGTATTTAATTAAAAACATTAATTTTTAACTGAGTTTTAAAGTTTGTATCTGGGCTAGGATAATCTCTATTTTAATAAATAATTAATAATAATCATTAATATATTGATCTAGAATGGGTTGCGTCAAAATTGTAGTTGGAGTAAGTTTCACACTTGAAATCAAAATACACCTGGGTCTCGTTTTATGCGGTAGATAAGTTCCTCAGAAAATGCGCACAAAAGAAATCACATAAAAATAAACTTAACTTACCTTGAAAAATGGGGAATACGTACTGCAATTTTCCAAAAATCACATAAAAGCAAAGCAACAACATAAAATTATTTTAAAATTTGCATAAAAAAAAAAAAAAGAAAAGAAAATATGACTAATAAAAAATTTCAAATTTGAAAAAAATTGATATAAGAAACTTTTTTTACTTTCTTTATTAACTACAGTATTTAATTTTATTCAAAACAATATATTTTTATGTGTAATTTACATTTGTGTCATACATGTACAGTATTTTTATCATTATTGTTATTTGAGACATCAGATTCATCATAATGTGATGTGATGTGAGGTACTGTAGCTTCTCATTAAACGAAGTCAGGAGAAAATACAACTAAAATGTTTTCCAATCACTGTTGATCCTTCCCATTTAGCTAAGCGATCTAAAATTGAAATTTTTGTTTCCAAAGAAATTCATTTTCTTGGGTTTTTTTCTCTCTCCGTTAGAGTAAACTAAAAGTTTAAAATAAAGTTTAAAATAAAAATAAGAACTTAGACTTACGATAATAAAAAGACACTGACTCATCACTGTTGGACAAAATTTAATTAAAATTAAAAATTAAATTCTTATTTTTGTCTTTAATTTTTTAATATTCAATTCCGTTTAAAAATCAAATTTCATCATTTCACATCACCTTAATTTCAGATCACGTTACGTAATTTTTAAATTGTTAATTACAATTAAAAATCAGATTTTAATTGTCAAATTTAATTGTGCCAACTGCTGTTACTCACCTTTTAAAAATAAACAAGCGGACACTAAATGATTAATTGATTACATACTCTTTTTATAAAAAGCAAAAATATAATGAGATTTAAAATGCAAAAACAACATACATAGTATTTTTCATCTATAATGTTTGAACAGATTTACATTATAGTCTTGTAAAATTTAATGTGTGTATATAAAATGCAAAATTCTGATTTTAAGTTAATTATGAACTTCTTTATTGCATAAAATCTATTACAGTGCTATTATAAAGTGCTGAAAATATTTACATTATTAGATGGAAGTCAAACTCTGATAATGTGCTATTACTTTAAATATGATGTGAGTGCGTGAAATTTATAATATTTAAAATAATAGTACATTATCGGAGCTTGACTTCTGATCTAATAATTTTTATTGCATAAAAGAAAACCGCATACAAAGATATTAAGAAGAAACATGAATCGCATAACTTCAAAATCACATTAAATAAATCTGCATAAAATGAGACCCGGGTGTATAACAAAGTTCATAAACATATATATTGAACCAGATGGTTTATCCGTTTCAAAAGCAACCATAGGAAAATCAAAACTAAAATGTATTTTTAAAAGTTGTAAAAGAAAAGAAAAATTGTATTTAAAAATTTTGTACTTTTTTTTTTTTATTTATTAAGAGTGCTTGCCATAACACATGTACATGATTATAGATAAACATTGTAAAAACATTTTAATTTAAAAAAGTTTGATTGTGATAAGTTTCTTTTTATTTTAATGATTGTAATCTTTTTTAAAAGCTGAAACTTATTTTCTCATTTACTTAAATTTAATTAATGTTTGACAATAGATAAGAACACCGTTTAGATTTTGTTTTTAATTAAGATTAAGTGAGAGATAAAGATTAACCCTGGTCAAAACTTTTTAATTAAGATTATGTTGGAGATAACAATTTCATATAAAAGCTCCATGTTTTGATTGATTATATATAACTTTTATATTCTCTAATGATAAACATGAATAATCAAAGTTAGATTTTTATTGACTGCTAATAGATTTTGCTGATAGTATTTTCTCCTTGCTGTGCTAAGAAATAATTGTTTAGTTACTTGCTAACAGAAGAAGTGAATTCACTAAGACATTGGAAATAGCTATTGTCCATCAAGAATACAAAAACTGCCTACCTTGAAGAACCAATTACCAATATGCCATGCTAAGCCTTTACAAGAGAAATCCTGGAGTTCCACAATTGTAACATCATGCATATGATCTAAAAGCCTAGTCCAGACTGATCCTAAAGATTGCCTTCATATTCCTGACCAGATAAATGAAAATCAAAACCTTCATAATGAACTCTATATAGACCTGAACTTTGCACATCCCGCTGGAAAAAATCAGCCGGATCGAACATTAATGCCTCGAAGATAAACAAATATTTTTATATCATAATCAGGGCTTAAAATCTCTTTGTCTAAATCTGTTTGCTTAAGTCTCAGCTTAATATAAAAAGAAATATGCACCTATAATAAATTATGTATAATCAGTTAAATATCATTAATTACTTTATAAATATTTTTTGTTTATTATAAGTATTGGAGTCTTAGTTTTAAGATTTCATATTTTAAATTTATTTGTCCGAGAGTGTATTGTGAGTTTATATTTTATAATTATTGATTTTCTTTCTTATATCATTAATTATTGTTAAAAGCTTTGACAGATACTATTAGTTTTCTTTTTAATTCACTTTGGTCGAAATTAATTATCTGTGTTTGCATTTCATGGAGACCATAAATGTTTTGGCTAGCGATTTATTGTATTATTTAGTTCTGTTTTTCTTAAATTGTGAAGATTCTGTTTTCTTCTATTTAAGATTACATAAAATCATAATTTTTTCTCTCTTGTCAGAATCAACCTTGAGTGTTACATTGTTCGATTTCTTATGAATATTTGTTAGCATATGACATTCTCTGCCTTTTGATGATTCTCAACAAACTATAGAATAGCCAAAATGCTCTTAGCTGACAAAAAAAATCAATTGAGAAAAAGAAATTAATGAAAATTAAAATATTAAGACTAATGAATAGAACTAATATATAAAAGTACATACATGCCTCTTTCTTTCAAAACTTGATTTTTATTACTCAATCATTAATAGACTAATTTTTTTTTCTGATATTTCAACCATTTAATGTACCCATATAAGAAGATTGAAACATCAGGAAAGAAGAAATGGATTTATTAATGACTCAGTGACAAAAATCAAATTTTAAAAGAGAATATGTATGTGAGAATATGTTGGACTATTTCCATCATCTATCGTTAAATATTGATCTAGCAAATTTAAACTTTTCCAAATACAAACAACTGTTAGTAACAACACATAAAGACATCACAGGTTAATGAATTACACAATGTTATTTCCTGCTCTTCTTCAGGTGTTGTTGGCGTGACAAGAAATAAGGCTAGTATCAGAGTCAAACTTACATCTTTAGATACTTGAATATTGAATTGTAAAGCAACACTCTAACCAACTGAGCTATTCTGCCTTCAGAAAAACATATATGAATATTATTATATATTATATTTCTGGATGTGATGAAGATATAAGAGAGATTATGAACAAATATCTTCTGTATTTACTTCTATTTAAAGAATTAAAACAAATTGATATTTTTGGAATTATGGAAAAAATAAATGTCTTTTCAACAACTACTCACTTTTGCAATAGTATTTAACATAATTACTTTTTTAACTTGCATTTACAACAGTAAAGATTGTCTTCATCAGTGAATGTATCAATGCAGATAAGATTAGCGTGCGCTTTAGCCATAAAATGGTAACTATTATCACGGACTCTTTTTATCTCTCATATCACTTTCTAAAAAATATTTTCATGTGACTCAGATCTTTTCCACTTTCTTAGGGATTGCATTAAAATGCATAATGTCATTATTCAAACCCTGTTATTTTTTTAACACTCTGAAGATCATAATTATTATTTAAATAAAACTTTTTAATATTATTTACATTAGATATTCATCTTGCTTCTTTAGCTGATTAAAACTATTAGCTTTCTTTATTTTACTCTATATTACTTTGAAAAGAATGTAGAAATTGGCTTCACTGTTCATTTTAAGATGATATCTTTTTTTTCTTATTAGCAAGAATTTTTAAACAAACTATTATTTGTGCTATTTGAAACATTTTCCCCTCAAAAATTATTAAGTTTTAATAATTCCTTCCATTGCCATTAGCAAATGGTAAATTTAATGAAAGTTTAAAAATATATGCTTCCTACTTATAAAATTTGAAAATAACTGCATTAGCTAAACAACACGGGAGATATTTCCCTGTAAGTTTGATGGCCAGACAAGTTAAAATAAGTGAATGCTTACTCTTTGAATTAGAATGCTTAATTTATCAAGTACAACAAAATTCTCATTGAAGTTTTTTTTTTTTATCTAATCACAAATTTTAAGTTTGAGAACATTTCTATTCACATTCTAAATGATTGACGACCTGTTTTGATTACCAATAGAGGAGAAATACTTTCTATGAAAATGTTGCAGACTTGATAGTTGTCTTGAAAAATTCATCATAATAAGTGAATATTATGGTATTAGCAAAAGAATTGAATATATGGAATATATGCGAGAGACTTTCTCTGTATTTTAGTAACTCTTTTTCATATGTATGGATACTCTACAATAAATGACCTTTTATTTTCATTTTATTTTGAAACATCTCAACTACTGTATATCTTAGTGGTTATCACCAGTCTTTAATTGTCAATAACACGGATATATATCTGTTTTTAGATATTTAACTCTTAATAATCATTATAAAGAATCTGTAGAAATTTTGACTATGAGAAAGATACAAAAGTGGTTTTAATGTGCATTTTAATTCTGCTACTTGGATGCATAGAGATGAAAGTCATTATATGCTTCATGGTTGTGTTTGATTATATCATTCAGAGAAACTGAGTGCAGCAACCATAAGAAATCTTAATCTGTTGATGAAATTCATTAACATTTACTAGGAAAGTCAAATTCAGCTATTCTTTATGTCGAATATAAAAGAAGAAAAAGTCATCATACCATGATTCTTTGATTATTTGAGCAATTCTTGATTAAACATCAGATGAATCTAAATCTTGTGTTAATAGTCAGTCTGACTTACTTAACAGTTTTTATACATTTTTCTGCACTGCAATATTTCTTCTGATATGCAGAAATGTGTGAAAGCATGGGAAACCATTGTAATAGAGTGAACTTAAGTATACCAGTAATATTTCTCTTGGACATTACTTTGAAATAAAATGTTTCCATAAATCATTTATCCATAAATCAAAATATATGCTTAAAAAAAGAGTAACAGTATATCAGAGAAGTTTATTAAGATCATCAAGAATAAATAGATTCAAATAGTTAGATGTGATGTTAAATCAATATAAATGACTTTTGCTTTTATTATGAAATATACTTGTGAGTAATTAAGATATGCTTCCTTTGTTTTTAAAACAGCTAAAAGGGTAAAGTTTCCTTTTCAATTTTAAAAATGAATAATAAAATTTAATTAACTCAATATTTTTCCGTGTTTTTTTCTTTCCACTATTCAAAATTATTTAAAGATTGGCACTACAGGCAGTTTGGCTAGTTTGTCTAATATAAAAACTGGCCTTGATATTAACACCTTCCAATTTCCATATCAAATATAATTTAATCGCATTCACAAGCTCAGACATATATATTATTATTTTTAAAAGCTGTTTTAACTGAATTTTAATTCTTCAACTCCTCTCTTCTTAATTATTAACCACTTTCAATTTTGCAGCATTTCAATTGCCTATTCTTTTTTTTTATTATTATTAAAATTAATGCGCCATCTAGAATCATCTTTTGGAACTATAATAATATATTTGATATAATAAAAAAAAAAATCACTATATTATTTGCATTGTAAAGATGAAAAATCTGTTAAAACTTATGATGTAGTTCAACAAATAATTGCACATAAGAATGAATTGGGTTAATATATGATAAAGAATTAAATTTTTATTAATAATCTGCAAGTGATATGTATCATAACTAATCTTTCTTATAGCATTGCCAAATATATAAAATATATTAAATCATCTATGCACTTTATCTCTAAAGCATTGTGAAACAGTGATAAAGTGAATAGATGATTTCATATTATATTGATACTTTATGTATCATTTGATTATATTATTCGACTGCCTAATTATTATTACCTGCTTATTATGAAGACTATACAGTACTCTAGTTTAGATCAGTGGGTAAAGGCAGACTTAAAAGCTATAGATTTCTGAATCAGATATTATCAACTGTGTAAAGTAAAATTTTAAAAATCTCATTTTTCTTAATATAATACTTTGATGTTCAAATGTCGAACTATTGAGCAATTCACAATGCAATTTACAATAAAATTTTCTCCTCTATAAACAATATTTTATATAATATAACCCATTGATTTGATTCAGACAATCTAGCACAGAGAATAGTGTTGGCCCATAGTGAAATTAGTGACCCTTATAAAAAATAATACAAAATAAAAATGTTATTTAATAGGTCTAATAAGCTTTCAATATAGAATGTCCTTTTCACGGGTTAAATTAAAAGTAAAGTGGAATGTTGTGCTCTTTAAAATAAAATTTGATGGCAGTATTGACTTTATGATAAATAACTTTTTTTAAATTGCAAACAGTAATCTTGAGAAATTTAAATTGCAACATTTCAGAGGAAATGACATTAACTCTTTGATAGTGTAGGGCAGGGATTGGCAATCTTTCTTTTTTTTTTCATAAAGAGCCATTTTTTAGAATTATATTTACCAAAATAATACCTATGAAGCCTCAAGTCAGCAACTTGAATTATGAAATATACATTTTTGAAAACTGAGCCTAAATTATGTTGTTTGTGTATGTGTGTGTTAAAAGGAATTTATTTGTAATTTGCTTAAATATGTTGTGGTAAAATACACTGCAATTCAATTATTTATAATCAATGTTACAATAGTCCTAATTATAATTATAAAATATAATTATTAAATAGCTGAAATACACAGGCTTATATATACCTGCGTCTATATATGTAATAGACAGGGTATGAGCACAGACCTTCACACGACCCACCACTCTCCACACTATCTCATAACACTGATACACTTGAACACACATATGTTGAAAAGACAACTAATCACCAATATATGTATTTCATGCTAAACCAGCAATCATCAGTTGGTCCAGACCACCATCTCTACACATATATGCTACAAGTGCTCAGATACACTTTAAGACAGCAAATCCTCCTACCCTAATGGACAGGCCTCAATCCACTCCACACCCCAACTCCCCAACCATCCATCCAATTGAAAATCTGATGATGGAACACTCAAAGGCCACCCTGAGGCCGAGATTGTCACACCCATGCTGACCTAAAGTCAATCTGACCCCTCATCATCAGATTTTCAATTGGATGGACGGTTGGGGAGTTGTGGTATGGAGTGGATTGAGGCCTGTCCATTAGGGTAGGAGGATTTGCTGTCTTAATGTGTATCTGAGCATTTGTAGCATATATGTGTAGAGATGGTGGTCTGGACCAACTGATGATTGCTGGTTTAGCATGAAATACGTATATTGGTGATTAGTTATCTTTTCAACATATGTGTGTTCAAGTGTATCAGTGTTATGAGATAGTGTGGAGAGTGGTGGGTCGTGTGAAGGTCTGTGCTCATACCCTGTCTATTATAATTATTAAAGTAAAAAATGAGTGATTTTAAACATTCTTCCATATAAATTAATGTTTTTCTTGTCAAACAGTAAGCTGGGACTTCAAATTTTTATAATATATTTAACTTGTATGAATATTAAAATTAAAAGATATACTTCATAAAAAAATAAGAACAATATATAGTTTCTAATGAGATTTTTTGTTAATGAATTTCCAAAAAAGTTTGTCAAAATTTGGTAAATTTGATATTACTTTCATTTTTCATACAAGATGGCAGTCACACTGTTCATCTCATTTCTTAAGTTTATTTTTAATAAAATTTGTGATCGAAAATATCTGTTTGCAAAAATATGTCAAAATTGACAGAAATCCAAATGCATAAGTTTTTAATTAAATGTAAGTATCAGATAGCAACATAAAATAATAAATGAATAAGTAACTTATACATTTTGTGACAGTAAAATTAACTCGTATGTCATTACTCACTCAACATCAGCTGACGACGAATTGTGGTGTATGAACCAAAGCACATGCGGAACTTTCAAAGAATAATATCTTGTTATTATATATAAATATTATTTAAATATTCGGTGGAGAGCCAGAATGGCATTCTCAAAGAGCCATACTTGGCTCATGAGCCATACTTGGCCCATGAGCCATAGGTTGCTGACCCTTGGTATAGGGTAACTGCTATTGTACATTCAGATTGAGTACTTTTGTTATGAATCAAACATATGTAGGCAGTAATTGCAAATTTTATAGTCATAAAATTCCCAATCTATGTTTGGAAATTTTTTTTTTTTTTGGATA
Source organism: Epiperipatus broadwayi (assembly GCA_028023455.1). NCBI lineage: Eukaryota > Metazoa > Onychophora > Udeonychophora > Euonychophora > Peripatidae > Epiperipatus > Epiperipatus broadwayi. The sequence continues at coordinate 1,003,950 of JAQFVV010006225.1, read as the reverse complement.
AAAAGAATGTATGACAAATTTAATTTAGAAACAAAAAGAATACTTCTAACTAGAAAATATCAACCATCTTTAATAGGCTATGGATGTCTATTCCTTTACTATTTAAAACATTTTTTGAAAGATAAACAATGCTCCGAGATAATTTTATTTAGTATAGATTATAAATAAACTCACCCCCCCCCCCAATTAGTAACACATTTTCATTTTAACAATACTACTGCTATTACTAGTTTTAAATTAACTTTATTAGGTTTACTATATATATATATTGGAGATTATTTGCAAGACTTATTGAAACAAAAGGATTTCAAGTAGAAAAGTAGCAAAATAGATATATATATATGTTATAATATTATTATCATTGTTATTGCTATTATGGTATTGATATATCAACTTCCAGCTGAATGACAGTACTTTATAAAGACCTCATTTTGGTTTTTGAGACTTTTCACTGATAAATTCATTATTGAGATAGTAGACCACTCAATGCTGGTAAACCTATTCTTTTTGTATCATAAAAACCTATTTAAGATGTTTAATATTCTTTTGTTCTTTTTTCATTGCTTGTATTAAATAAATTTCGAAAAAAAATACATTCTTTTTTTCACTTTTCTTAAACTTTTTATTAAACTGCCTGTAGTTTTGATAACTAAGTCTTCTTTAGATCTGCTTCTCCCTCTCTCCTTAAAAAAAGAAAGAAATGACTCTGAAAAAGACTGCTAAATATTCAAAACTGTCAGATAATAAAAAATATAGACAAGTGTTCTGCATAATCTAATGTGGAGATAAATAGATGGACTCTGAAAATCAAGATCTATGAATTACAATCTCGTTCTGATATTTAATGGTGCTATAACTTCTTATGAATTCCAGTGTAATATTCATTTGATTATTTTTTTATTAAGAAAAATGCAAAAAAAAGATGTGGAAATTTTTAAGATTTATCCTTATCAAACTTTCTGAACCATTATTCTGTCTGATAAATTAGATCATCTCAAACTATCATCAAAATTCCAATTTAGTGGTGGTGCATAGAGCCAAAGTTCAGAATTAATCTGAGTATCTGATTGCTTATTATTCTTACTGCCCGTAATATTCTTAAATGTCTTTGAAATAATTACATAACACTATATTATGATCATATAATAACACTTTATCAGGAATAGCTAACTACTCCAAAACAATTTATTCAAGCATCTTAATATTTAAGAGCTTCACACTAGCTTAATATTGAATGACAAATAAAAATTATTAATATACTTCATACACATATTTCTGAAAACATACTAATACATGATCATTTTCACACACACACACACATATATATACATATATACTCTGTACTAACCTGTAAACATTGTATTTTGATTGTGTATATATATGAATGCATACAGTTGTATCTGTTCATATAGTTTTTTCCCATTATTTACCACTTGATGTTTAGTGAGTGACTCCTTCTTATTTCTTATAGTATCTCAGTATCTTTTACTATTTAAAAAGTTGGACTGTTCTGTGTTTTATATGAATATTTATTATAAATAAAGTTTAATAAAATCTTGCATTATAGGTACAGACCATACATTAAAATTGTTATTGATAATACTCTAAACAATTAACATAAAACTGAAAATCCAGATTTGATATTGAGCAAGGTCAGTATATCTAAATAAACCCTATTATATATTCTGTAAATATTACTGGATATGTTCTAGCAGTAGCAGAACAGCATTTATACAATCGGGTGAGCAGCAATTGTGCAACCTTGTAGGAAAAAAATACAATGTGTGTGCTAATCATTGTAGAGTGCACACATTGTATTTTTCTGCCTACAAGGTTGCACAATTGCTGCTCACACGATTGTACAAATGCTGTTCTGCTGTCACTAAAACATATTTGATTATATCAGTTTGAAATATGTAAAAGAGCTTATTTAAATATATTGATGCTCAATATCAAATCTGGATTTTCAGCTTTATGCTAATTTTCTAGAGTACGTATAATACAAGATTTTTTTAAACTTTATTTACACTAGATATATACACACAGAATAATCCATTCCTTCCCCACTCTAGAAAATATTTTTCCTGGTTACAAAATATAATCTCGCAAATCTTGCAATCTTGTTGGTTGTCATCAAACTCTGGTGGGAGGTAAATCTTTCTTCCTCTTCTGGCTTTGGTTGCATCATCTGATCAACTGTCTTTGTACTTATTCCTGCTAGATTTGGTTGATCAGCTTGGTTATCTAAGGGCATTCCTTTGTTTTATAATTCTGAAGAGATCATCAGTACATTCTTCTTTTTCATTAAAAGTCCACAGTTCATTGGAAAACATAATTTGCGCATTATATGCATCTATTATTTCATTCTGCTGAAAATGTAAATGATTGACGTAACTCTTCAGAATTTTTTTATTATTCAATTTAACTACTATATTTAGAGAGAACTTCCAAGAGAACAACAGGAAACTATCTAAAATATCATGACTCCACACTAAATTGCCTATTTTCAACTTTTCAGCATTAAAATTATTACTCAAGTAATTTTTTTTATCTGGTAGCACCTTAATTAAGTGTATGTGACACTTGCAACACAGCAAAAGTTCAATTAGTTTTGTTGAAACAATAGAAGTGAAATGTTGTTAAAACATGATATCAACCAAAGCTTCATATATGTCTTTGTGAGATGTTTTATTCAGTGTCATTTTCAAATGTTGCACTGCTTTTTCAGCTAAATCATTTGATTCCAGATGATAAAGAACATGAGTATGTGTTTTATCCCTTTATTGGATAAAAACTCTTGGATCCTGTTCTACTGTCCGATACTATTGTTTCCAGAAAAACTTGGCCTGCAGAGATCTCTTTTACGGCATGAATAGTACACTTTGCACTTGGGTTTTTAACAAGCTTATATTCTACCATTTTAAATAAGAATCAATTGCAACTAGGAAGATATATCTGTTTGTTGAACCCACATGGTCTAAATGTAAGTATTACTATGGTAATGTTGCTTTTGCCTATGAATCAAAAATCTTGAGGTAAATCAACAATAGACTGGCCCTCAACATAGTTTTTAACCATTTGTTTAATGTTCTGATTCAAATTAGCCTACCAAACATATGAATAAGATAATGCTTTCATTCACACTACACCTAGATGTCCTTGGTGTAGTAAATTCAGTACTTCCTTCTGATCTGATGGTATGAGCACTCAATTCATCATTAAAATATGGCCTCTACACATAGATAGGCTTTCACAGCATTCCAGATAGGTCTTGCAATGTAATTTGGTTGACTTTTAGACTATCCAAATCGAATCCAATTTCTCAAGCTTTTATATTCAGGATCATTAATAGACCACTTTTCAACCTTGGAGCTATTCAGGTTTTTGCTTCCAAGTATTAATGTAATTTATTTCTATACATTTTTTCTGGAATTCACAAGAATCCGGCAAACACGATAAAGCATCAGCATGAGTAATTTCTTTTCTAGGCTTGCAAATTAATATATGTAATTACATGCTGCTAGCAAATTAATCCATGTTCAGGAATTTTCTTATCATGTCCCAAAATTCCCAGTAATGGATGATCTGTATAAATAAAGAATTTACATGTATTGATGATACTTTTAACAGCAAATGTTATAGTCAGTGCTTCTTTGTCAAAGTTGACTATAATTTTTTCAGCAGCTGCTAGCATCCTGGAGGCATACACAATAGAATGTTCTCCATAACAGCGATGCAAAATGACAGCTCCTATTCCAAAATCCAAAGCATCGGTTGTAATAATTACTTCCTGGTCGCTGTTATAATGTACAAAAAGTTGCTTAGATATCAATAAACCTTTTGCTTTCTGGAAAGCTAAATCATGTTCTTTAGTCCCAGCACTGTTCTTTATGCAGTAGCTCATACAATGGTGTAAGGACATGTAACTTCCCTTTCAGCAAACTCAAAAAAGTTGAGCAATCCTAAAAAAGGCTGAAAATCTTTTTCATTTTTAGGCTTTGGAACATTTTTTACAGCTCTAACTTTTTCCAAGTTAGGGTGTTTTTCTGATTTATTACATGGCCCAGAAATTTCACTCGTAGCCATATGCATTTAGAAGGATTCATTCTAACTCCAACTTTGTCCAGCCTTTCACAAATATTCAACATGTGTGTTTCCAATTCACTTTCTGTTTGAGCAGTTATTAAGATGTCATCTAAATAAGATTCAACTCCTTCCATGACTTGAAATAAACCCATACATTTTTGCTTGAAATGCATTTAGCGCAACTGTAACCCTATAAGGTAACTTGTTGTACTTATAAAATCCCAGAAGAGTATTGATAGTTTGCAATTAAGCAGTTCTGTTTGTAATGGGTATTTGATGAAAGCTGACTTTAAATCAATTTTTATGAAGAATGCTGACTTCTGTGGTGATGCTAAAACTTTGTGTATACTTGGGACTGGATTCTCTCCATTATTTATGAATTTGTTGTAACGTGATAATCTCCAGCTGCAACTACTGGTGTAGCCCATCAATCTTCCACTGGGGTTAAAATATCTTTACTGATCATAACTTTACTAGTCTATTCTACTTTGGGGTTTAAGGCAAATGAAACATTATGCGGTTTGTATATTATAGACTGAGCATCACTTACAATTTCAATATCCACCAGTGGTGTTTTAATTCAGTTAATTTTGGCTTAAATAAATGGGAAAACATCTTTCTTACTTCTGTTTCCGACTGAACCCTCTTAATTATTTTAAGATGAATTCCCAATAGACGAAACCAATTTCTTCCTAGTAGAGGACTTATGTTACTCCTCACCATGTGTAATGATAAAACAATAGCTTTAGCATTAATATTCAAAGGTATATTAAAATGTTCTCACATGTCAATTCTGTTGCCATTCACATCTGTAGCTAATACCTGCATATTTTTAAATGTGTATTTTCTTTTACTGTTGCTATTAATTTTTATTCAGTCTTTATATGACAACAAAGAGGGGCCAGCACTGTCCATTTCCATTATAATTTTACTTTCACCAGATAGTAACATTTAATACAATACAGTTATCATCTGTATCCTTAATCTTGTTAGATTTTTTACCTCTTAATATGCCTTCCTATGATTTCAAGTTTGTACTTGACTGCATTTCACTACTCTTGTCTTTGTTTTTGCAGACACAAGCTAAATGTCTTTTGATTTTACAAATATTACATTTCTCCAGTTTAAATTTACAAAAGTTCTTAACATGGCCTTTTACACTGCAGCAATAACAGATCAAACTTACCTTAGCTATTTTCAAACTCATAGCTACAGCTTGTTGTTTATTTACAATAATCTAATTATTTTGCATACTGATTGAAGTCTGAAATTCTGATGCTTCTAACATTACTTCCTGTGCCACTCATTTTCCGAGAGCTATCTTACGATTCAGATTTGGATCACTCAGCAAAGTTTTTCTCAAGCTAAGGTAAGACATTCCAAACAATAATTGGTAACGTCTTCTACTGGGAGACAAATTGGTATTGTTTTGCGAGTGCATGAAGTGTTATATCATAATCTATATACTGCTCATGAGGTAATTGCCTTCTCATCCTAAAATGCAGACGAGATGCTTTTTTTGAAGTTGCTGACTGGAAATATGCATTGAATGTTTCTTTTAACTCTTCATATGGAATGTCTTCCGGAATTTTCGGGTCATACAATTGTTTTGCGATTTGTAAAACATCTTTGCCAGTAAATAACGAAAGTGTAGCTATTTTAAATCTATCTTCCTCAATTTTATTTATTAGCATATAACATTCAATGTGGTCAACATAAACTTTCCATGATGACATGTTGCTAATATCAAACTCATGAATAATACTGTTCAACATTGCTATTATTTATCAACAATTACTTAAACAGGTTATTATTTCATAAATTAACATCTACAGCCATTCCACTGTCGACTTATTTCATTTTACTTACTGTCGAGCTGTCCATTCTGCTATATACAGGGCTAAAAATTATGTTTTCCAGCTGAATATGCATCTACAATAATTTAATGAAAGCAAAATACTAACCAGAGTAATAAAAACAAGTTTATTCACTTGTTAAAATTGTAAAGAATAATAAAATAAAATGAGTGAAACCACTTTAGCTTTTTAAAACAATTCTAATAATTAGCAACATTGTAAACTGTTCATATGCACAAACATTATATACAAGTCCAATTATCTGTATGTATCCATTTACTTTCGTTTAAACATACAGCCATTCTAATCTTATTTCTAATGTCTGTATGTTAAAACCAAAATAAATGGATACACACCGATAAATGGACTTGTGTATAATGTTTATGCTTATGAACAGTTTGTCATGTGGCTAATTATTGGAATTGTTTAAAGAAGGTAAAGTGGTTTCACTCATTTTATTTTATTATTCTTTACATTATTAACTGGTGAATAAACATGTTTTTTTTTATTATTCTAGATAGTATTGTGTTTTCATTAAATTATTATAGATGCATATATAGCTGGTAAATATAAATTTTACCCCTGTATACAACAGCCCAAATCGTAGACCTGATTTTAATAATGGCCTAAAAGATTTTTAGAAAAGAGCTTTTATTTTATTTACTGAAAGCAGCTCATAATATATATATTAATTTTATTGTTAAAATAATTGTGTGCGCGTGTGTGACTTTGTATATGAAGTACAGTAGGACGCTCAAAGTTTGGTTATACATTAGTTTATAATATTTAAATAAAAACAAAATTAGACTACTAGCAATAATAAGTTATAAATACTAATAATGTTACTATTATTAGCATTATTGTAATAATAAAACAGTAGGAAAGATTTCTCATAAATGGCAACAACCTTATAATACTGTAAACTACTTACAAAATAAAAGTTATTACTTAGACAAATCACAATGCAAGGAAATGCTAAGCGGTAAAATTAAAAACAAGTTCACTATTACTAAGTTATTAATTATTCCTTAATTTATATAGCGATTCACTTCACTTTTGGATTATTTCCAATCAGCCAAATTAAAATGTCAGTCGCTACCATTTAACTTAATGAGGGGAGAGGGGACAAATGAGAAACTAAAACTTAATTTAATGCAGTGGGTCAATAAATTTTTCCATTTAACCGCCCATTATATAACTTTCCAATAATAAAAATTGAAATTTATGGGGGGCTAGGCGGAAAAGGAAAATTGCTTCCAATTCTTGGAATAGTTCATTTACTTCAAAAAGGAATACCAGATTTTTTCCAAAATTTGCTCATCATCTGTTAAAACATGCAATTATTAAGGTATTCTTTTAAAATAAATTTACAAATTTTTAACTGAAAGGTTATTAAAGCTTTTTAATAAATAACAGTTCAAACTTATTTGTAAATAATAAAAAAATGCAGCAATATTGTATTAAGAACATACAGTACTGTATCTTTTTAAATAATATATTTTATACAGTGCGTAATGTATAAAATGCATTAGTTATATTCGTACTCCATTATGTCCCTGTGTTTTGAAATCGATAAAGTGAAATAATCTAATACTGTTTTCCATGCAAAAGCAAATATTGGGCGGTAGCAAAGACGATGATGATGAAATTCTAATTAATCTTTCCTTCTCATCTTTTTCTCCCTTTAACATGTAAATAAAAAATGGACTCAATAGCTAAAGCACGCACAAAAAAAATATTTCTCAAGTTATTGACATTATATTGTTGAGATATAATACTCATGAGAATTATTCTTCAGTAGCCTATTTATTATTAGCATCTTCCAATTTAAAAAGATTTCAGTTATAATCAAATATTAAACAGATGGAAACCATAGTATTGAATAGCAACACCATTGTTAATAAATTAAATCTATTATTGATATTAAAAGTCAGTAGTATAAAAAGTATTTATAGAATGTTATGGTCACTCAACTATAATTCAAAAGAAATGAGTTTTATTATATTAATTTCAAATAATCAATACTGACCATATTAAAAGGTGAAGGTAAGACTTTAGTGAGCATGATTATTAACCTTCTTGGTACTAGACATGAAATCAACAGTTGTACAACCTAATTCTAACCTTACCAATCACAACAGATTTTATTATTTTTTTTTTCTTTCAAAATTACATATTTTATCACACTTGTAAATGGCTCAGTCACAAAATCTGTGACATTTAACATTTTAGGCAAATATTACTCAGGCAAAAATGTTTATTATGAAATTGGATATAATGAATACAAAGATAATTTTAAAAATTTCTGAGATAGTTCTTCTGTATAAGCCAATTGTGTGAATTAGCATTTGTTCTCATAATAATTTCCAAACTGTTATGACTATTAAATGCTTTTTGCATATTCAGTAGTATCATCTATTATAATTAAGATGGTAATATGGTTTTCTTTCAGAATGAAACAGGTAATACTCAGATTTTGCCCATCTTTGCATTTGTTTTAAAATAGGCTTATAAAGTACATGCATGTCTTTATTGTCTGTCATTTATTTAGATATGTGCATTAGAATGCCCAGGTCAAATCAAAAAATGAAAATGTTGGATAAAAAAAAAATTCTTCATGATTTATTATCTTGGCTGCTTAAGCATAGGGTAAGCCCTATTCAAGAGTGTTGATCACCTTTTTTTTTATGTAATGCTTATGTGATTAATTTAAATTTAGTCATCATTATTAACTTTTTATATTATTAACACTCTATAAGTAACAATGTGAATTCTTATATACAAGTAGATTTAGAATTTACATTTAATTTTGATACGCTATCATAAAATTAATTACAAAAAAAGGGTTGTTTTCTCTTTCAAAATAAATTTATTTACACTAAAAATGGAATACAGAAGGTTATACAAAAATACAAATCTTAATTGAGTATAGTGCAAATAGTTAATCCAGATTTATAAAGCATAGACAAATTGTGTGTATAATTTACAAGGAATTGAAACATATTACACTAAATAAAGAATGGTTAACAAGATTAACCAAAATGGCATTACATAAAAATAACTTGTCAAGTCTGTAGAGGCTCTTCAAATAAAGCCTACAAAGATAACAATTTAATATATATGGTTTATCTAGAGTTACCAAGGTTAGACAAACCAGGCTACAACATGTGCAACTTAAAGAATGAATGCGTATTATAGTAAATGTATAATGACCAACAAATTTAAACAATATAGCATTACATTGTACATAACTAGTAAAGACTAAATTGACTCACAATACAAACCATCCAGGATATGAAGAAGAATATAAGCAATCAATGACAAAATCTACATTGTGAATCAACATAATTGGAAAACCAAACATACCTTTGACCAAGGACCTCAATTTTATTTACATCAAGTATGAATCAAAAGTGTTAGTAGAAACAGTCCATCAATAAAAATCAACAAATAAATTAAAATGCAGTAGAAACCAAATTTTAGAATGTATGATACTATTAAGCATACCCATAATGGCTATGCAACCACTTGGCAAGAGATAGTTTAATCCATTATGGAACTAGATAACTTGAAAAGACCATTGGGTATCCTTAAAGTTTCAGTTGGCTCCAAGTTTGGTCTGTAAGCCATGGCAGACATGTTCTTATATCACTTTCCTTTGATTTATGGAGCAACTTGAGTAGTTCTTCCATACCACATGCCAAATCTCTTTCAAATAAGACTCGACATCTTATCATCCAGATAACAAAGTTCATAAATGTAGCCAGTTTGATAACACCAAAAATTTCTTTTGGAAGGCATCAATTAGGTGAGCACAGGCCGGGACAAGTCCCGTAATTCTCTGTAAGACTACGTTTTGAATATGAGTCCTCAACTCCCAAGGCTGCATATGAGAAGTAGTGAAAGTGTCCAACTATGCATCATAGGAGTCCGACTGCAAATGCAGTTTCATCACTGAGACATAATATATCCAGGGCCTGATGACGAAACCAATATGACAAAGCATATGCTCTATCACAAGAATTCAGGCCTCAGATGTTAACCAATATGATGTTAACCATTATCAACTTCATTCAAATCCCTATGGACAGGGGTGATTACTTCCACATGATCATGGCCACCAGAGAACAGATCACTCCTGATAGTGGAAATATTCTCTGGAACAGGACAAGATTCAACTTCAACAATGGTAGAAGTAGAACTGAATCTAATTGCACAACCGAATGAGAATCATAACCCCCACAGGAACCGCAGTAATCAGCAGTCCAAGGGTATCCATGACAGAGAAGTCAAGCAGGGATTCAGAGGGACCCGGGGAGTCATGTCTGAATTTTTTAGCCCCAGAGGAAGGGAAAATTCACAAGATCCCCCATAATCACATCATCTTCAGTACAGGAATTAAACTGAGAGAACCTAAACTTAGACTTTCTGGATTTATTTTTGTGCTTATGGAAAGGGGGAATAGATAGGATGGAGTTAATGATGTATGATTCACTATTTGAAGTTGTAGGGATGCCAGCAACCTCAACTGCCACAGGGCTATCAGCCATCTCCTACCTAGCAAAAGCCTTTAATTTGGTTGGATGATTGAAACTTCTCATAGTTGATCTTACCTTTCACAGGCCCAGGGGACTTAAATTGAGGGTTTGGAGAGCCTGAAAACTGAATAATGCAGGCCATCATGATGGACAGATGTTCCCCCAGACACCCTCAAAAAGGATGACTTCTATGATGGCATACCATCTAGAACTACATTTATGGAATTTTCTCTTTATCAGACTGCATTGGACACATAAGTGATCTGGGCATACTTTCATGATGGGTCCGCCTTGAGAGCAATGGAAACACTGTGGAGATACCCCTTGCAGAATCTTTATAAAAGATTAATTAGTCTTTTTACCAAATGTTTATTATTATTTTACTAATGTAAATGAGTTTATGAAAATTAACATAGAGCAACCTCAAATCTTTAAATAATTTGAGTTTCTATAATTTATATTAATAAGATAATGTACAATATACTTAACAATATATTTAATAAAAATCCTTAACTGAAATGTCAATTGAATTTTCATGAAGACAGAATGAAAAATGTTAAATGAATAAACTTTTCTTAATAGATACTTGTAAATGATAATAGACAAAACTACATTGTAGCCCTTATTCAAGGAGGCTGTAAAGCGTCAGTCAAGGTAACAATTGGTGCTCAAAAATGGAGAGTGCTAAGAAGCCCTGGTTGTGGACTCAGGCAGCCATTCAATGATGACTGTTTATTTACACTTATAATTTCAGATCAATTCCAAATAAAGAAAGTTTGTATGAATTGAAAGAAAAACTGCCTGATACTTAATGGGACATTGTTGAAATTTATGAAGATAAAAAAAAAAAAAGGTATAGAAATAGTTAATTTAAAAAGTGGATATGTACTTTGTTTCAATAACAAATATTGGAAGAAGTAAAATGGTATTTATTATAAACAAAAAGTGAACGAACAACATTGTGAGATTGATAGTGTATCAGACAACTTAATAGCTAATATCAAATTCAAATAATTCAGGTTTATGTCCCAAAAAGTTGTCATTGTGATCAAAAAGTAGAGAATGTTTATATGGGTGTTTAAAAGGTTTTGTTTAGATTGAATAACATTATAAAATTATCATGGTAGAGTAATGATTGAAAGATGAAAATGTTGTGAATTTAATTGTGGTCAAAAAAATAAGAGAAGACAGAGACTTGTGGGTTTTGCAGAAATTATTATGAATTCCTTTTTTTTTTTTGAAAAAAATGCTAAATGGAATGGGGGCATTCAAATGAAGTTACGGCAATATGGATTTTAAGATTGTAATGTTCTTAATAGATTCTGCACAGGAAAATGATCATCAATTAGTGAGATATAAGATACGTGTCCATGCAAAATTAAACAAAAATTATTAAGAAAAACAGTATTCACAGTTTATATTCCTCATGTACAAAAACACTATAATGAATTTAAATTAGAATTTGCTGATTACTTTAAAATATTAACAGATTTTTAAGAAAATTCAGATTTGAATGAAATCAATAAGACAAAAAAATTGTTACATTATTAAGAATTACAACATTGATAGCTGGTACAAAAAAAAAAAAGCTATAATTTATCATTGCAACAAGACAATGTATGAAAAAACAAAAGAATATGACAGAATAAAAAAAATAAACCGTTAAAATAAATTGAATATCTAGAGTTTTGTAAAATGTTATGAAAAAGAATTAACAATGATTATAAGAAATTATAATTGTGAATTGGCAAAGAAAACTGTAGAAGAAAAGTCTAAAAAATGTACAACAACAATCTTAGTATTGGAAGGAAAATTGTTGCTGCAATAAGATGTAATTAATACTACTAATACAAAATGTGTGGAAAATTTTGATAAAGATTTATACAGCAATAAAGAACAAGAAAAAAGTATCTCCTACAACTACTATTTCTTCTGAATTGCCCAGATTTTTAAATTAAAACGTGAGACAAGCAATTAAATTTATGAATAAGAGAAATGTTCCAGGAAATGCTGGAATTACAATTGATATCTTAAAAGAAGCAGATAAAGAAATAGAAAAATTGTTGGCAAAGTTATATATCAAATAACTAAAAGATAATGGTACGTGAACCAGATGATTGGAAGAATGCAATAATAATATTAATATTTAGGAAAGAAGATAAAGAAAAATATTAGAAATTTACAGACCTATAGTCTTTTATCAGCTCTATACAAAATTTTTGCCAAAACAACTCTGGATTTTAACAAACCAACATAATAAGCTGCATTTAAAAGTGATTTTAAAACAATATATCACATCCAAGTATTGAAAGAAATTGTAGAAAGAACTAATGAATATGAATTGCTATTATACTTTGGATTTGTAGATTATGAAGAAGCATTTGCTTCTACAAGTATTTATACAATGATTAAAATTTTGAATCACAAGATACAGACTTAATATTTTGTCATATTCTAAAGAGTAAAATGCAATAGCAATGATTAGATTACATAATGCCAATAAGATTAACATTGAGAGAGATGTAAGATGTGGTAATTCCACATTTTCAAAATGTTTTATAGCAGTTTTCCGAAACGAAGTTTGTGGATTAAAATGAGATGCTAAAGGAGCAAAAGTTAATGGAAATTATTTAAGACATCAAGATTTTACAGTTGGTGTGATTGTTTTTTTCAAATAATGCTTCAAAGTTTCTGGAAATGGTCTATCAGATGAAAATAAAAAAGTAGGACTAAAGAAAACTTCTAAAAAGATTAAAATTATGTTCAATTGATTGTCAGAGAAGAAAAAAAATAAAAAATTAATAATCATGAATTAGAAAAACTTAACAACTTCAAATACCTTGGTCATATTACTAATACATACAGAAACATAATGGATGAACTTAATAGAATTAAATACTATTAATAAAAATAATTTAATATTAAAAGAAATGTGTTTGAAAAGAAATGTTTTTAATAAGTGTTTTATCACTTCTTACTTATGATCTGAGACTTAGACATTGAACAGAAGAGCAATACAGAAATTTCAGACAACTTAATAAAGTATGGAGAGATATATGTTGGAATAATAAGAAAAGATTAAAAATGAAATATATGAATGAAAGAGCAAATAAGTATTGCTAACATCATTGAAAGAATTAAGAGATTGAAATAGAGTTGGTTTGGACATAATTGTTATAAGAAATGATAATAGAGTTGAAATCTTAACTTCAACATATTATAGAAGACCGAGAAAGAGATCACACATGAAATGAATGGATAAAATAAGGATGTTTTCTGGAGAATTGAGGAAAAGATGTTAGATTAGAGAAATTGGATTAATATTGGAGATATTTTCATGCAATAGTGGATCAATAATAGTTGAAAATGATGATAATGATAATACAATATCAGTTAGATAATTAAAAAAACCCAGTGTATATATTTAGAATAAAGCTTTTCTAAACCAACATACAAAACCAAAATAACTTATGTTTTTTTAAGTTAAAGGTAACTAAATATGCATGTCTTTTTTTAAAAAAATTATGCTTAGATTTTGTAAAAGATCATTTATATAATAAAAAAAATTGAAGGAAATGGGAGAATTTGAACAGATCCTCATAGATAACTATATGAAATTTCTACTGACTATTGCCTTTGACAAAATAGCTCAGTTGGTTAGAGCACTGACTTAAATTTTGAAATTTAAGAATCTAAAAGTGTGAGTTTGACTTCTATGGTAATATAGTCACTGGTCAGGTCAGCAAAAATTTAAAAAGAATGGAGAATACTACTACTCTAAATGTTGTGTGTTGTCTATTTGTGTTATTACTAACAAGTAGGTTCTATTTGAAAAGTTCAAATAAAGTTTAAAATTTTTTAGACATTTAACATTTAATGGCAGATGATGGAAATGGTCCAACATATTATCATATGTAGATTGGTTACTTCAGTAAAACTTTAAACTGATTCTAAAATTAATACAAGAATTTATAAAATAATAAAATGCAGAGGATGAATAAAAAATATTTAATTATAATAAATAACAAAAATAGCCTTGAGCATTTATTAGCTTTATATTAATACTTACACATAAAAAGCCTCTTTCAGTATGTTTTTATGACCTTAACAAATATTAAACATCTTTTTTAATGTTAGACCATTATTGCATATAGAATGCTATCTACTGTATTATAATAGAAATAACAATAACAAGATAAAATAATAAAGCAAAATAAAATTATGATATAGAGATTCAATAAAAGTTGAAATAATTAACTGTATAATATTTATCTTTTTATTTAATATTACTTAATGGGGTGACAAACAGATTTTAAAAATACATATTCTATGGATTTCCCATTTAAACAAGGTAACTTTGTATATACTATCTTATTATATAATTTTCCATTCATTTTTAATTGACCAGTTATTAACAAAGTTTAGAGAAGTTTTATAAATATTCATAGTTATTTATGTTATGCTTAATATAATAAGTTTTATATATTTATCTTTCTTTTTGGATCTTTAATGTAATTTAAAGATTTAATACTTTTTATAGCATCTATTTTATGTTTATAAGTTAAGTGGTAAATGTATAAAGCAGATTTATCATTTCACCTCCTAATTGCATTGTTATGTTCTTTGACTCTTTATTCTGTTTCATTGCATGTCCATAGTAAATCATATTGCAATAGTCACAATTAATTTTATACATGATTCCTTTTTGTATTTTATTTTATAATTATATATTATTTTTTCTAGACTTTTGCTACTTAACCATCCAATATTTATATGTTTATCAATATATTTTTTATTTTTTATTAATATATTATAAATTTGGAGATAATATGAAAGTTTGATCCATCTTTTATCCAAAGTATTGTTACCATCATCATTACAATATTTTTGTACAGAATGTCACTATTCAATATAATTTTTTTGCAATTTAAAAATATATTTTTAATATTTTTAGGGTTATATCCATAATCTTTATATAATTCAATAAATTATTTCTTTTGTAAATTATCTACATTTTTATCAATATTATATTTATCATTCCTATATTTTAAATTTTTGATAACTGTCATCTTTAGTATCCATGTTTGTTGTGATCTTAATTTCTCTTCTTTAATAAAATATTTTAATATAATTTTATTATCATTACCTGTATAATATATATTAAGGCTATAGCCTTAAGACTATGCACCTAGATGTGACAGTAGGGACCTCTACAAATCTTAACACAAGATTAAACTTTAACTAAATATTTAATTTTAGCTTCAAATTCTACTTTTATAAATTTATTATTGTATATATTATAAATATTATTCATAGTTTTTTTACTACTAATAATGGAAATATCAAGAATAATATATTATTTCTTGACAAATTATTTTTTTAATTATATTTTTTAATTCATTTATAAATATTGATGACATTAAACCATTAATTGCACAACACATGACCCATCCTTTATGTATATATTCCAAAATTCATTATCATATTTAAAATATAAACTATTATATAAGGAGATCATGTGATAACAGAACATTTAAAGTGATGAAGTGAAAAAAATTTCACTCAACTGGCAGGATTTTTTTTTCTGCAACTGAAAATGGGATAGAATGGGAAAAAATTAAAAGCTTTAGAGGTTATGTAATAAAAAATGAAATATGTTTAATAATAAGTTTCTTGAGGCTTATTGATTCAAAGATCCCTGAATTGATAAAGAAGACATATATCATCTAATGGTAGCCTATGAAAGGTTTAAGCAAGAGTACTTTATCACAATATTGCCACCAAAAAGCAAAAAAACAAAAAGCATTTCTAATTTTCACAACCACACAACCATTTTGTATTTCCATACCAACCATTGTTAAAAGATCTAATGTATTTTTCATTTTTACTAACTGCTGGTCAAATAATATCTTGAGTAAATCGACTTTTATTTTTTATTTCAATTTTTTCATGTAATGCCAATTGGGGAAATGTGATTTGTTATATATATATTCAACACTAACCACTTAACTTGATAAATATTTAAAGTAATATTTCTTTTTTATTTTATACTTTTCTGTGAATAAATATTTATATGTTGGTTTACAAATGTAATTACAAGGGGGGGGGGATATTTCATTATTCATCCTAAATGAAAATAAATATTTATTTATTCTTAAGAGAAATCCGAATAGATAAACAAATCACTCTCAAATAACTATTAATGCTACTCAATAAGCAACTCCCATGATGATTGTTACACACACACATCTCAAAAATCTTGGGGGAACATGTGGAAATTCATTGAATATGTTTCTAACATTGCTATAATTAGCAACATCTTTGATAGAGTCTCAAACATTGGTCAAAATATTTTTATTAAAAACAGTTTAATTAGTTGTATTTACTTAATAATTATGCAAAATATTATTTTCAAGCACAAATTTAATAATTAACTTCTGTATTTTTTCTGGGGGTGATACAGTGTTGCAGCAATTGTGGACCCACCACAATTAGTATTATTACATCATAACTTTCCAACAGCCTTTTATTAAAATGGGATAGGAGATATAAAAAAAAAAAAATGTGTCAGTGCTGAGTTTATAAAGATGTCAGATGGAGTGAGGATTCAATTGACTACAATCATTTTTAGGTATATATGGTTTTCTAAGCAAATCAACTCTGGACCTTATCTAAGAAGTGATTCTACATTTACAGGTATAGATTTTACAACAAAAAAAAAGTAAATGTCTAGATTTTCCTTGATCATATATTGTATACTGTACTTAATTTATTGAGTTTGTAACATATTTTCTCTTTATATAAGACATATATTTCTTTGTATTTTTTTGCTTGTTTTATATATATATATATTAATAACTTTATTTACTTTTCATCAAAATAAAGCAATCATGTCTTTTTCCCCCCACATAATTTGTTATTTTAAGTGAGTGGGTTTAAAATGAGAACTAAAAAGATTATATTAATTATTTTTTTTATTTATTTTTTTGCATGCCAATATCAATCAGGTTCAACAGTTTCTAAAAAAATTTAACTAATGCAAAACTATAGTAATATGTATTTAATCTTACATAAGCAATAGCCCATAAATGATTATAATATTTTCTATCATTATTAATGTTTAAATATATGATTACAATATCAATTTTACAATTAGCTTTTATATACAAATAGAAAAACTGGCAGATAAGTGTAATAGTTCACTAATTATACTTGTGATTAACAAATGCAAAATATATTAAAAAATATAATGCAGACTGTGATTATCAATAATGACAATCTTAAAAATTGTAACTATAAAAGAATGATTAAAGACAAAATATATTTGATGATTTTTTATGGTAGTGCAATGTGGAATCCTTGGAATGTACTCCTTTAATCATCAAGTGACAATATAGATTTAAAATTTCCTTCCACTTCTCCTAAACATGCCTGACTCAGACAACATCCTTTTAACATATGTGCGATGATTCCTTTCCATTAATTTCTTCATTCATATTATTATCTGTGTGATATAAAACAACATATAAATTCTCTTATAAGAAAACTAAATACTATATAATATTAAATCATCCATGCACTTTACTACTGTTACACAATGCTTTATTTACCACCTTCTTTCACAGCTTACAGTTTCGATTGCCCCAACAATCTTCTTCAGAACTTTTATATCTCCTAACTGCTAAAACTAAATACTATAACCTTTACATCTAATTCAGATATCATTGAAAATATTTAATACTAGATTCTGATGTCTTTCATTTTGCTATACTTAATTCTTGAAATAACTGAAACACATAGGCTTATTATATACCTGTGTTCATATATGTAATATATAGGGTATATGAGCACTGACTTTCACATGACCCACCACTCTCCACACCATCTCATAACACTGATACATATATGTTGAAAAGATAAATAATCACCAATATATGTATTTCATGCTAAACCAGCAATCATCAGTTGGTCTAGATTACCATCTCCACACATATATGCTATAAGTGCTCAGATATATATTAAGATAGCCAAACCTTATACTCTAATGGACAGGCTTCAATCCACTCCACACTCCAACCCCAGCCCACCCTGAGGACGAGATTCTTGTCACACCCATGTTGACCTAAGGTCAATCTGACCCCTCATGTACAGAACTTAATCCATTTAATACATATACAAGGGATGGACAGACATCTCTATTATGAAATAACTGAAACACATAGGCTTATTATATACCTAACATGGTTTCAGACAACATGACATTTTATAGGAACTTTTCTGTGTTATAGAAAGGCTTACCAATACACTAAATATTTGTTAAAAATGAATATAATACATTTGAAATCTAAATGTATTTTTTTAATTAAATTAATTTTACATGCTAATGCATGTGGAATGGGAAGGATATAGATAAATAAATAGATAAATGCATTTATAATTTTTAAAAAAAGTAACTTCAGGATAGGGAATTACCTTTTTAAGATTTTTTAAACTATATATAAATTAAAAAATCAAATTGTTTGTTGCAAGTTAGATCACCAGAAGAGATAGAATTGAAGTGTGACCCATGGATCTAAAACTCTATAGTCCACTAATCTACTACTGCACTAAACTACACATGGCAAAAATAATTGATTTATTTCTTGGGAATTCATAAATAGTTCAAACACAGGAAATGACAAAGTTGGAGCTGTTATTTATTGCCATTGCCCACCACACTAATACTGCATTAATAAACACAAGGGAATAATAGGTGATAGTAAAGATTTTGGTAATTCAGTTATAAAGACAAGTTAGGTATACTATATCCAGTCTTTTCTATTTCTTTTCTTTGTTATTTATTGCAGTCTCTTTCCAACTTTTTTTTTTTCATTTTACCTATCTCTCATCTTTTCTCTTTCTTTTTCAATCTACTTTTACCTTAAAATATTCAATCAATTAGGTTAGGTTCTTGTATTTATGATCCATTCATGACAGTGGTTATTTTTCTGCACCAGTGGTAGCTATAAAATTGTGTGTTTAATGCATCACATTTCCATTTTTTAACACCTGTGGCAATTCTGTTTTTAATCTTTTTTAAAAAACTTCTGTATTCTTCAATGTTTTTTTTTCTTATATAATATGAATGACTATATTCTTTGTGAATGTTTTATACTAATAATGTTAATAAATAAATTGTGTAGCTTTTCTTCATTTTTCTATGCTGCATTGAATACAAAATGTTATATAATTTTTTTAAAAAAATTAAAAAAGTGTTTCTATGTAATTCAAGTGCAGTCAATAATATCTCTATTTCTAATAGTAATTTAATTTTTTATTATAATTGTCAACATACTCCTTTTTAAAGACATATCAATATTATATTACTATTTCATTATTAGTTTTTCTAATCTAGTACACTATAAATTAGTTTAAAAATTATTATGTCTTTTGTTTTGCATTGATATGCAAATCACTATCCAACGGTGCAGTAATTAATCACATGACTGGGCTGTATTTCATAACGTCAAATTTCTAACACCTACCAGTAAGGTAGTTAAATAATTATAGGATTACAAAATATTGCTTTAAGTTTATAATGGGGGATGAAGGATAAAAGTAGAGGAAATTAGAAAAAAAAAGATTTTGACAGATAACACATTGCACCTTCACAATAAATAAATAAAGAGATGGGGGAGGAATAAATGAAAACTATACTGCCATTCAACTTTTTTTATTATTATTTCAATATTTTGTCATATTTTGTTATTTAAAAAAGCAAACAATACACTATGAAACACTCTAATAGAAAATGCTGATTGGAATGTGAAGAATAAAATCATAATTAAAGAGATACATAAAATTCGGTCATTGGCACCAAAGAAATTCTCCTCATTAAGTAATCTAAACATGATCTCTTGGCAAACAAAATAAAATGTTATATTATCTACTAAAAATTATTTTTTATAATCATTGATGTAGATAACTATGAAAAAGATGATAAAGAAAAAGTTTTAACTAGACTAATACTTTTGTCGTCGTCGTCGTCCCCTCCTTCCTCACATGAAGCCAATCTAAAAATCTTTTGCCCTTAACCAATCAATATTAGTAACTATCTAACTATTCAAAGTACACTTATATTGTATATAAAAGTAAATGGTAAAAAGGCTTATAGTCCCATTGCAGAGCAAAAACCTTTACAGTATCCCCCCACAAAACTCATCAGATTAACTACTAAGTCATGATGATTAATAATATTTGTTCCTCTCTCCATTAGCTAAAAATGTCCAGATAGCCACTTATTTTAATATGGGTTTAATCCTCTCAAAGATATAATATCTCTCCCATCAGGGCTGAAAACAGCTTCATATTGTACTCTTTTTTTACATTCAGGCAATCAACACTCATTTGACCAATACAGATTAACATGAAATTTCTATTTTTTAACCACCCATTGACATACCTATGAATCAACTACCTGAATAAAATTGTAAATTCTATTTTAGACTGTACACATGATAAACATGCCTACAATTAAGGCCCTCAAATAAATAAATAATTTGTTGTTCAAGAAATCATTAGAGATTCAAGTGCAAGAAATGACAGAAATGAGCTGTGATTCACAGACTTTTAGCTCTCAAGTCTGCTACTAGTCCACACTAAACCGTACATAGAAAAGTCTTTTATTATAAAATATGTACAAATATATGAAATGGACATAACTTTCATTTCACCATATATATTTTGATCACATGACTTGAAAAAAATAAAGGATCCAAAGAAGCTGACTAACTGAAAAGAATGTTAGTTGTGGGTGCAGGAAGTTTACAAAATTCAACACTGATATTAGACACTAATATTACAATAATTATTCGTTTTAAAATATTTTTAAAATTAGTCTTAAAAAAAAAAAAGAGATAAACAATAATAACTTGAATCCATAATCTAAAACAATAATTAATAGCAATCTTTTTTTAAAAAAAAAAATAGTAATCATTCACCTGGGTCTCACAGTAATCAAGATAATAATCACATTCTTTCAAGTAGATGCTAACTGATTATCTATATAATAATAATTATATAAATTCTTCATAATTTTATTGCTTTTAATACCCTATCTTTAAATCCATATATAAATGCACATTCTTAATTTTTTTCAAATAATTAAACATGAAACTTATCTACACCATAAGAAATCCAAGGTTACATTTAACAAAATAATAATTATATCATTTAATTAAGAGAACAGTGTAATGTTAAAATTCTATTGTGTGTATATATAGGAACATATACATTGTGTATGAAGGTATTTTGCAAAAAGTTAATATATATAATACTATAATACAATAGTAAAAATACTGTAACATTATAACCCAAAACATTAATAATAAATAACCACTCATAAATGAATAAGACCTTTCCAATTCCAAAGGGGGAGGGAGAAAAAAACTTTAAAAATGAGTTTTGTGATGACTACACAAACCAATCTGTGAAATACAAATATGTCCACATACAGCACATAGTAGTCCACTTTTCTATTTATGTGATATTTTACAATGTTGTCTTTTAGTTTCCTAAACAGAAAATTTTTCTTTCCGAAATACTTCAACATCATGTCTAATTATAGGTCTCCAATATATTCTATGCTGTGTTATATCTTTCCAATGGAAAAACTGATATTATACTTTCTTTAGAATGACTTTGTCATAATCCTTAAAATGAAAAAGTGACCTACCTCTCCTATGCTCAAGTTCACCAAAAAATATGATATTAGGAAGTCTTCCATTATTCATTTGTTTTACATATTGAAACTAATGAAGGTGTGATTTTACAATAATGGATTCAACAGTATCACATCCAGCAAATTGAAGAATATATTAACTGTTTTTACAATATTGCCATTGCATTTTTAGAATCTTACAGAACATCCTTAAATGAAACTTTTGTAATATCTTTATACTGTGTTGATAGTATTCAAGTTTCACTTCCATGCAATAAATTAGGTATAAAATAACAACTCTGTATCTAACTTTTAATTTTTTTTAAAGCAGCAGCATTGACACACATTCCAGTCTGTGTTAAATAAGATCTAAGTATATTTTGCTACTTCTAAAACTATCAAAGTTGATAACCATCCAAACTAAAAGTTACTAAGGGTTTTTCTTCCATTACTGGCTGATAAAGAACTTGGGTGTTTTTTTTTTAAATTAATATTAATAAATCAAGATCTTTATAAATTCCATTCTTAAGGACATTCTGTAAATCTACTTTTGAACTGGAAAAAATAACACAAGCATCAGTACATTCATTGTAAATCCAAAATCCAACAAGATGAAGTTACTTATTTTTGCTTTTAATAGGTTCAAATTAAAAATTCCACCATCAAACTTGTATAATGTCTTGATCTATATTTGATTAAGTTACCAATAAATAATTCCAAAAACCATTCTCATAAAAATTGAAAACAATTTTGGTGCAAATACACATACTTGTTTATCGCCAGTTTTCATTTTAAGTGCCTCCAATTTCCAATTTGTATAAATAATATTTCCTTTCATTTCCATCAGATAGAACCTGTTAATATGAATAGATTCTGATGACCAATCCACTAATTTCAAATAATGTCATAGACCTATCCTATTAATTAAATCCCATGTCTTAATCAAATAAATGTAAGCAATATGTAAATCATTTCTTTGTTCCTGACATATTTCTTGCATTTGCCTGGCAACAAAAGTCATATTTATGGTGTTTCTTGATTCCCTAAAATCATACTGAGTCTTTAATAATCATTCATGTTTAATTGGAAGCAACCTATTCAACAAAATACTTGAAAGTACTTTTGCTGTAGTGGATAATAATGATAATTCGTGATAATTACTGCAATCTTGTCTATTCTCTTTGTTTTTAAAAATTGAAACCATAAAAGCATTCTTAAAATCAGGTGTTATAACCCAATATTCCTAAAAAAAATTCAATATTTTGAAGCTTACATATTGCCATCAGTATTTCATCAGGACCTGCAGTCTTTCCATTTTTAAGATTACAAAAATCTATTTGGACTTCATTAAGCTATATATTTTTGCCAAATCTAAATAAGCAGATAAAATGGATATATCAGTAAAAGTCATAATTTTAATTCTTGTATCATTATTCAAAAGATGATAAATACTCTTTCCACCTGTTCAAAATATCAAGAGAGTGTCATTATTGGATTTAATAGGATTGTGATATTGTTTTTGGTCTATATGTTTAATTTCAGTGCATCAAAAAAATAATAATAATCTAGAATTGCAGTTTTAATTCACCAATCATTTTTAAGCCTTCTTGTCAATTACTGAACGTGGGCTTTCAGATCTTTATATTTATTTATGAACTTCCACATTTATTCTATTATTTTTCCAAGTAGAAAATATCACACATTTCCTTTTAATCAAATCACTAATAATATGACCATTGTCAAAAAACTACTCTGATCTATATGCATCCATGAGAATTCCATGCCGTCAGTAATATGACAATCTTGAAGATTAATAGCTGTTGAAATTTAGTGCATATAGTAGATTCTTCTAAAAAATGAACATCAATTTTTTGGGACTATAATTAAAATAGTATGTAGTTTTAAAGCAGTTATCATTTAATCTTGGAGAATACTAATATATGATCTGTCTAACAATCTGAACTTGTAAGTGCTCATATTATGTGAACTTCTCTTATATTCTGACCCCTAATGCAACCATATTCCTTTATAGCATTTTTTCTGCCTAAACAAAATATTTGTGATAGTCAATCCATACGTGCAAAAATTCAATAATAACAAAATATCTGAATTTACAGCCCCAATATTATTTCCAATAATTTTTGGTCAAAGTCTTTTTACTAGAAGAAAAATCAATTTTTTAATGTTATTGCTGTAATAATGTAATTCAATAATAAATAAAAGTATTCCTTCTTTGAATTCTCTGAATCTAAAGTTGGAGCATAGGCACTAATAAAATGAACACTAGTAACATTATGCAAGACTAGTTTTAAGATCATTAGCCTATCATTGATACAATGAGGAATTCTAACAATAGAAGATATTAAACTAGATTTTACAGTAAATCCAACATGAAACATTTTTCTTTCACTGACTGACTCCCAAAAAAATGTGTATCGATCCATATGTTCTAACTTTTTCTGAGAGATGGGTTTCACTAAGAGAAGTTTTATTGATCTTAAATCTTGGTAGTTTCTTAGCTACAAGTGCAGTTCTCCATTCTGGTCATGAGTTTGTATCAAATAAAGTTTGCACATTCCGTGCACCTACATTTAGAAAAAAAATTGGATTTATAATACTTATCTTTAGTACTATGACTGCCTTTTGATTTAGCACTACTATTTACATTAATTATTACTATTTCTACCACTAAAATATGGTATTTTCTAGGCACAACAACCCAGCAAGACTATATGAGAAAGGTAATTTTTGGACCATAATTTCTAGGCCCTTCAACCTCTATTTTGTTAGAGCGATCCCTAAATAGGGCTGCTTAAACATATAATTTTTGCTATCCAAAACTTCTGTCTCACTTAAATCCAGTTTCAAACTTCCTCATTAGTAATATAGTCTTGAGTAGATCACAACTAAGGACTGTCAACCTACTAAGCCAATCAATGCTTTCTTAATTTCTGAGGGCTTAAGCTAAAAAAAATAATAATAATAATAAAGAGAAATGGAATCAGAAATATTATGTGTAAATTTTTCACATATCCTATTGTTGCAGTTATTATAAGATGTCTGACAGCATGAGAGACTCTCAAGGATTGAACCTATCATAACTTAAGTGATTAAAAAAGGAAAAGAGGGAGACAAGATTTATCAGAATCAGTACCTAACTTTCATGAAGGTAGCAGGAGCTGTTGTTTGGGTACTGTTTACTTAATTCATTTTTTTAAAATCCATAGCTTCCCTTCTATTTATCACAATAACAAACTTCCCTATTTCATTCATCCTTCTCGGATGTTTCTTTATAAATTGTTTATGGTCTCTTAATATCCAGTTTATGACTTCAACTGTAAATAAACTATAATTTCTTCTAGCAAAGTCTAGCTACATTTCAATTTCTTCTTTCAATGATGTCAATGATAACTGTCTGTTCCCTCATCTATGAATTTTGTTGTCAGTTTCATTGAGTGGTCTGAAATCTCTGAACTGCTCTTCTGTTAAAAGTCCATGTCACATATCTATGTCTAAGAATTGGTAACATATCTATTAAAACTTTCCTTTTCAAATACATGGACATATTTTCTTTTAATATCATTGTTTCTATCTAAAAGCACTTCATCTATGTTTAATTTTACAATTAATTTCATCCGTTATCTTTCTATCTGTATTTATAATCTAACTAAAATATTTGTAATCATTAATTTCTAATTACTGTCTATAAAATTAATTTTATTGCTTCAAAGATTCTCCACACAATTGTTAACTCATTTGTGGAAGAAACTGTTATGGTTATTTTGATTATTATTATTATTTTGAAGCTGCCCTCATTAAATAAAAGAAATGGATCAGAAACATCTAACTTTTATCAACTGTGGTTCTAAACATATTTTTTTTTACTATATTTCAAATAAATATATAATACAAAGATAATAATTTAATTACATTTCATACATTATGAAGTACTTTTAAAGCGATGCCATAAATACATTCCTCATTTTAAATAGTGTAAAGAAATTTGTAGAAATGTAACCACCCTCTTTTTTACACAGCCATTTGATTCCAAGCCTTCACAAAGATTCTGGAATCTGCTAAAAATATCAAACACTGTATAATAATACACTTTTAATAGTTATACACATACCTATGATACAATACAGCAATAAAAACAAACAAAAAAATAGAATAATGTAGTTGTGAAACAGACAATATGTAATGAATCAAAATAGAAAAAGCAATCATATGATGGAGTGCGTGAGAAGATAAAATGGATATCAGAGATTCATAATGCCACTCATACGGACAAGCATGTGAGAAATAAAAGAATTCAAATTTACAAATTTCTATTATTTAATATTTGTTTCAAACAATAGATTTTTAATGCATTGATATAGGGGGCAAAAGTAAATATCTTAGTTTAAATAATCAAAATTTCAGTGACTAACTTGGTTATCTGAACACATAAAATTCAGAAGCATTTACTACTATTTGCAGAAATCAATTGTCAACAAAATGCAATACCTCAAAGAAGATATTTTAACTGGAAACAATTGGGATCTGATTCCAATTTTTTCTTCTTTTTTTTTGGAATTAACTTACAAGACTAAAAGTTAATAGTTAAAAATTAGTAAGGACCAAAAAATAATGAGTCTCTCAGGGTGTAATTTTAGCGAAAGTGCATACCATATTCATGAGTTAGTGAACCTTAAAATTGTACAAATTACAAATACTGTATACAATATTTGTCTTTCAGATAGGTAGATAGCCCATAATTAACCCAGTTAGCCATTCAACAGTGAAAGACTAATGGTTATTTATTTATTCTTAGCTACATAGTAAGAGTCATAGGATACCAGTTTTGACAGATTAATGTCCAAGTAATGATTATGAAAATAACAATAGACATAATATAACGAGGAAGGTATCATATTCTTATAGGCAATGAACCCTTGATTGTTACCTTTTTTTTAAAATAATAATGTGTATTTATATACCATTTAGAAGATAAAAAATATTTGCTTAACTTTTTAAAAAAAGAAATCAGATTGAATGTTGAACCAAAATAAAAAAAATTACAAGATAAAATTCCATGACTCAGTAGTGCTATATGAAAATTTGAAAATATGATTTTAAAACACTTTTAAAATGCAATAAAAATACAACTTAAAATCAATCTATATTATATCTCAAATTTCTGCTGAGGGGGGATAATTAGGTATACCTACATATAAAAAATAAAAAGAGTAACATTACATTCATAACATAGCAGAAAATTTCAAATCCAACAGTGGATTTTTATTATTAATATTATTGGAATAATTGAAATGTCAATGCTTGAAGATACAAAAAATAATAACAATAATTATGATATAATTTTCACATCTGATTAAGGAAGATGGGCATCATATATTTTCAGGTCCAATGTATGCATTGCTATTTAAAAATAATGGTAAAAAAAAAAAGAGAAAAATGTGGATGAAAATGAGATAAATAATATTTATTAGAAATTTACAATAGACTAATAAACCAAATAAAACATTAATATAAATATGATTCAAGGCTATTCTTATTTGTGTTTTATGATGTTTAGATCTAATCACAATTAAGGAAGGAGTTGCTCTTGAAAGTGATTCTATGAGCCATGTATTGTCATGATATACAATTTAGAATTTGGCTACTATAGTACATACAATATCTTATTTTTTATGGAGAAATTTACTTTGAATGTTCATACCATCATAACAATACATAAGTCAAACTAACTAGAATTGTTTTAATACACCCATTTTCTCATATAAGTGCTAATTTGTTCAATAAAAACAATCCAACTACCATTTTATTATATAGTTAAATGCATCAATCATTCACACTCAAAGGTGTCAAATTAAATATTAGCAATGATATTGGCAAAATATTATAATCATGCCAGCTTACAATTTAAAATATAAGATTTAAATGTTAATAATTTAAATAAGCTTGTAAATAAACTGAAAATAGATATCTTTTTATGGAGAAATTGACTCCAAATATGCAACTTGCAAAAATGCCTACTTTTCTGTATCAATGTTAATATTTAATAGCTATTCCTTATTTATGGTTGATTTTTATTAGAAATTAAATTTTAATTAGTATTTGAAACTATAAGTGATTTGATTAATACTTTATGAAGATTAAACCTAATATAAAATTTCACTCCAAGTATCAATGATTGATTTACTAACCATATACAAATGTAATAATTTTTTTCTTTTAACTAATAAATTACCATTAATACAAGAGAGTAAGCATTATTTGCAAATTTGTTGCAGTGATTCCAGTGGGTTTGACTTGTGAATAATTATTCTGATATATATATCCAGAATACACTATATATTTAATAGCTGTTTACCTACAGATTTATTAAAACTGTCGTAACTGAAATACAGGCTTATAATATGTCTGTATCAATATATGTAATATATTAGATATATGAGCACAGACTTTCACACTACCCACCATTCTCCACTCTATCTCATAACACTGATACACTTGAATGCATATATGTTGAAAAGATAAATAATCACCAATATATGTATTTCATGCTAAACCAGCAATCATCAGTTGGTGCAAATTATCATCTCTACACATATATGTAATAAGTGCTCACATAAATATTTAGCCAATCTTCCTACTTTAAAGACAGGCTTCAATCCACTCCACACTTCAACTTTTCAACCATCTATCCAATTGAAAATTTGATGATGGAATGCTCAAAGCCCACCCTGAGGCCAAGATTCTTGCCACCCCCATGTTGAACTAAAGTCAATCTGACCCCTCATGTACAAGACCTAATCCATTTAATACATATACAAGGGATGGGCAGACATCTCTACTATGTAATAACTGAAATACAGGCTTATTATATACCTGTATCAATATATGTAATATAAAGGGTATATGAGCACAGACTTTCACACTATCCATCACTCTCCACTCTATCTCATAACACTGATACCCTTTAACACATATATGTTGAAAAGATAAATAATCACCAATATGCATATTTCATGCTAAACCAGCAATCATCAGTTGATCCAGATTATTATCTCTACACATATATACAATAAGTGCTCAGATATATATTAAGATAGCCAATCTTAATACTTTAATGGATAAGGAATCCACTCCGTACTCCAACTTTTCAACCATCCATCCAATTGAAAATCTGATGATGGAATGCTCAAAGGTCACCCTGAGGCAGAGATTCTTGCCACACCCATGTTGACCTAAAGTCAATCTGACCCTCATGTACAGGACAATCCATTTAATACATATACAAAGGATGGGCAGTATATTGGTGATTATTTATCTTTTCAACATATATGTGTTCAAGTGTATCAGTGTTATGAGATAGAGTCGAGAACGGTGGGTAGTGTGAAAGTCTGTGCTCATATACCCTACATATATTGATACAGGTATATAATATGTCTGTATTTCAGTTATTACATAGTAGAGATGTCTGTCCATCCCTTGTATATGTATTAAATGGATTATGTCCTTACATGGGGGGTTAGATTGACTTTAGGTCAACATGGGTTTGATGAGAATCTCAGCCTCGGGGTGGCCTTTGAGCGTTCCATCATCAGATTTTCCATTGGATGGACAGTTGAAAAGTTGGAATATGGAGTGGATTGAATCCTGTCCATTAAAGTATGAAGATTGGTTATCTTAATATATATCTGAGCACTTATTGCATATATATGTAGAAATGATTATCTGGACCAACTGATGATTGTTGGTTTAGCATGAAATGCGAATATTGGTGATTATTTATCTTTTCAACATATGTCTTCAAGTGTATCAGTGTTATGAGATAGAGTGGAGAGTGGTGGGTAGTATGAAAGTCTGGGCTCATATACCCTATAAAACTGTTAGAATATTATTATCTTACATTTTACTTTCACAATGAGCAAATGAAGGATTCTTAAATGTTCTTATTCTTAATAATAGAAGAAGAAATAATTATAAATAAATAATGATATATTCAAATAAGAATATAATGACTTCCAAGTAAATCTCTAATATTATAATGGCAGTATAAATAATTATCTTTTTTAGAATAGTATATCATTGTGTATTTCTAATCATATATTTATTCCAATTTATTATTTTAAAGCAAATGATTAAATAGCATGATGTAATTTTAAACAATGAGTTGAATAGCATAAAATTTAACTCAATTATAAGATTATAATAAAAAACAAGAAATGAGTTGGTCTATAAATTAACATTTTATATATTTGATAACAGCAACTTGTAAACAAAGTTTTTTTTGTTTGTTTAATAAAAAATGGTAAAATAGAATTATGGTGTTTCGCAACCTGTGTTCCATGGAACACTAGTGTTCCATAAGCATTTCATATGTGTTCTGCAATAAGGCCAGATTATTATTATATCGAACTATTTCATAATATTTAACTTTATATCGACGCAATTATGTTTATAATTTAATATTTAAAATCTCAATTTGATTAGATTGAAAAATATTTTAATTGTTATTATTTTAATTATATTTGTTAGCACTGGCAGCATGCTGATTGTATGTATGGCAGCCCATAATGGCACATCAAAATAAGCGAGTTTGCATATCATATAGGACAAGTGTGTTTCTAAGCTGCATATTTGCAAACAAAATGTATACATCATGGGCAGTCCAGTTATTGATAATGCATTGCATCATATGCATCATCTTGTATGTATCAGACCAGTTTGTTTCTGGCCTAATTGCTGCACTCGCTCCAGATTCTACTGCTGTCTGCTACTCCCTCCCACTACTAATGGAAGAATAGAGGAAGGTCAGATATTTCGCTATTGCTACAATTTCTTTTTGTCTTTGTTTTCAAATGGAGGTAGTACATGTGTAATTGTTACGCAATCAAAATTCTATTAACATTCTATTAACAAACATTTGTAAGTTAATTAAATATACAGTATATATAATTTATAATAAATTTTATATCTCTAGAAACGATGGATAGATTTATCATAAGGAAAAATAATTATGATACAAATTCAAGTGATGATGATGAGAATGAACAGGTAGCCAGTTTAAATGAAAAGACCAGCTATTCAAAAAAACAAAATTAATGATTGAATATAGGAATTACAGTTTTACATGGACAGATGATAAAGATTATCCAATACCATTGTGTTAAGTATGTGAACTTAAACTTGCTAATACTGCAATGGTTCTGCAAAATTGAAATGACATTTTTTACCCTTACTTAAAAAAAAAAAAGGTTTTTTTTACATTTAAGTATGAGAAACAAACAAGAAATATATTTTCAAAAAAAATTATGAAATTATCAGATAAAACTCAAGTAGCATCATACAGAATAGAAGAATTAGTAGCTATGAAACAAAAATCACATACCATAGCCAAGTCATTAATTTTACCAGCATGTTGCAAAATCACCAGTATTATGTTTGGGGAAGATGCAAAAAAAGAAGTAATGAAAATCTCTCTCTCAAATATTACTGTTCAAAGAATAATAATTGATATGGCATGTGACATTGAAGGTAGACCTGCAAGTAAAATTCACAATACACTTTGCTTTTCAAATTGTCGAATCCACCGAAATCAATGGAAATGCCATTTTACTTGGATTCATTAGATTTGTTAAAGAAAATAGAATAATCAATGAATTTTTGTGCTGTAGTGAGCTATCAAAAAAATGATGGAAGAAGCCATTTATAATGAAATTCTTACTTTGAATGTTTAAATTTGATCTGGAAACAATGCATGGAAATAGAACTCCATCAATGGTAGGGTCAGACAAAGGATTTGTGATATTTGCAAAGCAACAACACAGTAAGAGTTATCTAAACCACTGCTTCTTGCATAGGGGGACACTTATTGCAAAAACATTACTTGCAGAATTAAAAGTATTTTGACTAACATTAATATGGTAAATTGCATAAAGACAAGATGGTTGAATTCTTGAATTCTTAAACAACTGTAGTTAGCAATGGAAGCAAAATATAAAGGTTTATTTTTTCATATAGAAATCAGTTGGCTTTCTCAAGGAAATGCGCTTTCTTCTTTTCTTCAAACAAGAAAATATATACTTCATGCAAGATCTTAGAGAGATATGTGGTATGCTAAATTAAGCTATTTAACATATATTTTTAATTATTTGAACACAGTCAATATGACCATGCAGAGTACAGACAAACTATCAGCTTTGCTGCC
Organism: Epiperipatus broadwayi; assembly: GCA_028023455.1. Lineage (NCBI taxonomy): Eukaryota > Metazoa > Onychophora > Udeonychophora > Euonychophora > Peripatidae > Epiperipatus > Epiperipatus broadwayi. The sequence goes on along the minus strand of JAQFVV010006225.1, from coordinate 971,556 downwards.
ATAAGCAGATCATTCTTTGGAACGAAAGAGTAGAAGAAAATAATCTTAGTATGTTAATATCAATGCACAACAATAGCACCGATTGTGTTTCCTTGATATCAAAACTTTTATCAATATTGGACAACAATTTAGGAAAATATTTTCCTTTTCTGTACATGGACAAATACAACTGGATTAGAAATCCATATTCAAAAGAATTAATCCTGAATTTAATGTGCCAGAGGAAGAACTTATATCCTTGTCATCTGACTGCACTTTGAAAATCAAATATACTGAAACAAGTCTTGTTGAATTCTGGATATCTGTCCAACAAATAGCCATAACAATTGTACTATGCTTTTTAACTACATATTTATGTGAAGTAGGATTTCCACATTAACTATCATAAGAACTAAAAAAAAGAGAAAAGTTAACAAATTTAGAGAAAGAAATGAGGATAGCTTGCCTCGTATATGTCTCAACATAAAAAAAATATGGGACATAGAAAAAATATGTAAAAAACATCAGGTACAAATTTTGCATTAAATGAGTTGAATAAAACTGTTTTTTCTGTAAATATTTTTTTAATTATAAATAATTATATAATTATAATTTTTTCAATACATATTAAAATATAACAATAAATATTAATTTGAACTGATGACAAACTTATTTCATTTTAACTTAGGCAAATGTCCGTTTCAAAAACTTTTCCTTACAACAGTGTTCTATACTTAGAAAAGGTTGGGAACCACTGCATTATAGGATAAAGGCTTCTCTAACAACCCTCACAGCAAATCAGTGAAGAATTCATTTCTGATCAGACTTACTAATTGTTTGGTAATGAGACTTTGGAAAATTTTTCCAACACAATTTTATTCTCTAATTACAAATAGCTAGATACTATTTACTGATCAATATTGAATTAATAGTTGATCTGGCTACCTGAAAGAAAAATCCCAATTCTGATTAGAATCTGGAAAAATTTTAAACCATGCTTAAATATGTCAGATGACTTCACTATTATTACAACATGAGGCACAATAGTTAAATTGTCTGTTACATTATTTATTTTTATCACTTGTGCAATTATATATATTTAACCACACACCCAATGAACTTGAATTATATAAGAATAGTAATAAAAAGTCATATCTAAACTCAAGTGATGTTTTATATAAGTTGACACTATATGAATTAAATAGACTTTAAAAAAAAAAAATCAAGGATATAATACATATATAAACAAATTTTCTAGCATTATTATCTTAAAATATATGTTATATAAAAAAAGTAGAAATGCATATTTAAATGCTTCTGTTTAAAAAAAATGCTTATAGACTACTTGTGACTTTAATATCTAGATTTTTATCACCTTTTATTATTAGAATATTAATTGGAGCAAATTCACATGTATACCCATCAGTAATAAGTTGTGGGTGTATTTAAATTTTAATTAATCCTGAAATGAAGATTTGAACAATATACATGTTTGATTTTGAGTTATAATTGTTGTAACTGCCAAACAAATATTTAGGAACTTATTTTGAAAGACTATACAAATAGAACTAATGCAATTATTCAGAGACTTTTTTTAAATAATGGAACAGAGGTAATTCTATAGAATATTAGGTGAATTTTATCATTAAAGTTAAGAATATTTAACAAAAGTTTAAATTTGCTTACAAAAAGTATGCTTACTATACAGTTGATAATGATAATTTGCAAATAGAATAATGAATTGATAAAAGAAATGATTATAATTTCTTTCAATTTACATACAATTAAAAACTGATTGTAAGTCAAAAAGTTTATTTAATACTGAATTGGGTTGGCTCTTGAAATTTTATTATCTATATTATTATAGCAAACCTGATTGCCCTATCCATCCTCAAATTAATACTAAACATTTTTAAAGTTACATTACTAATCTCAACATTATTAAGATTCTAATCAGACATTCATGTTTTGTTTTGTTTTTGTTGTGCTTATTTTTTCTTATACTACATTAGCTGTTTCAGTTTTCAGACATTAGTATAAAATTCCATTTTGTTTTTGAATATGGTGCTTTTTTATATTTTCCTTTGTAATATTCAGTGATTGACATAACATCTATTGGTTATAATGCTTTAAACTCTAATATTAAAACAATAAAATATATTATTTTAATCACGGAGAATTGTAGTTCCAAAAAATAGGGGGAAAAAACAGTTATTGATGTAAGACTGTTCAAAATCAGTTATTAAATTCTCAGTAGGGAAACAATCAAGAATATTTTACCATGACAGGAAAAATATTTTTTAAGTCAGACTAACTTAGAAACTATAATGGATTTGAAAAATGAAGACATAAGTGAAAGATCTGATTATTGGCACCATAATATGCATAGCTTCAAATGATAAGATAGGAGACATTACCATATATAATGAAAAAATTATAGGCATAATTCCAAATGGAATATAGTTAAACATTCTTTTAAATAATTAATTATGATTTACAAATTTAATGTATAAAAAAAATGTTTGGTGTGAAAGTAAAATTAGTGATGTTCCAAAGTCTGTTTCTGACAAAGAAAATAAATAAATAGCTTTTTTTAAAAAAATTATTATTTCCATATTATTTTTCAACTTCCAATAATGCTTCTCATGTTTATAACTCTACCTCTTGTCCCAAATTTGTTGTACATGTATATATGCATGTGATGCTTCAACTGGAGAATCAGCCCTGATACTAAAACCATCAAAATAGATTATGTTTTAATATTTGTGCAAAGAAACCAAAGTACTATTATGTAAAAAAAAAAAAAAAAACCTAAATAAGCAGGGTATAAAAGCATGCAATAAAAAAAAAATGAATGCAAGAAGAGAGACCCAGAATACATTCCTATTGTTTTCAGTGTTTACGTACATAATGTGGACATTAGATTAAAACTCAAAGACTTTGATTAGATTAATCCTTTAATTTACTTGTACATATATATATATATGAAGAATGAAGTTGAATAGAATATAAAGTAAAATAACAATGTTGACATTTCTAGAACACAAAAAATTTATGAATACAAAATATAATGCAAGTATTTGCAGATGCAATAAATTATTTTGTTCACTATTCAATCGTTATCATCATCAGTGCTTTTTCTTTCACAGAAAAATTATTTAAGATATTCCAGACCATTTTCAAATTCTTTTATATGCTTGTTCATTTTGTTCTTATATTCTCATAACCATAAATCAACAACTGTATCCTCATTCCCTTTTCATCTCTCATAACATCTAATTCAATTTCTCTTCTTAATTTTTTTAATAATTGCCTATTTTTTTTATTTTCTTCTGTGCCACAGTAGTCTTAATCTTACTGATTAAATTAAACTATAATTTTCCCCAAATATAAACAAAGACCTCAAATTATTTTAAAACGACTACACTCTTCTCCATACATTCCAGGTAAAATATTTTGTATCACTAGCCCACAAAATCATTGGATTCTTTTAATTAAAAACCTACTCAATCATTACACTTCTTATTTTGTCATTTATTCCACAATAAATACTAATTTCCTAAATATTAAAAAAAGCATTTGCCTATTCTATACTTCATTTTCTCTCTTTATTATCTATTCACATAGCTAAAGTTTTGTATCTGTTTTCATAGCAAATTTGTTTAAAATATCAATCTTATGACTGTTTCAACTTCATTTTTTAGTCTTAACCTAAATGATTTTTTGTATAAAATATGCCCTCAAAATTCTTTGCATCCATTTTCAGTAGATACAATAATAGAGGAAAAGAACAACTTTTATTTCTCACTTCCATTTCATTTGAACTTCCAATTTTTGATTTCTTATTAGCATTCTAATATCTCATTATAATAAAACATCTGCTTTCCCATATGGTTTAATGACACTGTAGAATGCTGGTCTCTTAAGTTCACATTGCAGGGATCACAGTTCCAGCTCTACTATTCAATGCTCAAACTTTTTATGAAATTCTGACCAAGAAATGATTTGATGTTTTTCCTTCTAAAACACATATATACCTCTTCTTTTTTTTTCAATTATATTCTGTTAACATGTTAAATCTGAATAATTATACTATCTTTAGAAAAAGTTCCCAATTTAATCATCATCAATCAAACAGTTATATAATTCTAAATAAATGTACGTTCTTTTACTTTTAATCCTAAACTTTATTATATTCACTTCTCCGCAAGAAATTAACAAAGATTGGTACGATAACTAAAGAAACATCTGATTGTTGTTATTGGTGATTGATTTGAGTTATGACTTTTAAATGCTTTTCATAAGTGCAAAGAGCTGTTTACAGATATAGATGCATTACTGACCATCTATATATGCAATGAGGATAGCTTTATATTATTTATAAGATTAATGTTTGAGCTATTAGGAATTCACTGGAAAAAAAAAATCTTGCATGGTCGGACTGTTCTTTGTATTTTTGCTTTTTGTGGCAGTATTTAGATCAAATTATGTTTTTTTATTTATGAGTATGCAAAATTTTGTTTATTTGTTTTTTTGTAGGAAAAAAAAAACAATCAACTTTATGAAATATGTGGCTGTTTTGAAGGTTAAAAGTGACTGCATTTATGAGACACCTAAGACAAATTGTAGTTTTTGATTTTAATTATTACAATTAAATAATATTTAAAAAAATTACATAAAAATAAAATTATATATTATTTTAATATAAAAAGGCTTCTTTCAACATTTCATTGCCATTACTAATATATTTTATATATTAAAAACATTTACAGAATATTATATATAGTGACATCTAAATTTTACTTCTTAAATTTCTTTTTCTTTCCTCCTATAATTGTTATATACATTGTGAAGCAATATCATTATGCACTTATAACCATATCAAAATATTGAAAGTTATGATCCCCTACCCCATTTAATGTTATAAATAAAGACCTGTATAAAAATATTTATGTATATAATCTTTATAACCATATATATATATACATACATACATACATGTATAAATGATACTAATTTTTATGCACTAGTATGTATACACATAGTTTTACATATATAGAATATTATTTTTAATTCATCATTACTTTTAGCTGTATGACCACAATAATTTTATAGGGGTTTTTTTTTCACTATTACAGAATGTGCATAATAGTTACATGAGAAAAAGAGAGAAAAATACTGTATTTCAGAAAACCATTATATATAATGACTGTGGTCAATGAAACAAGGCTAAAAGAAATTATTTCATGTTAAATAATATGGTATTTGTTATGTATGTTTTTTTTAATTTATCAACCAAAAAGCCATAGCATAATAGACTATATTTATTCTCATTTTTATGATAATTTAATTATTATCTTCCATATTCTAATCAGCCTCTTAATATATATATGTATATTTTCTATATATACTTCATACAAAAAGGGATCTTTTTGTTGCTGTTGTTGTTATTGTCCAATATCTGAAGATTCCAAATAATAAATAAATATGTACTCTTTCAAACATATCATTTCACATTTACTACAGGTTTAAGGTGATTACACTTAATATGATAATGATTAATTTAATCATCCTAATCATTAATCTCTGTCCTTGTATGATGGGCTAAAGGCAAATATAATTTCACATTTACTACAGGTTTAAGGTGATTACACTTAATATGATAATGATTAATTTAATCATCCTAATCATTAATCTCTGTCCTTGTATGATGGGCTAAAGGCAAATTGCCTTTAGCCCATCATACAAGGACAGAGATTAATGATTAGGATGATTAAATTAATCATTATCATATTAAGGGTAATCACCTTAAACCTGTAGTAAATGTGATTTGCATGTTTTATACATTTACTAATGACAATATAATACTTATTAAATAATAGCATTTTTATTTTTTTGTTTACCGTTAACCCATATGACTGTATTGCTTCTCATGTATGTCAGAAACATCAATTTTTGACTCGATCAAGATAATGCTGTTATGGATCAGCAGTAATAACATAGAATCCTGATGAAACTCATTAAATTTGTGTTACTTTTCTTCTTGAACACAATCTTCTCATACATTCTTATGTATATTTGACAATAGGCCTTCAATTGCCTTTTTGCTGTCAAATAATACATAGCATTATCATGAATAAAGATATCCACACCACTGTTCTAATGATGATAAATACTAAAAGTAATTATTTATAGAAGAAATGTTACTCTTCAAGATAATGTTATAGTTGTGGAATCCAAATTTTGGTCTAAAACCAGTTTACCTAAACTATTTTCTAATGAAATAAATAATATTACAATAATCCAGAAAAGAGAGAAATAGTTTTGGTTTATTTGATTTTTTTGTTTTGGTTTAATGAAAATTTCTATAAATGATACAGAATAATTCACATAAATACTTGCATAGTTCTGACACACCAAAAAGATTCTTATAGCATGTTTCCATATATTTAGATTACCTTATTAATAGCATAGATAAGAGCAGTCATAAAATGATATAATCACTTCTAACATTAGAAAGAGTCCATCTGGTAAAATATTTTCAATATCTTATTAAGTCTCATACATTTTAAAATAAAGGTTGATATCCTAACTCATATCTGTTTTAATTAGTTTCTGCCCTATAATACTCTATTGTTTCTGGAAGATTGTTATCTATTTTTGTGTAAATAAAAACGATATTTGTTTTTATGAATGTTAAATTTCAAATCAGCTGAATGTTATTCAAAATGGGAATCAAAATTGCCATCTTCCAACAGTTAATGAAAAAGCAATTACTTGCTATTAAAAACAGAAAAAGATTAACAGAGCCAAATTGTTAGTGCTGCTGCCTTCAGTGATAATGCATAGTATATCAATTATAATAGGAAACTAGTCAACTTACAAAGCACTGAGCTACTCTTTCTTAGCTAAATAGGAAATCAAGTCTTGTTAGAGGTTGCATAAATATCAATGCTTATGCAACATCTAATGAATCTTGGATTCAAAAGGAAAGAAACATAAGGTTTTTATGTTAAGTATGAAGAATATAATGATAGAGTTCTAAAACTAACAAAACAGCTTTTGTAAAAAAAAAAAAAAAAGAAATGCATCAATGCTGTGAGGATGATTGTAGTAAATATAGACTGAGAATAAATAATTAGTATTAGACAATTTTTTGCTATATACAATGATTTCAAGGGTGTGGAAATGCTTAACTTAGCTAAAAGAAATGCTTCTGACCTTATCTAAAGAGAAGCTGTTTTACACGTGCTGATGCTATAAAAATAATCAAATGGTTAGTTGCTCAGGAGAACATGGGAAGTTTAATCATCTCAAGTAACAAGTTGAGTTTCAATTTGAGAATTTTTAGCCTCAATTCCATCATTCTACCACAGAGTTAGCCCACAGAGAGGAATAATGTTATTATAAATTATAGAATAAGAACAGTTTGTATAAAATTCAAATCAAGTTGATTACTAAAATTAAATAACAGTGAAGCAATTTCATTTAAATGATGAAAGTAACATAACAAAGAATCCTGTGTTGTTGTTTTTTTTGATTTGGAAACAAAGTTGATAATGTGTCTCATTATTTGAAACAGCTGAGAGTAATTGTGAAAAGCTTTAATTAAAAAAAATTGAAAATTGTTTTTAAAGTGTTTAAAACTATTTTTAAAATTGAATTTGGGCGGAGGGGTAAGGATCATTCAACCTTAAAAAGAATTCTAGCATAAAATAACTTTTAAGGAAATGATATTTTTCCGTGAAAAATATGTTAAGTCATGTGATCAAAGAACTGAGCAGCATTAATATTAAAAAGTACGTGTTTGAGATTGATAGAGATATAAGATTTCAAAATACTAATTAAACTAGTACTATTTTTAAAATACAAGCAGAAGTAATAAAATGATAAATTTTAAGTGATTGCTAATCATAGATGTATATATATATTGTACATATAAACTTCATACAATCTATGCTTGGGCACTTTATCTCCACAATATAAGATTTACAGATAAGCACATTAAATTTGCAATAATTAGTATTAGAAATTGACTCTCCAAGTCTATATGATTCTTAAAAATCTTATGAATAATATTAACCAGAATGCCCTATCAATTGTTTGTAATGATGAAGTTCATCCATTTCATTCTGATCATCTTCTACTTTACCATCAGTCTTTCAGAGTATTACACACTTTTTAATACAATCGATAATCATCAATGACCAAAATAGAGCAATTTTAATCAAACATTTGTGCTTCAAGCAAGAATTCTGGTCTAATCTGATTCATCCACATATTTTTTCCTTCTTGACTATGACAATCTTAAAGGTCTTTATCAACATATAATTCTTATCCTTTTTCGATGTCCAATACATTCATAGGGAATGTTTTTGAAAATATGCCTTTACATTTAAAATTTGATTTCCAGAATGTGCATTGCAATTCTGTCCAGTGTCTAGTAAGCAATTAATTTCTGATCTATTAGAGGCTTTATTGTTAATAAATGATTAGTAAATAGTATACCTCAATAATGTTCGTTTCATGTATAAAAAAAAAAAAATTATAAAAATGTTTTTCAATGTAATAGTAAATGGTCCATCTTAAAGTATAAAAAGCTTATTGAAGTTTGTGGCATATCTCTAAACATTGAGATGACAGATTAGATTGCATTATGGATTGGCATGCAATGATAAGTTATTATAGCAATGATAAGTTATTATAGCAATGACAAGTTTTTTCTCTGATTCATAATACTTTTAATGCCTACTTATTGCAATTATTTATCACAGGGTAACCTTTATTTTTTTTATTAACTTGTATAATTTATTGTAATGGAATATGGACTTTGCAACTAAAAAGTCCATGAATTATTGCTCTAGTTCTGTCATTTCTAATATTTGAATTTTGGTACTTAAGTACTAACCGGTAGTGAAATTTTAGTCTTTATTAAAATCATTATGATTATCTCTGAATGTTAAATATTTAATAGTTCATTTTATTTATTAACTTTCAAAGATAAGTTGTTGAAGATCTCTGAAGTATTTTTATATCTCCTATAATTTTTTATTAACTTCTAGCTACCACTAATCTATTTATGCTTTAAATATTGCCATCTTTTGCTATGTAAATAAATTGGCATTAATACAGAAAGTGGAGTTATTTACAACTTTGTTTAGAATGATTCCTTAAATCTTTGAAAATTAAATTTACTTAATTAAATAAAATGTGTCATCAAATATTTAGCAGTCGTAAATAATAAGTAGACTCAAATTTCACTGCCAGACTCATTTGATTATTTATTCATTCATTTGTTTATCTAAATAAGAACAAGCATTTTGCAAACCCACATGATTTTTTAAATGATTTTATGAAAGTTAGGAAACTGATTTGCTTTTTTGTTAGTTAATTTGTTAAGTTGTGATCTTTTTCAAGTGAGAATGAAATTTTAAAATCAAGGTTTAATCTATTTAAATTCAATAGAATTGTTTGAAATTTGATATATAACTAAGTTATACCAGCCTAAACACTTATCTTTTCAAGAGATCAATTAGTTTCTTAAATATAGAACAGAGGTTGGGAAAATATTAAAAATATTCAATAATTTCACATATCGCAGTTAACAATTATTCTTAGAACTTTGATTTGCTGTAAATAATGTTCTAAGAGGGCAGGATAAATATTTTTTTCTTTCAATTTAATAACATTTTTTTAACCATTTTACACTTTTAAATATGTACATAATTATATATGTATAATAAATCAGTAACTAAGTTTTCTATTTGAAATTGTGAGTTTTTATTTTTTATTTTAAAACAGTTGTTTTAAAAAAAGCTAAAAAAGAAAACTCACCATCATTATTCTTTAGCTTTTTTAAAATTAAAAAAAAAAAAAACTGTTTAACAATTTTAAATAGAAAATTTAGATACTGATTTATTATACATATACTTAGGGTAATATATACATTAAGAATATATATTAACTTATTGCAGAAATATTTAATGACATATATACATTATACGTGTGATATTTTATTTAAAGTAAAATATGTACTAAATGAAGTTTATTTACAATACATACACATGTATTATTATGTACACATACTAAATATGATATAAACGTAAGTGGTATATATTTTAACTTATAACAGAAATATCTAGTGATATATATGTATCAATTTAAAGTATAATATAGTTTTACATTTTCATTTATTGTGCCAATAGTAAAAGCATAAAAATAATAGTGATAAAAAATATTATATGTTAAATGCTTTTATTAACTATGTCCTAAAAAGAAATAAAGTAATTGTTTCTTCAACCACAATTGGCATTTTAAAATTTAACTTGAAATAAAGCATGGGGGGATATCCAGAAATTAAATCAATAACAAGGGCTTAATTACTTTTTGCCTCCTCCCCTTTGCATTTATTTCAAGTTAAATTTTAAAACTCCAATTATGGTTAAAGAAACAATTATTTTATTTCTTTTTAGTGCATCGTCAAAAAAAGCATTTCATAATTATATCAGCATATTAAATCTCTATTAAATTTTTGTTTAATTTTTATTTTCTAATAATAAATACCCTATTGCAACAATTCTGTAAAACCAGCAACAATTTTATTTAAAATAATTTATACTAAATACTATGCTTATAAAATTCCTATTTTAATAGTGCTGTCTGATTTCTAATGAGCAATATGCTACAGTTCAAAAAAGATTGTCCATGCATGATCTAAAACTTTGATCATATTGCTAAAAATAATAATCACACCAAACAGAAAAGGCTCAGTCTGGACTTTAAAAGACTATATGAAATTTATTTTTATATAAAACTTTTATTAATGACAATATTATGTGAATTAATATACAATATGTAAAATAAGTTTTATATAACTAAATATATTTAATGTGAATAAATATACACAAAAGATATTGTGCACCAAAATAATGTAATTACAATAATTAAATTATGATACTTTCAGGAAGAGTTTTAGTTATCTTCACTCTATCCAGAAGTCACTTTACAAACCTAAATCTCAAATATGTTATTCAGTCTTCATATTTTTTGCATTATTATAAATAATAAGCATTGATAAATATATATTTAGATGTTAATGTAATTCTCAAGCCAAGCTTTAACAACTGCTTAATCGTAAAATTATTAAATTTTATATACTATATTTTTGAAATATAATTTTAAATTTATTTAAAGATTAAATCTGGAAGAAAATGAATATTCACACATGTGCTTCTCATTTGATATATTAAATTTATATACACTCACCCATCAATAAGTATTTAAAAGCATAAGTGAATTGTTTATGCTTAGATCTTATTCATATATAAACCAACATCTATTGACCATACTTAAATCAAGACTTAATCTTATTAGGAGCCTGATATTTTAAATACCTATGACTTTAAATTATATTAGTCTGACATATGTAAATAAATAATTTAGTGATTTATATATATTGTAACAGTCAGAATCGTCTATCTCGCTAACGCACTGCAGAATTCAAACCCCAGACACGAAACTGAACATTCTAGGAGGGGTTGCCTTCTAGATATACTAAGTTCGAATCTAAAGTCCAAATTTCACAGCGCCATCTACGGGATGACGCATCTGATGCCACTACTAGTATAACCTTTGACCGGTGCCTGGGGTCAGGGAGAAACAAAAGACTCTATACTAAAAGAAGTTTGGGTGGCTAATTAACGTCTATGGATTTACAAAAGAAATGCAGAAAATATATATATATAGACTGAGACAGTGATAGGAATCAAATAAAATAAGAGATCAAATTTAATTTTAAATAATTTCACACAATTTATTTATATAAATATAATGCCACTGTCTGCTTATATAAGACAGGGACGCGTATTAGATAATTGTGGGCATTATATTTCAATAAATGACAAAAAGGTTTTAAAACAAAGTGATATATTCTATTCCTCGGGCTAATAGTATTACAATAATGTGCTTGACGAGATAGGAACATGTGCGAGGTGCTTTGAGCAATTATACAAGTTTAAGAAAATATTTGGAAAATTAAGTGTTCTAAAATATTTATTGATTTCGAGAATAGCACGGACTAAAGCTTACTAAGCAACAACGTGGGAATGTGATCAAAGCATTTATTTGATAATAATATTAATAGAGTTGCATTGGGAGGTCAGTATTGCTGATAATGAATTTATTAAAGTTGGAGGGTGTGACACGTTTAAGTCACGGATGCTTTGTAAAATAAATATAAAATAAAACAATATTGAAGATCCGGAATAATTACGGAGGGCATCTCGCCGCTAACCCGTAGGAAAGTATTCTATGAACAGCCGAAATTTAGTGACTGTGTGACGATTGCATTTAATTCCCAGGGTGTCATTTGGGACACCCTCTGCCTGGAAACTTGCAATAAGCGAAAAGAACGGACTTTGCCGTGTAAAGAATCCTTGGAAAAATAAACAAAGCGGTCTCAACAACCAATTCATTTACCAGCAATATGAGACGAGTGTATATAAAACATACTGAATGGGTTTTGCTTGGATTAAGAGAAATGCCCAGTCAAATTCCCCGAAATTCATTTAAAAGGGTCCGCACATTCTCGACGTCAATGATGAACTTTGTAATTAAAGTAGAACACGGTAACTAAAATAGGAAAATGCATGCTTGAGGGTTTGAAAAGTAAGTATAGATTGATATACGCAATCATGCATTAAGGGACACATTTAATCATTGACCTCGCACATACTCTTATATTAGATTAAAATCAATAACATGTAGATTTTAAACTATGTGATTATATTATATTAAAGAAAAGAATCGCCCTCGAATGAGTGATTTGCAAGATAATAAAATTGGAAAATTATAAATTTAAAATATGCCTTAATAGCGGCGTCTTACTTTCAATAAAGGGAATAGTTCACTCGGTCAAAGACGATTCTGACACATTATCATAATAAAATAAAAGAAAGCTTTATAAATAGAAAATATTAACCCAAGGATAGAGAGCAAAATGTTGAGTATATTTAAACACATTAAAGAAATACATAATGAAGTTATGTGAAATATAAGGAAAACAATTTTAAATAGCTATAGCATGTTAGTTATCACAAGAGCTCTTGGGTTAATTTAGGTTACCTCTGGAGAAGCATTTGCAGGTAGATGTTCGGCAGGTTTTATAATTCAGCAGCAAAATCTGGAATGTTCATATTTTTGCAGCAGCAGCAGTTCCGGGGTTTCTTATGTGATAGCTTTCGATGGTATGGAGCAGCGGCTGGCTATTCCGAGGGGACATAGCCATCTTAACGCCTCTACTCTGACATGTCAAGGTTAGCAAATTATTAGAATAGAACACAGAATGATTTCTCTTAGACACATTAGAATAAAAAACAACTAACTGGAGAACAAAAGAAAAACCTCCTTTTTATAGTAGAATTTAACAATAGAACTGCCCTGGAGCATTACAAAAATATCGGACTTATCAGCTGTAATTAAATCATCGGAATGTCTAAAGGAATTCAACATTAATTAATTTCTTTTGTTAATTTCCCTGTCGACATTCGAATTACAAACTAGATTTAGTTAAAATTTACTTTTATTAATTAAAGAAAACCTTAAGTGGACATCTGCTGTTTTTAGATAAACTTATACAACATTTACTAATTAAACCCTCATTTATTTTAACAGAAATATTTGGAATAACTTTTATTAAATTAAAGAAAATGATTTTACTTTTTAAATTGCAATATTTGAATCTATTTACTAAACGAATATTTACTAAATGAATTTTATTTTAAATCAAAATATATTACGACGGTAATATATTTGTAAATAGATTCAAACAAAATAACTTTAACAATTTATAATTTTGATATGTTTTAAAATGGATATCATAGTGTGTGCGCAATTACGACTTATATAACTTATTTTTTTATAAATGTAAATTATGTGAACAAATACATAATTCATAATATTTTATTTTATTTGGGAATAAGTTATATATATAATACGAGCATTGTGCTCGTGGTTTAAAATTAGGCGGGATTTTCGGTATATAAGTGTATTGCAGACACACTACGATAGATTGGGGTTCAAACTAAGGTATGAGGGTAGAAAGTAGGTGAGAAAAGGTGAAACGAAGATCTGCAAAGCAGACCTTACTGTTTCAATATGTGTGTAAATCTTGTGGACTGAAATGAATCTTCACACACATGCCATTGGGTTGATAATTTAAATTTACATGCAGAGTGCATATGAAAAATTCTTTCCTTTCCCAAGATTTACATATACACCTTTACCCGCTTAGCTAAGACAATTGGTCCCCCAAAATTCATTATAAAGCAAGAATATCATGTGCAGAATAAGCATTTATAATGGTTGTCTATGGGAAAAAATTGACCAGTTACTCCAGCTAAAAAATTATACTATAAGTTGGGAATATTATGTTAAAAAAATAATTATCAAGAATATATAAAAATTTAAAAAACCCTTAACATACATTATAAGCTTATGTAAACAGTGCTGAATATATTATGCATATATTCATTTAAAATATGTATTTATGTATGTATGCTAATGCAACTTAAATCTATGTAAAAAAAATCCACATAGTTTAAAGCTTTTACTTCCTGTGATCCATTCACCCACTAATCATTGTTATACAATTTAGTTTCCAAGCTCAAAGATTTTCTTGATGTTTTCATGGTCATATTAGTAAACAGAATCTCTATAATAAAATAAAAAAGTTTCATATCATTAAATAGAAAAATGCAGTTTTCATTATCCAAAAAGTACAGCAAAGTAGACCAAGAAAGTGAAACAATTTTTTTTGCGTTCTTTTTCACAATATTATGCTGGAAAAAAAATCCATACTGTGGCATATCCAAATTACATTTATTTATAGTAGAATTAATAATTTTTATTAGTCATTCATTAGACTAGAGATTATTTCTCTAGTGTAGTTTTCATTACATTATTCTCATGCAAGGTATAGTCTAATTCCTATCTTCTCCACAAGATGTTAAAAGCAGATAGAAACAAGTCCCTATCTTGCATGAGAATGGTGTAGTAAAATTACACTATAGAAATATTATTCAATATACAGTATAAGTTTTATTATTATATTTAACAAATGCCTTCCTATTCTAAATTAACTAAATCATTTAACAAACGCTATAGAGAAGTTTAATCTGTAATGTTTTTGAAGATTATGATTTACTCAACCAAAAGTCTTAGATAGATCAAAGTAAATAGCATCCAATCTATATCTTCTCTAGAATGAGCAATATGATCAAAACAGTAATGAAATTAGTTCAATAGACTTGTATGACATATAATAATAATTCAATTCATTTTATCGCAATATTATGTTACAAGTATTTAAAAGCTCTCGTCATGAATAATCTTATATGAAAAATTTATATAGTACGATTTTAAAATAAATTTTTAAAAAATAAATAAACAATAGTAATAATAATATCAATAGTAATAAATTAAAAATAAAATATATAGTCCAAATAATTAAAGAAACATATACAAATATAAAATTAAAATATATATATAACAATATTAACATTTACTGTGTAACCAACATCATAAACTATTTTAGAAAGCCACATGTGAAATATATTAAATAATTAAGAACCAGGATTTAAAAAACACTGTCTCCTATTAGATTTCTTGAAAAAAAATAATAAAGCCAATTAAAATTTATTTGAAAGACAAGTGTTAAAAATACAAACCCTAAGATAAAAAATAAAAAAATTGTCTTCAATAAAGAATACTTCTACATTGATATATATAATAGCCTTTGAATATATATGAGAAAAAAAAAAGTATTGAGATGTACCAAAGATAATATATAATGATAACATGTGTGTGGAGATTTATCAAAAATAATATATGTGCATGCATTGAAATACTGTAATGCTTTTTACTGGGTTTTTCATTTGTGTAATATTCTACATGAAAAAAAAAAAATCAATTTATAATTTTAATTGCTGAAAATTCATTTTTTAGTAATATCCTGAAAAGCTTTGATTTAAAATTTTCTTCTAAATTACACAAATAGTGACATAATCATAATGATTAAAAGTGTTTGCAATTTCATGAAATAAAAATTTTATAGACTATGATCTTACAAATAAAATTCTCTCACAATGTACAACTTTGTAAATAAAGACAGTAATTTAAAGAGCAGTGTTCATTTTCATTATGATTATATGACATATTTATATTCAGATATGGTATAATATTTTCTATAGTTACAGAGTGTAATTGTTATCTTATATATTTAAAAGAAATACTGCACCAATAACTAAAATATGAAAATATTTAAGCTATCAAAAACAAATTTTGACATCATCTACCAATAGACAAGACCACAATTAATACGGATATATACCAACTGAATAAATGGAAATAATCAGATATTTCATCTCTTGAAAAAATAAAGGTCCATTGATTGTAACTCAACTCAGTTATTTCACCTGATTGACATCTATCTATATAACTATCTGAGTGACAAACCATTTGATTATTTATATAACTGAAATAGAAATTTAATATCTTCCTAATATATGTTTGAAATTATATATTATTTGACTATATTTATAATTCATCATTATATTCTTGGTATTATTTAATTAATTATTGAAATTAAACAATATATGATTATATGTGACTTGGGATGCCTAAAAAGTAGATGGCCAGGTGATAATCATGTCATTAAGAACTAATTAAATTTTATGATGTAACTCTAAAAATAAAAAGCTCAAATAAATTTCTCTTCTATGGATTGCATATTCAATCTGCTTTTAGATAAAGAACTTACATAAATTGTTATTCATTAAATAATTAAAATAATAATAATAAAATGTAAATAAAGGTAAAATTATAGGCTTCCTCCCATATTTGTTTGTTTGTTTTGAGTTCAGTGCACTGACCCTTTTCTAACCATTTCTGTTTATCTTGGAAGCTTTATCCACCAATTATAAAAATAATTTGATATCCATTTAATAACTAAGTTGAAACAGCTAGTTAGTTAAATATGAGGCAGCTATAAATATGCTTAGAAAATTTTTAGGTACTTAAAAAATCTCAATTCATGAACATGATATGATAATGTACAAACTGCTAAACCATGAGAAAAAAATACAATGAAATTGTGATTTATTTGTTAAAAGAAATAGCTTGCTTGATTGTGTTTTTAATTATGTATTAAGAAATAGATTTGATTATAGCTTAAACATTCTTCTAGATTAAAGATACAGTAAAGATGGCCACAGACTCATCAACCATAGAAATTACAATTTTTTCAACTATTGAAAAGTCATATATTGCAATTATATTTTATTTTTACATTCAGTGCTCTGAATGACTAGTTTATAATTAAATTGGTCATAAGCTGTGTACTTTTTATCTGAAAAAATATCATAGCTCACTTAGCCTAGATGTGAATATCATATTGCAGGTTTTATAAATTATCTATCACCATCATCATCAACCATTATCAATCCACTGCCGGATGAAGGTCTCTCCAAGTTCAATCCATTTTTTCCTATCTTTAGCTTCCCTCTCCATCCATCTCACATGTAGTCTCTTTCTGGGTCTTTTACAATCTCTTGTAATCCAGTTTAAAATTTCAATTGACCATCTATTATCATCTCTTCTAGCAATATGTCCAGCCCAACTCCACTTCAGTCTTTTAATTTTTCCAATGAGGTCAATAACACCTGTTTATTCTCTTACCCATACCTTGCATTTTCGATCTCTTCTTGTTACTCCCAACATGCATCCCTCCATACTTCTTTGAGTAGTCTGAAGTCTCTGTATTGCTCTTCTATTAAGTGTCCAAGTCTCAGATCCATAAGTAAGAACTGGAAAACACATTTATTAAAAACTTTCCTTTTCAAAAACATAGGCTTTGATCAGAGTAAACAACATTTTAAAATTGTTATGGGAGACTTTAATGCTAGAATTGGTAAACAAATGAAAGATGAAAATGCTGTAGGTAATTTTGGTTATGGTAATAGAAATGAGAGAGGACATAGGTTTGTGTAGTTTGCAGAAAAAGAAAAACTTTATATTATGAATTCTTTTTTTGAGAAAAATGTTAAAAGGAAATGGACGTGGAAGCATCCAAATGAAGGTACAGCAGAATTGGATTATATTTTGACTAACAGAAAATACATATTTCAAGATTGTAATGTTCCTAATAAATTTAACACAGGAAGCGATCATCGATTAGTAAGATGTAAGCTACATGTTAATGCAAAACTAGAGAGACAAAAATTATTAAGAAAAACAATATTTACAGTTGATATTCCTAATCTTCAGAAACATTCTAATGAATTTAAATTAGAACTTATAAATCGGTTTCAAGTATTAGTAAATTTTGAAGATGATTCAGATTTGAGCGACACTAATAGGAAAATAACTTATACACTTTTAAAAACTGCAACAAAGATAGCTGGTAAAAAGCAGCAATTGACCAATAAAATTTCTACTGAGACTAGCTAAAATTTATAAAGAAAAGAAGGAATATGAGGATATACAACAATGATGCATTAAAAAAGATTGAATATCTCGAATTTTGTAAAATGGTGTGGAAAAGAGTTGAAAATGATATAAGAAAATATAATTGTGAACTAGCAAGGAAAGATGTAGAAGAGAATAAAAGTCTAAAAAGTGTAAGACAACATTTTGGTATTGGTAGGAAATTTATATCTGCAATAAGAAAAAAAAGATGGTATTATTACTAGAAAGAGAGATGACATCATGAAATGTGCATAAGACTTCTATCAAGAATTATATAGTAATAAAGAACAAGTGCCTCCTATACCTATTGTAGCTTCCAAATTGCCCAGAATTTTGAATGAGGGAGTGAGACATGCAATTAAATTTATGAAGAAAGGAAAGGCTCCAGGTAATGATGGAATTATAATTGATATATTAAAAGAAGCAGGTGAAGAAATATAAATTTTTTTAGCAAAGTTATATACCAAATGTCTAAGTGATAAAGATGTACCAGATGATTGGAAGAATGCAGTATTAATATTAATATTTAAAAAGGGTGATAAAGAAGATATTAGAAATTACAGACCTATCAGTCTTTTATCAGTTTTATACAAAATTTTTACTAAGATAATTACAACTCGTCTACAGAAAACACTGGATTTCCACCAACCAAGAGAAATTATCTATATTAATTTATAAATCATGTTTTATATGTGAAATGATGGAGCAAATATGCAATATAATGTTTGGATTACTTGTGAGCTTTCCACTTATATTTTTATGATATAAGTCACAACTCTTTTCTATAATTTTGTTCATTTATTAGTACATATTAGTTGTTTGTTTGTTTTTTCTATTAATTTCTGAATTGGGTAATAAACTACTGGCAAACTAATATCAACGATGATTAAGTATTATCACCTGGTTGCATTTAAGATTTCACATTGTTTGTAAATAATAAGCAGTGAGTTAAATGTGAAGATGTTTAAATCAAAATACTTTAGACTGGCTTACATATATATAAATTTAAGTAAAGACAAAAGTGGAACCATCTTTTTTTTCTTATAAAATCTCTGTCTTGTGTGTGCGACTTGAAAGTTCCCTACACAGTCATCATTACATCTGATTGGCTGTCATATAAGCATTCTAAAAGCGCATAGGAGAGGTTTCTGCCTTTCACTTTAATTACTAACTGCTTGCGCTTAATAAATAAAAAAATAACAATAATAATATTTACAACTTCAGACAGAAAATTTAACATTCATTGTATTCATTTCTGAATTATTAGGTCACAGACAGAATCCTCTTAGAAATAAAAAGATACTTTATTAGTCAATAATTAGTCTAGAAATTATCCACTTAATGAATAATATTTCTGTAATTTAATTTTTACTACACCAGGTTGTGGTTTGGGTCAATTAATGAGTGCAGATTCAGCATGAAATGTGCATCTTGGGAATCATACTTTTTTTCATATCTTTTGTCATGTTTACGATTACACCCCTCCACAAGGTGTTAAAAGCAGATAGAAACCAGTCTCTATCTTGAGTGAGAATGGTATAGTGAAAATTACATTACAGAAATATTATTCATTAAGTAAACTAACTGTCTTGATTGTAATTGTCTCACATCTCTGACAATCTACAACGGTAATTCCATACCCTAGATGGATTTAGAAAAGTAAAAAATACAATAGTGAAAAACTAAACCCTGTACTGTATATCTACAAATTTCGAAATCATACATAAATTTCCTTATTTATTAACTATCTACTTAAATTATCAATTAAATAGTAAAAAAATAAATAAATAAATAAAAAAATCGCTGAATGCATTTATTCTTACAAAGTTTTTGGCCTTTAAAAGATTATTTAAAACTTTGTAAGTTATTGTTTTCTTTACAATATTAATAGGTTACAATAATCTTATTTAATGGCAATATATTAGCAGTAGCAGAAATGAGATTAAGTAATTAAGAGTTAATTCATTAGACCAATCAAAGCATGTTGAAGATAATTTACACGCTACTCTTTTTTTCTTTTAAATTTTTAAAAATAGCGAGTTAGCACTGACCAATGAGTGCCCTAAAGAGATATCTAATCAATGAACCATAAGTCCTGTCTTGGCAGGTCAAGACTGCTCCAGAGTAACTGACCGCTCCTGGGAGGTCAGTTTAATAACAACTGTCTATTGTCTAGATAATACTTACTGTTATTATGCTACTTGATGATTAGGTTTCTAAAAATCTTTTTTAATATATATTAAATTACATGTGTCTACTGTATTTGCGCTTAAGAGTTCAAAACTAAGTGGGCATCATTGAGAGACAAGTATTAATACTAAATATAAAAACTCTCTGGCAGAAATCACCAAACAATCTTCAAACAACATGCTTGTGTGCATTCAAAACAGTTTATATAACAAAAAAGTAATATCAAAACTTAGCTAACTCATTTTATAAATTTAAATTATGTAATATTTGAGCTGTATGATTTCTATTATTTTGAATTACAAGTCGTATCTAATATTTATTTATAAAAGACTTTGCAACACAGTGCCTATGCATCATTTGCCATGTGCTATGACTGAGTTTAAATCCAGTGCAGATAAACTTGAAAATTGTATCAAATTCTAAACAGGTTTACAATTTTTTTTTCATATAGATAGCCGTGCAAAAAATCCTATTAAATCATGCAATATTAGTCAGAAAATAATAAAATGGTTTGTTGCTTTAGAAGTTATATGATGTTTGATTATTAGAAGTCATAAATTTAAATTTGATCTAAGATCCTTTAATTCTTTAGCTTATCATTCTAACAATGTATTAAATCACACTGGGCATTATTATAATTGCTATAATTTATTCTTAGCTGAACAATAAAATTGAGTGTTATACTCTCTAGCTGTCTCACTTTAAATCATTATGACAGAGATCTTTGCACTGTAAAAGATTAATTGAATAGTCTTGCTTATATATACATAAAAATAAAAAAAAATCAATTCAATTGATACTTAAAATAACTCAATATAAAAAGCATAGAAAGTTATACAAAGTTTATAATGCAACTCTAAAATTGAGATGCTAGAATAAACCATGTTAAAATGGAAGGAAATTGTTAATGATGGTGATCAAATAAAGTGGCACATAATAACAACTAATAATGTTTAAGATTTATTGCTTGATAACAATAATCTATGGTCTAGTTATTTATCCAGTCTTTATACAGATGGTATAAGCTACATATACAATCACATAGTAAGTTGAAACAAAAATTGGATAATTAAAATTGGCATGTGCAATATGCTATTATTAATCTTGATCAAGTTGTGAATCTCAAAATTAAATGTTTCCCTCTTTAATTAAATCAATATTGGATAACATAGTATAACCAAATTTTCTCAGCAGTAGATATCACTTCCCTTGTATTTCACAGGATTTTGTAAACTGTATTATGACAAATATGTAAATAAAAAAAATTATAAAAAACTGAAAAGGTTTAAGTTCTGCTTATTCTTAAGAAAAAATATAATGATTGAAGATCAACTAAATATTTAATAAATATATAAAATATGAGTGATTTTTGGACCATGTGTTGTCAAATAGTTTCCATAATTAAATTGTAATAATTATGCATCAATATAACTGCTTCTTGCATAGAGAACAAAAAAATTAATAATTATTTAAAACCTTAAACGCATTTTCCATGCAGAGTCAGAAAAAGAAATACAAATTATTTTTTTAATATTTATCTTTTAAAAAATGTGTTCTGCATTGAAATTGAATCTAAGGCTTTAAATAACAAGCATTTTAAAAAAAATTTCACCATACAAGAAAGATTTGATTATTAATGCAAAAAAATATTAAGCATTAATAATAAATTTAAAGTTTAATTTACATTACATTCTTACAAAAATCCATAAGTAGTGACCCCAGTTTTTGGTAACTGGATTGAACATTATTCAAAACTACATTCAATGGATAAAACAGAAAAATGACATTTAGATCAAAGACAATCAATCTTACTGAATACTTGGATTAGATATTGGTTTACAAAAAATAATTTTTTTATGCTATTAACAAATTATCAAAATCAAAAAAAAACTTGAAATTTTTTAAAAAAAGTTTTCTTCCACATTATTATTCACTTCTTATGCAATATTTGACAGAATATCATCTTTTTAGATAGGTGCTACAAAAATACAAATAATTATAATAACTGAAATTTTAAACCACTAAACATCACATGATCACCATCTCATGCTAGCACATAACTGTTAGTAAACAGGCAAATACTCTCCATATAGTAGTGCTACCTTGTGCTAACCAGAGTAATCAATGGATGCCAGAAGGCTTATGCATAAAATCCCTAGCTAGTGCCTACTCATCCAAGAAACTAGTCTGGGGATATTGGATGAGTAGGCATTAGATAGGGATTTTATGCAGAAGTCTTCTGGCATCCATTGATTACTCTGGTTAGCACAAGGTGGCACTACTATATAGAAAGTTTTTGCCTATTTAACTATGAGATTTGTTAAAAAAATTCAAAAAGATCACTGATTAGGTAGTTCCCAAGACATTATGAATTCTAAAATAAGCATTTTATCATAACATTATTGTCACACTTAGATAATTTCAAGAGTAAAACAATGAAAAATTGCATTCGTCAATCTGGCAAAAAAGTTTTGGTACTGTAATTACAAATGACTTTCTTCAAAATACTACAAAACATCAGATGTTTTACATAATTTCTCAGACTAATTAACTTTTCATGAAAATATAAATGCTAATATCCAGTGCATAAAGAATTTTGATTCCAGAAATGTTTTTTTATGAAAATGTTAAATTTTATAAAACTATTTTGTTTTTGTTTTTAATGAAGAGATAAAATAAATTATTTGAATAATGGAAGAAACATATTGATGAGAAAGATAAAAAAGATTGTTTTGTTTTTTTTTTTCTTGATTTTTAATAATAAAGAATATGACAAAATTAGAACTGATAAATAGCAGATATTAAAATGGGATAAAAGAAAAAAGAATATATATATATTACTAATAAATTTAAAGAGAATAAATAGAAATTAATGAGCTTGTACCAATAGGAAAAGATATTGGATGAAATGTTTAACTTAAACAATATCATTCCTGATGCATGTGCACTTTTATGCACAGATATTTTTGATTTTAACTAAAGAAAAGCCATTTTGTATTTAATTTAATAATTTAATGTAAACAAGTTGGTGGCTAACTCTGCTTTTAACAAAAAGTCAAACAATAACAAACTACATAAGAACTTGTGAATAGTCCCAAAATGATTATTCAATGTTTAAATAGAATTGTTTTTAGAATGGAGAAAGAGAAGTCATTGTTATTTAATAAATAAATAAATAATTGGATATTAACATGATGGTTGAGCACTTGAATGGAAAATTGTGCACAATGAAATCTTTCATTTGATTGAAGTGAGATTTTATTTTTTTTTATTTTACATTATTCAATTGAAAATACATTCTTAAACTTTTACTTCTGAATCCAGCACTCCACAACAATGAAATCTAATTGCGATGCTGTGATGTGATGTGATGCACTGTGACTTCTCCTTATACAGAGTCAGACATCTCTCAGCAATTACACGAATAATTACTAAACGTTGAGCACTACCTGTTATGCAGCAATCAAACTCAGATAAATGAATAAAAATGGCTATTGGATAATTTTACCAACATACCCTTCAAAGAACAAAGTGTATCAGATTTTCGTAGAGTTTATAGAATAAGGCACACAGCTTTAAGATTATTATTTTTAAATTATATTAACTCTTCTTTTAAAAAACATTGTAAATAGTGATTAGTTATTTATTTTTACATTACTAAATCTTTCCTTAAAATGCTCTCATTAATAGTAAGTCAAGTGATGTTTGTTTTAATACGGACTGCTGTTCTTTTCCGTTTTTTAAATTTTTGAATTATACTAACTAAAAC
The DNA here is from genome assembly GCA_028023455.1 of Epiperipatus broadwayi. Classification (NCBI taxonomy): domain Eukaryota; kingdom Metazoa; phylum Onychophora; class Udeonychophora; order Euonychophora; family Peripatidae; genus Epiperipatus; species Epiperipatus broadwayi. The sequence continues at coordinate 947,096 of JAQFVV010006225.1, read as the reverse complement.
TATTGAGATTTTATTAAAACATGATTATGTTTTTAAATGTTATCTTTTTGTTTTATAACTGTCTTGTTATTTTTCAGAAGTTTAAAACAATGCTTTCATTATTCTCATTGACGGATTAAAAATTTGTCAGATTTGAAGCCAATTAATAGTTTGCAATAAGAATTTTCAAAAAAAAAAAAAAAAGTTAAAAATGTGTGTTAAGTATTAAGATACTTTCAAATTTTAAAAGATATTATTTAATCAACCCATTCCAACTAGTATCACTGACAAAAATATTCGAGAAACTGTTGCTTTCAAATACTGTCCCATTTGCAAACACTGAGATGTTTCTAAAATTTTGACATTCCATTACATGAGCTTTTCTTTAAAAAAATTATCTAGTTCAGCTATTCATAGATCACAAAAAGCACCAGGCAACCCTTTCAAATACTGCCTGATGATTGTGATGCTAAAAATATTTAATTAATACAAGAGATAACTTTGCTATTCTGGATAATTTAGTATTGCCAACACTGTGATAATATTTTACAGAGACTATGATGTCATTAACGAAACAGTAAGCATGTCACAAAGTAACTACTAGTGCTAAATGTTTTGAGGAGTATCAAATGTTATTGCACCCATTTATACAATACTGACAAAATAAATATCTGAAAAGAGATGAAGTTCATTTAAAAATTTTAAAGTATTCATTCTGCTTCAATTCAAAAACTAGCAAAATGACTGCTTCTGTTTCCAGAATGTAATAGAAAGCATATTTGAAGAGTTTAACAAACATTGGTCAAATATAATCAGAAGAATCTCATAAATAAAATTATTTCATCTATTACCATGTTCATAATTTATGTTACAAACCTGTGCAGATAAACTTATTACATTACTTTAGAACACAGATAAGCTTAGACTTTTTCTTTCAAGTATTTGTTCCATATCCAAGCTAATTGTCAACCAGCCATTGATCAATAAGTGAGTATGTAATTATTATTAGGTAGAAAATAAGATCCCAAATTATTCTGCTTTAGTTAAATGGGTGTTAATGCATGAACTAAAAATAAAAAATATAATTGTAATATGATGCAACTTTCAATACTGGTGGAGAAGTGTCATATCATTATGAAGAATGATTCCATAACTTATTTTCCAAATGAAAAAGTCAACACTAGAAATAAAATTAACAGTTATTATTTATTTATATATAAATGTTTAATGGTTTTAACATAGCAATTAAAAACTAGATGTATCCATCCAAGAATCAATCCAGAATTTAAACTACCAAATTTGACTTTTCTAACAAAAAAAAAAGATTATTATTACAGTTACAAAACTTTGTTTCTTTCAACAATTTTTAGTATGAAACTTGAGTGAAACACTTTGGGATAGTAAGCATAATAATGACATTAAAGTTAATTCCTTAACAATTCCATAATAGCATGTTTCATATTAATTGAGATTGAATTTTCTCAATGGGTGAGAATTGCTTGATTTTTTTTCCTAAGAATATGTAAAAAGTATGACTCGTTTCATTGGCAAATTATTACAATAATAGCAACTTTCTCCATACAATAGTACCATCTAGTGCAAGCTAAAGTAATCATTAGATGTCAGAAGATTTATGCATTTAAATTCCTATATAGTTGCTTACTCATCGATTATCCCCAAGTCTAGTTTCCCACTTATGGCTTCCTTGGATCTGATAGAAATCTTTGGATCTAATGTATCCCTCTTGCTGCTACCTTTTACCTTTTTAGTTAACTATAAAGCAATGAGTTTAAACTGAAAATAATGTTTTCAATGTTTTCCTGAAGGTTTGTGATGATGGTATGTTAGTTATATTTATATATTGGACTATTTCCATCATCTAATAGTAAGTATTGTATGTCTTTACCCCATAAATCAACCTAGGGTGACTAAACATAATGTATGGAAACCACTAATCAACTTTGCACTTATGAAAAAGTGGACAAATCAGGAGAAAATTCATAGATAAGTATATGAAATTTCTACTGGCTGTTGCTTTTGGCAGGATAACTTAGTTGGTTAGAATGTTATCTTTAAATTCAATATTCAAGAATCTAAGGTTCCAAGTTCAATTCCCATGCTAGTACTGACACTGATCAGGCCAATAACACCTGAAGAAGAGAGAATAATACCTCTCAAAACATTGTGCATATACTAACCTGTGTGTTGTTACTAATAGTTGAATGTAATTGGAATATTTAAATAAAGTTATTTTTTTCTAAAGACATTCAATATTTAATATTAGATTATGGAAGTAATCCAATATATAAATACAATAATATTTTCAATCTGTTAGTATAGTCATAAGTTCAATATCTATATATTTTGATGTCTTTGTTTTTTTTATAACCACAATCACCAACATTCTTCGGTTAGGATTGATATTAAACTATTAAAATATCCTTTGGCTAAGATTAGCATTAAACCATTACAACAACATTAAATGTTTTAATGGTTTAGTTTATGGTGACCATGATTATAAAAAAAACAATGACACCAAAATATATAGATATTGAACTGGCTTCAGATTTGTATGACTATACAGCAAATTATCTTTGATAGAAAACATTATTGTGTTTTCAATTTGGATTCATTGCTTTATATTTAACTAAAAAGATAAAAGATAGCTGCTGCAGTTACATCCAAAAATATAAGTGCATTGCTCCCAGATTCTAGACTCTTCATTGATGTAAGCCATAAGCTCTGGTGACATTGGATAAATAGACACTAGATAGAAATTTAAATGCACAAACCTAGCATCTATTGATTACTATAGCTTACACTAAATGGTACTATTTTATGAAGAAAATTGCTATTATTGTAATAGCTGGTATATGCAAAAGAAATAGTGGTCATAAGATGTTTTAATAGTAAATTACTCTGATGAAAACCAAACAAAGAAGAAAAACCTGAAAATTGGAATGAAACTCTAATGTCAAATCACCAAGAACTAAACTAATTATTTATACATGTACAGAATTAACAGATCTTGGAGTCAGTGTGCATAATAGTAGAACTGCTATTAAAAGATTGTCAAGAAATAACATTAACACAGACCAGCATTATAAAAAGAATTAGTAATAAAATATGAGGAATACATAATATACAATGATGAAGACATTTGAAAGTGTTTGATAAGTTGGATCAATTGATGAAGCTAGTTCAGCAGAAAGGCATTTTGGGGATTATTTTCCTCTTTCCAATGTCTTTATTCATTTGTTTGAAAGAGAATAATATTGAGCAGTAAATTTAGAAATATGCACATTAATATACAAATGTGTGGGGAAAAATGCAATGTGTGACTGAAAATTAGAATAATAGATATATTAACCTTTAATTGAATTTAAAATCTATATCTTAACTAATATTAATATAATAATCTCTAGAATAATCAACAATTATTAATAAAAATTAATGAATTTATTCCAAAAGATAGTAAATCATCATTAAGGTTAAACATAATCAAGATATATTTAATGATCTTTATATTGTAATATGAAAGATATAGGAGATTCATCAAGTTTATTTCCATATTTTATAAAGATCAAATTACTTAGAAAGACAATTTTTTAACAATTATTTCTTAGAATGGTTATTTTAATTATACAACCTTCTAAGGAATAAGATAATTACTTAATTGAATTTATTCTGATCATGTTAGATCAATCAAATGTGAATAAGAATTAAAATCCCTCTAAGACGAAGTAATTTCATGAACTTTATCAAATTTGCTTTGTGAACAGGTAGGAATAATTTTTATTAACCAAATATTTAGATCTCTATAAAAAATGAAAAAAGTTTGGAAATGGAGGCTTTTGAATTGTGAATTTGAAATATATTCCCAGGTTTTTTTCCCCAATATAAATGATAACTTAATACATATACACAAAGTGAATATGTAATTTACCAAAAAATAGCATTTCAAATCAACAAAAAATTAACGTTCTTAGCAGACTGATCATGAATATGACTGAAAAGTGTCGAAAGTATACTCAATACAATAAATATTATTAAATTTTATATTTAAACTCTGTATGCATATTTTTTCACATTAATGCATACAATAAGTTATTTGCCTGAAAGTAGATGAAAAAATCTAGGCAGTAAAGTCCTAAGATCAAACTAAAACATTTGATTATCATTCATGTTGTTTGAAATTGTTTGCACTCTCTAACACTATCATCATCATCAACAACCATTATCAAACCACTGCAGGATGAAGGTCTCTCCCAGTTCAATCCAGCTTCTCCGATCTTTAGCTTCTCTTCTCCATATCACCCCTGCATACTTTCTTATTTCATCCATCCATCTCACATGTGGTCTCTTTCTGGGTCTTTTACAATCTCTTGGAATCCAGTTTAAGATTTCAATTGTCCATCTACTATCATCTCTTCTAGCAATATGTCCAGCCCAACTCCACTTCAATCTTTTAATTTTTTCAATGAGGTCAGTAACACCTGTTTGTTCTCTTACCCATACATTGCATTTTCGATCTCTTCTTGTTACTCCCAACATGCATCTCTCCATACTTCTCTGAGTGGTCTGAAGTCTCTGTATTGCTCTTCTATTAAGTGTCCAAGTCTCAGATCCATAAGTAAGAACTGGTAAAACACATTTGTTAAAAACCTTCCTTTTCAAACACATAGGCATATTTCCTTTTAGTATCAAGTTATTTCTACCAAAAGCACTCCAACCAAGTTTAATTCTATGATTAATTTCCTCCATTATGTTTCCATCTGTATTAATAATCTGACCAAGGTATTTGTAACTGTTAACTTCTTCTAATTCATCATAATCAATCTTTATTTTCACATTTTGAGCAAATTGATTAAACATTACTTTAGTCTTTTTAACATTTATCTTTAGTCCTACTTTCCTACTTTCATCTGATAACTCCTGCAACATTTCCTGCAGCTCTGAAGCATTATTTGCAAAAACAACTACATCATCTGCAAAATCTAAATGACTTAAATAATCTCCATTTACTTTCACTCCTTTAGTTTCCCATTTTAATCCACAAAATACTTCTTGCAGCACTGCTGTAAAAAGTTTTGGAGATATGGAGTCACCTTGTCTTACACCCTTCTCAATGTTGACTTTCCCAGTATCATTATGTAATCTAATTGTTGCTGTTGCATTTTTATAAATATTCTTTAAAATATGACAATATCCTGGATCTATACCTTGATGATCCAATGCTTTAATCACTGAAGAAATGTTTATAGAATCAAATGCCTTTTCATAATCTACAAATCCAAAACATAATGGTAATTCATATTCATTTGTCCTTTCTATAACTTCTCTCAGTACCTGGATATGATCTACTGTACTAAAACCACTTTTAAATCCAGCTTGTTCTCTTGGTTGGTGGAAATCCAATGTTCTCTGTAGACGAGTTGTAATTATCTTGGTAAAAACTTTGTATAAAACTGATAAAAGGCTGATAGGTCTGTAATTTCTAATATCTTCTTTATCACCTTTTTTAAATATTAATATTATTACTGCATTCTTCCAATCATCTGGTACATCTTTATCATTTAGACATTTGGTATATAACTTTGCTAAAAAGTTTTCTATTTCTTCACCTGCTTCTTTTAATATATCAATTATAATTCCATCATTACCTGGAGCCTTTCCTTTCTTCATACATTTAATTGCATGTCTCACTTCTTCATTTAAAATTCTGGGCAATTTGGAAGATGTAATAGATATAGGAGGTACTTGTTCTTTATTACTATATAATTCTTGATAAAAGTCTTCTACCCATTTCATGATGTCATCTCTCTTTTTAGTAATAATTCCATCTTTTTTTCTTATTGCAGATATAAATTTCCTACCAATACCAAAATATTGTTTTACATTCTTGAGACTTTTATTTTCTTCTACAGCTTTCCTTGCTAGTTCACAGTTATACTTTCTTATATCATTTTCAACTCTTTTCCGCACCATTTTACAAAATTCGAGATATTCAATCCTTTTTAATGCATCATTTTTGTATATCTTCATATTCCTTCTTTTCTTCATAAATTCTCTAGTCTCAGTAGAAATTTTATTGGTCAATTGCTGCTTTTTTCTACCAGCTATCTTTGTTGCAGTTTTTAAAAGTGTATCAGTTATTTTCATATTAATTTCATTCAAATCTGAATCATGTTCAAAATCAACTAATACTTGAAACTGATTTGTAAGTTCTAATTTAAATTCATTAGAATGTTTCTGAAGATTAGGAATATCAACTGTAAATATTGTTTTTCTTAATAATTTTTGTCTCTCTAGTTTTGCATTAACACGTATCTTACACCTTACTAAACGATGATCACTTCCTGTGTTAAATTTATTAAGAACATTACAATCTTGAAATATGTATTTTCTGTTAGTCAAAATATAATCCAATTCTGCTGTACCTTCATTTGGATGCTTCCATGTCCATTTCCTTTTAACATTTTTCTCAAAAAAAGAATTCATAATATAAAGTTTTTCTTTTTCTGCAAACTCCACAAGTCTATGTCCTCTCTCATTTCTATTACCATAACCAAAATTACCTACAGCACTTTCATCTTTTATTTGTTTACCAATTCTAGCATTAAAGTCTCCCATAATAATTTTAAAATGTTGTTTACTCTGATCAAAAGCCTTTTGTACATCCATATAAAAATCTTCTACTACTTCATCACTATGAGAACTTGTTGGGGCATAAACCTGAATTATCTGCATTTGGTATCTGCTATTAAGTTGTATAACTAATCTTGCCACTCTGTCCGATATACCATCAATCTCCACAATGTTGTTCTTCCACTTTTTATTTATAATGAATCCTACTCCACTTGTATTTCCAATATTTGTGCCTTTATAATAGAGTACATGTCCACTTTTTAAATCAATTGTCTCTTCACCTTTTCTTCTAACTTCACAAAGTCCAATAATGTCCCATTTAATATAAGACAGTTCTTCTAATTCTTGCAATCTTCCTTCACTTGAAAGTGATCTGCAGTTGTAAGTACCTAAATAAAAAGTCGTCATCAAATGGCAGCCTGGGTCCACAATCAGGGGATTCTTAGCACCCTCCGCCTTCAGCCACCAACCGCTGCCTTGGTTGGTGACTTTACAGCCTCCTGGGAATAAGGGCCATGATTTATTTTTGTCTGTCATAGTTGTATATATGTATTGGAAAAATATTTATCATTTACACAAACATTCATTCTGCCTTATCAGGCAACTGAGAAGAAAGACCATGGTGTTTCTTGATCTTAAACTCAGAGGTAAAAAGCCAATAAACTCACCACATTGGCTAATGCGTGTTGGTGAGCAGCCATCCATGTTCGTATACTATATGAATAATCACATAGTAATAACAGCTGCAACGACATAAACATATCGAGTGGACATTAAAAATTTGCCCTGCTCGGTTCCTTTAAGGCCTCCAAGAGGAATCAAAGGGTCTCCTTTCAGTTAATAGCAAACTCCTTTATGCAACCCTCTAACACTATATATTTTACAATTTAAGATTATAATAATATCATAAACTTTTAACAATCATTTATTTCACTATGATGCATAATAAATAATTTGGATCAAATAAAAAATAAAAAAATGTTTTACACTGCATTTTAACAAGTAACATCAAAAAATATTTACAAATTATAAAAATTTAAATTCATTTCATTACTAATGATTTGCTTATGTATATTCTGAAGAATTCATTATGAGCAATTTATTTTTGAAATATTTTATTTCAATAGCTGGAATATATAAACAGAAAATTTTGCTCAGACTGATTCTTTTATTATTCTGGAATATGCATTTTAAAACACAGTTATATTTTATTAACAATTAACAAAGGTTTTATAAATTTAAAAAGACAATATTTGTATAATAAAAGAATTAAATTAAAAATAAAATAAAATAATAATAATACAGTAATTACATTTAAAAAAAACCACAAAGTAAATATTTTAAACTTTTTTAAACAAGAATTAAATATAAATGCCAGTTAGTTGAAATAAAAATATATGAACAGTATACAATCTTTTTTAAATAAATAAATACTGTTTATTAAAATAAATACATTCATTCATTTAAATACAAGTCAAAATATATTTACACAAATACAATTGTCATTCTTCTCCTACTAAGCCCTAATTGTGCTTTTATATAGAAGAAAATTTTTATAACATTGTATACATTTACATGCAGTTTTAAATATAATGTAAAATATGCTAATAATAACAATAAATTACATTTCAATAATATATTAATTATATAATAAAAATATTGATTATATATAACATTAAATAGTCATATATTTTTCTATATATTATTTTTTCCCCCTTTCCTTCTTTTTAATATATTTTTTATTTCTCTACAATATTGCAATCTTGTCAATTTCCTTTACTATTTTCATGTGCAATCTGTAATTGGCTATAACCTAATATTTAGCACTTAAATAAATGAATAGAATTATTATTTTTACCATCATCATTATATTTAATCCTGCATTTTATGTGAACAATTCTTTTTATTCCAATTGTCACATTGTTGTAAGCAAATTTTATTACATAACCAAAATAATATGAAGACAAGTGATCACAGTTGAAAATCATGGTAGATGATGATCATCATCATCAACCATTATCAATCCACTACAGGATGAAGGCCTCTCCAAGTTCAATTCGTCTCCGATGTTTAGCTTCATCACATCACCCCTGCACACTTTCTTATTTCATTCATCCATCTCACATGTGGTCTCTTTCTGGCAGATGATACAAATATATATTTATAGATGGTAAAATTTAAACAGAAATGAAGCAAGAATATTTGAAAAATTAATTTTAGAATTTAGAATTAAGAACATTAAAATCTTATTTTAAAATAGTAAAAATAGGCATACTTACAAATGAAAGTTTATGAGATATATATATATCATTTGTTTCTATAATTAAAGGTTGGTCACATCTTTTTTTAAATTAATATTTTGAAATTTTCAAAATTTATTTCCATCATATAAATCTTATAAAAAGGAACCTAGTGTGTGGTTAATACTTTAGCTAATAAAGATAACGATCTGGCCCACAGATCTAAAATAAAGTTTGAAGATTTTTCTTCAGGTAGCTGAGATTTCAAATAAATTCATCTCACTCAATATTGTATAGTAATTGGATATCTAGCAATATTTAATTGAGATGTAAAATTCCTAGGGTTAATCTGAATATGTCAATAACTACTAAAAAAAAAAAAGATTGTAAAATAAACTAATATTTATCATCAAGTTTATGATTTACTTTTAGATTTTGGAATTCATGGAAAACATCCAAATCTGATGTTGACATGTTTGACATCTTCCTGAAAATTATTAATTGTCATGATGTATATAAAAAGAGGCTAAATGAAAACTGTGAAGTTGTAAACATTAAGCCCTTTTGCCATGCTTACTTCGTTTATTATGCTACTCTGCCCTTGAAAATATACAATAGCAATTTTAATATCTAAAATACAATTGTATGCAAGTTATATTCCCTTGTCTTCATATATATATATGAATACCCACACATTTTGAACGATGTTGACTATATAAATTTCTATTTTGTAATTAACTTAGTTAAAAATACTTTTAAATGTAGTAGGTGTTTCTCCTGCTATTCTTTCTACCAGACAATTTAAAAAGTTTATGTCCACTTGTTCCACACCTTCAAAATGAATTACCCATACACTACAAACTTCATTCACCTGTCTTTTTTAAAGGTCATAAAAGCTTTAAATGCTGATAAATGAAATATTAATTGAAAACAGGATGTATGAACACTTTAGATATAAATACACTTAATACAACTTCATAAAATTAGAAATGCTAATACTGTTAGTAGAATTAAATTCAGATATTTGCATATGATAAATTTAATTGGCTAGATTTAATAACAGCATAACACATGCAGAAAAAAAACTGACCTGAGTGTAAAACATTTCCATTTACACGCATGGTTTCAAAATTTGCTTCTGTCACTCAAAGTTCTGACATATTGAAATATATTCTTTCAATGTATACATTTTCTTTATAAATACTTCAATTTAATAGAAATAATAAACACATTACTTATGCCTTCAACAGAATTTCTGCAAATCCTTCACAGGTCACACTACCTACACATACACCCTCTCATATTGTATTTAAATATGAGCTTATATATATGTGTGTGTAATCACATATGGTATTTATTACTTGAAATTTAAGCACACAATTGGTAGTCTCTCATTCAATGTATATTTTAATTAATTAAAAATCATTCCACAAACTTTATTTCCTAAAATCTCTACACTATCACTGCACCAAACTACATGGATTTCATAGTGTAGCCATTGTAGTATCTGTCTCCTATTCCATCATTTTGGTTCAGCCACAAGTGAACTTTAATTATTATTTTTTAATTACAAGCAGACTTAGAACTTTTCTTTTGGGTAGCTGACCTCATCTTAATCCAAATAATTATCCAGTATTGTTCAATAAACAAATAAATAATTAGCTATTTTTAATTAAGGATAAAGGTTCCAGATTAAGGTGGATTGACCAGATGTGTGTTAATGTGTTAACTAAAAACAATACAATTTGTAATATATGCAACTTTTATTACTAGTAGTAGAGTTATTGTATTCTTTTAGGCATCGAATTCATTGTTTACTTTAAAGGATATACGTGTATATGCTTTAATAATTTTTATTAGTCATTCATTAGACTAGAGATTATCCAATAATTAATATTTCTGTAGTGTAATTTTTACTACATCACTCTCACACAAGTTAGGGACTGGTTTCTATTCACTTTTAACACTTTGTGGAAGGATGTAATCATAAACATATGACCAAAAACATGTCCTAAAAAAAATTTTCAAGTGCTATATTATGATCAATCACTGGTCTTTTTCTATTATTTATCACTCCCTTCCAACACAATTTAGTTTATTTTTTTCTGTCCAAGATATTATTTAGAAATTGCTAATTACAGGAAGGGGGGCAAATAAATCAGTAATGTGATGTTTACACATATATTCATCCTACACACCTATACATGTATAACTTTTCATCAAAACATCACATGATCACCATTTCATATGCTTACACCTGCTGTTAATAAGAATACCAAACTCTCTATATAGTAGTGCCATCAAGTGCAAGCATTCATAATCAATAGATGCAAGAAGACTTTTGCATAAAATCCCTATCTAGTATCTATTCATCCATCATCCCCAGATTAGTTGCCAGCTTGTGACAGTGCTCTCAAATCCAAGGCTCCTCACTGATGAAAGCCACAAGCTAGAAAGTAGTCTGGAGATGTTGGATGAATGCACAAACCTACCTGCATCCATTGATTATGAAGGCTTGCACTTGGTGGCGCTATTGTATAGAGAGTTTAGTACTCTTATTAACTTCTTTTTGACAAATATTAATTCTAATATACTACACAGAAATAAAATCCTGATTTCGTTTTCACATCTAATCTGTATTGCAAAATAAAAAAAATTAGATTTTACTTTTTTTTTTTTATTTAAACTGTACAAATCAAAAGCCTAAAATTAATAAACCATTTTATGCAATATTAAAATTTTATTTAGTAATAAAGCTCCTTTTCTAATTCATTTTTGAATAATTTCTATTTCTTAAATTGTAATAAAAGTAATTTTATAATTTCATCATAGACACTGAAAATTAAAATAAATTTCTATTTTCACTCAATCTAATATCAAATCATGTTACATTTTATTATAAAATATATTTACTGCTTATACATAAAACAGATTACATATAATAACTATACTAAATTCTCTTTACAATTAATAATCAGAAATAAAAACTTTGTTTTCACTTACTATATAAACAAATATTCATAAAGTTTTCATATTTAATCAAAAAAAAAATATAAATTTTAATAAATTTCAATTAGATGGTAAATTAAACACTGTATTGACTACATACCTTCCTTCTTCATAATGTAGCAGCTCATGGTATGATAATTTTTTTAACAGGACCACTTTAAGATTATGTGCCCTCACCATTTGGTATTTTTTCAGCAATAAGTATTAAATATATAAGTGCTACTTTCCTTTTTTAAGTTTAACTCTTTTTATCTATTGCAGAATTCATCATGTGTTTTTCATTTTCCTTGCAATTTTCCAAACTTTATCAAATTATTGTACAGTCTATTATGTTTTGTACACATAATATTTTTGTTAACTAAATAGCATAAGTCCAGTGCTTATGAAAAAAAAGAATAGTTATAAGCAACTTAATATAAGTAATAAAAATGAAAAAAAAATTAAATTTATGACAGTTATTATAAATTTTAAAAAAGTATATTTTAAGGATAAACAAATACATATTTTGCCTTTGAATCATTGAATAATAGATTTAGCACAACTACACTTTAATATACTATGTCGCTCATGGATGGAAAAAAGTTTATTTTTCATTTAATGCTGATATTCTTTTAAAAACAAAGGTTCTAATTACTAGTCTGTCATAAATATAAAATGCTATTGTATTTCATTTATCTCAACATTTTTATTATTCCATTCATTTTTAATTCATATAAACAAAATTTTAGCTAATTATGAATATAAGGTATTTTCCACTAAATTAATCCTTTTAAACCACTTGAATGATTTGAATAACCTGAAGTTTATGCATAAACAAGGTAATAAAATTAAAGAAATACTGATCTTATATAAACTTTTGTGATGCATTCTAAACCTTGAAAAATTTCATAAGAAATTTGTTTGCAAAAATATATTATTCACGAAAGGATTATTTACAGAAAAGTGTTTTAAAAAATCCACTGGTTTTATTACTTGGCTGTTGATAAGAAGTTTGAATGCCAAGAATTACCAGTGTTTCTTTAAGTGGTAGAGTGCCAGCCTCTGAATCTAAGATCCTCAGATTGATTCCACTTCTGGCACTTATGGTGCTTGTTATGAGTTCCCAAGCAATAAAACTATTTGATTATTATTGCGGGAGACTCTTACATCATTTGATTATGAAGAATATATTCTTTAGCAACAGTAATTCATTTCATTTTACTGAAAAACCATTTATGGCAAACTTGATTAATCGATGTCACTACGTGGTAGTATAATAATCCACATCTCAGATCAAATTATGGTTAGTAATCTTAGTCATTATCTAATGTTTTCATTGATTGCTCTTGAGTAAAATAAATAAGAGTTAATTGTTGTTATTAAAAAGCATATATTAAATAAAACAGAGAAAGTCAATTGATGTTTCTTCGGTGAAAAAATCATGGTATCATTTGTTATTTTAATTTATGTTTGCATTAACCGCATCACTAAACTCTAGTCATTTATGTAAACAATAATCATCACATGATCACTATTTCTTATGCTTGTTCTTAACTGTTATTAAAACAGGCAAAACTCTCCATATGTATTGCCACTCAGTACAAGCCAGGGGAATCAATGAATGCCAGAATGTATAGGCACTGAACTGAGTTCAGACCTATATGATTACATAAGCTGATGAGCTTGGATTGAAAATATTAGTGTTTTCGGAAATCATCTGAAATCCGGGCATGGTCGCTTGGGGCATTGATGCTACACAAAATCAATCAAATGTAACATTACCGGCCCGCCGCCACAACTTTTTTTTATAGAACATGATTTTTTTTTTTTGATTAAACAAATTTTTATTTCATTTATAACATGATTTCTTTTTTAGTAAACATATTTTTATATTCATTTTCATTAACCTGACATTTTTCTTTATTCAACAAATTTTTGTAATTTAATTTTGTGTTTATTTTTCTGAATTTTAAAACTTTGGACTGTTTCATGACGAAAAAACTTGTTCTAATCCCGCCAAAAAAATATAATGGTACAATTATTTTGGACTTGTTTCGACTTTGTTCTATCTTTTTTTTGGTTGACTAAATTGTTTTTCTTATTATTATTAAATCAAAAGTAACTTTTGCGTTGTTGGGGGTTCAAAAATTATTTTAAAACCCCCACCCTCTGATCAATAATTGTAACAAAAAGTCAATAATTTTTTTTTTTTTAAAACAACTTTTTCTTATTTTTTACTTTTATTTATATTTTGTTCGAATTAGTCCTTTTTTTTTTTTTTTTTTTGGCTTCTACAATAAACAGCTTTTTGGGGTGGCTTTTGTACTGTTATTATTAACAAAAAGTCAACAAAAATAGTCATTTATTTTAACCCCACTTGTTTTAACCCTTTTGAAAAAATATAATGCAATTCTTTGGGAATTGTTTCAAATTTTTTCTACCTCTTTTTTTTTTGGGAGGGGGGGGGTGACCAAATTGTTTTTATTCTTATTAAATCAAAAGTAACTTTTGGGTTTTTTGGGGGTAAAAAATTGTTTTCAAACCCCCACCGCCACACTCAGAAAAATAATTGTAACAAAAAGTCAATAATTTCTTTTTTTTTTTCAACAACTTTTTCTCACTTTTTACTTTTATTTATATTTCATTTGATTTACCTTCTTTCTTTTTTTTTTGCCTTCTACAATAAACTGCTTTTTTGGGGGGCTTTCATACTTTGTTATTATTAACAAAAAGTCAACAAAAATAGTCATTTATTTTAATCCCGCTGAAAAAAGATAATCCAAATACTTGTCAATTTCTAATGAAATAAAAAAAAGGACCACAAACTTTGGACTTTTTCAACTTATTTATTATTTTATTGCTGTAATAAAAACAGTCTGGTATTTGGGAGGACATTATGTGCCTGAAAAAAGGACACAGTCTCCCTCACTTTCTGTACTCGGCAATTCTGAAAAGTTGAAAAATTGCACTTTCTTCTCAGACCTTTTATTGGTCACATATATTTACCACGCTGAAACGTGACTTAGCACGTGAGGTTTGTCGAAGCGTGTTCGAACATACCATTTGCCAATTTTTTTACATATTAACATTTTTTTAGGGAAGGCTGGGGACCACATGACAATTACTAGTAATTAACAACATTATTTAAATATAAATGACATTACTCTATTGTGGAGATTTGAAAAGTTGTACTGACTTGAAATTAAAACACCCTCAAGTGATACGGTAATCAGCTATGAAAATACGTGTAAATAGTTTCAAAGCACAAAACAGGCCACAATATTTTTGTGCAATGTCATGTAAAGCAGTTCTGCAATGGGTTAATACAATATAAATGTTGTATTAGCTGTAAGACTGGCCACAGAAACAGCATTTTTATGTGTTTTGACACATAAACAACATCATCAGGGGGGTGTGCCCGGATTTTCAGATGATTACTATGTTTTCAATTTGAGTTTCACTGTTTTGTAGTTAAGTAGAGATAAAAGGTGGCTGCTTGAGGGTTGCATTAGATCCTAAGATCTAGGTGCAGTGCTCTCAGATCCAAGGCTCCTCACTGACGAAGGCCACAAGCCTGAAACTAGTCTCGAGATATTGCTTGAATAGGTGCTAGATAGGAATTTTATGCATAAGCCTTCTGGCATCCATTGATTACTCTGGCTTGCACTGAGTGGCAATACATGTGGAGAGTTTTGCCTGTTTTAAACAATAATCACTGAGTACTCGATGGTACAGCCCACTATGTAATGTCCATTGATTACTCATGCTTATGGTATAGTCATTTTTTTTTATAAAGAATCAAAAATGCTCACAATTACTGTGTAACCGAGATCCTTAAAGTATATGGCTATTAACCTATTGTCAGATTTGTGTTAGATAGGAGTCCAATACCTTAGATTATTGAAAATTTTCAAGTCATTGATGCAGATAATGTAATAAATGCAAAAATGAATGTGGATGGATACATGTAATCAAAGTCATGAGCATTTGATGATAATCATGTGATGCTCTACTTGTTATAAATAACTGAATGTTTTATCAGTCAATTATTCATAAGAAGCTCTAGTACCAGACATGACAGAATTAGAGTTATGGTCCATAGACCTTGAATTCCAGAACCACCACTATATTAGATATGCAGTGCATAGCGTATTATTTAAAAGTACTAATAATGAAAATATTATATATCAGGTATTTATTTTAATTGTGAGAACTATAGGTATATCTGCCAACATTGTATAATGTTTACTTAATAAAAAATACAACAATATTATAGAAATGTATTATTGCTGTATAGTGATATAGTAATTAGGTTTTAGACTGTCATATTCGAGATCAAGGGTTTCAGTGCAACTGATATTGAAAATCTGTTGCTTGTAGCAAATTCTTTGTTTTGGCAAATATCAAGCTACTCTTAGCTGGGATATAAAAATTAACGAAATTACTTTAGATTGAACAGATTAATGACCACATTCTGATAATAAAAGTAAATATGATTGCAACATACAACCAAGTTTCTGTAAGAGCTACAGGAAAGTTGACTCATTAAATAAAATTAAAAGAGTAAGAATGTATTGTAATTTGTGAATTTTGTATATTTTATTTGCTTTCACGGACCATACTTATTTAAAATGTTTTACTATGTTAATACAACTTCTTAGGGCATATTTTTTAAATTACCTTAAGTGCAATTTTCTTCTTCTAATCTAACAAATGTTCATGGTAAAATTATTGCATCTAAAAAAAAATTACTAAATGAACTCTGATTAAAGAGAGAAAATTGTCAGTACATTCAAAAATAGCTGCAAGAACTGTATGCTATCATCCAAGTATGAATAATGTCTCATGGATAAATATAAAAAAAAAAAAATTAATATAATTTGATAGTTATTTAATAATTTTTGAAAATTAATGCTAAATTAGTAAAGATTCTTACAGATCAATAGCCAAATAGTAAAAAGATTTTTAGGCACAATAACAAGTGTTTTTCCAAGTAAATATAATTTTGTGAAGATGCTGTAGTTAAAGTTCGCATGAAAAAAGGTATGCAAGGATAAGGTTAAAAGACACAAAAGATATCACTTAATTCTAATAATTATTAACAGTTTTCTTTTATTTTTTATTAAATCTACTTCAATTGTAATTAATTATCAACTTTAATTTACTCAATCACTAAGAAAAGTCAATGCCTTCCGAAGTAGTTCTTTTTGATATACTCTATGACCTCTTTTGTGAGCTTAAGTAAATAAGAGACATTGAATGGTAACAATATTATATTCACATTTCAGGACTAGTTTTTGGCTTATGATCATCATTAGAAAAGAAAGTTTGGATCTAATACTGGAGCTAACACAATTTATACATCTAATATTTATTATTAACTTCTTTTATACTATTGAACTAGTAATTCAATTAAGTTATTAAAGAAAAAATACTTTACCAATTTAAGATGCTAAATATCATAGTATGCAAATATTATTATATAAATACAAGAATAAATGCCAGTGTTCAATCCATACTATATAAACTAAATGTTCTAACAATAAAGTGAAAATTATATAAACTGGAAATTAACTTTGCCCTGTAAACTAAAATAATAGTGAATTTGAATGCTAATAATATATCAGTTGATTTGAAATTCACTCTGGTAGTTATCATTTTTATAATATATAGGTCATTTAAAAACTAGGAAAGCAAATGACAATAAATTCACTTTTTTTGTCTGTTCAGAGAAACTTGATACTAGATGGTATGGTTACATCATTTGAAAATGTAGTAGATAATCTATTATACAATACATATACATAAAGATATCTGATTGAAAATAGATTTTATATAAATGGGTAAAAGAATATTACCACCAAGCAATTACACATGGGCCATTGTAATTGACAGTTAGCAATGTCTCTTAATTTTTAATATAACAATTTTACAATTGTATCATAAATTTTCATTCATATATGTGAAATTCATACTGTACTTTCAAAATTTAAAAAGTTACATTTTGTTGTCATGAAATATGTGTATAGTATATATGTATTTTGTATTTATATTAGACTATTACTATCATCTAGAATTAATTGTCAAATGTCTTTAGAAAAATTCAAACTTTATCTAAACAATTCAAATACATTTAATTGTTAGTAATCATGCACAAAATTAATATATGACACAACACTTTGGGAGGTAATAGTCTCCTCTCTTCTTCAGATATATGTAAATTGAGCATGGAAACTTTAGATTCATGAATACTGAATTTAAAATGAAGTTCTAACCAACTCATTAACTTTACACTTAAGAAAAAAGTGGAAAAATCAGCAAGAGCCTGATTGTATAAAAGCATATCTTTAAATTCGATATTCATGAATCTTAAGATCCCAGGTGAATCTGATCCTAGTAATGTCACTAGACAGGCCAGCAACACCTTAAAAAGAGGTGAGATTAATAATATTGAAAATAATGTGTTATGTACTAACTTATGTCCATTATTAACAGTTAAATATACTTAAATATAAGATGTTTGAATTTTTCTGAAAACATTTAACAATGAAATCTAGAAGATGGAAATAATTCAAGAGACAAATACAAGTAAAATACATTATCACAAACTTTCAAACAATAATATGTATCAGCACATACAGAATATTTAATTACTAAATTTTATGACCATGGAATATTTGATTTATAAACTACCTTAATGCCTTAAATCTAGATATATATCATAGATTAACATCCTTTTATATTAAGACTGACAATAGACTACTGGAGTTATCTAGGATGAATTTAAATTAGACTTCCCTTATTTGAAAAGCCTTCAAAATTCACCTTTATCTGAAACTGTATCTGAATCTCAGAATATTTCTATTCAATAGCCAGTGCCTGACATAAAAAATGTTTTTTCTAAAGTAGGTCAAAAAATACACGTATTAATATTTTTCTTGATGCAGTTTATTTTTGTTGTCGGCAATGTATTTGCCCATACTATAGGTAGAAAAAGTAACGGGTAGTATTAAAAACTGCAAATTTTGACTTATTATCAAGACAAAAAAAAATTTATGGCAAAGGAAGGGGTGTATGTATATGTGTTAAGTTATCTGCCTAAAAGCAGTAATTAAGCAATAGAATATTATAACTAAGCAACACATATTCATTTTTGTGTTTCTTTGCTATTCCATTCTTTTAATACTATTCCAACATCTCAAACTTAAAATTATTGAGCTGTTGCATAAGATGTGGAAAGGGGATTTAATAACACCAAACATTTTATAATACAGCATTTAAAAAAATAAAATGACTTGCCATAACAAAAAAATTGAATTAATCTTCCCAAAAAATGAGCTTTAAAACTTTATAAAACAAACTTTTTTATTTTCCTTCGTTTTAAGAGCATTTCTGTGATGTTTCTTTCATTTTACTCAAGCCTCTTTAATGCTAAATCTGTTTGAACAACCTATTTAAACAAACAATTCTAATAACTTTTTCAGAAATGTAAACTAATGTCAAGTACCCAATTTAACAACAAATCAGATCACTTTTAATATGAAATTAAAAAAAAAAACCGTTCACAGACTTAGGAAAATTACTCATCATTATTTTATTAATATCATCTTAAGCGACCTCGCTATTAAAATATAATTTTCCTATAATTAAGTAGACTTACTACAAAATGTCTTAGAATAATAAAATAGAATAATAATGTACAAAAAAAAAAAAAAACGTTTTTGTTCTTCCTCACATAACATTCCATCGATACAAAACCTAGCCTTTTCTTTTTTTTCTTTAATAATAGAAAATACGTAATAATTTATAAATTAACATCTGACTTGAAAATGAAGCAATGTCATCCTTCGTCCCCTTTAAGATATTACAATAAACTAATGTTAACCTTAACCTCTGCTTCCCAGAATATAACCTTGACATACAAAGTTTAATAATGAAAAAGCAAAGGTCACAACTCTAATTTAGTTTTTATCATAACTCATTTAGCAAACTGTATTATGCACAATATTTTCAATATTTTTTTTAAAAGATTAACAGTCAAACTGTTAAATTCCTCCAAGATTTGTTTTGCAGACTTTAATGCAAAAATTTCCGGTAAATTATTCGCAGGATAGGAATATGAGTAGGCAAGAATGTATTTGCGCACACATATTTCAAACACACCTATTTAAATAGTTCATATCTTTGAACATATCTGCATAAAATTGTACTCTCTCTCTCTCTGTCACACACACACACATATGCATTCGCACATATATATAAAATGTGCTATGTTTTAATGATGTACTCATTAAAGTATTCAATATAGGTTTAAATATTGAAATACTTAACTGATTAAGAAATTGAAGACATAATAATTATATGGTTAATTGATCAAAGATTTTTTTTTTTTACTTCACTTGGTTGAGAATCAATCATGAGTTCTTGAGTGTGTCATGCAAAGATTGGAATTATGTTACATTAACTTCAAATATTCAATAATATTAAATCCAAATTCAACAGATATAGACTTACATTGTGATATCTAAATATGACTTCATGTACTAATCTGAATGTAGTTTGTATTAGCACTAAAAGCTTATCCTTGAAAAATCTGAATGTAGTTAGTATTAGCACTAAAAGCTTATCCTTGAAAAGCATTTTTCAGGAAAACTCTATTGAAAATATATATAAATTTATTAATTTTATCAGATTACATTTTTCTTACACTACATCACTCCATGCTATTACCTTAACTATCATAGCTGGATACTGATTCCTTTGATAATTTATCAAATACATTTCATACTTCCATGAATATATCTTATAATTTATTACATTTGCCTATTAAATTTAATTAAAAGATGGAGGTGTTAAGATCTGTATACTTGATTTGCAACTACTAAAGCATTATTAGTACAAAAGTTGTAAATTGATATCAATAACTATTTATTCATTATTAAATGTCTTACAATTGTAGTTCCATTAGGAGTATAAAACTTCTCCCACTGGCAAAGAAGACTGTTATATACAATTATACTTTTGTTTTTACAATCTGTGTATTAACAAAGAATTAGATATCTGTTTATAATATTGTTTAATTTATTAATGGTAAATGGATTCTATTGAAAATATGTTCCAAACTGGATTTTTAATTGTTGTAAAAACTTTGAAAATAAAACTTATTTTTAGACAATACATGTTAATGATTATATACAAATATTAATACTTAGCTATTTTTTTCTATTTGATTCATCACTGGTATGGTAGCACTAATATTTGTCTAAAGATGTGTGATTCTGGTATTTTAGTTGGACTATTTCAAAATATCATTTAATTTAATTGTTAATTTATTTATTTTTAATTAACCTTTATTTGCTCTTTCAACTACTGATAAAAACCCACAATTTAGTATAGAACACAATATTTGAAATGACATTATTCTCCTCTCTTCTTCAGTTAGCTAGTCTGATTAGTGATAGTGCTACCATGGGATTTAACTAGTAATCTTTAAATTCTTGAATACTGCAGAATTTAAAGTAATACTCTAACCAATTAGTCTTTTGGCTGAATGGTCTAGTTAGTTAAAGCAGACCTTAAATTCTACATTCACAAATCAGTAGTTACTAACTCAATCCCTATGCCAGCATTAGTCATGGTTTAAGCCAGCATCACCTGAAAAAAAGAGAATACAACTTGAATAGTATGTTCTATACTAATCAGCATTTTATTGTTAATGGTTGAATATATTTAAAAAGTTATAAATAACATTTGATTTTTTTTTTCTGAAAGGATTAAACAAATTCAACTAGATAATGAAAAGAATCCAATATATAACTATAAATGTAATAGTAATCTAATATTATATTACATTTATATATAATACAATATCTCAAAAAAGTAAAATAATGTACTGTTTAAGCAAACAGTGTGTGCCTGCAGTAAGAGCTATACAAAGTTAAATTTCCAAGAACTATTTTCATTTAAAAGTAAAAGAAGACAAAAAATTTAAAGAATGTATATCATGAAGGTGATGAAAGTGGTCTCAGTTACTCAGCACTATCTGACCAGTTGGTTTTCTATCATCATCAGCTGGAAGTTCTGCTAGACAGCAGTTAATTCATATAAGATGACAAATGTATATCCAGAATGTTAACTGTAAACAGATTTCTAGAAAGATTTTCCAAATTTTATGTTTGTTTACACATATGTTTCTAGGCATGTGTATGTACATCCATCAAATATACATAGACTTGCACAAAGTAATATCTATATATGCATAATCTATATAAATAAAAATAGTGCAGAAGAAATAAACAGAAATGCCATGGAATATATTTGATAGATTCAGTACTATACGTTTTAAAAAATATGCTTTTGACTTTAAAAAAGAAAAACTTTTAGTCAATATAATTCTTTTACAATGAAACAAGATTAAATCGATATTTTTCAGCTTACAATAAATTTATAGCCACTGGCATGGTATCAGATCTATATAATTATTCAAGCAAGATGATACTTTAAGATTTTTTTTTTTTTTTAGATATTTAAGTGGATTAATTCAAGCTTTGAATTCTAAGTCAAATACATATGAGGTTATGGATATTATAACCCTAACACCTAGTTGGAGTAAGATAAAAAAAACTGCTCTTGTAAGCATGTGTTAAGAACAAGCTGAGAAAGCCATATGATATTTGGTTGACTTTGAAGTAGAATAAATGAAGCAAATTACTGCTCTTAAAACAGATTGCAAGATATAAATGAATATACAATGATGTAATGATTTTATTTTGACCATGATTTATTTTCTTATGAAGGATAAGGACATATGAAACTTTTATCAATTTTGTGATACAAAATTTCACTAAGATATACTAAAAATAGAAATAACATAAAATGGATTTTCGTGCTTCCTATAGACTAATTTATGCTGATGTGGTAAGATTCAACAGTAGTGTAGAATAATTGGATGAAGTAATAAAGGGAGAATAGTGGTTATTTAGTGAAGCTGTGAAAAAATGAAGTGATGAAATCATTTTAAAAGTAGAAGCCAAGGTGTACAAATCTTCACCACATGAAAGGTAGTAAATGTCAACAATACTGATGGAAATCAAATATATCACAAACAGGAAAATGAGTTATTATAGAATAAAAAATATCCTTAGGGGAAAGAAATAGCTAGAACATTATTACCTAAAAATGACATTAATGGAAAAAAATAATATTAATTGATAGCTATATATGAAATCCAGGTGAAAAAAACAGATACCAAGATAGAAAAGGAGAAATTATATGGAGGTAAGTATCTGTTTATCATTAGTATTCTATAAAAAAATGATCAATCATTGGTTGATACATTGGACAAAAATGAGTGAAAGATGAGATATATCTTAAGAATGATTATCATATCATGAAGCTTCTATTCACATAGGAACAAATTAAAATATAGATCAGTAAATTATATAAAAATTGTAAAGAAAATTTTTAAAAAAAAACTTAGAAATCATTGATAATTTTTTTTTTTTTTCCCATCAAAACTATAGCTTGCATTCTTTTAAAATTATATTTTTTTCTACTTTTTTAAAAAAACAGTTGCAGAATACAAAAATTTAATTAACTAAGTCATCTTAGTTATTTTAATCCCTGTCTAATCTATTATAAAATATTTCTATTGGAAGTATTCCCAAAAAAAAAATCTTGATTTCCTTCTAAAGCAACAATGGCTACAAATGTGATAGATTTAAAATGAAAAAGGTCACTTACAAAACCTATTATAACTTAATATAGTTTTGTTATTTGAAACAACAAAATTTTATTCCTTATTTAGAACAAAATGCAAAAAGCTTACTTGACCTTTTTTAAATGTGATAAAAAAGTAGAATTTTCTTTAGTAATTTATATATTTAATTATCATAATTATTTAAAAGCCTCACCAAGATTTTGATGTGGTTCTAAATTTTGAGATAAAAGAATAAATTCTATTAAGAGATTTCAAACCATGGCAAACTACTATCACATTTGATCATGATAAAGTATTATTCTTATTCTCAATTATTTATCCTTTATGTGTTGATTATTAACATATATAATTATAATTAATAACATATTTATTTTTCACTTATATAACATAAACATTATTTTCTTCAAATAATTTTATTTCTTTACAGTTTTGATTGTCCCACAGTCTTCTTCAGAGCTATGAAATACTTAAATACTTCAAACATTTTGCAGCACTGAAAGACTGCTGGATAGTCGAAATTGTAAGGAAATCAAATTAATTCGTTTTTATGTAATCATATATATTTAAATATTCTGTGGCTCTGAAGAAGATTGCTGAACAATCCAAACTGTAAGGAAATAAAATTATTTGAAAACAAATTGTCTTCATTATATAACATGAAAAGATATATTAATTATAATTCTGATCAAGTATTACTTTTGTGATACCTTATTGCCTCATTATAGTATTTGCAATAGAAAATACAATACTTTTTTTACTTTTAGTAAAACATATAATGGTAATATTTAGAACATTAGTCACCAAAAATTCCACTTATCTTTCTAGATAATTAATTATCTTCAACATCTTCTATCATTCTACCCTTCAAATGCTATCTATTAATTTCTTTCTTTTCTTGTAGATAAATTATTATAAACAGTAAAAGTTTATGAATATCTACTAACAACATTTGAATGAGTGATAAGAACAGGCTTTTATATGATATGTGAACAATCCAATAAGAAAAGCTTTTTTAAAATAATTTTTACATTTATAGGTTTTGATTTCTTAGTTTGGATGAAAGTTTTTAATTATAGGTTGAATAATATCATTCCAAAGCCTTAACTCGCGATCATTTCCAAATTAGGAAATATCACAAATTTGAAAGGGAAATGCTTTTAAAAAAAATCCTATATTTGATAACTGAAAAAAGATTGTTAATTTTTTTTTAAATTAATTTTAAATAGTATTAATTGAAGAAAATTCATATGCAATTTATTACTGGAATTTAAATAAAATTTATTAAACGTAAATTATCTTCTTTTTTTATTATTAATGAATATTGCTTAAAAATAATTAATTAAAAAAAAAAAAAAATTATTACTTCATTGCAAAGAAATTTTTGAATACGATAATAAAATATAAAAAAAAATGTGTATGTTGTTTCTCAAATTGTGATCTTTGGGCATACAAGATGATGTAAAAATGATAGAATATTAGACAATTCACTTTCATTGTTTTTATGTTTACATTTTATTAATAAATTTCAAACTTTTTGCTTATTTATTTATATCCATGTAGTTTGTGCATGTGTTTGCTACATAGTGATGGCAGACATATAATGTTTGTATATTAGAAAATAAATTATCACCTTCATTTTTCTGTTATTAGTTTAGAGAATAAATTGCAAACTTTAATTTTGAACACAATTGAGAATAAACACGTAGTATGGGTATTATATGGCCAAACACACTTAGATCTGGTTTTTTTTTTAACACTTCAATTTTTTCATAAATACATGATGGTAGTTGGAAATTTTGCCTATATTTTCACTATGTTGCAGACCTAAATTCAACAAATATAAAAAATTTTCAAAAGATTTGAAATAATGTTTTTACAACCTATATTTGATTTTTTTTTTTTTTTAGCAAAATTCTTTAAAGCATCAAGTTTTAGAAGTTTAACATCTCAGAAAACATATTTTTAGTAAAACATGATGGGGAGAAAATAAATAATGTAAAAAAATTTGTGATAAATTAAAATAACTCTTCTTTGTTCAACGATTATTTACCCAATGGATGATAAACAATGGTAAAGCACCATTACTTCAAAAATAAAAATAAGTAACATTAAAGCTTGTCAATAAAACTTTAAAGCTAAATAAACAAAAAAATATTAAACTACCTTAAGATTAGATTTTGATTACAAAAATCTAGTTCCAATATTAAGGCAAACTTAACTTTTCTATTAAGTTAGATAGTGTTAGTGTCTCTAGATTGAGTCAATAGTGTTGTATTACATTTATTATTTAGATATTTTATATAGGACTTTTGATAAAGAATAAGAAAATCTCAAATTTACAACCCCATAAGCATTTCTGTTATAACAATTCTATGCAATATTAAAAAATGTCTTCTTTTTTTTTTTTTCATTTTCAACTTATAGCAAAAAAAAAAAAAAATCTGCTTTCATCTTTATTAACAATAAATAATCATCATACTAATGTGTGGAAATTGTTTTTAAGACTTCTTAAAGAAATGTATAATTCTATTGAGAAATTTTCATAGTAAATCATTGACAACAAAATTATAATGATATTGATAAATTTAAATAAACACTCAGTTCATTTTTATCAATGTATATTATATTTATTATGAAATAAGAGTCAGGAAAATCAAAATTTGGCATCAAAACTGGCATTGATAATTTATAATTTAACCCAACTAACATTCAATTTAAATTCTGGAAAAAACAATTGAAATTATACAAGAGAGTTTAAAAGATTTTATGATATCTATTATTATGATTTTCTAATTTCATTTATAGGTTGAACTACTAGCACATTACTTGATTTATTAGCTTATATAAATAATATGTAATAAAAATAAATCTCATTATAATTATTGATAATTCAAGCTTACTATAGGTGGCACTAAAGTAGAAAATTACTCGTTTTATGAATTGAATACCAAAAAATACACAAAATCATCATGGTAAAGTTCTGTAACATGAGGAGCATTTAAAATTTTTATGAAAGCAAACTTTATTATTTTAACATGAATTAATATTTAATCAGTACAATAAATACAGTACCCTAATTGTTATAGCCTCCATGTTTTCCTTTTAACTTTCTTAGTCTGCCACTTTGAACTTCATGTTGGGGGGGGGGGGGAATAGAAAAATAGCAACAGAAAAATTAAATAGAGTGAAAATAAATACTTTCTTGCTAACTTTTTAAAGCTTTTCTGTATATGATATACTATTTAATAAATGTTATTTTAAACATGGTAAAAATATTACTACAAAAAAATGTAAAAAAAAAAATCAACTTTGTTTGCTGAATGGCAATAAAAACTTAGCATTATATTGAAGGGAATTGATGGGGGGGGGTGATATATACTATTGATAGTAAATTTAATGTTTTATACATACAGAATCTATGGTAAACATATATCCAAAAGATGTAAAAGTTATCAGCTATTATTTGTATTTAATAATCACTTATATTTATAATTTAATATTTAAGATTTCACAAGTTTTTTTTTTAAAAAAAAAATAACAATTTATTTAAACAATTGATACAACTTTATCCAATGATGATTACATGAATACCAAGCAATATCCATAGCTAAATGAAAAGTGAATACATACATGATTATTGGATCAACGCTTCAGTAGAATTCTAGATCGGACCATACTTTGTCCCAGTTGAACAATTATGCATGTCTCTTTGAGTGTTGAAAAGAACATCAAAATCTATAACAAGTATAAATTTAAAATCAAGATGCAAAGCAGAGACCAAGCGGGATGGGAGAACGCTGGCAAGGTCAGTGATTCGCTCCCAATCCATCAGTCTGAGCCCAAGCATCCCGAGATCTGTCTTTCACTTTCTTATAAGTTAAGCCATTCAGTTCATGATTAAATATGTTAACCTTTATTGTTGAGGTAGATGGTGTGATCAATCCGCTAATTGGTAATCTTTAGTCTGGTAGAGTTCTCATATATGACTGTGATCATTTTGGTATTGCATTGATGAGGCGAGACTCAAATTTGATCATTGATATCTTTGCAATAATCAGTGAACTAACATGAAGGTGCCGGCCCAGGTTTGTTGATGCAGCCAATCTGGAGCAAGCATTTTATCTCCAATGACATTACCCTTGATGAGTGTTTTAAATGCTTGAAGGGTGCTGGTGTTCACATTGCCCAGAATCAAACTGCATTTCGCTAGCCAGATGGCAAAGGATAAGAAAATTGCTAATCTAATGTTAGCAAAATTGCCAGCTTTAATTGCTTGCTGGATTAAGAATGCGTCTGTGGAACAGCATTTTACCTGTTCATCAATGAAAGCCCTAAGAATGTTGAGAGATGGGCAATCTAGAAAAATGTGTTTAATTGTTTCCTCGTCCCTCTGACAGAGTTGACATTGAGAGCCAATTTTGTTAAAACCCCTTTTCATTATTAGGAACTGATTAGTGGGTAGTGATGAGAGATTTAATTTCAGAAGAAAATCAATAAATTTGGGTTCCAGAAACCAGTTTTTGGCTTTTTTGATCAATAATTTGTTGTTTAATCCAAGAGCATTATGGAGAGCTGAGGGACAATCTTTCTTTAGCCTATACGTCTCCCAGTAGGACTTTTTTTCATTGAAGGTGTTCGGAGTTAAGTTTATACAGCCATTGACATGCGTCCAGATGTCAGTCACATCCTTTACTATGGGGGGGGCATGTCAGTAGATTGAAATTCTTGGATTAAATTGGTGTAGTCCATTTCCAATAAATAGTTGTGTAGCAGATTTAGTGATTTTTGCAAGTATAACGTACCAACCGAGTGTAGACCAAGACCATTCAGTTCTCTAGGCATTTGGGCCTTTGCCAAGCTTATGGCGACAACCTTCCTTTTCCACAATAGCTTAGTACATAATGAGCCTATTTGTTTATCGAAGATTTTAGTAGGCTTGATGATTGGTAGATAATAATTAAGTCTTGAAAACACTAGCATGTTAAGGAGTGTGATTTTACCAAGAATTGAAAGTGAAATACTAGAGAGAGCGTTGATTGTTTTATTGGTTTTTTGAAGGATTGAATTTTGAATTTCTCTAGTTTACATTACTTGAAAGGAAACAACAGTCTACATTATGGTTGTAATGTTATTTTTTTGTCAAATGCTCACAATCTGTTAATTTTATTAACTCTTTAAATTCACAAAAAAATTTAATTATCAATTGGCAAATTTATATTCACAAACTATTGTGAAATATAAAAACTAAAATAGAAAGATGCATCAATTAATTATATTATTAAACTACTTTAATAAATACACTGTTGTTTTTTACTTCAGTATATTTTCCATAGTGGCATTTGATTGTTGTTATTTCTTTTTTCTTTTATTGTTTATATTTCAATATACTCAATTTCATTTAGTACCCATTTTGATGTCTCTGAAATTTGAATTCTAGAAAGGTGCCTAAATCTGTTTATGAAAAAAAAAAAATCTAAATTAATTTATTTATATAACCTAAAAGGAAAGTCCAGCTGTAAATAATCCACCATAGAGCAAAGACCTAAATGTTGGGAAAATGCTGAGAGTTTAACATTCACCATTAAAATAGCAATTGACAGATGGAAAAAATTTGTAGGATTTTTCTTACTTATCACCAGCTGATACTTTGATTTTTATTTACTTTTTGATGCTTAAGGATTAATCTAGACTATCAATGTCCATTTTAAAGAACTTAAAAGTTTAGAATCTCATATTAAACCTCATAATGTGACTTTGTTTTTATCATACTAGAGATTATCTTCTAAAGTGTATATAGATAGACTCATGCTAAGAAAAGATCATTTAAGTGTCGATTTTTCTTTTTGAGTTCCTTCAATAACTGTGTAAAAGTAATCATAATCAATTGATAAAAAGATCATGTTGACAAAAAAAAAAGTAACAATTAAGACTGATAACAATAGTGATAATATCAGTTATAAAAATAAAAAGGATAATAATATTGTCATTTATCACATGTGCACATTTTTTGAGCCTGGGAAATTTAAATGACTATTTCTTTCCTTAAGCTAAGGAAATCAATCCATTACTGAAAATAAACAGAACTCCATAAGAAATAATAATAATAATAATAAACAATTTTATTACAACAACTATTAAATTTAAACAATTTAAGCATTTAAACTTTTAAGTTTTTTAAAATAATATTAATATTGATGTCGAACTAATCCTTAAGTATCTACTTTTTAATATTGAGTTGGTTATTGACAGCTTTCTGAAATTCTGAGTCTGATAACTTTTCAGTTAAGTGAAATATTCTGAAACTTCTAAACATTTGGATCTGAATTCATAGGTATGATAAATATCCCACTAACTACTATAACCATATGACTTTTTGTAGACTTATGTATATATATTTCATAAAAGATTAGCTGGAAAGTTACCACCAATAAAATTATTTTTTACTACTTTTTAATCATAGTATTGATTCCAATGATTCTTTGAAGTTAATAACCCTACTTTCTTGCAGAATATTTAGCATATGACATGTGCATATTAATAATGAGGCTTTTAGATTGATTGATTTAAAACTAGCATGGAGTATGTTTACTATATATATATTATTGTACACGTTTTGAGTTCATTTGAACAATATAATTTATTAAACTTGCCTTATCTAGACTAATGTACTGAACAGCTGATTACTCAAGCTTTACCAATGCTGTAGTAAAAAGCCCTAAGCAAAAAATATTAATAGAAATCCAAAAACTGGAAAAACAGTTTGATTAAATGTAGATTTCTAACTATCTTACCACTAGGCCTGAAGATATTTAAGATTTAAAAGATTTAAAACTTTAAGCAATAATTTTACAAATAATGCAAAAAAAAAAAAAAAACTTGATTCTATCAATTACAGGTTTATTAGTACTTTATTTCTAGAACTTAACAAAAATAATAAATTGCAAACAAAATAATTAAATATATAATTTTTTTTTATCTTTACAATATCATATTAATTGTTGAGACATTTTATACCAAATCAAATATCACATAATTTATTCACTCAACACCAATTATGTAAGCATTGATTTGTTGATGAAGACTAACTAGCTAGCAATGCTTCTTATAATTAACTAATACCTGTTGCAGACTGGATTAAGGGTATGTATATTGTACAGAATATGAACTGGAGATTGAAGGGTCCTTACCCATATTTAAGGAAACCTAACAATTTTTTTTGACCTAACTAAAAGTGGTAGATTCAAACATATATTTCTTTTATGTTCAAAGGTCACATGATCTACTGAGAAATAAACTATTTGATTATTTATTTAGTTGCAGCATCACAATAACTTTTGGATTGAAACAAAACAGTTTTTCAAGCCTACAGGTAATTTAATTAATCAGACATCAGCTCAAAGTAATGGAATATTGACTTTCTCTAGAGGTCTATAGTTGAATCAAAAATATTATCAATAAATTTTTATTAGTCATTCATTAGACTAGAGATTATCCAATAATGAATAATATTACTGTAGTGTAATTTTCACTACACCCCTCTCATACAAGGTAGGAACTGTTTTCTATCTATTTTTAACAACTTGTGGAGGAATGTAATCATAAACACATGACCTATGATCCCTACGATGCATATTTCATACTGATCCACATTCTCTTCTCACTATTCTCCTCTCCCATTTTTCATAATCCTATAATTGTACACTTTGCCTATATCTTTCCTATGATCAATACCCTTGCTTATCTCAATATCTGTTTTCAAGTTTCCTTAAATCTCACCTTATAATAATCAATACTCAAAAATTATATTGCACGCATTTTCCATTTTATCATTCTAGAATGTTCAGATAATCCAATTACTCATCCCTAATCTAGTTCCTAATAAATCTACCTAATTTCTGATGATTAAATTACTTTTTATGTAACAGTATATCTATATTTTTTGTAAATAAAATCATTGGAAAGTGAAATGATCAAAATAAAATATTTAATTTGATAAGATTTTAATACTGCAGTGTTAAAAAACAATTTCATATCTTAAATCCAATTTTCTTAAGAAGATAATTAACTGAATTCATCCAAACACTTTACTACTTTTACAATGCTTTATTTTCCACCCTTTTCTACCATTTACAGTTTCAAAGTTCTACCGTTTACAGTTTCGATTGCCCTAGCAATCTTCTTCAAAACATTATATCTCCTAATCTCAGCTGTTATTGATTGTAACAGCTGAGATTAATAACAGCTGAGATTAGGAGATATAATGTACTGAAGAAGATTGCCGCTCGGCAATCGAAACTGTAAACGGTAGAAAAGGGTGAAAAATAAAGCATTGTAAAAGTAGTCAAGTGTTTGGACAATTGAGTATTATATATGGTATACATTTGGTGATACAATAGGAAAGAGTAGTTAATAACTGAATTTAAGTATTAATAAACCTTTATATGTGTATAAAAGTCATGCTTTTATTATAAATATATAATTTAATTGTGAAAAAATGATATTGAACATACAAAAATCAATAAATATAAGTGGCCAATATGCACAAACTATGGCTCACAAACTGTATGTAACTTCCAAAGCTATACTGTTTGGCTTCAAAAAAATATCAATTTCATTACCACTTCTCCTAAACTTTTATATTAATAATCTATAATAGTATAATATATAGCATTAAAATATTTTATTTTGTATGGGCTTTAAAGATAATGAATATTTTGAAACTTTACATTTTTAACTTTTAAATTGTACCATTCAAAAGAGTTGTTTATAATCAATTTGGTTGGTAAAAATTCTTTAGACCTTTGAAGGCCTGCTGCTCTTAAACAATCATAAATGTATAAAAAATAATATGCAGTGGATTGATAATGGTTGATGATGATAATGATATGGTTCTTATTGCTAAACAAACTTTCCCATCCCTAATATATAACAATATTATTAATATTTTGTCAGTAATTGAAAAACTGATTTTCAAAATAAAATCCCATCTTGCTAACAATCCCTAGAAAGTTATATAAATCAAACAAAACATGTTGGCATTATTATATAAAACAATGCAGAATCAACAACTATGTATTAATTTAAATCATTAAACTGTGCAACAAAAAATAAATATATTGATTGAGATTTTCTAGAAGTGTGATAATATTAACAATTTGTAAAGTTATCATGATATCAAAGTTTAATAATGCAATTGTAAGTAATCTTATTTTCAAGTTTAGAAACAGTCTATAGAATCAACATTTTTAATGGAAATTTTAACTTTTTATATAAAATTTATCTTCAACCTGTGTTAATTATGAGCTGATATTCAATAATGATTGCATTAGCATTTGCTACCTTAATTATGTTGCTTTGATATGTTTATTTATTTCTTCAATAACAAAAAAAAAAAGGATAAGACAATTTATTTGATTCTTTTAACAATCTATAAAGTTTTTAAGATAGTTTATTCATAATATTAAATCAAAAAATTTCAACATTTCAATTTTATCCAATAGTTAGTTTATTTGCAAAGAAGAAATGTATTGTAGAATCAATTTTTTCTCATAAAAAAAGCTGGTCAATTATTAGGCTTGCACAATTTTAGTCATTTATAAAATATTATTTTAAAAAAATAAAGTATCTAATTAATGCAAAAAAAAAAGCCATCTGGTAAATAATTTGTATACATTTTTTGTTAATTTGGACATAGTGAGATAGTGGTGTGGTGCTTTCTAATCATTTATCTTTGCAAAAAATAAATGATTGATTGCATGTTCTGATAAACTAAAATCAAGACATACAACTATTCTATATAATACATACGATTGCCTTAAATATTTGGGGGGTATTTACTGATAAATGATTATAAAATGGGGTAATCCCTTCTCAGTATAATATTCATTTTACATTTGCAAATTAGTAAATAAAAGTGTTTATATATTATAGCATAAGATTTGATATATTACAGATGTATATGAATTCTTTAATCAAATTCAATATTAAACATAGCCATATTTTATTCTATACAGACTTCATAGTCCTAATTCATATTGATAATTTATACCATTACACTTGCCTAGTATGTAATTCAAAAGAACTATATAAATATTGTTAAAAAATATTTTAAATTATTAATTTAAATACAAATTTCAAGAGTAATTCTCTTCACTTTACTCTAGAATCATCTATTATAAGCTTGAGTAATCAATGGACACCAGATGAGATTGAGCTAGTAGGTGAAGATAACTGCTCTTGGAAGCATATAAAATTAAGTACAAGATAAAGTCATGTGATATTCTTATTGATATTAAATATAAAATGTGAATTTTTTTAAAAAAATACTGACTGGTAAGCTAACTCATTAAATAATTTTAAGACTTCTATAAGTTTATAATATGATTGCAACTCATATATTCATATTTGAAACTTACTGGAATATAAATATCAGATGCATTTTTGGGAGTTCTTTTCATAATATGCTTTAAAGAATGAAATAATTCAGAAAATGTCAGAAATAAAATTGTATTTATGAATAAAATTCAACAAGATGATTTCCATTCTATTTTTAGTGATATATATATAAATCAAAAAGTTAGAATGAGACATTTTTAATTAGGATGATTAAAAGTTTATCAGATTATAAAAGAGAAATTGACTAAAAGATATAAATATAGAAATAGATGCATGTAAGCACCATAATTTGTTAGACATGTCAAATTGGGTCCTCCTGCTTGGTGGCTTGTTTTGCTAATGTTCTATTGCTAAATATGAAAGTTGGTGGAAGTATTAGTTTGATCAAGAATACTGCTAATAAAGTTAATTTTGTTGTAAATATTTTTATAACAATCTTCGGATTGGAAGAGAGATGCAATGAATGAGATTTATTAATTAAATGAATTGTAGTAAATATAAAATACATATTAACGTGCTAAGCTTAAAAGCAAACAAAAAATGCCAATAATTAACATACATTGAAGAAAATTAATTTTCAAATAACTTTAAGTAATATAGATTTATAAAACACAAATTACCATAAAACAATGAGTACGTGATTATATTATTCAAAAATTACAATTCCACACGAATATAATACTTTTTATTATTATTAAAAGTTTGCACACCCATAAAAATAAAAAATCTAAGAATTATTGATGAACATTATATCATATTCAATATTATATATATGTGTGTGTGTATTTCTAAAAACAATGATAATAAAAATAAAAAAAATAGGAAAAGCAAATTATGAAATGCCGGTGTATAATTAAAATAAAAAATCACCGTAAGCAAGGAAACCATTTATAAGAGAACAATACCTAAGGAATATGGAATAAGTATGACTATTTAGAACTTACCTAATTTCTTTTTATCGTCATTTAGTTTTCCTTTCAAATTTAGCAAATTTATAATCGTTTGGAATAGCTAAATGAATGAAACATATTAGTTTCCCAGACTTTAAAAGAATTTAAACTTTCGCAGCATAGTTGGGAAGAAAAATTTAATTGTTGGAGGAGTCCATTTTAGAAAGCATAGGGAGAAAAACAAGTTTTTAATAATAGGTTTGAAAGTAGACAGAACTGCTTTCAAGTTAAGATGAATAGTTATGCTTCAAAAAGATTTATTTTACCTTTCTAATATTAAAAGAAAGAAAAAATAATCACAAGTTTCAGATTTTTTTATTTTTTCAATAGTTATGTATATTTTTTAAAATAGTGATGGGGGATAAAATTATTTTATCGTTATTGTTACTTCTCCCAAACCCGAGAATAAAATTAAGTTAATAGTTTCAAAACTAGATGATTTAATTTACTTCAGTTTAGATATGTTATCACAAGCCACGCAAAAATATAAAAAAATAGACATTTTCGAATATGGATAACGCTTGTTGTTAAAAGTAAAAAGGCCAGGAAAGTTTTGAATAATTTGATTAGTGGTCCCTATTATCATGCATTTCAGACATAATTTACGTATACTTTAAATTAGGATTGCAATCGTTATATCTAGAGCAATCAATCTATATTCAGTCTTCTATAAAATAATGGAAATATTAAAAAAAAAAAAAAAATCCTATTTCCCGCCGTGTAAGACGCACCCTTAATTTAGCAGTTTACCAAAAAAAAATGTGAAGGAATAACAGAAGGAAATGAAACATAAATTTCTAATCATGCTAAACTAATCTAATAACAGTCTAATTGCACAGAAATGATAGTGATGTTTTATTTAAATCATTCTTTTACAGAAACAGCATTTTTTAATTAAGCAAAAACATTTTTACACATAACTAATTAATAATACGATATTTCTTCAAAAATGTTTTATATATAATACAATGTCTTCACTACCTCTTTACTGCTCACTTTAACACTGTAATACTAGTTTGCTTTTTTTTTTTCACTTTATAAGCAATTTTATTTGCTTCTGTTTCAGCTCAATCTGCGTCTTCATCTGAAATATGTGAATGTTTAATTATATTAGATAGTATTTACCAATGCTTGAAAATAATTATGATGATTAGATTGCATTATAAGATGTTAAATATCAGCTTCAGATATATTTTACTTCAACATTTCAAAAGAGTATAATTGTAATAAACATATGACATAATAATTAAAAATTCATAAAACAATTTCACAATTTTATATATAAAGAATTCAATCATTAATACTATAACTTCATGAATGACAGGACTATAATCTAATAATAAACATTGGCTAAACTCAGGGTTCTCTGTTAATATGATCTATGTCAATAATAAAAAGAGCCATATAGATAATAATGGCAATGATAATAATTATTAAACATTATAAGTACACTAATTATAATTAAAAATAAATTTTAAGAGGATGAGAATCCTCACCTCACTCTTACAAATTACAAAAGCTCTCAATATTTACAACATACACCACAGAATAGTTAAGTTATACAACCTTTCTCATAATAAAATTTATTGTATTATTTCCCCTCCAATACACAATCATACAATTCACAGCTACTACGTCATTATTTTATTGTCATGATCAGTTCTTTGAATCTTATTTGTTTATTTGTGACACTTTTATTTTCACAACAATTTCTTTTACATAAAATATAGTTTTTTATTATTATTGACTTATGATATTAAGATCTCAAGGTTCATTATAAATATTCTTAGCATTAGATTTCTCAGTCTTTTACTTATAAGTTGTTAAGTCATTTAGATTTCGCAGATGATGTAGTTGTTTTTGCAAATAATGCTTCCGAGCTGCAGGAAATGTTGCAGGAGTTATCAGATGAAAGTAGGAAAGTAGGACTAAAGATAAATGTTAAAAAGACTAAAGTAATGTTTAATCGATTTGCTCAAAATATGAAAATAAAGATTGATTATGATGAATTAGAAGAAGTTAAGAGTTACAAATACCTTGGTCAGATTATTAATACAGATGGAAACATAATAGAGGAAATTAATCATAGAATTAAACTTGGTTGGAGTGCTTTTGGTAGAAATAACTTGATATTAAAGGGAAATATGCCTATGTGTTTGAAAAGAAAGGTTTTTAACAAATGTGTTTTACCAGTTCTTACTTATGGATCTGAGACTTGGACACTTAATAGAAGATCAATACAGAGACTTCAGACCACTCAAAGAAGTATGGAGAGATGTATGTTGGGAGTAACAAGAAGAGATCGAAAATGCAATGTATGGGTAAGAGAACAAATAGGTGTTACTGACCTCATTGAAAAAATTAAAAGATTGAAGTGGAGTTGGGCTGGACATATTGCTAGAAGAGATGATAATAGATGGACAATTGAAATTTTAAACTGAATTCCAAGAGATTGTAAAAGACCCAGAAGGAGACCACATGTAAGATGGATGGATGAAATAAGAAAATGTGTAGGGGTGATGTGGAGAAGAGAAGCTAAAGATTGGAGAAGATGGATTAAACTTGGAGAGACCTTCATCCTGCAGTGGATTGATAATGGTTGATAATGATGATGATGATGATGAATCAAATGAATGGTATTCTAGTAAAAAGTGTGAGATGTGCACTTATTTCAAAGATAATGTCTATCTACTATACAACAATAACAATAATAATAATAATAATAATGGTGGTGGTGGTGGTATGTTGGATTTTAATAGAAAATTATTTTAATTAAAATAAGATGCATAAAAACTCTTAATTTTGAATAATATAACAATTTCCTAGGATAACCTTCAAATACCAAAGTGGAAAAGAGATTTTATGGCCAATCAGAATATTACATTAACAACCCTAAACCAATACTTCTTAAATGAAGCAGATAATATTCTATCATAATAGTAGTCTTCTTTTAAATATTTACAGTTAAATATATAGTGATCAGTAAAAGAAAAGATTAAATATTTTATTTCTTAGATGCATTCTCAACATCTATAAATCATTATAACTAAGTGATTTATTATCTTTAATTTTTGTGAATTTACCTTGAATAATTAAGATGAAATATAATTGCATCATGAATTATACAATGTTCAGATTTCTGGATAAATGATTTGTGAATAAGATATCATCGAAACTAAAACAAGACATAATAATAAAATATAACATTTATTTACAGATAAACAATTTAAAAACATTAACACTGTAGGAAATCTATAAAATTTAGTGTGTACTGTTCAATTATAATACAATGCATTTTGCCTTATTAAAGAAATACACTTTCAAAATTTGTAGCTTAAATTTATATATATATAAAATAATTAATAAATGAAATGTTTACCAACTATTGTTTATTTCAGTGAATCAATGTACACCTCATGAACACAGATATTGTTACAAGAATTTTCACCTTTCTTAATTAATAAAACTTAAATTATTTTGGCATTATTATTACAAAAACTTCTCTACCTGCCTAAATGATAAAGTTTTACTAACATAAGCATTATTACACAAGTTTTATACTCTCCTGTATGATAAAGTTTTTTATTAACATAATGATTATTTCAAAAATTCTATATCTTCTTAACCTGTACAATTTTACTAACCTATGCATTATTTTAATAATTCTAAAGAATTCTAACTGATGAAAATTTTATTTAACCTATGAATTATTTCAAGAAGTTCCACATTTTGCATGCAATCCTACCATAATATTATCCCAAACAATGAATTAATCTAAATATTATTTGTGTCTGACCAATCCAGTGATAGCTTGCTACTGGCTGCTGATGATCATGTATATTGCTTATTTAGGCTAAGAAATACAATTTTCAAAATTTGAATAAAGTAATTATTGATTTTATTTTCTTTATTGCTGGAAAAACATAGCAGGGCAGATTTATACATCAGGACCATTTCTGTCTAGACTAAGAGTAGTCAAAAGTGCACCTGAAAAAAAGAGGACACTCTCCAAAAACAAGCAACCATATTAATTGCCATAATAATAAAGATATATAATACACCATACTATGGTTACAATACAAAAATACGGGTACTCATCTTATAGCTAAAGATGCTGGTCTATGGCGCGGTTTTCGCGCTAAAACATATAAAAATGCTGTTTCCGCGGCGGACACGTTCAAACCCGCATTTCCTATAATACAACTTTTTTGTTGTGCTACAGAATGCAGGCTGCTATGTCACGTCACAGTACAGCATGTTTGTCACATAGCAGCAAATACATTTTCCGAATTTGCACAGTTTATAAAATAGTTACGGCTTGATGAGAGAGTTTGTATTTGAATTGGATGAAAATGTTGCTTTCATTTGATTTTTTTTGATTTTAAAGTATTGAAATGTTCAGATTTTTTAAAGTAATAATTCTAAGACTTTTTACAACATACTGTATTGAAGTTTTAATTGGAAAAATGTTAAAGATCTATGTTTTTAGTGAGTTGCAATTAGGTAACGCGTCAAGTAACGTACTGTTCATAACATTCCACGAGACAAAGAAGTAAAAAAGAGCGGTACCAAAAAAAATATTCAGTAAGAGAAGTACAAATATGCATGATTTTTTGTAAATTTCATAAAAAGCAAATATTATAAACATGTTTAATAAGTAAAGAAGACATTTATATGTGTTTGTTGTTTAAAAAGGTTTGAGTACGGTTACGATTTTGATATTTTTTATTTTAGCATTACAAACAATAGAACCCTAACCCTAAAACTAACCCTAAACCTGATCCTAAAACTAACCTAAACTTAACCCTAAAACTAAACCTAAAATTAACCCTAAACCTAACACTAAAACTAACCCTAAACCTAACTGTAACAACTTTTACTTTTTATTGTCATTCTATTTGAAGTAAAAAATAGACGTAATATCTCATTATCTGTAAAAAAAAAAAAAAACAAAGAAATGTAAAACGAAGACTAAAAAAATAAAAAATAGACTAAAAAATTTTACTTTTTATTACGATTATTATTTTTTAGTTAAACAACAAAAAAAAAAAATAGTCGTAACACAAGTTAAAAATATCCGATAGAAAATTGATAAAAAAAGCCATAACACAAGTAAAAAAATATCCGATAGAAAATTTATAAAAAAAAAGCCGTAACACAATTAAAAAAATATATGATAGAAAAAACACAAATCAAATTGTAATTTGTTGATTTTATTTTACATTTATTATTATCATTTAAATTGTATACGTTAATAAAAAATAATATTTATAAAAGATGATTTTGTTTTGTTTTTATTTTTGCATTACAAAAAAGCACACCAAAATTATTATAATCAATGGCCTGGGAATGGTTATATTTTATAGTTTTAGCATGAAAATGGTCCCATCCAACAGCATCTTTATCTATAAAACAAGCACCAAAATATAATACTTCTGAGGAGGAAAGGTAAATAAAGGCAATGAATCTAGTGTTGGCATGAACCCAAAAGACATATCTACATTCTGAGGGCAAATAAATATTTTAGGATTTTATCTCTAAGCATATGAAAAAAATGGGAATGGGCCATTACAAATACTAGGAATAATAAGGGTTGCATCAAAAAAAATATTTATACAAGCATAAAATATAAGGATACATATTATTCAAGGAAACTATCACTGATAAGAATGAAACCAGATTAATATCTTTTTAAAATATATGGGCTATCTAAATCGATATCATGAAGAGAGAGACAAGGCTCATATTCCTTGGAAATATAAATTGGAAAGATAAGTTTGTACCAATACACATGAGAGAACCTAATTCTAATCTCTTAATAAACATAATAATGACTAATTGATGTATAACACTAATAAAATAATTATTTTGTCAAATCTGACTTAATCAAATATAATCTTAAACAATTAATAAAATAAGAATATACAATATCTTTTCATGGCTTACATATAAGTATTCACTGAAATAGTTAAATTACTCACAACAGGGAATAAATCTCTCTTACAATGACATAATACTAAAATCATTATATAACATTAATAAAACACTCAATATTATGTGAACTTCTGAATACTATCATGAACTTAATGCATAAAATATGCTAAGCAAAAATACATAAAACAAGCAAATAATAAACTATAAATACACAAAAACATAGCAGTTTACTAAAACTTTTAAAAGTATTATAGTTTTTTATCTTGGAGACTTCACAATTGCTAGAAGACAATTTTACAAGCAGATAATATTTCTTTGTTTGTTATCAGTAAACCAATTTAAAATACATTCAAGCATTGAAAATTATTTTAGATTTCCTTAAATGTCAATACACACAAGTATATTAATAATGGCCATTTAATTTTGTGAAATATTTAAATGTATATAAATAAGTCACATTTCAACAATTTATACTATAGCATTAAGCTGATTTCCCATTTACATACTTTAAGAATTATCAAATATAGAGTTCTAAGAATATTTCTTTCTAAATCTAAATAGGTTTCCTTTCAGAGAGAAATAGAGAGAGAGTAGGTTTACACATTCCTATTTTGAGCATTATAATAAGACATAAAACATATAATAAATAAGTCATTAAATTAATGTTAAATTTTAATTATAATACAATTCCTCTCATCCCATTTATTTTAATATATAAAGTTGAAATATAAACAAGTGATTTTTTTTCTTCTCATCAGCAAATTATTAAGAGCAATTAAAAATCATTTTAATTTTAACATAAATGGTTTATTCTTCTCAATTTCATAGTTTATTTATTAAAATAAATTTATCCAAGAGAAACTGTTTGTTGAAACAATATTTTAAAATATATCAAAATAAAACATTTCAAAAATCATTCATAATTTGTCAATCTTTCAAATATCAAATGCACATTTAAAGCGTTAATGTGCTGTTATAAATATGAGCTTTCTATAACTTTATTTTTAGGATATAAGAAATGTTATGTTTATTATTAAGTTTATTACAATTATGAGATATAAAATAATGAAGAGTTCTTACATGCACAGGACAAGTGTACTTATTATTAAACA
This sequence comes from Epiperipatus broadwayi, assembly GCA_028023455.1. NCBI lineage: Eukaryota > Metazoa > Onychophora > Udeonychophora > Euonychophora > Peripatidae > Epiperipatus > Epiperipatus broadwayi. Next base: position 905,131 of record JAQFVV010006225.1, on the reverse strand, counting down.
GATATAATTTAGCAACCAAGATTGATTAATTGTATGACATTTTTATTTTTTGCTTTTCTTCCTTTTTAATTAATGTTAACTTTTTGATTTCCAGTGACTTCAGTTTAAAATTCTGGTATCTGTATTTAAAGATTTCTAAAGATACATGTTACTTTGAAATAAATAATTTTAAAAAAATTATAAATTATAATTAATTCTATAGTTGAGAAATTTTGAGATTTCTTTCTCCTTTGCATACCTGTTTTCTATTAAAAGCTTAGTGGTTCAAATTTTTCTGTAATTCAGAGATTCTTGTAGTTCAGCTTAATCTGTAGTCTGTAGTTCAGTAGTTCAATCATTCAGTCCTAGTGTGCACATGTGAACCTTTCATACATCTAGTCATGTGAATATTTTGATTGATGGAAAAACATCTTCCTTTTAATGTTGCCACCTTAGGGTTAAAGGTTAATTTCATATTTGTGATTTGTGAAGTTAAACTAAAAATAGAAACTCATTTCATTATTTTTCAGACATTTTAATTAACATGTGCTGTCCGAAATAATTATGAAACCAAAATTATTATTATGATATAATAAAATAAACTATAATGAAAGAAAATATATTGTTTTGAGAAAAAATATATTACATTACTCTTTTATAACTATTTTCAAATTAAGTTAAATAAATAAATTAGGAGTTCACTAGGATTTAATTCATTATTTTAATTAAGTTAAGTATTTAAAAATAATATCTAATTTTATAAAACAGGGAAGTGTAAATTAAAATTAATAGATGTAAGCACATTCACAGATGTGTACACTGAAGTTATTTCAATTGAAAATCAATTATTTATCACTAATAAACCAATTTTCTGTCTTTTAAGTTAACTGATCTAGCTTTATCTTTATCTATTTAATCTTAATGATATTAGCTTATGAATATATTATTACTGATAGTCAATTTAAACTAAATCCTTTATTATAAGTAAGCAAATCCAACATTAACTTCTAATATTAAAATTTTAGACCTATTTACTATTACTGGTTATTTAAACAATAAAATTTGAGATACTAAAGGATTATATTAAAGCAATCTTGACTTTTTAGTACTAATTTCTTGCTAAATAGAAAACTACATCTTTAGGTTAAACACTTAAAACTACTTCAACCATAGACAATTAATGTTCAGGATTTATAGATAGTATTTGAAATAATTTACAATTTAAATTGGCATATACTTATAAAGCGTTAATAAGTTAATTTACAATAAAATTAAATTAATGATTTTTTTTAATACTTAAATACATTAAATGGTTGAAAGTCTAGCTTCACTGGCAAAGCCAAAGGTTACAATATATACCTCTACATTTGCTTTTACATACCTATATGATTTTATAATTATATCATATAACCATTTTAAACATAAAATATATTAATTTATAACTATATAATTTAATATATTTTTGTTGTATAATCATATTTTGTATAATATATTTTTCTATAACAATTTTATTATAACTATAAATAAAACTATAAGAAAACAAAATGCTTATAAAAATGCCCCAAAAGTGGATAGTGTTATTGTACAAAATATTTTAATCATTCTCAGCAATATGTAAAGTATAGATATGAACTACATTGTATCTAACTACTGACTTCAATTATATGTTATTAAAAAAAATGTAAATAAACAAAAAAACCATTAAAATTTGTAAATTTTATTACATTCAGCCATTTATCTTTTTGTGAATGCCATTATTTTAAAAAAAATTAAAATTTGTAATGTAAATCAACGGAGATGTTTTTAAACACTGTACACAATTATATATATTAATAAAATGTTCTCAGTTTATGTAGAAATCACATACATTTTATTATTCCTTTATTATCCCTTCTGAATTTAATATATAATATTTTGTAAAATAAAATATTTTCTGAGCATAATGCTAAAATTTTTACAAAATTTTAGAATATACTTAAAGATAACATTGATTTAAATCATTAATATAATTAGAGAGATCACAATTTCTTGATAAAGAGTCTAGTCTATTATATTTCTAAAAAAAAAAAATTTTTGAAAAAATATATATCACCTAGAGCAGGAGTCAACAACTCCAGCCTATAGGCACATCAGGTCCACAAAAAATTTTATGCAGCCCTCCAATGGACACCCATTATCTAGAGATTAGATAACTAGTAGCCAATTGTTTGATATCAGTCCTGCAAACATTTAATAAAAATTTATTCACAATTATTAGATCTCATCACATTACTGTATCTGCAGACACATTTGTTTTTATTGTTTCCAATTTTTCCATAGTGATTTCTTTTTTTTTCTATTTCATTTCCAGAAGTTCTTGAGCAAAAAGAAACCCATGGATACTAAGAAAAGAAAGGTAGATCTTGAATGCCAAAATTTTAATGAAGGTTGGACACTTAGCTATTTTTTCCATTGAGCACTTTGGGAAGTGTATTTGTTTGATTTGTCAAGATATTATTTCCATGAAGAAAGTTTCAAATATTAAATGGCACTATGAAACTCATCATAATCATTACAACAATTTCACTGGAAAAACATAAGAAGATGAATTTGCATGTGATGGATACTTGACAACTTGCAGTATTTTGAGAGGTGTAATACCAACATTTGATGTTGTGGATGAAATTGTAAAATTGATTTCTATGAAGGGCACTACCATTGGAGAATATATTTTGGGAGGCATTATAAAAATCTATTTTTGAAATAAATCTTGATTTTTCAAAGCTTATTTAAGTAATCACAGAGGGAGCATCAATGATGGTTGGGGAGAAAAAGGGGATTGTTTCATTGCTTCAAAAATACATTGGTATTGACCACAAACTAATTAAACTTCATTGCATTATTCATCAGGATGCATTGTGTGCAAAGTCATTGAATTTTAAGGATATCATAGCAGTAGTAGTAACAATAGTGAATTTTATATTTTCAAAAGGACTAAATCATTGTCAGTTTCAAAAATTTCTAAAGCAAATTGATGCATAATATGGTGATATTATATATTTTTCAAATGTTTGATGATTTAGCTGAGGAAAAGTGCTGGAATGAGTATATGCATTGACAGAAGAGATACCTGGGTTTTTAGAGAGCAAAGACCAAGATAATTCTAGTTTTCAGATCCACAGTGGATTGTGAAGTTAGCATTTATGATAGATATCATAACTCACATAAATGATTTGAATCTTGATCTTCAGGAAGGAAAAAGCTTATATGTAAAATGTTTTGTCAAATTACTGCTTTTGAAAAAAAAATTTGACTGCAAGGTCAAGCATTGGTGGCCTTGTGGTTAGCATAGCTGCCTTCCAAGCAGCTGGCCCAGGTTTGCTTCCCAGTTAAGGCTTTGACACATGAAAAAAAAACTTTGACTGTGAGAATCACAACTTCAGATAGACAGCTACTCTCATCTTCCAAATCTCCAAAATCACAAGAAAAATATAAGACAATTTTGTGAGTTCTATTCAGGATTTGAAAGTGAAATTTCCCCCATTTTGTGGACTTCCAGAAATATAGAAATCAATTTATATTATTTGGTTCTTTTTATGAAGTTGATGTGGAACAATTGGCATAAAAAATATCACTTGAAGTTAATCAACTTACAATGTGATAAATTTTTGAAATCAAAATTCCACTTCAAATCCACTACTAACTTCTACAAGAAGTATATATTGCCAAGCAGAAAATATAAAAACATCTTGAATAATGCAAAAATAATGATATCATTATTTTCAAGTACATAGGTTTGTGAACAACTTTTTTTAAAAATGAAATAGTCTAAAAGTTGTTTAAGAATAAAGTTGCATGATGACCACCTGAATAATGTTTTGCTTCTGGCATCAACAAATATTTCTTCTGATCTGTAGAAGTTAGCAAACAATAACTTATCACATTAATTAATTTGCCATTTTCTAATTGGATTTTGTTTATAGTAAGGAATTTGCAATTTTTTATTGTGTTTGCAGTAAGTAGTTGTTTTACTGTTATTCCTATGGTAAAATAAATAACCTTGTTTAAATAAAATTACATTGATTTCCTTATTTTCTTTAAATATTCAGACCAAGACAGCTTTCTGGATAGAGCAATCTAAGGTTGAGACAATTTATTTGTAGTACATTTGATATCATGGTCCTCCTTTAAAACACTGCATAGCAGTCTGGCCCTTTCCCTCCAAAAGGTTGCAGAGCCCTGACTTAGAGCATATTTAATAGAATGAAAGTCAGACACTTTGTTATTTAGTGGTCTCCTGAAGGTTTGTGATAATGGTATTTTAGTTGTATTTATATGTTGGACTATTTCCATCATCTCATATTAAGTATTGAATGTCTTTAGAAAAATTTAATGTGGAATATTTAAATAAAGTTATGTTTTTCTAAAGACATTCAATACTAATATTTGATGATGAAAATAGTTCAATATATAAATACAACTTTACTATTTACTTTATTTTAAAAATAAAAAATATGGATACCATATTTCTTTTTTTTTCTTATTATTGTTTCAATAAATGCATGAGTGAACATAAACTTCATTAAATGTATATAAATGTGTTCCTGCAATTCATTATTAATAACTTTTTTAAAAAAAATGGTATATAATTATATAAATAGTTTGACGTGTAACAAAAAATTCAATATATAGAAGAATATTACAACATAAATATGATAAAAATTTTCTGACATATTCACATACATTAGAAACAGAGCATGAATTTGGAAAGGATTGTATAAAGTTGATACAATTTACAAATAATAAAAAAGCTAAAAAAATAAAAAAAGCTATTTATATTAATAAAATTAAGCCAGTATTAAATAGAGATTTGGGCCTGAAAAAACTTTTGATATTAAAAAAAATAGATTTATTTATGCAAAAAAAATAGAAATGGGAAGCTATTAAAATATAGCTGTAAAATTTAAAAGTTTGAATTTAACAGTAACGATTTGAAAATATAGATAGAAGGTAGGTATAAAAAAATATGTTAAAAAATAATGTTATAGGCTAAAGAAAATTATACTGATTGAATTTTAATATAATAAATAATAATAATGTAAAATATAAAAATACAAATATATAATGTTAATTAAATATTTAAAAAATTAATAAGACTAAAATAAAAAATAAATGAAATCAAAATAATATATATATATGATTATAGGAAGTATTGATTGATAAAAAATGTATAATATATAAAAAAAAAATAATTATATAGATAGGTATATAAATATATATGTGGATATATAAATAATGATTATAAGATTGAATGTTTGTATATCTATAATACCAAGTGAACCTCCACCCTGTTTTAACTTTTAAGCATTACATATCAAGCATGAAATGATTGTAACACCTCAGAGTAAGGTAACAATAACAATTACAATGAAATATAGATTCCATAATATAATGAAATGATTAAATTGATAATTGAGCAAGATATTGAACACTGTTGGTTATTATAATCTCACCCCTTTTTGGAATTCCACTACCATGCTGGCAGACATCAAGAAGTTAGCCACTGTATATCTTTAAATGAACATGAATAATATACATCTTTAAGAACCACTTTCAAAAAGAGAAAATCCCCACCTGAAAGGATATACAATCACCAACCCATCTTATAACACAAATCAATTATATTAAAATATATAATGCCCAATAAAGTAATATCATATTAAGCTATGCTCAATCCTCTTTTATCTCAGGTTATAAAAAATTAAAACCGCTCTCAGAAACATGCACTTTATTATATTATTAGACAGAAAAAATAAATGAGATACTCATGCAATGAAATAACTTGTAAAATAAATATTTCTTAACACAAATACATCAATATTTATTAGATCCCATTAAACCAACACCAACTGTACAAATAAAAGAAAAATAATACATTTTTAACCCTTTTCCCAACATCATAATATAAATAGAGTTGTTTAATTTGGGAGTTCTTTTCCTTAATTCATTAAAATATCTTTGGATGAAGTGGTCTGAGTTCTATACCCACATATATATATATATATATATATATATATATATATATATATATATATTGTACCGGACCATACTTCCCTGTGGAATTCTGCTCCTAATCTTGTACTGAGCATGAAGTGATCAAGATTTAACAGGGAAAGAAATGGATACCAATTTAGCCAGTTGTCTGTATTTATATATATTGGTACTTCCAGCTAAACTGATAGAAAGGGTGAATTGACAGGACTCTGCCAATTAAATACTCCTTTTGTTGATATCCTTCTTGAATGCCTAAATGTTTAGGACCTATGGTTAGTACACATCTTTGAAAAGTCTATTTACAGATAGCTTTTGCGCGCCACTCCTAGAAAAGAATAAAAATGAATTTTCCCTCCTCCTAGAAGGATGTGCAATACCATATGTTCAGCGGAGCATGAGAATAAGATTTAACACCCCGAAAGAGCAATATCCTGTGTGGCAAGCTCAGTCACTCTATATCTAGGGTCTTCAATGGGTAAGTTAAATGGTTATTATAAGTACGTGATTGATAAGGAAAGAGTACGTTTTATCAAATAAATAATAATATGAAAACAAAACCAATTTAATATTATGATTAAATATTTATTTAATCCCAGATACGCACCACCATTTCATACTTATAATGATATAATAAAAAATACTAAATAATTAATTATTACAAACCCATATATATTTGTCATGTTGAAATGGATAAAATATAAATATAATTTTAAATGAATAAGAAAAATAATAAATCCCTAAAACAATTTACAATGTTTCATAATGAATAGAAGTGGTCTGAGCTTTTTACCCTGTGGCAATAAGTTGTACTTTGTGTGATTTGATTATATATTTCTGGGATAAAAGATTTTCGGTTATACAGGCATACACTTCTACTCAGGACTTTAAAACCTTTTTTATTGATAGCAAATCTAATAATAAAAAAAACTATACGTGCATATATCTGCACTATAAAATATTTCACTAATTTCATATTTTACATGTCAATAAGGTTGCATTAGCTCAAATACCATAGAGCACTCAACATGAGGTACTGCAGGGGTCCCCAACCTTTTTGCACTTAAGAGTACATTCTATAATACCGGCCATATGGTGGTCACCATTTATTTTTTCAACCAGGTGGCGGGCACTATTTATTTTTTCAATGTAAATTTATAGTTGGATATTGTTAATAATACACATAATGTACAAAAAAATATTTATTTCAAAAATAAAACTTTAACATATAATTAATGTTTATATTTTTATGCTGTAAAAGTATAGTATGCCCTACAATTTGATTACAATATAATACAATAATTTATAAGAAATTTAAAAAATTAAATTTATTTGTATCAGATAAATAATTTTTTATCGTGTTCGGATACTGGAGGGCACACGTAAAATGGTCTGCGGGTGCCATGGTGCCCGCGGGTATAGGGTTGGGGACCCCTGAGGTACTGTATCTATTTGCCTTTTATGATAAATTCTTATACATGTATATACGTGCAGCACAATTATACACTCACTACTATTCTAAATATAAAGTTATTAGTGAACTTGCTTACAGGAAAATTACAATAAATAAACCCTTTGGCACTCATCATAAGGTGCCACAAAGACAAAAAGTAACTTAAAATGATATACAGATAAATACCTCTTTAGACACTCAACATGAGGTGTCATATTTACTGAATATTTCCAGTGTATGTGCCTGCATATACACATGTATATTTACGTATGACAATTTTTAACAAGAAGAAAAACAAATAGCAGTAAAAAAAAACTAATTGCAACCTTTACTAAAAATGCTAAAATTTGGGATAGAAAATTGAATTAAAAGATTTAAGTAAAAGCTGTATCATTGTGCCTGTAATAACTGTAAATTCAATTTATATACGCGAGAGACAGCTCTCTCTCTCTTATTTTTTTTTTTAAATGATTAATAATAAGAAGAACAAAATAACATATTTCTAATTATCAGAAATATCAGAATGAATTAATTCAATATTAAAATATTTTTAAAAGAAACTTATGTAGGCTTCTTCATCTTCTTCTGACTGGGCTTTGAGCGGGCTTCAATTCAACTAGCTGTGTGGTGAGGATTTCATCTCATTCAGGCATAGGCAAGGTGGCTTTTGTCATCATCGTAGCCAGCTGCAACTGGCATGATCACATCTTGGCGGCTTGGACAGAGAAAGGGCAGGTGCACTGGCTGGTTGTTTACCCCACGGTCATTTTACTGGAACTTCTAGTAGATTGCTTCATTTTGTCTTTTTTGTATATTATAATAATTATGATTATTATTAAATTTTCATCTGCTGTCTTGAATGGTTTACTCGAATCCACAAGAAGACAAGAGTTCTTAAAAGTACTGTATAATGAATTACTTCTTAAGAAGTATCAGTAATAGTCTGGTCCGTATATAAATCTTTAAGTGGCTGTTTGATTGGAGAATTCCGGAGCCAAAGTAGTGAATGACTTGCTCAGAATGACTGCCAAAAAAATGATCTGAATCCCACAGCACTGACTAAAACCTATCACCCCACTTATACAGAACCAATTGAGGTATCCCCCTGAGAAGTATGAATAAGCCAATTCTTTTAATCTAGCTTATCATTTAGATTATCAACATTCCTTTCTATTTTTCCAATTAAATTCTACATTTTAGGATTTGATATAATGATTAGTTTCCATGTTAAATACTCAGACCACTTGATTACAGATATCAATTCAAAATAATTTTATTTTATCTATAAAAAAAAAATAACATTTTAATTTTAACATTTGTTATCAAACATTTTGCTTTTTGATTAGGTTTTTACTAAAGCAATTAACATTTCAGAATAAGATTACAGTTTTTAGAAAAGTAATTAAAAAAATAAAAATATATACAAGTATGTTGGAACAATTATTTTAATTGTTTATTTTACTAATATGTTCCAACATGTGATCCATTTGTTCAATAAAGTTTGCTTTTCTCTATTTGAATTTTTCAGAGAAAAGCAAAATACATAAAATGACATATACTGAAAGTATACAAAACAATAAAAATAAATAAATAAAAATACATCAGTTTATTATCCATGTATTTGTGTACAATATTTTAAATTGGTGTGTGTGGGTATTCTAATGCTCAGACCCAACTTCCATTACTAATGTAGCACATTTATATATTTGTTGTGCTTAATATATTCAGATTTATATGTGTATCTGCTGTAATGTTCTTTACAGCAGATTTTGTGCATGGACATTTGATAATGCCTGGCACAATATATATTAAGTGTTTATAGGTCATATTATGTTAAATATTCGATCACACATGTATGCTCATTTATACATCCATTCCACAATTTAATAACATTTTAGGATCATGCATTGATATACACCTCAAACACATGAAAAAACAAAGTAAAACCATCATTTTATGTGCTTTATCTTTACTTAATTTATATGCATTTGAATGATAAATGTAATTTAAAATGCATATAAGCTAAATGTGGAAGGATGCTTAATATAAAAAAATCCTGCACTTGGAGGATAAGTGATTTGACATACATGTACTAGATCGATAAATAAATTCCCTAGCATAATAAGATTTTAAACAAGTTATAGATGTATAACATAAGCATATAAATCATATTTAAGAAAACAATATTAAAAGGTTAAGATAATTTTTATCCTTCAGTGTTTTGAGAATTCATTCAGACTTGTGGTCTCTGAATGTACTATACACCTGATCAACAGAGTGGTAAGGACTTCCATCTTAACACTACATTGGTCTGGTGATCTTCATCATCATCATTGGATGGACCTGGCTGACTACATTTCAATGGCTTGGATGGAGCTGGATGGGTGCACTGAAGCAGGCCACATAATTATTTCACTGGCTGAATAGAAATTATCTTCATCTTGACTTTATGTCCACTGCTGTGGGTATGAAAATTGCTATTTTAACTTTACTGAAAGGGATTTTCTGTAAAGATTTGGCTCTGTGCCCTTTCTTGCTGTTTTAATATAATAGTCCATGTCTTCTTCTGAATTGTGACCTGAATATGAGGCCTGCAGAACATATAACTGGAAGTACTCAGGCAAGCAACAGGAGCTCATTAACATAGCAAGATTTCGGCAATCTCGATCTTTTCCGCAATGACTGCAGCAATAATTATCAAATTACTAAGTCTAGTACTCCATAGCAGTAATAGTCTTCATAAGTAATCTCTGCATTAAATTTGGAGTGATGAATAATTGCAGTGACCAAAATATAAGACTAGTCAGTCTGCAATGATCATGCAATAATAATATAATCTAATAAGCTTAAATCTCTCTGATCATCACTCTCTGGATGGTGAATTCTCTATCTTTGTCTCTGGGAAATTTTATGTCCAGCACCTAGTGAACAGTATATATAGCACCTCCATTATTTAACAAATTTGGGTACCCCTCTTTGAATAATTAACTCAAACTTTTATTTTGGTAGCTAATTGATTTAAACAATGCACATAACTTTATTTTAAATAATTTTATCTTTAATTAGTTTTTTTTTTTCTAATTTAAATTTTATCTGGGTTGACTCAGACTACTATAGTGATAAAATTCAGTTTAAAATTTTAATACAAAGAAAACTTATTTTGCAACAGATTAAAACTAAAAATATCTATATAACAAATAAACAATATTTTTCTATGTAAGCATTGGTGTCCGAATTCTTCAAACTCTTTTGTTCTTAAAAATAAGAAAACAAAGCAGGATGACCATTAATACATTAGTGTATTTTGATATTTAGTAAAACACTGGCCACCTGACTTTTCTTAATGCATTAGCATAGAAAATAATCGATAATTTAAAAATAAAATATAGATTCATTGGAACATTTTTACTTTTTAATTATTTCATTTATTTATTTTTATATAACATGTTCCAAAACGTAAATTTTTACAAAAAAATAAAAATAAAAAAATGAAATAAAATTATAAATGTGGGACATTTGTGTTTATTAAAATAACAAAATAAATAAACTGAAACAAAAATATTATATACATATATCATACAATCATATGCATCAATTTACAATTTATAGCTAATATTGCTTTATTCTTGAGTGCGTGTTGGTAAGAAATATATACATAGACCAACCTCATCCATTTTGTACTATGTTTATATTCCATAGCCAGTTAATTATTGTGATTATATAATACCTACATAGATTAATAATGGTAAATATATATATATCTGAGCTGTAGCTTCAACTGCAGCCACTTTGTGCATGGCCACTTTTAGAGTGCCCGGCACAATACCTCATATCTGATGAGATGTTCAAATGGGATTAACCATTTAATGACTTCACTAACCATTTAATGTCTTCACTAACTATCTACATTTTAATGAATCCAAATATATATATATATGTTTAAAAAAATTTTCTGACTTACCCATTATAGTCACCAAAGACTAGCAGATATGAAGTCCATCAGCCACATGTGTTGATCATGACAAAGGTTTCAGTGATCACACATTATAAGTGTCCTTGATCCCCTGTTCTGTCTTCACTCAAAACTCATTGTCATTACAATTTTGAATGGTCCCTTATAGGGATTACAAAATTTAGATTTTGCAGATGATGTAGTTGTTTTTGCAAATAATGCTTTAGAGCTTCAGGAAGTATCCCAGGATATTCTTTTAGTATCATCCAGGGAATTACAATAACTTTATTAAAAGAGAAAACTAAGATAGTTTAAACTTAATAACATAAGTTAATTGACTTGCAAATATATATATACAAATAAAATGATAAATAATAATTAGAAATTACTTTGTAATTTCTAAAGTCGATTATAGTCTATAGATGTATGAATTAATTCATTTATATGATTAATAAATAAATACAATCTGCATATCTGGGTATTATCATTAGCTGCAGTTTCTTACACATATGTTGTATATCTTGTATATGCAATGATTATATAATAAGCATTTATTATTCAGCCAACATATTGCTGATGATTACATATATATTTAAAATAACAGCCCACACATTGATGAGACCTTCAAAGGTTTTTATATCAGTCCTCTCTGCATAATCTGAGCCTATTTGCATAGATTATCTTTTATTATCATTCAAAAATAATCAGGTTGTATGTAAATATTTTCTAGAATGAATACTAATCAAGGATAACTATGATACATGTACTATCTATGTAATTTACAAAACCTTAATAAACTTTATTTACAGTTTAATTATAAATAAGCAAAGATTGTCCACTCCTTACTTTAGAAATAAGCCATCTTTGCAATTTGTCTTAAAAAAAGCGTCCCTTAGCGATTCAGTTTCAGGAAGACAGGGACGATTGTCCCATTACCTTTAGGTTTTTTATTCAAGGTAAGTCGGTTTTAATCATTATATATTATGGAAAGTGATAATATAATCAATAACTCTCAAAATAATGTTAGCCCCGATCTCAGCATTCAATCTAACAATGCAGTCAACGGTCGTAAATTTTATAGCCTTAGATCTAATCTAAATGCATCTAAACTAACTTCTACAACGTATAAAAACCCACAAACCAATAAATCAAAAGAAAACATCATCGCAAATATCAACAAAAGTTTAAAAAATATTCAACTTACCCCTAATATAAACAATAGCATAAATATTTCATCAAGCGAAACTATTTAAATCCTTAAAAATACAAGCAAAAACCAATCATCTCCACTCCGCAGACTTTACGCACCCTCAGAAGACTCTAATGAGCAATTTCCTTTGCCCAATAATTCCTTGAAAACCATATCTGAAAATAATAGACAAAATTACCAACAAGATGATTTCGGCGAAATTTTTAAAGTTAAAACTTTATCACCAGAGGTCGACAAAACCAGTGCTGTGACATTACAGTTTGTCATCAGTAAATTTAAAAATCAAAAAGAAGAAATAAATTTTAAAACTGATAAATCTCATTCCAAAACAAACAAAGATATAAGACAGAACAATCCATTGCTACATCAGCCAACTTAAGATCTAAACTAATTTCCTCAATACCAATATTGAAAAATTCCTCTACGTACGCAAATATTGTAAGGTCTAAAAATTCTGAGAGCATCTCCAAAAATATTAAGGCCGATAATTTCAATGACCTATATTTGAATATCTCAGAATTAGACATAGAACAAGAATCAAACACTCTGGAAAATGTCTCATTTAATATAAATGACCTTAATGATGACAAGGAACCTTAAAATAAATAACGATTTCAACAAAATGATTCCTAACACTCTATATAAATCGTTTGCAAACTACTACAGCGATAAGTTGTTAATCTTAGCCATAACAAATCAACAATGTTCTTTATATAAGTTCCCTCTAGAACAACTATACAGTCTAATCAATCAAAAGCAATTAGGCAGAGGCATTCACATGATCCTTAATCATCCCAATGACCGCTATGTTATCGTTGAGTTTAAAACGTGGGCGGACTGTATGAACTTTAAAAATAACTATAGATCTTTAGGAAATTATATACTATGCTCCATAAATATGAACCATCCAGTTACACTATCTGGCAGAATTCAAAACTGCCTTGCCCACTTGAAAGAACAAGAACTACAAGACATCCTTATTAATTATGGTTCAGTTAGCAAATTTAAACACCTATTAAACCCTCACTTCGAAGAACAAATCCTGTCCAATACAGTTATCTTCACACTTACATTAAAGAAAAACCTTATACCCTCTGACATACCCACCATTATTACTGCAAGAGGTTCTCCTATGGTTTTGACATTAGGGGAGTACAGCCACAATGTTTCTTCTGCCTTCAAAGAGCATACCTCATTAAAGATTGTGCAGCAAGAATTTGCACACACTGTGGTATGAAAAAGAATCAAGTTCATAGATGTCCTGGTAGACCTATTAACAAGGCTATCACATCCTTAAATAGACAATCACCACATGGGTCTAATTCAAACAGCAACCTCACAAACCCAGACAATATGATTCAAATAAATCCTCCAACAAACCCTTTTACGTCCAAACCTATCTTTCAAAATGAAAATATTCAAGAAAGAACAAATGCCAACCTCTACACTAATAGTAGTGAATCAGAGAACGAAGCAATAACATATACTGCTCCTAAACCAATCACTCAAACCAATAATACTCAAGATCATAGCTATGATACATATTATACTAATCCCCGAGAAACAATATTAGGTCAAACTCTTTCCACAAAAGAAGACAATATGACCAAACCATCTGAGAGCAAGGAAAACCCTGGCGATGAAGAAAATACACTTAATAAATTTCAAAACAATTCATCCATAACAACTCCCGTCCAGCTTAAAACCTTTGATACATCATCATTCACGACAGCTAAGTCTAGCAAACCTAAACAAAGTGATCCACAAACTGTCCTCAATTCTTCAACTCCTGCAATAATTAACCATCCAGATGAAAAGACTTATCAAACACTTAACCTGAAAGTCAGCATAATTAATGTTTCACAACAGTTACAGAAAACCAAAAATGACTCAGGTCTAAAATTTAAACCAAATTCTTATAACAATAAAAAAACACTTTTATCAAAAGAACAGGAAAAAGAAAACAACACTATTAAACTTCAAAACCCTCAAAAAACGGACACAACAAATACCCAAAATACAAATATGAAAATTAAAAGAAAATCAATTCACTCAGATAAATCAAGCTCTGATGATGACAGCTCCCATCCGATACATTACTCACCATCACCCTCTAACAAACAAATTTCAGATATATCCATCACAAAGCATCGCAGATCCATAGAAAAAAAGAGGAAAACCATGGATCCCACAACCATCGATACCATTGATCCTTCTGACGAATCTCAGACAGATTACACTACTTCATCAGACACCAAAGACTTCATGGATGTGTTTCCTCAACCAAAAAATATATCACCAATCCATCCACAAGTTCAATCACAGGATTCTGGTTGCCAAACAACATCAGACCTCATTAACATGGAGATGTCCCACATTGACTTGGTACACTTTGCTGAGGATGGTTTGGATTAATCTATCATGTTCTGCAAAATTGCTGGTATTAACATTCGCGGCATCAACTCAATTTATAGAGTTCTAGCTATTAAAAACTGGCTTTCACTCTGCTCCCCTCATAAACTTCTTATGGGTGAAGCTAAATATCACCATAAGACTGATCATAAAATATTATCTCTTCTCTCTGCTCTTGGATTTACTAAATTTTCCATAGGCCATTCTGCTTCAGATGGAGTCGGTATTCTTCTCAGCAAGTCATCACACCAAACAGTTTTAGCATTCTATTCCTAGATGCCAATATTATTATCATAGAAATAGACTATTGGGGTTATCCAATCATCATAGCCTATATATATACAGCCAAAGACACCTCTCAATATATAAAAATAATCCATATTCTAAATGCCAACAACGCTAACAGAACCTTCCCTACTATTCTTCTGGGAGACTTTAACACCACATACAATGACTTCAACAAGAGATTTTTGCATCTAATAAATCGCAGATTAATGTGTGGAGAGGGATTCTTCCCTCCTGAAGCCTACTCTTTCTATACTAAAACTAAAAAGTTCCTGATTGATTTGGTTTACTACACCCCAGACCTCCATTTCAACCTTGATGCAGCCTTGACCCCTGTTGCTTTCTCTAGTCATATGGCTCTAATCTTACAACTTACACCTATTTCAATCCCTACACCTATTGATGGACCTGGTAAAACCATGTGCATGATCACCCAATCAAATATGACCGAAGCGATAGTGTCTGAGGCATACATCCTTTTCCAGAAAATAAACATTCTTTCCCTTCCTGCTGAGGAGGGCTGGTTTTCCTTCATCAGAATACTACAGTCCATATTAAATCACCACACCAGGAAAATCAAAGGACCTAATGGCCTTCTAAATGACCTAACAGACATTAATATACAACTTCAAGCATCACAGCAAAATTTCACAAATACAAAAAAAAAATTATCTTCCTTAAAAATCTCTACAAAATCAAGCAAAAATTCCTTGCAGAATATATATCCATCAGAAGAGCCAAATGTTTCTTAGCACAACAACACTGCTGGACGAGAGACTACCTCAGATGGGCACTGGGATACAATAAAAAACAAATCACTCCCTTAACCATTAATACTAATGGAACCAATCTCATTGGCTTTCCAATGATGCAGCACATCAGCAAACAATTCTGCCAATTAATGCAAAAAGATGGAGCTTCTCCTATAAACAGCTAGTTGGATGCTGGTGACCCTGGCGAACATGGCATCACAGAAATCCAAATCAAAAAGAAGATAACATCTCTCCCTGATGGCGTTCATCCTGGCCTTCATGGCATCCCAAATTTCCTTCTCAAACACCTCAGTCAATTCACTGTGCCAATTATTAAAAAAATGATTGATCACCTAGCCTCCAGCAACAGAAACATAATAGATCTTTACCCAGTGGCACTCGTGCCTTTTTATTAAAAAAGAAAAACCACTAAATGACCTTAACAGTATCCGGCCAATTTCCATGACCCCATTACTTATTAAGATAATTGAGTCAGTCATTAAAGATCAAATCCAAACTCAAATTCTTAGCCATATCTCATCAAACCAATACGGAAAAAAGGGATCATCAACCTCGCATGCCATGTCCAATGTAACTGCACTCTTCAATTACATCAGAGTTCATCATAAATCAAAATCTATTGCTGTCCAGATGGATATTGCAGCAGCATTTGATTCAGTCCAGATAAACATTCCTCCTGGATATTCAGTTGGAATGCGACATTCCAGCTGGTATTGTTCAGATGGTCAGCAATCTGCTCAACAACAGAGAGATTTTTCTCTCTCTTGATGGCAAGATCACACCAGGCTTCAAGTCATACAAGTCGATCCCTCAAGGATCTCCACTCAGTGCCCTTTTCTTCACAACATACATCAACCCTCTTCTGATGGATATAGGAAATAACCTCCCTGGAATATTCCTTCCCTCTCTCAATAAAAACTTCAATGTATTTGCATATATAGATGACATCATGGTTGTGTTTCCCACCCTTAAATACCTTCCCCATCTCATGAACATCTTAAACAGAAATACAGCGAAACTTGGCCTACAAATAAATTTTAACAAATCTTCCATCTGGAAGATAATGTCTGGTAAACAAATTAACTCTCCCTTTTCTGCAAAACCCCAAAGATACCTAGGTTTTCCAATCTTCAAAACTCCAACTGCAATGGCAAGAGAGATTCAAGATACAATCCTTCAATCAACTGAAGCCATCACTACTTCACTCTCTAGAGTATACCTTTCATTATATGGAAAGGTTGGCCTCCTCAACATGATCATAATGCCAAAAATTAACCGATTATGCACCAAACTTCTCTGGATAGGAAGAACAGTTTCTATTAGCTTGCAAGGTATCCAACAACCATGCAGGTTCAATGGACTGTCATTCCACTCAATACAAGCAATCATTTTACAGAAAACCCACAACGCTCTACATAATCTGACCCTCTCCTGCGGATACTCCAACATTATTAAAAAAAATTATACCGACAGATCGTCCTCCGCCCTCTTCCAGTTCATGGATAGCATCCCTAATAGACCACCTACAACTCTACAACCCGATTATGCCCTTTAACCTTAATCAAAAAATCACCTTATGGGAAGCATACAATATAATCAACTATAATCAACAACCCATTAAAACCAGCCTAAAAGTAACCAACCAAAGACTCATTACTCACTTCAACAGATGGAGTCTGGAACCCAAATTCCTTGACTTCATCATTAAAATAAATCTTAATGCCCTTCCCATGAATTGGTTTCTTTATCATCGACGAAGTTTTACCAGCATTAACCCTACATGTGGTCTGTGTGCTCGTGAAAATGAAACCATAGACCATATTATACACCGGTGCCCAAGACTTAAAACTCTGAAAGATATAATTATAATCAATTCCAACATAAGACCTGATATGACTTTCTCACTTGAAAATGCCATTCATAATGGATTTTTTTCAATAATAAGGCTTTCTACCTTTGTCCTTTATTCCATATGGATAGTGAGATGCAAAACTCTCATGGAATTACCTCTGCCACAAATCATACCATTGTTTTATCAAACATTCAAAAAAATCAAGAAACATGACCAGCTCCTTGCCTCCAATAAAGTCTTTGATGACACCTGGTCTTTAACTGCTCTGTCCTTTTTCCTGATTATCAACTTCCACCTACCCAGCATTATAGAATAGGCAATTCTAAAAGAAAATATTCATGTTTATATTAAAAATGCTAATATCATTAAACAAGTTCTTAGAATCTCTTCAATATACCTAACCACATAAGAGTATAACAATTGTGCTCTCATAACATAATCTAGACAGATGACAAATAGAACATTATATAATCATATTATTGTACAACTTATTCATTTATTTATTCTTTATTAGTATGTAATCACTATTTATTGTTAATAAAATTTTTGTTGAAATAAAATATAAACTTTTAGTCTTTGGGTTTTTTTATGAGCTTGCATACATTTAAATGGATGTATAGGTTATTCTTTGTTATAATAAGTTATCATTTCTTCTTGATCTAGCTGTTTTGTTGATGAAAAATCCACTTTTCTGCAGCTCAATCATCTGACTTAATACTCGTTTTAGCAAAATCTAATTCTTCAGTCTGGACTATCAGAGAATATATCCTTATTTTGAGTAGCTAAAAAGATATCAGTGCACTCCTCTTCATTTTAGAAATTCTCTTGTTTATTAGCTGATGAAAATTGGACACTCTCTGTTTCCAACATTTCACTCTGACTAGGGCATAAATGATTCATGTGTCTCTTTAGATGTTTTTAATTTTCCAATTTGATTGCTCTTATTTGTTTAGCCAATAATTCTATTATCACACCAGGAAGTCACACCAGGAAGTCATTTATTTCGTAAAATGTCTCTAATCCAAACTAGCTTATTGACTTTAAATTTTCCTAAGTCTAAATAAATTAGCTCACCAACTTTAAAATTTTCACAGTCTAAATTATTATTACCAATCATATTATTAGTTTGTAATAACTTGACAGGTGCATATGAAATTTTGTTGCATTAACAATTCTGCTTGTGGCTTCATTGTTGTCATGCATAGTGTAAAAAGTTTAAAGTGTATTGCATCAGTTAGCACTTCATTTATATCCTGGTATGCCTTTTTTATTCAACATCATATTAAGATGTTGAACTGCTGTTTTGGCTAAACTATTAGACTTGGGATGATATAGAGGTGTCAAAACCTGGTGTATGTCTTTATCAATTAAAAATTTTTAAATATTTGCGATGCAGAACCAGTTCTGTTAATGGTAACATTGGTTTCTGGATATCCTTCATTTGCAAAGATTTCTTTTAATGCTTTAATAGTATATTCTGCACTTGTATTTTTGACTAGCTTATACTCTTCCAATTTGTAGTATGAATCTATTACAATTAAAAAGACATAACCATTCATTGGCCCAGCATGGCCTAAATATAGTCTCATCCTTAGCTGTGTATGCTTTGACCATGTTTCCAAATTTTTTGGAGGTAAATTTGAAGTGGATTGACATTCTAAACAATTCATTACCATTTATTCTATATCCTGGTTCTTCTTATGCCACCATACATATGAAGTTGATAAGGCTTTTATGCATACTACTCTTGGATGTCTTTTCCATAGTAAATTAAGTAATTGTTTTTAATCTTTAGATGGTATGAGAATGCAGTGAGTTATAAAAATGGAACCATTGCACATAGACAAACTTTCAAATGTATTTCAAATAGGTCTTGCCATATAATTTGATTGACATTTTAGCCATTGGTACTTTATCCAGTTTTGTAAAGTTTTATATCCAAAATTATTTCTAATTCAATTTGTTAACTTAGAACTGTTCAACATTTTAAAATTCCACTCACTTTTACTGATATAGACTCTTCCACTGATTTGTAATATCACTGTAATTGTCTTTATTTTTTCTCTATTTGAATTCCAAGTGGCCTTAACCAGATTTTACCAATGAGAACTTAAGTCTCTTAACTATATATAATGCTAGAAATTTGACTCTGACTTAAACAAGTACATGTATTTTACCATGTCTTCTATTCCCATTAACATCTGTGTCTATGATGTCTGTTTTCTCAAGCTTCAACTTCATTTTTTTCCATTAATTTTAGACCAGTCTTTCTGTGATAACAAAGGTGCCCACTTCCATAGTAGTTCTTTATTCACAGATAATAACATCTAAAAAAAGATAACCATTCTTTGTATTATTAATCTTATTAATATCTTTTTTTCTTACACTGCTTCCCTGTGATTTAAAGTCCAAACATGTCTTAATTTTTGTAATCTTGTCTTTATTTTGGCAAACATGATCTAAATGTTTTTTTAATCTACAGACACTTTTTCTTTTCTAAATTTGAAGTACTTCTTCACATGACCTTTCCCCCCATAGAAATAACAAATTAAAATAGCATTTGAGCTCCTACCATTCAGACTAACAATTTTCTGCTTTATAATGAGTTATTTGGGTCTTATGCACATATGTTGTAGCTTGAAAAAACAAACCACTTTCCAACTTTACTTTTTGTACAAAACATTTGTCCATTGAAGATTTGTAAGTAATGTTTGGTTCAAGTTGAGATCTATTATTCCAAATAATAATTGATCCATTAATATGTTTCCAATTCAGAGTTAAAATTACATTTTTTTGCAAGTGTTCTTAATGCAATATCATAATCTTGATATCTCTCTAGAGGTGACTGTTTTCAACTGCTAAACCTTAGAGGTATCACCCATTTAATTATTGCTGGCTAAAAATAAGCATTCAACTTGACTTTTAGCATCTCATATAAAATATCTTTAGGGATTTTGGGGTTGCATAGCTGTTATTCTACTTGCAATACATCTTTTCCAGAAATCAATAAAAGCATAGTACTTTAATTTTGTCATCTTTGATTCTATTGATAAGCATGTACTGTTTGACATGTTTCATATATATTTCAAAAGCTGAAGCATTGGTTACATTAAATTTATGGATATTGTAATTTAATTGCTGTGTCTCCATTATAACCGGGTGGCAAATAAACATGAATATATAATTAATGTTAACAGACAACAACATATATATGTAGTAGTATTAAAACAATTTATTAACAATTAAATAGTTACTAAGCACTTGTGCAAGCATAACTCATCAAGTTAAATAATGAATAAATTAATAAAATGTTTTTACAGTTTAGGTAAACAATGATGTACTTTACTTTCACTACACTGTTTATGGTCTTTTAAAAAACAAAAAACCTTTGATGAGCTTCTTGAGGCATTTCATAAAATAATAATAAGACCAGGATGGTTTGTTAAAAATCCTATTCAGCCTGGTTATCTACAGGTGCCAAGATCCTGGGAATGAAATCCATTGATGATGATCTTTACTGCAACTTCAACTCATGAATCAGCAACAGCAGGCAGCAATCCCAAAAGAGCACATGGTCATTTTTCTCTAGCTTTTTATATCCCCCCTCTTATTTTGTTTTCTTATCTTTTCTAGAGTAATATGACTTTTACTTTAACTAGTTCTGCTTAAACAATTTAATTATTATTAGATTTAGAGATTGTTATCTGCCTGTAAATCCATAGTTATTGTACAATGAAATTTCTTTTAACCTTTTAATTATGTATACAAATTCCCCAGTTATCTTAGGAATTTATTTTCATATCTAAGCTTTAAGATCTACACAATTAATTAATATATACATTTATTTTGTTTGTCTCCATTCAAAGCTTTTACTTTTAAACTTGTTTTAATTAAACATTTTTTTATCTATTTATTTCACAGCATTATGACTAAATTTATTAAATATATATTGAATATTTTACACTCCTCACCTTACTTCAGAAAATTGCTTAGGTTTACGTGTAGTCCTTCATTTAACAAGCCTCCATATCTGTCAGCTGGGTGATATAGTTGTTACTATATTTGGCTTTTACTATATTTGGCTTCAGAGTTGATTGAAGTTCATGTTTCATAATTTCAGGTTCACTCTCACTGCTTTCTGGTTTTTGATCCTTAGTTCTGCTATCTCATGTATTTCCTGGATTTCCCCTTTTGGTTTGACCAATGAAATTTGCAAGTCTTCTTCAAATCAATGGTGGACATGATTTACATGTCTAACTGTATGTCATCTCATACTGTACTTGGATTATTGCTTTTTTATATAAATTTGTGATTACTTATGCACCCATTTTTTCCTGATGATGTCTTGAACCCAAACTTTGTTATCTATTACATATTTTCACTTTTTTGGCCAATTATGTGTGTATTACCAATAAATTCTTCCTCTTCTATGGATTTTACTCTTAATTTATGTTTCTAATTCTATTTTTAAAACTCTATTCTCTTGTTGAACTGAAGCTGTTCTCTTGTTGCTGGTGAAGGTGGCATAATATATGACTCACCATCCACAGAGCTACTATCTCTTTCACTGGCACTATGCACCATTTTCTCTTTTTGAGCGAACATGATTTTATGAGATTTACACAAGATCTCATGCATTTTCCAGCAACTCTATATCAGCTGACTCATTGTAATTAATCCCAATTCTTATTAAACCAAACAGAGTATCTGTATGCTATTTCCTGATCCAGAGAGTTTTTTTATACTATTGATTTGGATTCCTAGTTCATGGAATCATTCCCTCCTAAGAATATGGCTAATCTTCCCTATTTACTATGTATAGAGGTAGATTCATTTTTTTTCTGCAATGGTTGATGGGTGCTATAACATGGATTAATAATCTTAATGCATTTTCACTTACATCATGCTTTTTAATGTTCATTTTGTCTAATTTACTTTTCATGTTTTCTGATGAGTGACATCCAGTCTGTTAGTGACATCAGGAAAATACCTGACCCAATATCAATCTCCATCAACAGTTCTTTTCCACAAAGTACTAAATTATAAACTGATTTAATCCCTAGATGTTCATGTTTTTAACCACGTGGTTACCTTCCCTATTTTTTTGCACTGATAATTTAATTTTGCCTTTACTGTTACTTTTCTGGTTACATATCCTCACTAAATGCCCCTTTTCATCACATTTAAAACTTTCTTTGATCCACCTGAATTTTTTTGCCATGTGACTCCTTTTTCTGCAGAAAAAAATGTTGCTTTAGAATTCTTTCGGCACTCAGCTTTCCACAGTATGGTACCCTCCTTTTCTGTCTTGAACACTCCCATTTTAGCATTTTTCTCAGGTTTTAATCCTAAAAACTTTAACCTGTTCAAGAATTAATTCATGTACTATGCCTTACTTAATGACCATTTCATACATGATATACTGTTCTGTTAATAATTGTTGTCAGAGCCTGTCATCAGACATCCTCTATATCAATTGATCCATGAGTATTTCCTCAACCAAATCACTGTACCACAATCTTTAGCAAATTCCCTCAGAGCTGAGTTATACTCTTTAATTTTTTCCCCATTAAATTGCTTCCTATTTCGCAAGGTTAATCAAGCTATGTGATGGGACAGATCTAGGATAAATGATTTCTTAATTTCTTTATTAATTCCTCATACTTTACATTCTCTGTAATAGGTATCTCATATAATCTATTTATGACTAGTGTTATTTTTTACCAGTGAAACACATAATAGCTGCTATTTTCCATTTATTATCTTTAATACCGTTCAATGTAAAGAAATTCTCTATCTGTATCTGTATAATACATAATGACCATCCTGGTGTGTTACTAACCTTAAATTCTGCTATACTATTTTGACCAAATTAACTCATTTTGATGGACTACTGATAATTGTCCCAGCTACTAAATTTCGTCTGTCTATTAAATTCCAACTCTGACTGCCACTAACTTACTAGCGATTTTAACTCTACTTTTTCCCTATGTTCGAAATGACTGTGCCACTAATTTGCTGTGTCCATGACTATGGCCAGGCAGCAAACATGAATACATAATTAATGTTAACATGTAACATCGTATATATAATAGTATTAAAATAATTTAACAATTAAACAATTATTAATCATATTTTCAATATACATATAAGTCCTACAGCTTAGGTAAACAATGATGTACTTTAATTTCACTACACAGTCTAGGGTCGTTTAAAAAACAAAAAACCCTCAACAAGTCTTTCGAGTCATTTCATAAAATAATAATAAGACTATGATAGTCTGCTAAAAATCCTAATCGGCTTGGTTACCTACAGGAGTGAGGATCCTGAAAGTGGTCCACCAATGATGATCCTCATTGCAACTTCAACTCATGGAATCATTAACAGCAGGCAGCAATCTTAAAAGAGCACACAATCATTTTTCTCTATTTTTTATATCCCATCTCTTCTTTTGTTTTGTTTATCTTTTCTGGAGTAATTTGACTTTTACTTTAATTAGTTCTGCTTAAACAATTTAATTATTATTAGATTTGAAGTTTGTTATCTGCCTGTAAATCAATAGTGATTGTACAATCAAATTTCTCTTAACCTTTTAATTACACTTATTAATTCCCCAGTTATCTTAGGAATTTATTTCTGGATCTAAGCTTTAAGATCTACACATATTAATTAATATATACATTTATTTTGTTTGTCTCTATTCAAAGCTTTTGTTTTTAAACTTGGTTGCACTACAACAGAATTTATTAAATATAAATTGAATGTTTTACATTAATAATGCCATTAAAAACGTTTACACAGATTCTTCAGTTATCAAAATGATCCCTTCAGTTTTCTTGCACAATTTGTTCTACTACAGTCATAACAATACTCTGCTACTGTTTGTCCAAAAAGAATTGTTAACTGTGATAATCTACTGTTACTTTACACAAGCTTTAACAACTGTCAACTGCTGCCATTCTGCTGTATTCTTGTATTATTACAATATTCAGCTAATAGCAACAATAACTTTATTGACTTGCAAATAAATGTATATAAATAAAAGAATAAATAATAATTAGAAATTACATGAAATCTCTAAATTCCATTATATTCTGTAAATGTATGTATTAACTTATTCACACACCTTTATATTTTATAAATGTATATATTAACTTATTCACACACCTAGTAATTAAATATAGTTTATATATCTGTGTTGCCATTAACTGTGGTTTCTTATACATACAGACATATGATTCCATAATGAATATTTATTATTCAGCCAATATACTGCTGATAACAACATATATATTGAATATAACAGCTCAAAATTTGAGTAGACTATTGCAGATTTTATATCAGTTCTTCCTGCATAATGAGTGCTTATTTGCATATATCATATTTAACTATATGAAGATCAGTTTTTATGTAATTTAGATTGAATATTAATACTAATCGAGAGTAACAAATATTCTTGTACTGTCTGAATGAAACATTATTTACAATTTAATTACGAACATGCACAGAAGACATGTAAAAAGTTTCATTTTTATTATACATTAATAGATGAAATACACAGGCTTATATATACCTGTGTCTATATATCCCCCCCCCCCCCCCCCCCCCCACCCAACAAACCCTCCAAAAAACCCTTTTTCGTAATAGACAGGATATGAGCACAGACTTTCACATGACCCACCACTCTCCACACTATCTCATAACACTGATACACCTTAGCACTTGTAGCATATATGTGTAAATATGGTAATCTGGACCAATTGATGATTGCTGGTTTAGCATGAAATACGTATATTGGTGATTATTTATCTTGTTGACATATCAGTGTTATGAGATAGTGTGGAGAGTGGTGGGTCATGTGAAAGTCTGTGCTCATACCCTGTCTATTATACATTAATGTATTTTTATTTTCTTTTTAAATAAATAAAAAACATGAATAGCTCATTAATATTGATTATTAAAAACATTTTGAAGATATGATCTATATAAATATCAATATCTCTTACCAACTGATAGACTTAAGAAATTTTATTTTTATAATAAATTAGGTACTTTAGTACTTTTCTTGCTATGACGTATTACCACAAAGACGTACTACTCAAATCTTCTGATCTTTAAGATAACATCTCCTAGTGATTTCCTGACAATGTTAATCGATAAAATGTGTTCAGAAATCATGTGGAGATGTTACATTAAAGATTGAAAGATTAGAGTAGTAAGTCTTTGTGGCAATATGTCATACCAATAAAAAGCAATAAAGCAGCAAGCCATCTGGTAGAAATCGGATGCCATGTTTGTTGTTTCTGCAAAAAAAATTATTAATATAATAAAATATAATAACATCAGTAGTCATAGCAATAATACTAAAAAGTACATCTAATAGCAAGAATAATACTAAAGAGGCTAACGGGTAAAATAGCAATAACAATACTAAAGAGGACATCTAATAGCAAGAATAATATGAAAGAGGTCAACCGGTAAAAATAGCAATAATAATACTAAATAGGACATCTAAGAGCAAGAATAATACGAAAGAGGACATCTAATAGCAAGAATAATATGAAAGAGGACATCCAATAGCAAGAATAATATGAAAGAGGACATCCAATAGCAAGAATAATACTAAAGAGGACATCCAGTAGCAAGAATAATATAAAAGAGGACACCTAGTAGCAATAATAATATGAAAGAGAACATGTAGTAGCAATAATAATATGAAAGAGGACATGTAGTAGCAAGAATAATATGAAAGAGCACATCTAGTAGCAAGAATAATACAAAAGAGGACATCTATCAGCAAGAATAATACAAAAGAGGACATCTAGTAGCAAGAATAATATGAAAGAGGACATCTAATAGCAAGAATAATATGAAAGAGAACATCTAGTAGCAAGAATAATATGAAAGAGGACATCTAATAGCAAGAATAATATGAAAGAGGACATCTAATAGCAAGAATAATATGAAAGAGGACATCTAATAGCAAGAATAATATGAAAGAGGACATCTAATAGCAAGAATAATATGAAAGGACATCTAATAGCAAGAATAATATGAAAGAGGACATCTAATAGCAAGAATAATATGAAAGAGGACATCTAATAGCAAGAATAATATGAAAGAGGACATCCAATAGCAAGAATAATACGAAAGAGGACATCTAATAGCAAGAATAATATGAAAGAGGACATCTAATAGCAAGAATAATATGAAAGAGGACATCTAATAGCAAGAATAATATGAAAGAGGACATCTAATAGCAAGAATAATATGAAAGGACATCTAATAGCAAGAATAATATGAAAGAGGACATCTAATAGCAAGAATAATATGAAAGAGGACATCTAATAGCAAGAATAATACGAAAGAGGACATCCAATAGCAAGAATAATATGAAAGAGGACATCTAATAGCAAGAATAATATGAAAGAGGACATCCAATAGCAAGAATAATATGAAAGAGGACATCCAGTAGCAAGAATAATATGAAAGAGGACATCTAATAGCAAGAATAATACAAAAGAGGACATCTAATAGCAAGAATAATACAAAAGAGGACATCTAGTAGCAAGAATAGTATGAAAGAGGACATCTAATAGCCAGAATAATACTAAAAAGGTCAACCGGTAAAAATAGCAATAATAATACTAAAGAGGACATCTAAATCAAGAATAATACAAAAAAGGACATCTAGTAGATGACATCTAAGAGCAAGAAATATATATATGACATTAACTTAAAAAATGATTTAAAGCAAAACTGCAAAAATTAGCACACAAAAAAAAATATGTCTAAAAGACCAAAAAATGTTAAATAGGTACTGTCAAATATATATATAAGACTATCACTTAAAAATTGATTTAAAGCAAAACTGCAAAAATTAGCACACAAAAAAAATAATTTGTCTAAAAGACCAAAAAATGTTAAATAGGTACTGTCAAATATATATATATATAAGACATTCACTTAAAAATTGATTTAAAGCAAAACTGCAAAAATTAGCACAAAAAAAAATGTCTAAAATACCAAAAAATGTTAAATAGGTACTGTTAAAAATATATATATAACACATTCACTTAAAAATTGATTTAAAGCAAAACTGCAAAAATTAGCACAAAAAAAAAATAATTTGTCTAAAAGACCAAAAAATGTTAAATAGGTACTGTCAAAAATATATAGCTACTGTCAAAAATATATATATAAGACATTCACTTAAAAATTGATTTAAAGCAAAACTGCAAAAATTAGCACACACAAAAAAAAATTTGTATAAAAGACCAAAAAATGTTAAATAGGTACTGTCAAATATATATATATAAGACATCCACTTAAAAATTGATTTAAAGCAAAACTGCAAAAATTAGCAAAAAAAAATTCTCTAAAAGACCAAAAAATGTTAAATAGGTACTGTCAAAAATATATATATAAGACATTCACTTAAAAATTGATTTAAAGCAAAAATTAGCACAAAAAAAAAAGAATTCTCTAAAAGACCAAAAAATGTTAAATAGGTACTGTCAAATATATATGCTTTCGCTTAGCTTGTCGTTCCTCAGCAAAAAAAAATTAATTACACACACCAAAAAAGTACATAAATTAATAGTAATTTACTAAAATTATTATAAATTCAAATTGACTACAAAATAATTGACAAAAAATTTATAAAATTTTTTTATAATTTTAAAATTAAAGACAAAAAAAAAACACTTTTTCTGATATAGTGTGAATCTATTATACAGCGGAAATGGCGGACGTAAAAAAAAAGCCATCTGGGCGCCATGTTTGTAGTTACTCCAAAAAAGCAAAATAATTACATGCACCAAAAAAAAATTACATAAATTAATAGTAATTTACTAAAAATATTATAAATTCAAATTGAATACAAAATAATTGCAAAAAAAATTATAAAAAATATTTGTAATTTTAAAATTAGAGACAATAAAAAACACTTTTCCCGATATAGTGCGAATCTGCCATACCGTGAAAATGGCGGACATAAAACGTCCTAATTAAATTGTATTACATAAAATTATGAAATTAAAAGTGTAGTCTTTTTTTAATGAAAATAAGGATAATTTATAATAAAAAAATGGAAAGAAGACGACCCAAAAGAAGCAAAATAAAAAATAACCGAAAAGGTAGTACATAAAATTATGAAATTTACAAATTAGAAAATAACCTGAAATGGCAATATATGTCTTAAAAGCTACTATATTTAATTATTAAGAAACAAAATTAAAATTACTTACAAATAACGACGGTGGAAATTACTATAATATCATCCAATCGACAGTTAAAATTTCACTCTATTTAGTAATATGTCCATATTAGATATGAAAATATGATCTAAAAAATCACTGTGCTCACATCGATATCAAAACTGCAAAAGACAGAGAAATGACAAAATTTCCCATAGGTCTCTCGACTTTTTAAATCTCGCGAGACACCTCGATCAAAAAATCAGTATTCCCAAGGATTAGTCTTGCCAGTGACTTTGTTGCCATGACATCGTTTATCTAATCTTCGGTGAAATCTCACCGGCAAAAAACATGCTAAGTGTAAAACGTCATAGCTCATAAAATCCGAAACTACCATTAAATTATTATTAATAGATACAATGTTGAACTATAACCAGCTGGTAAATATTATAAAATTGACATTATAAATGTTAGATACTTTTCACAATTTAATGTATTTTATTTGAAGGCATTTATTGTTTATTGGGAATGTATTACTAGTCATTCTGAAAATTCTGCAGTGTAGGGATTAAACCAAACTTATTAACAATCAAGTGACTATTAATTAGCAAGAAAACTATTAGTTAGTCATTGCTAATAAGCATCACGGTTTAATCAATATTCATAGAAATAAATAATAATCATTATGAATAAGTATGTCCAAGTGTCCCATTAGTTCATTTGCATCATGATTTGCTAATAGACGACACTTAAATATTCATTTTTATAATGAGATTACTCAAGGGGAATTGGGGTGAACATTTTTTTAAATGAAAAAAAATTTTTTTTAAAATTTTAATTATTTGGGAAATTACAATATTAGAATGAAAACTGATCAAAAGAAGATGCTTTATTAGATTATGGAGAGAGATAACAAACACCTTCGATAAGAAAGGTTTTACAATATGCAAAGTTAAATAACTGAAATACAGGCTTATTATATACCTGTGTGTATATATGTAATATATAGGGTATATGAGCACAGACGTTTACACGAACCACCAATCTCTACTCTATCTCATAATACTGATACACTTGAACTCACCTATGTTGAAAAGATAAATAATCACCAATATACGTATTTCATGCTAAACCAGCAATCATCAGTTGGACCAGATTACTATCTCCACATATATATGCTATAAGTGCTCAGATATATATTAAGATAGCCTATCTTCATTTTTTAAAGGACAGGCTTTAATCTACTCCACACTCCAACTCTTCAACTGTCCTTCCAATTGAAAATTTGATGCATGTATAGACACAGGTATATAATAAGCTTGTGTTTCAGTTATTTACATAGTATAGTAGAGATGTCTGCCCATCCCTTGTATATGTATTAAATGGATTATGTCATGTACATGAGGGGTCAGATTGACCTTAGGTCAACATGAGTGTGACAAGAATCTCAGCCTCAGGGTGGCCTTTGAATATTCCACCATCAGATTTTCAATTGGATGGACGATTGAAGAGTTGGAGTGTGAAGTAGATTGAAGCCGACAGGCTTCATTAAAGTATGAAGATTAGCTATCTTAATACACATATGAGCACTTATAGCATATATATGTGGAGATGGTAATCTGGACCAACTGATGATTGCTGGTTTAGCATGAAATACGTATATCGGTGATTATTTATCTATTCAGCATATGTGTGTTCAAGTGTATCAGTATTATGAGATAGAATGGAGAGTGGTGGGTCGTGTGAAAGTCTGTGTTCATATACCCTATATATTAATATGCAAAGTTAATAAATAGACAATTTATATGTATTAAATGTACTTAATTTTTTAAAATGGGAAAAATATAATTAATTTTGGTTAGAGAAAAAAGTTAGAGTAATGGAAAGTTGCAATAAATAAATATAAATACTTTTGATTTGTATAAGAATAAAAATGTATTATTATTTGGCGTAAATTTCAGGAGTATTAGATACCAGAGAAAGAAGACAAAAATAAAATAAGTTGGAATGCAAGTATAGTTTGTATTGAGAGGGAAATGATAATTGAATATATATATATTTTTAAAGTGTTCGATATTAAAAGAAGATCAGGCTAAATTATATAGAGAGTGAGATAAATTTAAAATCAAAATGAGAGATTTGATTATTTTTCTTAGGTTTTTATATTGAAAATCGGAGGGAACAGAGTAGCTAAAGTAACCTTTTATTAAAATGGAATAGAGAAAAAGAAGAAATTAATTAGGACTGGACGAATAATTTGTTAATAAGGAATAAAAAGTAAATGTGTTTATTGTAATATAAAAAAGGTTTGTAAAGAGAGAATGATCTCACTTGGCAACAGTCTTTCAAAGTATATGGTCTGTACATAGAAATCTCAGAGTTTATCTTTAAAAAAAAAAAACATTTTATATCCATCAGTATTATTATAAAATATATTTATTTAAACAATTTGCAAATATATAAATATATTTTTAGCGAATCAAGAATTGTTTTCCTGAAAAATCCCAAATGTTTTATTATTGCACTTATTTTATCTAAATAATAGAAAGCACACTAAAACTTGAATAATATCTCCCTCAAGATTTTTTCTCATTTCTAGAATGCAAATATTTTATTTCGATATAAAAATGTCTTCATTATTTAAATATCTTCATAATCTCATAATAGAATTTAATGAACTCTTAAGGATCTTAAAATGTTAAAAGAAAACTTTATTAATGATATCATTTATTAAATTCGTTGCAAATTTTTAATTCAAAAACATTTCAGGCATTGGTGGTCGAGAGGTCAGCGACGGCTGCTTTACAAGCAGTTGTCCCGGGTTAGAGGGTTCGCTTCCCGGCTGATGCTATGACACATGAGAAGAAAAAAAAATAGAATTTTCGTTTACTTCCAATTTTAATTCAAAATTTAAATAGATTTAGAATATTTCAATCAATTTAAAAAAACTTTTTTTATTGCTGTTGTTATATATATATGCACAATAATTTAGGAATTATTTCAGCTAATTAAACCATTGTTTGTTTGGTTAGTCAAATTTTGTTTAGATAATCAAATATACATAATAATACCATAATCATTAGTATTTCCGGAGTTTGAAATTAGAAATATAGTATTATAAAAACAATTTAGAAAATGCTTTATAAATTAAAACCAAAACATTTTGAAGAAATAATCCACAACAGTTCTTCTCAAGTGCCTAGCCATCAAAAATTTAGAAGGTTCATAAAAAATATCTTAATTTTATATGAAGTTAAAGTTGATGATGTTATAATTGTCAAAACATATAGCAATTTCAAACTAAAAACTCTGAATTCTAAAAAAAAAACTCCGGAATATTTTGAACATAATTTTTAATAATCTAAAAAATCATTTCCGTACAATTTTATACAGAATAAGTTCTTCAATAAATAGTGTATTTAAATTAATAAACTCATTGATTTTAAAAATCTTTCTCTTTGGCTTTGCAAAATTTTGAATTATTTCTCTAATACATTATGTATGGTCTGAATATAAGTTAAATAACTGTATCAGACCACAGTTGTTCTTTCAAAACAGCAGAGTGCAGCATTTCTAAGAAAATCAATAGTTTCCACAAATGAAACTACTACAAAAATAAACCACTATTCACATTTTTTTTATTATTATTTGTGTAATATATTATCATAATGTAATATAAAGTGTTGGTATTTTACACCGTCATAATAGAAAAAAATAAATTATAAAAAGTGTCCAAAATAAATAGGATATGTTTAATTAAAATTAATCATTCCTAGTCAGAGCAAACTGGCAAAAAATATTAATACTTTTCTTATACAATTAAAAAAACTTTCACGTTTGATATTGTTTGGTACTAACAATGCTCAGGGTTTAGTATGGGTTTTATTATGTCTGGGACCTTACACTAATCGGTACTTGAGTACTAAAGCTGCAATGTAGGGGAGATAAACGATTTATAATTTTATAATCTTTTCAACATAGTGAATCTTCATTATCTATTGAATGATCAGGAAATTTAAATGAGGGGGAAGGGCAAATATTTCATTTAGAGTGGCATCAAAAAAATAATTCACATCTGTCTTTTATTATGATTATTTTAGGTACTACTATCAATCAACAGGTACTATTTTTATAGTTTATGGGTTTGCAGTTTTTAACACTTTTTAATATTACTCAACTAGTATACCTTTATATATATAATTATTGAGGCATTATGAAAAATTTACAAATAATCAATTAATTATGTAACTTCCTAAATAAATTCCCAAAGGGAAAAACTCTTTTTAAATTTTTTTAATTTAAAATATAATGAATAAAAAGGCCATTTTGTAAATAGTTTGCAAAAAAGATTTGTGCATTAAATATAAAGATATGTATTGGACAATTTATCATTTATTTACAATATTTCTTTTTTATTCATAAAAATAGTCTTACATTATTTTATCCATTAAAATTCAGGTATAGCATTATGATTTTTACTCTAGAAATTTTTATATTTTATTTTTCCAAAGTTTTCCAGCTCTTGTCCAATAATCCCAAATGTCATACAAATCATTTAAAAACTCTTTTTTTTCTTCTGAATATCTACCATATATTTTTTGTCACAAGTATAATATAAGAAACCTAGATCCAGGACTATTCTATTTAAAAACAGAATGTAATGCCCTATACACATGCAAAAAATTGCTGGTAAATACTCAGAGGGAGAAGGGCAAACATTTATGGGATTTAACTAATTACATTCAAAAATCATCACATGAAAATATACTACTTATACCAATTTTAAAAAATAACATACGCAAAACATCTAGCAAAGAAAAAGAACTATTTATATTTGACCAAGATTTTATGTTATTTTTAAATAAAAAAGAATAAAATGATTGAAAATGAATTTAGACTTTTTATCTGAATTACTAATGACAAACAAAAAATATCAGATTACAGAAGAATTCGGTACAGAATTAATAGTTTAAAATGGCATATTCTTTTTATAATCAAAATTTACATTACTTTTATAAGCAGCAAATTATATATGTAAATATGTTAACTTTTCATCCTGAAAACAAGTTTAGACTGGTAGGCAGTTGGAACTATGATCAAGAAAATATTATATTTCATCATCATTGGTAATGGTTTGCCATAGGCTCTTTCCTATAATTTATTTTAGTGCCACTTTTTTAATATAGCTGTAGCATATATATATAACAAATAATATAACCTATGTTCTGAAGATTTTCATCAGAATTTTGCCTAAAATCATGTAATCGTAATATATATAGACTTAAACCTACAACTACCATTTTTCAACTTATTAACTACTCTGTATTTATATATCAGGGCCAGATCTTCACTTAGACAGAGCTGGCAGCAGTTCATGGTAACCAGAGTTCAGCGGTACATAAGTGTATTAAATATAAATAAAACTTAAAACTCTAAGCATATTAAAAAACAAACAATATTTGATAAAGTTATATAAAAAGTTATCATTTCTTTAATTTTTTTACGTAAAATGTTTATTTACTTACACAATATTGATACTATAATGTAAAAAATTTGAATTTGTAATCTAACAGGAATATAGCCTGAATTTTTTTTGAAAGTGATTAGTTATATTTTAATATAGATTCACTCTATTCCAGATATGACATTTTTTCTGGATTGATATTTATGTCATAATTTTCAGATACTTTTAAATCATCAGAAAACTTTTTGTTGTAGTTGTTGTTTCTGGAACAATGTGAGACTAGGGATGCTGGCATTAATGATCATATATATAATATAACGGAAATGGTTATTTCGTATGGTTGCTTAATTATTTGTGTATTCAATTATATTTATTTCGATTATTTTATTCTATATTATACTTATTTAATATATTTTAATTCTTTTCATAACTTATATTTTCTATCCATTTATTGTTTTCAACTTAGATTCTTTATTATCTTATTCATTATTTTAACCAACGCCATTACAATACAAGCAAAGAGCTAATACAGATACAAATTTAACTTCATATCTATACTCTTGACTGAACCCCAAGGCAATACGTACATATTATCTTGGCATTATTTTTCCCAGCTAAGAACTCTCGGCTGCTGAACAGAGCAAACTATTTCAAAGAAACTTAGCGAATGTCCAGCGCTTGCTATTTATTTTTTAGAATTGGGATTTCGCACGAACAAGCAGCACATGAATATCTTAAACAAATCAGTAAGCCCCTTTAATCACTAGTTACAGTTTCCCCCCTGTCATAGCTTGGTGATAGGAGAATAAAGCAAGGATACGAAATTTAATGACAAATATGTTTAATAATATATTCACACTTTATATAAAAATTTACATTATAATAATAATAACAAACACACACTTATAAAATACATGGCTATAATAAATATATGAAAATAGATCAGATGTAAAAGTTCTTAAAGTCCTGTCGATAGAGTTCTATTTTTCTATTTTTATATTTAGTTATAAATAGTAGACAAATGAAAATGCATGCATGCTTTTACCTAGGCTTTGTTGTAATTGTCCCATGGGTATTTCTTCTGAGCGCTCTTGATTAACTTCCTCAGATTGTGGGGTTATTTTCGTTCCAGTTTTGCTTGTTGATTCCTTAGGTTCTCCATTAACTTCCTCCATTTGTGGGGTTATTTTCATCCAGTTTGCTGGTTGATTCTTTAGGTTGAGTTTCATCAACAGCTACAGAAGTGGCGGTCCCTCTAGCAGGTCAGGCAAAGATCTTACATTGCGAGTCAGTGATGAGACGGCTCGAATCCGAACCTACGTCCCTTTAACGCCACTAGCCACGCACTTCTTCCATTTTCTTTTTAGCTGTTGCTTCTCTAAAGTCTCTACTAGCAATGCCAGACAAAAATTGTAATTTTATTAATCTCTTTCTTTGTTTGTTGTTTTTAAAATTTTTTAATTAAGACTTAGATTTCCAACCAATTCTTATTATTATATTTCTTTATTTAATTAGTGGCTGGAATGTAAGTCCCAATTAATTTAACAGATCAGGCAAAGATCTTCCATTGATAACAATTCTTTGTCCGTGGAATTTAATTTGTCCAACAGACTTTCACACCTACAGCCATATTGTTTCTTTTTATATATCCCATATTACATTTATTTTATTTAAAGTTTACAATTCATTCATTTTTTTCACATTTACGTTTTACATTTATTTTAATTTGTTATAATATATATATTTTTTCTTAATGAGAGAGAAGACACACATTTCTTTATGCTTCCTTTTCCCCTCTCCCACAATAAACAAAAATAATTTCTAGCATTTGACTTATAAGAGAGAAAGAGACGCATTTCTTTATTTATGCAGCCCCCCTCTCTTACTGTTACAAAATCCACAGTAATTTTGACATTAGAATTTCAATTTTTTCTTTCCCTTCCTTTTTTTTTTTTTAAAAAAAAATTTATTAGCTAATTTATTTCACCTTTATTACTTTCTAATTTTATTAATAATATATATGTGTGTCAACGACTTTACGTGGTCGTCACATTACACTCCGCCCGTTTTTGAGAATTAAAATCGAGTCAAATCTTATTCTGAGATGAGAGCATATTTTAATTCTTTGCTTTCAACTCTTACTTCTGCTTTTATTACATACTTTCCCACTCTGTCATGATGAGTGATAATGATGATGAGGATGACTGCAGAGAGACAGTTTCTTTCCGATCGATTTTGGCTGATCAACCAATTTAATCTCAATGCATACGAGACCATGGCATAACTTAACTCTATCAAAAAAAAACATAACAGGGGTTTAAAGCATGTGAACAGCAGGATATTTCTACTGCCTGCTCATCTTGCGCAAACAACAAATTCTTATTCTTTATTTATTTATTTATTTTATTCGAGGCACTAATTCTTATTTCTTCATTTGTTTATTTTGAGACACTAATTCTTATTATATTGAGGCACTAATTCTTATTATATAATGAGTCCAGGATTCTTACTGGTGCTTCATTTAAAAGTTTAACCATCGAGAGCCATGAGAATCTAAAGTGCGAAGAGACAGCTGAATCACGCTCAAAATACGACCCAAACATAATGCATACACACACATATATGCCTCAATCTGCAACCTCATACACCTACTAGTGATATCTGTCATTTACGCATTATCACTATTATTCATTTATTATTTTATTAATTATTCACTGGCTCTTTAATGAGCCTAAACGATTCTTAATTTTATTTTTACTTCTATTTATTTGTTAATTCTATCTGCATTTATAACTGACAGATTGTGATACGAATAAACTATTCATTTATTTATTTTATTAGTTATTAAATGGCTCTTTAATGAGCCTAAACGATTCTTATTTTATTTTTACCTTTATTTATTTGTCAATTATATCTGCATTTATAATTGACAAATTGTGATACGAATAAACTATTTATAGATTTCTTTTCTTTTCTTTTTTTCTTATTACTTTTATTTACATTGGTCTTGCTGTGCTTGACTGCACATAAATACGCATTAAGTCTATCATACACATAAAAAAAAATCTATCATTAATTTCCCTCCGTGAACACTACTCCTTTTTTTTTGTTTATCATAGTGACTTTAATTATTTGTCATGAGACGATTTGCCCCACCTGTCATACGTTTAAAAAAAAAATTTATTTCTCATGATTCCAAGACGTTATCCATTTCATCGAACCGACATCCGTCCGTTTACTTTTTTTCTTAGTTTTTGTCTGGAGGTTTCTTATGCTTTTTACCATACATATTTCCACTTTCACTTGGAACTGGAGCAATGTTCCGATGTCCACTAGAGTCGGCTTGCTCACATGGATAATTGAAGTCTGAACTTCTTCCGGTCCGTTCGGACATTTCAGCCCTTTCGGATCTATCAGGAAATGCCTGGCTCCCTTCCTAATAATAGTGATGAGGATTGTATTGCATTCTCCTGATGTGCAGATTGTTGGGCTGGGGTTTAAATCCCGATCCTCCGCCTTGTAATTAGGCCTAGTGCTGTCGAACGCATTCAGAAACTCGGCACTCAGCCGTTTTACCGCAAAATACCTCCCTAGGCTGCCAAGATGCTCTATTGGGCTTTCCCAAACGTAACCAGAGAAGACCCAAATTTTTACAAACTGGTTCACTGTAGCAGGATTCACAGGGTTATTTCCACTGCCTGCGTACATGCATTCGCTCACACCTCTCGGCTCTTTATTATCAGTCTTGGCTACTTCTGTTATATTTTCTATTTTCTTTTCACCCCTCTCTACCCTCACTTCTATCCTCTCAACTGTGTTTGCTAACTGAGTTACCTCTAGTTGTATATTTTCTAGAGCCTTTCCGTTTTCATTTTTTATTACTGGTTCAACCCTTTGGCTAAAATCCTTACTGTGTGGTTCGCCCAACTCTTCTGTCTTCCTACTATTTCTTTCACCTATTTCCCTCATTTCCATAAACAACCTTTGCTGGCCTTCCATTAATTTCATGAACATATCCATTATATTATAGCTTTCTATTTTATTTTTATCATTAACCACTGTCTCCATTCCCTTTCTAATTTCTATATCTCCGTCACTAGCTATTTCTCCAGACGGTTCCATTAGTTCTTCGGAGGGTTTTCCTATTTTGCCCACTAGAGCGTCCATTTCTATTTTTGCTCTGGTGTGCATTAAATTTATTTAACACACACACACACTAATTAATCACTTATATTTTATTCTACAGCTTTACTATCTAACCTTATCCTTATAGGATTATATTACTTTACTAACTTTATATTTCACGAACACTACGTATGTTTGTTCGGCTCTCCCTGTCTCACTCACTAATCATCACTCACCCATGCCTGCCTTCAAGACCCCTCTGCAACTGACTCCAATTTACAACCTAACTTCCCACATTATATTTTGTTCTCTTTCTCTCCTTTTACCCTCTAATATTTATTTTATTTCTTGCTTTGTCTACCACCAAGCTATTTTTGATTTGTTTATTAATTATTGCATAAACTATTAATTTTGTTATATTCGAATTCAAATGGGCTGAACTTGTAAACGTGAAAATATCCCCGGACTGGCCCCCAATTATAACGGAAATGGTTATTTCGTATGGTTGCTTAATTATTTGTGTATTCAATTATATTTATTTCGATTATTTTATTCTATATTATACTTATTTATTATATTTTAATTCTTTTCATAACTTATATTTTCTATCCATTTATTGTTTTCAACTTATATTCTTTATTATCTTATTCATTATTTTAACCAACACCATTACAATACAAGCAAAGAGCTAATACAGATACAAATTTAACTTCATATCTATACCCTTGACTGAACCCCAAGGCAATACGTACATATTATCTTGGCATTATTTTTCCCAGCCAAGAACTCTCGGCTGTTGAACAGAGCAAACTATTTCAAAGAAACTTAGCGAATGTCCAGCGCTCGCTATTTATTTTTTAGAATTGGGATTTCGCACGAACAAGCAGCACATGAATATCTTAAACAAATCAATATGCCCCTTTAATCACTAGTTACAGTTTTCCCCCTGTCGTAGCTTGGTGATAGGAGAATAAAGCAAGGATACGAAATTTAGTGACAAATATGTTTAATAATATATTCACACTTTATATAAAAATTTACATTATAATAATAATAACAAACACACACTTTTAAAAAACATGGCTATAATAAATATATGAAAATAGATCAGATGTAAAAGTTCTTAAAGTCCTGTTGATAGAGTTCTATTTTTCTCAAATCATTAATTTTATATTTAGTTATAAATAGTAGACAAATGAAAATGCATGCATGCTTTTACCTAGGCTTTGTTGTAATTGTCCCATGGGTATTTCTTCCGAGCACTCTTGATTAACTTCTTCAGATTGTGGGGTTATTTTCGTTCCAGTTTTGCTTGTTGATTTCTTAGGTTCTCCATTAACTTCCTCCGTTTGTGGGGTTATTTTCATCCAGTTTGCTGGTTGATTCTTTAGGTTGAGTTTCATCGACAGCTACAGAAGTGGCGGTCCCTCTAGCAGGTCAGGCAAAGATCTTACATTGCGAGTCAGTGATGAGACGGCTCGAATCCGAACCTACGTACCTTTAACGCCACTAGCCACGCACTTCTTCCATTTTCTTTTTAGCTGTTGCTTCTCTAAAGTCTCTACTAGCAATACCAGACAAAAATTGTAATTTTATTAATCTCTTTCTTTGTTCGTTGTTTTTAAAAAATTTTAATTGACTTAGATTTCCAACCAATTCTTATCATTATGTTTCTTTATTTAATTAGTGGCTGGAATGTAAGTCCCAATTAATTTAACAGATCAGGCAAAGATCTTCCATTGATAACATTTCTTTGTCCGTGGAATTTAATTTGTCCAACAGACTTTCACACCTACGGCCATATTGTTTCTTTTTATATCCCATATTACATTTATTTTATTTAAAGTTTACAATTCATTCATTTTTTTCATATTTACGTTTTACATTTATTTTAATTTGTTATAATATATATTTTTTTCTTAATGAGAGAGAAGACACGCATTTCTTTATGCTTCCTTTTCCCCTCTCCCACAATAAACAAAAATAATTTCTAGCATTTGACTTATAAGAGAGAAAGAGACGCATTTCTTTATTTATGCAGCCCCCCTCCCCTTCTCTTACTGTTACAAAATCCACAGTAATTTTGACATTAGAATTTCAATTTTTTCTTTCCCTTCCTTTTTTTTTTTTAAAAAAAAATTTATTAGCTAATTTATTTCACCTTTATTACTTTCTAATTTTATTAATAATATATATGTGTGTCGACGACTTTACATGGTCATCACAATAAATAATATTATTTAGCTTATGGATTTTTTTTGCTTATTTCCAAACCCATTGTAAAGGAATCTATATAGATTCTAACCAGAAGTTAGATTCACCAATGATTTTGTTAAAGCTTTCAGTACATGTATAGATGAGCAGTGATTAATTATATGTGTTGTGCTAATCCACAATTAATTATTTCAGAGGCTGTCAAATTATACTTTGGTCACAGGAAATACAATGACTATGATTGCTACTGAACCAGTAACGGGATTCCAATTACAAAAAAGAGAGAGAGATTTCTCATACCAATTAGAAACGTTTAAGTCTCTTTAGATATTAAAGTTTTTTTTTTAATTTACTCATTAATGCCTTATGATAAAATATTTACTGTTCTGCATTTCTACTTGCTCTGACTTAATTGTAATAAGTAATGGCTATGTGTTTATATTCAATAATTTTATTGAAAAGTTTTCATGTTTGTTTTTTTGTTATTTGTTTTAATATCTGTTACAGTCTATTGATATAAACTGCTTGAAATTGATTCTATAAAGGTAAAGTTATTTAGAAATAAAAATGACTATATTTTGATATATAATCATTATTTATATATTACCTGATTCGTAACTTGAAACACTATAATAGTACATTTATTTTCAATGTTAATAGTAGTGGCCTTAGGAAAACTGTAAACTTTATAAAGAAAAGTAGATGTTTAGGAATGCTATAGTTTAAACTCTTCTATAGGCCTATGTTTTATGTATGATTTAGATATATTCCAAATTGTCAATACTTATGTAAATCACATGTTCTGAGAATTATTTAAGACACAGAAAGTATTTACATAGGGGTATACTGCAAATATGCCTGCCATGCCATGATTAAGTTTTAAGTTCTTGAAAAATAAAAAAAACTTTTAGATTGTTAACTCATAATCAACTTAGATAAACATCCAATATTGATGAGCAAATGGAAGTACAGATATTCATTACAAAGTAAATATGCCACTACCAATGACATTCATTTTAGTTAAATAAATGTCAATGCGCTGACTTAAAAAAATAATGAATGATTATTATATGAGACAGGCTTTATCATTGAAAGGGAAGTTATCTTATTCTTAGGAATGGTGTTTTATGATTGTTTTGGAAGAGGGTTGCAAGTAAAGCTAAAACATCAGGGTTAAACTGGATGTATTAGCCTCTACTCAATAAGCAAATATTTTTCTACTCTTTTCATTAACTTTTGTTAGTTGGAAGTGGTTCAGGAAACTACAAGTGAATAAGTGAACAATTAGAGTATGGGAAGATAAATACTGTAGTACTTAAAGATACAGTCCACTGGAGGAAGCCAAGGACCCCAGTTGATTTTTTCTGGTTCCCCGTTTCCTCTAAAACTATTCCTAAGAGGAGTTTCTACACTCTCTTTTCATATACAAGTTATGTCAATATGTTATAACAAGTAAGTATAATTTCAATCTTTATAAAAAAACTGTACAAATTATATGGCAGTCATTGAAATTTCAAAAGATTTCTACAGAGATTTTTTAATGAAAATTCTTTGTTTCACTTGCTTTTGCTAAGTATGTGAGAGGGTCCAGTTGTCGGGAGTAGCCCCAGGAGCCTAAATCTGTTAAATATGGAAGCTGGGATGAGGGTGCTGGGGGAATCATTCCAGATGTTGAACTTCTCATTCATAGGAAGGGGAAAAATAATGTTATTTTTAGCGGTCTTTTTAGCATTATTCTTATAAATGATTTTATCTATGTATTATTGCAAAGTAAGCTGCAGTTTGGTTTAATAGTTTTAATTAGAAGTGATTCACCTTAATTATTTTTATTATTTCCAATGTAGGTATTGATAAGGTTGGTCCTTCACTGTTCATATGGTTTTTCATGGAGTAAGGAGTGGTTTTCAACAAAGAATTTAAAGCTCAGTTTTTTTTTTCCTTGTTCTTCATAGTTTTTTTTCCTTGTTCTCCATAGTTCTTCCAAAGTATACTGGATTGTTCTCTTCTGTGGATATTCAAAGCCATTCCGCAGAACTCAACAGTAGATTGACTTAGCCCGTATTTTATATTGTCTCAAGTGTTTTTCTATTCCTCAATTTATTTACTGCAAATTGGATTTTTCAATATTGTACTCCTAAAATGCTATTCATATTTGAATTCTAGATTTTACAAATAATTTCTAATTATAACCTAACTTTACTGTTAATAATTAATCACCTCATGGACTGATGCTTTGAACACTTATCAGTTGATAAATTCTTAAAAATGCTATGTACAAAAATACAATGTATCATTTTAGATCTCCATATTACACTATGTAAATCAAAGTTTACCTTGTAAAACATGTTGTACCAATAAAATTTAATCCTAGGGGTTTTTTTTTTTAAAAAAGATATGATTTATAAAAAAAATTTAAAATTAATGAAAAGAAAAAAATAAGTATTATGCAAGTAAAGAGACAAAAAACTTTTTTTAAAAAAAGAAGAATAGTATTGCCACGAACTTAGAAATAAAAAGGCATTTTGGAAGTAATGTGGCAAATAGGTGTTTAACGTTGTCAAAAGATATGTAATGATGAGTAGAAGCTATCTATAGGATGGTTACCGATAATGATAATGATAAAATGGAATAGATAAATATTATTTTCCATTTATAATGGCAGGAACTTAGAGGCGTTTTTGAAGTATTGTGGCAAATAAAGGGGGGGGGGTAAATAAATGACCATAAAATGACTGGATATCTATGACTGCTTAAAGATATGAAATGATGAATAATAGAAGCTACATAAAGAATGATGACCGATGATGATAAAATGGAATACATAAATATTATCCATCTTTGATTAATCATGAGAAAGTAATTACCTTTTTGTGAACTATATATAAAAAAGAAACATACATTAAATATAATTGTTTGTTTAAGTTACTTCATCTTTTATAATAAAGTGATAGGTCAAAAGTTAAGTGAATGGAAAATATTTTCTTTCTAACCTTTTAATCTTTTCTTTGTTTTTGAAGGTAACAGACGGAGAAAAAAGTTAACCCTGACATTTATTATTGTAATCTGGTTTTGTTTATAAATTCTGATATTGTAATTTTCTTAATTATTATTTAATTGGAGCCATATTTTAATTTGACTTGTTGAATGCAGTTAGGATATTTGCATAACATAAAAAATTAAACTTTATAAATTAATAAAAATTTATTATAAAATTTGTTTGTTTCTTAGCTCCACATGTGCTTGCTCTTACACACACATATCGTAACACTTGTTTTTGAACAGAAGATTTATCATATAACTTTTTTGATCAATTTTGATTAAATATATCAATCTGTAATACGTGACAAAACTTTATGCTTTGTGTAATCCTTTATGGACATCGATAAATGGCAGATTATGTCATTGGTCAGACGTCTAATTGATATGTTTCAATAAAATGAATTAACACATAAAAGAAATAACGCTCCGATCAGATATTTTTCTATTAAGTGTGAATGACATCATAGCTAAAGATTTCTGAATAACATTAGAAACTTTGTTTAAGTTAATGTAAGAGAATTGTTGATGATATAAAAATTGACTGTTTAATGTGTTTCTTTATCTGACATCATATTAGTGATAAAATTATTATTATCATTTGTAATATTATCTATCAAATTATTAAACGGATATTTTCACTTAATACATGCATTCATTATTATATATATAAAGACTGTAAATATCTTCTATTAGGTTAAAGTAAAAAATTGAAATATAAGACTGTTTATATAATAACCAAATTTTGATTTGTAAACTATAACAATAAAAGAATTATGAAACTAGTTTCACAAGAACTCATTCATCTGCCTATTCTGATTTATGGGTAATGATGTTTAGAACTACGCATATCTGATAAAAAGACGTTCTTTTAAACCAGGGGTCCCCAATCTTTTTGCACTTAAGAGCACATTCTATAATACCAGCCAGGTGGCGGGCACCATTTATTTTTTCAAT
The DNA here is from genome assembly GCA_028023455.1 of Epiperipatus broadwayi. Lineage (NCBI taxonomy): Eukaryota > Metazoa > Onychophora > Udeonychophora > Euonychophora > Peripatidae > Epiperipatus > Epiperipatus broadwayi. The sequence goes on along the minus strand of JAQFVV010006225.1, from coordinate 860,191 downwards.
GTAAATTTATAGTTGGATATTGTTAATAATACACATAATGTACAAAAAAATATTTATTTCAAAAATAAAACTTTAATATATAATTAATGACGCTGTAAAAGTATAGTATGCCCTACAAATTTGATTACAATATAATACAATAATTTATAAGAAATTTTAAAAATTAAATTTATTTGTATCAGATAAATAATTTTTTATCGTGTTTGGATAGTGGCGGGCACACGTAAAATGGTCTGCGGGCACCATGGTGCCCACGGGCATAGGGTTGGGGACCCCTGCTTTAAACTATCTTCTGAATTTTGTATGTCGTGATCATATGCCTACTATATATAGTATTCTATTTTCACTATAAATTAATACGAATCATCTTCTCTTTCATAGTAATGTATTAATTACATAATTGGTTACTAAATACATATATATATATCCAGTGACGATATTTCAAATTTCCAAGAACCAGTTCTCTAAAAGTAGGTTGTATTTAAGAACCTATTCTGTTTTTTTTTTTTTTTCTAAGCATGGAAGCAAATCACTTCTTGGTTTTATACCTAAAAATTTTTGGCAACATCTCAGAAATTTTGCATGATCCCCTCCCCCTCCATACACAAAAAAGTGCTGCAGTGCACATGTGCACTATGATGTACTTTGCAATCTCACTTATGGAATTAAAAAAGAATTAAACCCTTTTTATAATTGGAAAAAAAAATTATTTGGCAAGATATTTTCACATTGACATTCTAGTCACATCATATGTATTTTCAGGTTGATGATGCTTTTTGACTATAGCATCATCAGCTGTATTGTGATTTCTTAGCCAAACTTGAACTGAGTCACTGCAATTCCAGTGATCTAATGGAAGACATCCAATTTATTACTAGAAGAATTTGCCACATTTGTCACTTTGAGGTGATTTCTTTTACCTGAATAAATTGTGTTTACCACAGAAAACCTTCATTCAGTCTTGATTTTAATTATATTTTTAACTCTTTGGATAGTTTCATGTACAAAATGTTTCTGGTGATTTCTCAAAACATTTTCAACATAATCACTGAAATCAGTAACTGAAATCTTGTGGTGAAATGCTTTGTAAAAATTTGGTAATTTCTCTTCAAATTCTTTCCAGAGAACTACAGCTTCTTCCAGAGTCCAAGCATCTGGGTTCACAATTTTAACTAATTGATGGATTTTATGATTTCTATCTTGAATATTATTACTTATGCTATTACAATCCAGTAATCTTAATTATTATTACATTCAGTAATTTTTGATGGGGAAGACTCACGCATTTGTTGTCTTCAACAAAATTAATATGCAGGAATTCCTTAGAAGAGATAGTTTCATTTATTATTTTGTCATAACTACCACTTTTCCCTCTGAGATATTCAAATGCTTTAATTGTTCTCTTAATCAATTGTTCAGTATTCAATATATTTACACTTTTTCCTTGAATAGCATCCACCAACAAAGCAATTTCTTCTAAAATATCGATGTTTAGCCATTCCAGAAAAATATTTGTTGGCAAGATGTTTAGCCATTCCAGAAAATTTTTTATTAGTAGAAAAAAAATCATACAGTGCTGGATAGGTTCACCATATTACAACTGCTGTTCTATGATTGCAGGTTTCCCATTTTGGGTCAAAAACTCTACAATTTTTAGAATTTCCGATTCCCAAATTGATTGAAATTTTATTCAGTGCCATTTGGTTTTTATTAGACTAGTGGAAGATTTTACATATTTCATCAATAAGTGTTGTAAAGTGATTCATTTGCTTTATGTCTTTGATAGAATCCTCCAGCACAAGCTGAAGGTGATGACTCAAACTATGCCAAATAATAATTTTAGGATAGTGCTATTTTATGTTAACATTCACTCCTGACCAACTTCCCAGGATCACACTTGCTCCATCTGAACAAAATTCAATCAAATTATTCTTCAAATATGGATTATCAAATCCTACTGATTGTAGACTTTGTAGTAAAGCAGTGTAAATGGTTTCAGCATCTTTTTTTTTTGTAATTTCACTAAATCTACAAAAATTATTGGTGAGAAATCTGTATCTTTAACCCTAATAAAAATGATAAGGACTGGTTTGCATGATATTGTTGATGCCTCATTAATTATAAGCATATCTTTAAATTCTGATCTATTATTTTTCTAAACACTTCCTTTTTAATGTATTTTTCAATGTCCTTGACAATTTTGACAGCCAGGAATTGAGAATGAAGTCCCACTCCCATATCTAATCCATTCTTTTTTATAATTCTATCAAATGTTCAATATCAGCAAACGGTCAGTTTCGTTTTGCTAAAGTGCAAACCGTATTGAAAATTTTACAGATGGAACTCATAAACTTTTTATGAGCTTTGTCTATGAATTTGGAAATTGCATTTTTTGCACTTTCTTTCAATTGCATCACATATATCTGGTGTGCTTTTGATGAAAAATGTTCCTTTATTTTTTTTTTTTTTTGAAGAGAGGCTTGTTGAACCATTTTATTTTTTCCACTTGGAACAATATTACTTCTCCATTCTTTTGATACATGAGCTGCCTTCACTTTTATTGACTCGATTTTGATATAGTTATCACACTCAAGTTTTTTTCCAAAAGTAAACCACAACATTTTTCTTGAATTCATTGGCTTATTTCATATTCTAGCAGTCAGGAAGGTCACTTTCTACATTTATTTTATATGCATCTTTTGTACTTTTGGAATTGAAAACAGCTTATTTGTGTTGTCAACATTATTTCTGTTGCATCAGAAGAAACAGAAAACAAAATTTGATTCAAAATATCATCCTTTACTATCGTTTTCCATTCTGTATCCGTTTTTGGATCATTTATGAAGGAATCTGATATTGTTTGGCATTTTTGTTCATTTCTTGTGAAGGGTTTATTTTTATTATATTCTAGTATTACATTCACCTTAGAAAAAAACATCTAATTAATTGATTTTTAATACAAATGAGTTGTAACAAATCATAAAACTGAAATAAAATATTAACATTTAAAAAAAAAAAAAAAAAAAATATTTGAAAACGAGTCATGCCACTTGATGAGCCAAAGATATTGTTATATTTATCATCTTGCCAAGTTATTCTAGAAAAAATGTTAAACTTATGGTTAAAAAAAGTCGCACTGTTACATCAGATATAGCAAACTAAATGAAACTAATATACTATAAACTTACTACACCTGATCATCCATTAAATTTACTAATCAAATAAAAACATCTTGCATGATAAATGTAGGTGAAAAAATAAAATATTTAAATAAAAAATAAAACAACGTCGGCATAACAAAATCATTTGAACAATGGTTTTATGTTATTGTTTGTTTTCGCAATGATAGGTCCTTTTGAATAATAAAAAGTAAAATAATAAAATTTATTTTCGGATAATTTAATTACCGGTTCGCTATTTTTTTTTTAATTTTAAGAACCGGTTCGCGGGAACCGGTGCGAACCGGTTGGATATCATCACTGTATATATCCTTTCTTGTCTTTTTTCATTCATGTTATTTATGCTTCTTAATTATGCTTCTTAATTATACCAGTTTTAATTTTAAAAAATTAGCATATTTTATTTTCCTGGTATTCTTCTACAGATTGATCTTCTGACTCTAGAAAAAAGTATTTCTTACTATTTTAATTAAAGATATCAGCTGATTTAACTTACAATAATATTAGTTGTATAGTTTGTTAAAAGTGATGACATAAAATTATAAAACAGTTTTTCAACTTCAAGAACCTAAATTATAAATTTCAACAATATTGATAAAAAGGCATACAAAGTAGTATAGAATTTACAAATAGTAATAATGAATATTTTGTCATAATGTACTATGACTAAGTGATAACACTGGTCTTCATTTATCATAACTATCATGGTCTTGACAAAAGAACAACAAATAACAATATATTTATGATAGCTTGAAGTGGAAAACACATGCAGATATAAAGATGTACAGTACATATAGACTGAATCTTACATAGAATCTCTAGGAGTAGATTGATATTAATTTTTGCAGTCATGACTTTAATAATTTTAAATAAATTAAAAACATTACTGGGTAATATATTGTTATTTTTGTTTTCAGACCAGAAAATTTAGTGCAATGGTAGCATGATGAACCTATGTCACATGATTTCCCAAAATTAAACATTCAATTACATTTATATGTAATAAATGATTAACACTAATGCTTGAAGAGGGAGTGGAGAGAGACAAGTTTTTCAAACATTAATTACAAAAACTTTAAAATATTTTTTTTAATTAAAAAAAATGTGTAGCATAACGATATTTATTAGTTCCAACTTACAATTTGTAGTAAATTTCTATTATTGTTGCTTAAAAAACATTCTGAAAGATTATATTTTGTCAGCAATTAAACAGTTCAACTCCTGTTTTATTGTTTGTATATTTTAAAATAAAATTCATTATTTCTCTTCTTTGTTATTTTGGATCAGATGACAATTTATTATTATTGTTGTTGTTATTGTTATTATTATTCAAATCAAACTTTATTGTACATGAGAGTTAAAAATACATGGTTGAAAACTACATAGCTTCAGAACAAACAGATAGATATTATTGGTACACTTCAAATAAATTGTTAGGCAGGTGTCTGATAAATATAAACTTGTAAACTGTGTATTTGCCTCTAGTTCTATTTTCATTGTCTGAGGCTTTAGTTCATCAGTTTAAAATACTTTTGATTAAATTAAATATATTTTTGGACTATTCAATACACAGATGTGATGTTTAAAAGATTGTTGAAAATGAGATATGTGACAAAAAAATTGTTATTGCTACAGCAAAAGTCATTTGGTTGTTTGAAGTTATGATCTGGCTCAGGTTTTTAATAGTGACCATGTAGCAGCAAAAATATCTGGGTGTGCAATTTTGCCATCTCTGGTCTTCAGTTGTTCAAGCTTATTAGAAAATGTGGCTGGGTGCCTTCTGGTGTTGTTTCCAAGGCAGAAAGTACATCTGGTGCAACACAAAGTATATAAACAAAAATTGCTTCATGGGGGACTGGTATTGAGTCTTTACTGAGCATTTCTATTAGGTTGTCAAGTGTGATGTGAGCTCTGCAGGTGCAAAATAGGTGCTGTTGTTTCTTTATCCTTGTGGCACAAGGAATAAAAAGCATCAATTTTGGTGTAAAACCTGCGATATTTAAGGAAATAGAAGGTAAATTTGGGTTCCGATGACCATTTTTTTGAATTGCTACATCAACTGACTGTTATTCATATTTAGCATTGGTGACTCAGAATCAGTAGTTAGATCTGGGCACAGCATAATATAAATGCTCCTATAAGTGTGTCTACCAACAACTAAAAAAGACACCTGATCATAAATGCTTTGGAATTGGTTTATAAGCAATGACAAATATCCATGTGAAGGTGGTGGTCAGTCTGTGGGTGTTATTTGAAGGATGCATTCAAGAGCTGGAAAACTTCTTATCAGTGCAGCCAGGAGATTAATCCTTTTTTGTTTATGAAAAATTTGAATGAAGACCTAATCCATTTTCTGGTTGGTGGAAGACTAGGTTGTTTTACAGAGATGGAGACTACTTTAATGCACCATAATATTTTATTACAGAGTGAGTAAATGTATGAAGTGAAAAATTTAGTGAAGTTTATGATTGGCGAGTAATAGGTTATTTTAGTAGTTACAAGCTTATTGAAAAGGTATACTTTTACATATAATGAGAGGTAGGTTTTGGAGAAAGAATTGGTTGTGCATTCAGCATCATCTTTCAGTTTTTTCTGGATCTTCTATCTCATTCCAGCAGTCTTAGGTAGAAAGGAAATCTAGGGAAATTAGTTGTTTAACCACGATATATTTACATATGTATCTTGCCGATGTAAAGAAATCAAGCTGATGTTTTACTAGTGACTTTCTGCCACTATATGCTATAGATTGGATACTTAATAACTATGTAGTTTATGATTGAATACAATATAAGTAGGAAAATTTTCCATACCAGTCATAGTAATCAATAGATGATAGAAGGTTGTGCATTCAATCTCTACTCAGTGCCTTTTCAACAAAATCCCCAGACTAAGTAGCACTATTGTGTAAAGAAATTTGTCACTGTTTTAGCAATTCATATAAGCATAAGAAAAAATGATCATGCAATGTTTTAATATCATAAGTCAGAAACATTAAATTCTATTTCTAAAACAAGTGAACACAATGGTTGTAAAAAGTCTGAAATCTGTTGACGAAATTCCAATAAGAAGTAAAAAATTAAATGTAATTGTTTTTGCTACTGGATATGGTAAAAGTAGTTCATTTGGGACTCACACTACTCATACAATAATTTTTACATTTTTTTAAGGAAATATTGACTGAATATTAAAAAAAAAAAAAATGGAGGAATGAGAATGAATTTATTAATTAAATATATATTATTAAGTAAAATAAATCTTTCTTTTTGAAAGTAAAATAAATAAATAAATGAACAGCATTATAGATCAGGTGTCCAGGTGCTGGAAGAGATAAGGCTGAGCTGCAATCCAGTGATCATGAGTTCCAGAATTTGCTATTTTATACTGCATCAAATCATGCAGGACTTTTGAAAATGAGTCAAAATCATTACATTTTTTTTATTTTTTTAGCAATAATAAATTTCTTATTATATATATAAATAATTATAAAACATTATATAACCTTAAATAGTCAAATAAAAAAAATAGTTATAGATCACATGTCCCCACTCTTTTAAGCTTGTAAGATATAGACAACGCGCATTTCCAATTGCTCGACAAGCTTTGCGATAAATGCTTAGCCAGAGAAAGCATTTAAAATATCTCTGTCAGGAAACTCCTCCCTCCTCAAACCTCTGACCAATGGTTTCTTGCTTTGACACTCCTCAGAGAGGCATTAAACATTCTCTGGCTAAGCATTTATCACAAAGCTTGTTGAGCAATTGGCAATGCTCATTGTTTGACTATTTATAATCTCTGCTTTAAGTCTTATGTGATGTTATATTGTTAAGACTATTAATATATGGTTTGGCTGAAGATCTCTCAGCTCCATATAACTATTTGTGTTGGATACCTGGGTTTGAAGACAGATAGGTGTCTGAAAATTTCAGACTTTCCATTCACTAGATAACTTTTAGATAAATGCTGGCTTGGGGTTGTTTTTTAGATCTTGTGTCTGAAGCTACCCTAGCATCTCTCTGAGGAGTGCCAAAGCATGAAACCATTGGTCATAGTTTTGGGGGATTCCTGACAGATATTTTAAAATGCTTTCTTTGGCTAAGCATTTATCACAAAGCTTGGCGAGCAATTGGCAATGCTCACTGTTTATTATATGACCTTCTCTATAAAAAAAAAGTTTCACCACTAAAATATGTATATATTTTCAGGTTTTTATTTTTATGATTGTCTCATTTTAGCTCTATCATATCGTAATCATCCATGATTTAGAAAGTCACATTCTCTCTTACTATAGATGCATTTTTGAAGCATTGACTTTTCAAATAAATAAGACATGTATAACATGTTATAATTTAGCTTAATTGCACATTTTTAGATGTACTTCAAACTTTTATTTCATCATACATTCTTGAAATATATGCTGAAAAATATGTGAGAGATAAATGATGTCTAAGATGTACATTTTCTATTGAGTCAGCACTTGTCAGTTAGTTTAAATCACAATCTCTTACATTATTTATAAATAGCAAATTACTTCAGTTTGATTTGTAGGTATCAAAATTTCTGCACTCCCAACTTTGAAACAAACCACTTTACATAAATATATTAATGATTATTACTAAACATTTATTAAATAAAAGATTATCCCTAACCCAAATATACACTTTAAATCTCAGTATTCATTAATAATCATTTATTAAATTAGAAATTTTCACTATACCATATACACATTTTAAATCTCAATTAATAAATAACATGTTTGCATTGTTATAGAGATATCAATACCTAAATCTTATACCCATGTTAACAGGTCAATAACTTACATTATGCTACTCTCATGTAATATATATATATTGTAATGGTAACGGCCCTTTTGACAATTGGTAATAATCAAAATTAACATTATAAAATGAAAAAATTCAATATTTTCAAATTACTTTTAATCTAGGAGAATTTACAGATAATTTAACAGGCAACCAAGTACATGGTGGAGTGACTGCATACAACTTATTTTTAATTGACAAATCTATAATAGTCACAAGCAACAATTAAATAGAACATACATAAAAACATGTTTATCCACCATTTATATATATATTAATCATAACAATTGATATAAATAATTAATTCAATGCGTGAACACAAACTTGTCATTTGAAATCATCCAATTCACATTAAAAAAGAATGACCTCATTTTGGTGATTAGCAAAAGATATAAATAACTGACCTTCTCAAAAATCAGATTAAAAACTTTTATCGGCTATCCAACATATACATTTTGTGAGTAGAAAATCAAACTTGTGGTTTGAACAGAAAACTCTTCCACCATCAAAATAAAAACATTGAATGAGAATAGCTAATAGAATATGAATTAAAACTAGAATAAAAGCACATAAATTATAATCCAGACAATTAAAGAATTTTAAATTAAAAATCCCAAAATCTGCTTAAAACTATTCAATATTTCAAGAGTATTTTCAAGTTTAAGTTGGAGAATAGATCAACTCTAACTTAATTCCCAACATCAAATAAATATTTTGCTTTTCAACTAACTCGAACTTATATTAACTACATACATAAAAACATATACAAACATGGGCTGCTAAGAGCATCTATTCAGCTATGTTACGAACAACATCAAATTTATTATTATTTAGATGTGAAGCTGCAAACCCAACATCTCAAAGCAAGCCATACAAAGAAAGATTCTGATCACTATCATATATATTCTAGAACACTTGAAGCCCACTCACAGAAATATGAAATGGATTGATGAGGACATTTATAATCTTTAGGATATTTTCCTTTATGAATTCTTAATTGATCTTAGGTTGACCGTCATTTTTTATTTTTATGTTATGTATATATTTTGTTTTTGTTTATTTCTTTCCTCTGTCAAAGATTGAAGGGGGGGGGGTGAACTCTCTATATATTAAAAAAAAAAAAGCATTATTAGCTTTATTTTAAGATAGAAATAAAATATACGTCCAGGTGTGAACTTGCTTGCAGATGAATTTAATCATCACCTGGGGATAGATAAGATTTTACCCTATTATACATTAAATGCCAATACTTATATAGTGACAATGTTCTTTGTTTGTTGTTACTAATCATTTTGTCATTTAGTTATTTATTTTTTGGTATATATGATAAATAATCTCTAGTGTGAATGATTTCCTGTCTTTGTAGAAACAACCACAGTAGAAGAAAGAATCCCATATCACTACTACATTATTGATATGAATGCATCAATGAACATTGGAGATAATGAATTATGGTCTTGATAAAGTTTAAATTACCAAGCAATTGTAAACATAAATAATAACAAAGTTATAATTTACGTTTTTTGTTAGTATTGATATTGAATGGTCATTCTTTGAGGGAAACAAGAAGTGAATTAAAGATATTAACAGTAATAATCAAAGAATATTTTCCTTGCAATAATAATTATCGATACCTAAACAAACTATTTATTTTTGTTATAACATCATTGCCTAAATTATTTTTAGTTATGAATAAATTTGTTAAATATTTGATATTAAATTAAAGACTGTGTTTTGTGTTATATATATATATATTCAGTTCTCAATTTATCACAGACTCGCACATTATAAATAATAATGATATTCCCTGAAGTAGAATATTATGTGTACTCTCTCTAAGATTGAATTCTGGGATTAACAAAAGTTAAAGATGGAGAAAAATCTGAGAATACATGTAATATTTTCACATATGTTTGTGTATTAATACATCATGTCCCAGGAATGAGATCAAAGTGGACATGAGTATATATATTTAGAAATCCTAGATATGCTTTCTCATCCACTCTGACAATCTATCAAGTCTACTATCATGTAAGATCAGGACCCGTTCCATTACAGTAGGAAACTTATATCTGTAATAAGAAAAAAAGTTGGAACTATTACTAAAAAGAGAGATGACATCTATAATGGGTAGAAGAGTTCTATCTACCTCCTACACCTATTATATCTTCTGAATTGCCCAGGATTTTATATGAAGAAATGAGACATCCAGGGGAAAACTCCAGCTAATGATGGAATTATAACTGATACACTAAAAGAAGCAGATGAAGAAATAAAAATTTTTTTGGCAAAGTTATATACCAAATGTCTAAATGATAATTGGAAGAATTCAGTATTAATAATAATATTTTTGATAAAAAAGATATTAGAAATTACAGACTTATCAGCCTTTTATCAGTTTTATACAAAATTTTTACCAAAACTATTGCAACTCGTCTACAGAGAACATTGGATTTCAACCAACTAAAAGAACAAGATGAATTTAAAAGTGGTTTTAGTATAGTAGATCATATCCAAGTGTTGATAGAAGATATAGAAAGAACCAATGAATATGAGTTGTCATTATGCTTTGGATTCGTAGGTATGAAAAGACATATAATTCTATAAGCATCTCTTCAATAATTAAAGCATTGGATCAGCGAAGTAAAGATCCAAGATATTGTCATATTCTAAAGAATATTTATAAAAATGCAATAATTAGATTACTTAATTATACTAGGAAAGTTAACATTGAAAGGGGTGTAAGATAGGCTGATTCCATATCCCCATTTGTGGATTAAAATGGAAAGCTAAAGAAGTAAAACTAAATGGAGATTATTTAAGTTATTTAGATTTTGTAGATGATGTAGTTGTTTTTGCAAGTAATGCTTCAGATCTTCAGACATATTGCAAGAGTTATCAGATGAAAGTAGGATTAAAGGTAAATGTTAAAAAGACTAAAGTAATGTTCAGTGGAATTTTTCAAAAGATGAAAATAAAGTTTGATTATGATGAAGAAGTTAACAACTACAAATATCTTGGTCAGATTATTGCTACAGATTGAAACATAATGGATTAAATTAATTGTAGAATTAAACTTGGATGAAATGCTAGAAATAACTTAATATTAAAAGAAAATATGCCTATGTGTTTGAAAAGGAAGATTTTTAATAAATATGTTTTACCAATACTTACTATGAATCTGAGATTTGAACATTTAATAGAAGAGCAATATGAGATTTCAAATCGCTCAAAGAAGTATGGAAAGATGCATGTTAGGAATAACAAGAAGAGATTGAAAATGCAATGTATGGCTAAGAAAACAAATGGGTTACTGACATTGTTGAAAAAATTAAAAGACTGAAATGGAGTTGGGATGGACATATTTCTAGAAGATATGATACTAGATGGACAATTGAAATCTTAAACTGTATTCCAAGAATTGTAAAAGATCCAGAAAGTGACCACATGTGAGGTGGATGGATGGAATAAGGAAGTGTGCAGGGGTGATGTGAAGAAGAGAGGCTAGAGATTGGAAAAGATTAATTGAACTTGGAGAGACTTTCATCCTGCAGTGGATAAATATATATATATATATGTATGTATATGAAGGAGAAAAAGAGATAAATTTAAAAAGTTAAAAAGCACCAGACCTTTATAAATATAAGGTAACAGTAGAAACTTAACTCGTGAAAAATATTAAACTAGTTGAAATTAGATAAATTATTAAAAAAAATTTTTTTAAATTTTGATTCTGAATCAACTAAACATTTCCACGGCAATTTTATCTTATTTATATTTATAAAGGAGCTAACAATGAACTACTGATTTTCAATCTTTTTAACTTGGTATCAGCTTTTCAATCTTATGATATCTTTGTAAATTGTTAATATTTTAACAGCATACTAATAATATCAAAATAGCACAATGAAATGCAAACACACATGGTTTAGTGATTTTTTTTTTTTTGATATTAGAAAAAAATAAATTCTAAATAATCACTAAACTACAAAAACCAAAGTATCACTCTGTAATATTAGGTAATACAACCATTGAGAACAAATGTATATTACCGTTTGCTTTGTATGTAAAAATTCAGAAGTATGAAAACATTTTTTGAATTTCATAGCAATTTCCAGTAAAACTGGATGAGGTTTGAAAATGAGATTTTTAAATGAATTAGAAAAATTTTATACAAGCATTGGTGATATATATGGTAAGAGCTACTATAATAGTGTAATGAATATGAACAGAGTTCAAAGACATATATTAAATATAAATTTTTAAGCTTTTTATATACTTTGTACAGTATGTTCATTAAACCTTGTAGTTAATGATGCAGTTAAAGAAATGTAGAATAAATTTCATATTTAGTATTATACAACAATTGTACTTTTTTTTTTGGATCAACTGATAGGTGGAATACTTTAAAAAAGTTTTAGACAACTAATTTTAAAAATACTTTTGATAATTCTATAATAATACTATAAAGCTGAGTGTATTATAGGATGTTTTAATTGATATTAAGGATAACAAAAGAACTTAAGAGTTTATACTCAAAAGCTGAAGTTTTATTATTAAGAATATATCCAATTAAAAATTTATTTGTAATTCTATGATATGGTATGATATACATTTAATAAGCAATTACAGAATATTAAAAGTAATATAGAATTGGCCAAAAAAACATTGGCAAAGTACATTAGAGCTTGATAAATCATATTAAACAAATGGTTTCAGCAAATGAAAATATCATCTAAATAACTTGCCAATGAACTTGGAAATATCATTTCATTTTATAACTAAAAAAAAAAACTCAGAATATGTCAAGCGTTAGCGGCCTAGCGGTTAGCATAGCTGCCTTCCAAGCAACTGGCCCGGATTCTCCTCCCGGTCAACGCTTTGACATAGGAAAATAAATAAATAAATAAACTAAGAAGATATAATAAGATAGTTTGATTACGAAAGTGAAGATGAATGTGTACAAGATTTTTTTTTTTTTTTTGGGGGGGGGGATGCATTTAATGTAATAGTATTTAAATAAAATCCATTTTTTAAAAAATATTTGAAAATTATAGCAAAACTAAAATTTTCTACGTAATATTAATAGTTGAACATTTGAAAAAGATAAATCATAATTTGATATTGATGAAATCAAATTGTATGAAGAAATGAAATTGTTTACTACTCTATTAAAATGCAATATTCCAAAGAAACTTTCTGAATCAAAATTTAACTGAAATTTAACCACAGCTCTACTAGATTATTAACAATTCCACCATCTATTGTAAGTGCTGAAAGATATTTTTCCAAATTAAAATTAATTAAAAACTACTTAAGGGGCACCTACGACATAAAAGTAATTAGTAAAGTTGATAATTTTATTAGTGAACCAGAATTGGCACATCGTAGAAAAAAATGAATTTAGAAATAATTAAAAAAATAAATATTTAAATATAAGATTACTATTATTTATATAGGATATTTTAAAATAAATTTGTTTAAAACTTTATGTATTATTGATTATAACAATTGGAAGAAAAAATCAAAGAATTGTGCGATTTTTTTTTTTTTTAACCGAAAAAAAAAATACAGTATTGTATATTAAAATGACAGTGTTAAAAGATTTGCCTGAAGGTGGCGCATATCTTCACTACAGCCTTGCTTATAATACATATATATATATTTCCATATGTCATAGCATCGGCCGGGACGCGAACCCATAACCGTCTGCAACCAACTACTTGCTTGCATGGCCGCTGCGATACCTCTCGGCTAACAACGCAAGACTAATACATGTATATTTAGATGTAAAAATTGTTGTTGTTGCAAAGTAACCTTTATTGTAAAAGATTACAAAAAAAAAAAAATACTATTCGGGTCTACTTACCCGATGACGATTACAAAGCTTTCAATGTTACAAAATGATAAAGCAATTATTAAACTTGTTTACAAAAGGACATACTCTAAAATAATTATATCCATAAAAGAGTTGCTTTAATCTTTTTTAATGTATATCTGTAGATGGGTCTACATGGCCCAGCCACCGAGAAATTATCCATCACCCAATACCCAACCCCTGGGGCCCCGAAGTGAAGACCCAGATGCTTCAGCTGAATAGGTGGATAAGTCCAGCATTGCGCCAACCACCATAACAGGCAATGAGGTCCAAGGCCCAAGTCCATTAAATAATAAACTCTCAATCCACAGCCTAGCCATGTCAAGGCCATTCTAGGTACCTCTGTCTTCCAATTAATAGTCCAAATGTGCAGGGACCACATTCGGTCTACCTGCCCAAAATTGGAAAGCCAACTAAAGAAAAACTAATAAGTAACGGGTTAAAAAAATGCAGACCATAAAACAGATGTATCTCCATCATAGTGCAATAGCATGGAAACCCCTGTGGTAATTTTTAAATATTAAGCATCATTTAAATAGCTCATTGTAGAGCAAAAACATCTTCAACAAACACAATGAAAAAAAAAGGCATCACTCATAAGGTTTATTAAATATTGGTGTTTAAAGGTTTTAATGTTTTTTTTTCCATATTTGTTTTACCCACTTTCTAAAAGGGGCTACAAACCCATTTACTGACTAACCTTGGATGACTAGATGAATTCATTTGCTTTATCAAAGCTTGTGTAAATTCAACCCTCATATCATAGGCATATTATTTCTATTCCATGAACACCTTCTTGAATAATAATAATTAGATATCTATACAACTTCTTTAAAATACATAATGACATGGAAATTCCCCATAGATACAATAAAGTGATAATCATCAAGCACTTAGATCAGGTCTCAATTTACATTAGTTAAACAAAATGGTTACTGATGATTATAATATTCGGTAGTTTACGTCATAATGCTGATAGGTATATGGCAAGATGCTGTAAATACCTAATTGTATTCTGCACTACATGTACCCCTTAGTGTTTATTAAAATGTTATATAATTTACTAACAATGTGAGATAGATGTAATCATCAACCAATAAACTTACATGTAAGCATACCTAATCACAAAATCTGTATATACTATATGCAAAATTGTAATTAATCATAGAACATGCCAAGTTAACACTTTATAGCTATGTTGTTATATAATCTCTCAAGTTTTGTAATATCTTGAACTCTGAGCAACTTTTAATAATTACTTCCAATGAATAATTTCAAATAGTTGCAAATATTTCATAGTTTTTGTTTTCTCTCTGCTAATTTTCATGTCATCATTCATCAGTCAATTTATAACAATGATGCCTGTTATGTTATCTATCATCTATCAAAAGCTTTCTGCAATGGTCTGCAGTTTCAACATTTATTTAGAAATAACTGGACTAAACTGAGATCTACTTGTTATACCAGTTCAACTCAGCCAATACCAAGCATCTTCAAACAATTATTTAATCGATTCAACTATCCTTGTACCCTGATGCACATGTTTCTATGAAGTAGTACAATTTGTTATAATATATCAAAAAAAAACAACCTTAAAATACCTTAAAGATCTGTTTTGAACCATATTAAATATGTTTACAGATAGACTGTCTATAGTCAAATATAATTAGCCATGCAATTACTATTTGGCAAGTCAGCATTTATTTGGTCTTAGCTACTGAATAAAAGAATAACCATTACCAGCCAAGAAATTAACTAGTTTGGTTAATATGATTTCCCCCCTCTCCCCTTTTTTTTGTATCACTATAAAAAAATGATGTTGATGCACATATGCAAATTTATCTTTCAATCAATCCAGGAATAATTAAAAATAACAAAGAACAAGATCAGAAATGCGACTGAAAAATAGTTTATACATTTAGTGTTATGTATTTCCTAACAAATTAACATGAAAATAATCATATATCCACTAACACTTTAGCTTCCATGATATCCATGAAGTTCCTGTTTCAGTGAAATAGAAATAGTTTTAAACAAATATCTTCATTATACAAGAATTAGATAGACAATCTATAGAGAGAGATCGAAAAAAAATTTTGACACATGAAACTAGAAGGTGATTTATTAAATTCAAATACAAATCAACAGTTCAGTGCTCATGTGATACTCAAGTTTTGATCTAAGAATTTTTAAATCTCGAATTTTTCGTTTCATTATTGTGCTGAACTGCATATAAACGTTATAAGCAATAGTTCGGTTGTGATAGTTTTGACATTTGCCTCTATTATGAAACGTTGCTCCATTTAAAAATTTTTATATATGTGTTTTCATTTTATTTTCTAGATATGACATATTTATAAAAACAAAAACATTTATTTCCATCTATTTTAATAAACATAAGATTAAAAAATAATATAATAAATTTTAAAACAAATCAAACACATTTTGAAATTTTCATTCAGCATGCGTCTACAGTAATACAGTACTATCTAAATACCAATTTGCAAAGAAGAGTGCTTCAACAAACCAAGCCGCCTTTTTATTTAAAACAGTCATAAGCAGAGTAAGTGAAAGAAAAAATGCAGTCCATTAGTAATTCAACTGGATATTAGGCTGCATTTGATATTGTTCAAATAGACATCCTTATTAATGACTAGCAAAATATATGGTACCTAAAGTGATTCTATACACACTAATTAACCTCTTCATAAATCATAAAATATACATAACATTGAATAGAAAATTCACTCCTGCCTTTATTCCACATTGTTCAATACTACAAGGGTCCCCATTTAGTGCGCTTCTTTTTACTACATATATCAATCCTTTACCTTTGGAGATTGAGAAAGAATTGCCAGGAATATTTATTCCACCACTTAATACCAGCATCTCAGTCATTGCATATATGAATGATATATCAATATTTCTATCAACAACTAATAACTATTTTATTTCATCTTTATTTTGTAATTAATAACCCACTAATGCGTTGCAGTGAAACTTTTCTATATAACAATAATTTCTGTAGGCTTTCTATATCATAATTTATGCAGATTAAGCACTTTTAGAGTTTTGTTTCTCCATAATCATAGTCTCTTAGATTATTAACATCATTATATCCAAATGTATCAAAACTATCTCCTACATTATTCATTTTCTTGAAATGGCAAAACAAGTGTCTTTTCTATTTATTGAGTTGATATCATTGGTGATAAAACAAGCTGTCTTGAATTTTCTCTTGATGTCATTCCTTTCTGTGCATAATATATCAGCCTTGAAGGGTTCAAATCTGTGATTGAGCTTTTGCTGGTGGTCAGCAAATACAGAACTGCCTTTTTTTGGTCATTGCTCTTGTATATGTGTATTTGTGTTGAGCCAATCTATTGCCAATTGTGGCACGAGTTTCACCATCTAAATTATAAAAAATTCTGGCTAATTTACCCCAAATTATAAACTTGAATTTAACATGGACAAAGCATGTGCTTGATCAATAAACACAGGAAAAACACATAAGCAGCACTTCAAAGGGAATTCAACTCTTTTTCTTGGTTTTCCATTCTATTTAAGCAATTTAGCAATGTGAAGCCTAATATAGCAAAAACTCTCTGACAAGAGTGAAAACCTAATAAAATCACTTTCTAAGTCATACCTATCTCTCTATTCAAAAACTTCTCTGTTCAACCTTTTCATTATAACAAAAATTTCATATTTTTCACTAATAATAATATATACAAAAGTTTTTATTAGAAAAATATATTCTCAATTAAGAAGGCTAGTTTGGGGAAATTGTATAGCAGCTATCTCACTCAATCGACTACAACAACCATTAAATCTCAATGGTTTTGGATTACCATATAATAGTAAATTGTCCAAACACTTTAATACTGTTACACAATGCTTTATTTATCACCCTTTTCTTAAAGTGTTTGGACCATTTACTATTATATGGTATACATTTGGCAATGCAATAAGAAAGAGTGTTTTTGGATTACATATGATTAATGTATTCAAAATACAAAAAACAATAAACCTCTTCATTTCTTGTAACAAACTATTCCCACATATAATAGAAACATTAAAAATTATGCCAACTGCCAAACCACCACCACTATTCAAATTCTGGAAAAATCTCATTGTATCACTTTGCACAATTTCTAATTTTAATCTTCTCCCCTCCAGTCCAAAATACAAATATTGGAAAATATTTAGCTTTATTCATATCCGTACCTCAAACCATGAAAAGAAACCAATACTTCATATAAAAAACAAACAACTGATTAAAAAATTTAAATTCTGATCACCGAAACCTAAGTACTTGGATTTTCTTTTCAAAATAAATGTAGAATCCCTACCTACACTTCACTTTTATATACATAGAAGACAGTACAAGAAAGTTTTTTTTTTTTTTTTTTAAAGTACAAGAAAGTTGATGAACAATGCAGCCTTTTCTATAAAGATTTTGAAACTCAACACCATCTTTTCTTTGAATGTGAAGGTCTTGAGAATATACACAAAGCAATAGCAAAACTTTAAAAACTCCAAATACAATATTAATTCTCTATTCCAAACATTCAAATAAGAAATTTATGCAAATATTCATACTACCACATTCATGTTATATGCTCTCTGGTGCACATAATGCAAATTCACGTATGACTGCAATCCCAGAACCCCCCCACACACACACCTTCTGGGACAAATTAAACTTTTAAGGAAAGAAACAAAAAACTATCACCCCACACAATGTTTGAAGACACTTTGTCTCTAATGCAACAATATCTGAAACCTAACCATTCTCTGAAAGTGAATACAACAATGGTAAAATTTTAAGATTTAGTCACGTCTTTTTTTTCTTAATTTTTTATTCATACAGTTCCCCCTTAATAAACTTTAAAACTATTATATGTAAATAATGATTATAAAACAATAATGTAAAACCACTTTTCTTAATCTGTAATATGTTATAGACACTTTTTCATTATCAAAGATATGCTTTAATTTTTTTTTAAAAACTGATGTAATAAATTCTTATAGAGCAATAAATGTCTTTAAAACATAATAATACAGTACTATATTATATGACATTTTCATTTTGCTAAACTAATAATTTTGTGATTATCTTATGTATTTACTTATAGATAAACATTCTTATTCGTGTAAAACCATTGAAAAGTAGCTGCAATGCATTCTAATAAAATATAGATAAATTAAACATTTAAAATAATGATATATTTAAGATTATATTTAATGAATTTAAAATATCATCTACACATTTTTTCTTTTCAAAAGAGTTCATAAAACTTCTTTTCAAAACTTGTTTTATATGACTATAATAAAAATAAAATATATCGAATGTTTTGACTATTTTATATACTTTTTCAAGGAACACTAAAAAATATAAATAAATAAAAATATATAATAATAAATATCACATATCCCAAACAAATGCAAAAATACTAAAAAATTATCTTTATCTCAACACCTTTTTCTATTACAAACAAACTCAACTTAATCAATTTTTTTTTACATTTATATACCCATCCAAAAAAACACCTTAAAAAATTTAATTAACAAACCTTTTTTTTTTCCTTTTCTATTAACATCCTGTTTAATTCAGGTTTAATTTCATCAATGTATATCCCTTCCTTTATCATTCTTTCATGGTATGACGTTATACATTCTAAAGGCTTTATTTCAAAATCTTTAAATTTATTCATATGATTGTTAATAGCAGAAATTTTATCACTTAAATGCTATTTTAATCTAGTTTCCAATTTATTCTTTGTAGTCCCAACATATGACATCTCTATATTCTTTTTAAAACAATTCAAACATTTTATTATGTGAACTGAATTCATAATCTCTAAATTATTACATTCTCTATTATTATAAATTTAAAAATTTAACCCTTTTTTCTTTTTATAAACTGGATAAATGAAAATATTATATTTCTTATTAATCATTTAAAATAATTTTCATACTTTAACAAACAAATCTTTGGATATATTGAAACCAATATAAATTATCTTTTTTTTATTCTTATTCTTATTTAATCTTATTCTATTTTTTATTTAAAATTTTTATTAGAAAATAAATGTTTAATAATATCTCTAGGATAATCATTTATAAAACACTCATGCTTTATATATAAATCTATAATATTATTAATAGCAACGTCTGGATCAATGTTGGTATACATATTAACTATATCTAATTTTACAAAAAATAACATTTTAAAAACTTTTTTATCTAAAAAATTCCTTAATTTACTAATAAACTGTGTAGAATTATTAACACAATTTTTTCAAATAATATTGTATATTTTAAAAAAATATTACTATAAATTCACTTTGAAATATTTTCATAATAAATATTACAACTACTAATAATTGACCTCATTAGAATTCCTGGTTTATGAATTTTAGGTAATCCATAAATTTTTGCACATTTTATATTCATTCTTTTTAATTTAAACATATCTGATTTTTCCGTATAATCTTTTTCATTCGTTATTAATATATATATATATTTTTAATCATTAACATGCTCTCATGTTTATTAATTTTTTCAAAACACTCCTTTAATAAATTTAACATTTTTTTTATTATATTCATTCTTACTTAAAATAACTACACTTGATGTTTTATCACTCTTTAAAAATTATAAATCCCTGTGTTTTAAATTGTGCTTTACACAAAAAAGTGAAGCTTATTATTATTAGAAAAGAATTATATGGCTGAGCCCTTTCAGAGAACTTAAGCCTCCATATTCATAGCCTACTTTAAGTGAAGTTTGGTGGTAATTTATGCAAAATTTATGCAAATTTTTTTTCATAAAGACAAAGGCTGATTCTTTTCAGCTGTATAATTCTTTTTTAATAATAATAAGCTTCACTTTTTTATGTAAAGCACAATTTAAAACTTACAACTCAAAGGTGAAGTAAAAAACAAGGATATTATTTCAATAAATACCTATAGTTATTATGTATATCTCTAATAATATTCCATTCATTAAACTTAGATTTATTTATTTTTTTTCCTAATATTATTATGTTTTTTATTCACAAATTCTTAATTCTGAATCTCGATTCATTTAATAAAAACTCATTACATTTAATATTATCAGTTACATTATTATTAACTGAAACACAGGCTTGTTATATACCTGTGTCTATATATGTAATATAGGGTATATGAGCACAGACTTCCAGATGACCCACCACTCTCCACTCTATCTAATAACACTGATACCCTCAAGCACATATATGCTGAAAAGATAAATAATCACCAATATACGTATTTCATGCTAAACCAGCAATCATCAGTTGGTCCAGATTATCATCTCCCACACATATATACTATAAGTGCTCAGATATATATTAAGATAGACAATCTTCATACTTTAATGGACAGGCTCCAATCTACTACACACTCCAACTCTTCAACCGTCCATCCAATTGAAAATCTGATGATGGAATGCTCGAAGGCCACCCTGAGGCTGAGATTCTTGTCACACCCATGTTGACCTAAGGTCAATCTGAATCCCACATGTACAGGACATAATCCATTTAATACATATGCAAGGATGGGCAGACATCTCTACAATGTAATAACTGAAACACAGGCTTGTTATATACCTGTGTCTATATATGTAATATAGGGTATATGAGCACAGACTTTCAGATGACCCACCACTCTCCACTCTATCTAATAACACTGATACACTCAAGCACATATATGCTGAAAAGATAAATAATCACCAATATACGTATTTCATGCTAAACCAGCAATCATCAGTTGGTCCAGATTATCATCTCCACACATATTTACTATAAGTGCTCAGATATATATTAAGATAGACAATCTTCATACTTTAATGGACAGGCTCCAATCTACTACACACTCCAACTCTTCAACCGTCCATCCAATTGAAAATCTGATGATGGAATGCTCGAAGGCCACCCTGAGGCTGAGATTCTTGTCACACCCATGTTGACCTTGTTATTAGATAGAGTGGAGAGTGGTGGATCATCTGAAAGTCTGTGCTCATATACCCTATATTACATATATAGACACAGGTATATAACAAGCCTGTGTTTCAGTTATTACATTGTAGTGATGTCTGCCCATCCTTGCATATGTATTAAATGGATTATGTCCTGTACATGTGGGGTTCAGATTGACCTTAGGCCAACATGGGTGTGACAAGAATCTCAGCCTCAGGGTGGCCTTCGAGCATTCCATCATCAGATTTTCAATTGGATGGACGGTTGAAGAGTTGGAGTGTGTAGTAGATTGGAGCCTGTCCATTAAAGTATGAAGATTGTCTATCTTTATATATATCTGAGCACTTATAGTATATATGTGTGGGAGATGATAATCTGGACCAACTGATGATTGCTGGTTTAGCATGAAATACGTATATTGGTGATTATTTATCTTTTCAGCAATATATGTGCTTGAGTGTATCAGTGTTATTAGATAGAGTGGAGAGTGGTGGGTCATCTGAAAGTCTGTGCTCATATACCCTATATTACATATATAGATACAGGTATATAACAAGCCTGTGTTTCAGTTATTACATTGTAGAGATGTCTGCCCATCCTTGCATATGTATTAAATGGATTATGTCCTGTACATGTGGGGTTCAGATTGACCTTAGGTCAACATGGGTGTGACAAGAATCTCAGCCTCAGGTTAGCCTTCGAGCATTCCATCATCAGATTTTCAATTGGATGGACGTTTGAGGAGTTGGAGTGTGTAGTAGATTGTAGCCTGTCCATTAAAGTATGAATATTGTCTATCTTAATATATATCTGAGCACTTATAGTATATATGTGTGGGAGATGATAATCTGGACAACTGATGATTGCTGGTTTAGCATGAAATACGTATATTGGTGATTATTTATCTTTTCAGCATATATGTGCTTGAGTGCATCAGTGTTATTAGATAGAGTGGAGAGTGGTGGGTCATCTGAAAGTCTGCGTTCATATACCCTATATTACATTATTATTATATTTATATTCAATTAATTGCATCTTTGCCTTAATTTCAATAATTTGCTTTTTAATATTACAATTATTTAATGGTACATAATTGAACTTTTTTTTTAAAACATCCAGCTCTTCTACACTAAAAATTCTATTAGTTAAATTAATAACAAAGTTTTCTTTTCCCTCTTTATTTTCAAATCTATCATGTAATACATTATTATTTTTATTGTTATACTTATAAATCATTATTTTTTTTTATAATGCCTTTCTAAAGCCCTTTTTTTTTAATTGCCATACCTTTTTAATAAAAATATATATCAATTCATCTTCTTCCTTAATTGTAATTAAACTTCTTAAACTATCATATATACTCTTAACAATATTTAATAATTCAAACTTTCTTTTATATGACAAATTAAAAAAAAATTTAATATTTTCTTTTCCTATTTTAATATATACTTAATATCAAAAAACATTATAAATTTCTTTAAAGAAATAAATTTAGAAATTACATTATTAATCAAACACTTTTTTTAAAAATTTATATCCAATGTTATTTTTATAATTTTCAATTTGCACTTCATCCATTTGTTAATGACATCAATACATTTTTTAAATTTCAAATTGTTCATAAAATTATCCTTTCAAATTATTAATAAATTTTTTCATATTATATCCATAATTATCCATATTTTTCTTCAAAGCTTTGTTAGAACAAAAGTCAATTGGAATACCCATATTTATGCATATATATTCTTCCTAAAAAATATCAACATCCAAGTTAATGGTAAATCAATGAATTTAAAGATTATATTTAACAAGTATTAATAAAGTTATTGGAAAATACTAGAAATATTTTAAGTAAATATTTTATCCATAGATGGCAGTATTAAACATACATCAAAATGTCTGACAGAAAAAAAGTTCGTTTTGAAACTAGATAATCAATTAAAATATATATACTGTAGTAAAATTTAAATTGTGAGTCACAACAGAATTTTTAAACAAGCTATAAATGTTAGTTATTATACTACTATAATATTTTATAGATAATTTTAAATTTGTAATTAGTATTCTAAGTTTGCTTAATTACTAGTTAATGGTAATTATTCATTTAAAGAAAGTTATTTACTCTAAGGCTTCAAAAACATATTTGTCATTAATCCAAAGTAACCTTTGATTCCTCTTTGAAGAACGAATCAGAACAAATCCCTAATTATTTTGGCAATGAAAATATTAACAAATCAATTCTTCACTTAACACAATATATAAATAAAATTATCCATTATAAGTTTGGAAAAAACATTTAATTCACTTTATTCTCATTTATAATTTATAGTGAACTACGATGTACTTGTTTATGTGGTTTCTTAATAAAGAAATTATGGTTACTATCAAATTTCCTTTACATACTTATGCTAACAATATTGGCATTTTGATTTTACTTCTTCAATTGTCATGCTCCAACAATTTTTACACCTGAAAAGTTGAAGACATGATCTGTCAATATTTCATGATTGAAAAATATTATAATTTTATCATTTTGTGGCCATCTGTACTGATTTACATATTGTCCAATATTATTGATATATTTATCCATGTTTGACCATGAGAAGTGATGTAGCTGAACTTGAGCATTTTTATAGCATAAACAATAGATGCTTTTTTTCTCCAAATGTGATTTTATCTTTTGAATTATTAACCCATTTTACAAATGACATCACATGACATTTTAAAGTTAATGTTGAAATCCATTATGCATTCTTTTTTTAAATTTTTGAATGTAATATTGGAAATATATTGCCATAAAAAATTCACTTGGTTTTTTTTTTACTTCTGGATTGATACATTTGTCTTTGTTATTTCTCTTTAATATTCTCTATCTATTAAATCACTTTGTCATCTTGAATAAGTAATCAATAAATTTAATTCTACCTTATGGGTAAAAAAAAAAGAAATATAAACAGATAAAAAGATATTAAATTATTATGCAAATTGTTTCACTTTACAAAGATGTTATGAGAAATAATAAAAAGCAATGATAAATAGTGGAAGATATTAATATAAAACAGAAAAAGTTGGAAACTACAAAGACTGACAGCATTAAACAAACAGAAAAAAATGTGATGAAAAATTCAGAAGAATGATGATTAAGATGGTACAAACAAGTAAAAAAAAATCAGCTCAAATACAATATATGACTAAAAAGCAAGACATAAAAAAAAAACTGCTATTAAAATGGATGAATTAAATATTAAAACAAAAAAGAAAAGGATAAAATATATATACATCTTAGAGTGATTTGAAAATTGATAAAAAAAAGATTCTACAAATGACCAAGTTATTTATATGCTCACATACTTAACAATCTTATAAAAATTTCATATCAGCTATTGCCGATTATGCTTGTTTAATTAGTTGCTTTAAGTGTTAGAAAAAATGATTTGTAATTAAAAAGTCAAAAAATACATATAATTATCATATTCCTTAAAATGGAATATGTCATGGTCTGAAGCAGCACAAAGGCTTTTTTTTTTTTTAAAAAAAGAATGTCCTCATCAATTTTTTATAATTACTTAATCTAATCAGTTAACAATTGGTTATTATTAAGAGTACTGCACATAGATGATTCAAAAGAAATTATATATCTTCATATATTATGAAATTATCAGTGGTCCTATAGTCATGTTATAAAACATCAATCATTAGGATAGATACTTATATATCAATGTATCTTATCCAGTTACATAATTAAATTCATCTACATGATTGCCTGGGGATAATGAAATTAATATACCTTGGCACATAGAATCTGAGAACTTCAATTAAAGGCTTGATCGATTAATATTGTCCAATACATAAAGATAGCTAATCCTTACTTTTTTGCAGAATAACCTTTTACAAATTGCTAGGAGATCAATTCTGAATAATATAAGATCTTACTACATTTATGTCATAGAGTTCATCTTAAAATTTTTACAAAATGGAGGAAGTTTTGCTGTAGTATCATCATTTCAACCCATATGGTAATAAGAGAATAAAATCCTAACTTGAAATATTCCTAATTACTCTGTTCACTGATAACCATCAAAGTTGCAGATTTATTTACTAATTTTAATAAACAAATAAAAATTGGTTTAAATCTACAGAACCAGTTCTTTTTATTTATTTCAAAAATGAAAGATACAATGTCCCTGAGAATGTCACATGATCACCATTCCTTATGCACTGTGTATGGAAAGTCCCTGAGAATGCTTATGTATTGGAACAAAAAAAGTTTGCTTACCTATGTTAAAGAAGAAAAAAAGACCGTCAATATCTGTTTTTTTTTTAAATTTTGTATATTAAATATAATCAGAAAAAGTGATGTTTTATTTGTTTATAATAACTAAAGATTCATTTAGGCTTGTGGATACAATAGCACTACTTCCTGCTGTCCATTGATTGCTGAAACTTACAATAGATGGTGCTGAATAGAATTAACTGTTCCTTAAGTCTCAAAAAAAAAAAAGTTTGTAAATTGTATATAAATTAATATCATAGTTTGGAATCGCATATCAGTTTTGCAATATATGAGAGGGGTTACAGTAGGGTTTTTTATATATCAGACTATTTCATTTTGTAGGTGGCAAATTGTGGCAATATGGGTAGAAATTTGTCACCCTCCTTAGTTTTGTAATATTTCAAGAATCTATGTTCAAAAGGTGAATTGTATAAATAAAACAGTGCACTACAATCATGTGGTGACACTTGATCATCATCATCAATATTAGCTGGACAGCTTCTGGACATAAGAATATATATTAAACTCAAACTTACTATAGATGGTTGTGCAGCAGAATGAAGAGAAATGCTGCTGAAATTATAAAATTTAATTATTTTTATAACATCAAGATGAATAGAAAGTGTGTGGCTTATTCATTAGTATTAACAGGAACAATATTTATAACAAATAAATAAAACACCTCTAAAAATATATGTTTGTTTTGTCCATTATATATATATAAATCTACTGTTGTTTTCCAATGCAGTTATCATTTTCATGTTTATGCATGCATGAAAGCAAATGGTCCAAGAGGGAACAAATATAAATTTTTACTGCATCATTCATCTGATACTAAGACAAAAAATCTTTATAAGATGTGAATATATAGATAATACATATATATGAATATAAGATATTAATTCTTTGTCGAAAGTACATAAAATAATTAGTTAAGAAAATATTAAGAACAAATGATAGCGTTTAGTCATCATTCTTGGTAGTTTGCTATTGGTAACATCTTCTTACTACAATTTATTATAACATCTCAAGTTTAGAGCTACAGCATTACATTTAATGAAACTTGATATCATTAAGATGCTTAATATATATTAATAATTTATATTAGTCATTCATTAGATTAGAGATTATTCAATAATGTATAATATTCCTGTAGTATAATTTTCAAGAACACCACTCTCATGCAAAGTAGGACTGATTTCTATCCTCTTTTAACACCATGTGGCATGATAATCATAAACATATGACCACAGATCTTTTTTCATGTCTTTGGTCACATATTTGCAGTCCCTATCTTGCATGAAAATGGTGTGTGAAAATTACACTACAGGAATATTATGAATAATATATGTGTCACATTTAATTAACAGTTAAGTTTTTTAAAAGGCCATAAAAAAACCATAATACTATTATGTTCACTAATTTTGAAAATGCAAATTTATTTATTCAAAATAAAGTTTAAAATACTGAATCATCATTCACAGAAATACCATACAAGATATATAACATTTATATTTACTGTACTATACAATAAATTTATCAACTAAATATAAATTTCCCCCATGTATGGAAGGCATAGAAAATATTAGGCATCTCTTACTTTAATGTAAATGCTTGGAGTAGAAAGGGTACAAATAATGAAGTTATGGAAGATTAAATATGTACAAAGTGATTATACAGAAAGTGAATTATTGGTTTTTATGCTAGGTTTGGGAAAAGATAAGGGGGATTTAGATATGAAGGTCATGGAGTTGACAAAGATTATGTTGTGGAAATGGGATGGAGCAGATTATGGGAAAACTTAGGGTGGACAATGGAAAAGGAAGGTAAAATGGCTAACAGGTTTCTCTGACAATAGCTGCTGAGAGATTCCTGACTCCATTTAAGAAGTCACAGTGTATCACATCACATCCAAAAAAAAAAATATTAATAATAAAAAAAACAAATAACACACGAATAAATTGATATCCAGAAAAAAATATATTCACTACAAATATGGTAATATATTGTGGATACAAAGAACATATATGAATTGAATTTTCTAGATATGATTATGAGATAGGCTCTTCTTTATTATCAAATAGTGATTATATTTCATTTAAAGAAAATAAATTATTAGAATCAAAGAAAGGACAAGGTGTACCTAATAAATAAAATCCAGTTACTCAAATTGTTTTTTTGTAAATATAATATTTTTCATTAAAGGAAAAAACAACAACATAAATTTAGCATTGATGAATCATTTTTTATTTATAAAATACAAAGAAAAATGTTATGATAAAGTGTAGCCACATCACTTCTTGCTTATTGAAATATGTACATTAATTCAGAATCATTAAAATTATATACTATGATTCAAAATGAAATGAGAATATTTTTAGAGGGAAAATAGCAATAGCAGATGAATCTACCCAAAAGAAATTGGTCAATATGCAAATTTAAAGTATTTCCGAATTTTAAAGTTTACGAATAAAAACAGAATTTCTAGAATAATTTTTTATACAATTAACTAGAGATAAATTTAGGTATGCAGAGTAAAACTTCTACTAAAAATAAGTAAATAAATTATATGGGGAATATATTTAGATATATCTTCACAAAAATAATTATATATTAGATATATAGATATTAAAATAATAAATAGATATTATAAAAGTGACAAATCGAATAGAATAATACAATTTATGATTAAGCTGCCAGCACTGAAAGTACACTAAACCAAACAGAAATGATAAAAGAAGAATAAAACACTTCAATAGGTTGACTAACATATATATGCAACATCATCATAGATAAACAACAAAGTTAAAATAAAAAGTATAGATATGATAAAGAAAGAGATAATCAAACATTAAATAACATGGCAATTCAGGTATTTGATTCTTCTGACTCTCCACACAAGCAAAAGTTGTTCATGAAATGCATGTGCCGTGAGAGATGTTTTGAGTTTCTGCACTAGTGTATGGTTGTTATGGAAACACTCGTAAAAATAAAAATAAAATAATGAATTTAAAAAATATAAAAAAAAAAAGTAGATAGCAAAGAATAATCAATAGTAAGACTACAGATATGTATGATGATAGCAAAAAGAAAGAAGCACTCAATGAAATGATAAATTAACTTCTTTTTCTTCCTATTAAAGATTACATTAAGATAGCACTTCTTCAAAAATTTTAATATCTTATGTTAGACATCTCTAATTTAAAATTAAGTGTCTGCAACTAATGTAAACAACTACAGTTTAATTTGTAGGATATCTGAAACAGTTATTATTTAATAGCAGTTAACTTGAGAGTGGTTTTCTTCAATTATCATATAACAGAGATAGATTTTAAGTAGTGCACTGGCAAAGACAACATTCATTTTATAGATTATATAAGTAATTATTTTCATTAATTTTGTCATTCTCAAAAACATATTACCTCATCAATTGTCTGGTAGCTACCTCAAAGATACCAGTATTTAAAAAAGTCTTTAATTCAAATTTAACTAAAAGAAGCTAACAAATACCTTAAAAATATACAAACAAAAAGTAACATCTAATATATCTATGATATTTTCTGTTTTAGATTACAACAATCGCTAATTCATAATGAAACTAAAAAAAACTATTAAGATTTCAATAAAATTATTTAGGACTTGAAATTTAAATATAAGGTTTAATTATAGCAAACTTTCAACACACAAACTAAAAAAACTGTAAACTTAAAATCCATAGATTATGTTATCTATCAATCTGAATCAAAATTTTAAAAAACAGACCATTACTAGCATGTTTGCTCCCAACATCAAATTTTTCTTGATATCTTTTTTGAGCTTAAAGGTATTTGTAATGACTCTCAAATCATGCCTCTTGATATGCTTTACATTAGCCTTTAAAAATAATAATAATAAAATATTATTAATCATCAAAATTCTAGATCTAATTAAAGTTAAATACATTGAAAGCATTTAATAGTCTTCAGTTTTTCTAACAAACTATCAACTAAAATGACCATGAAATTTTTCTTTCCAAGATTTTATATATATATATATAACAAGGTGTTCCAAAACTTCTTGATACATTTTAAAATCTTATTTCAGAAAATCTTTAAAAGTATAAAAAGATTTTGCTTATGTCCTTCAAATAGTTATTACAATGATAATGGTCACTCCAGGAAAGCTAATCTCTACAGAGATTTTAAACAGAAATGTTATCCATGTACAAACATATTTTGCAAATGGAAATACCCTTAACAAAGAATGAAGTGGAAGACCAAAAGTATGTGAAGCAATGTTAAGCTGAATCTCTTACACAGCGTTAAAAAATAATTTTGAAAAATTGCAAGAGTATTCCACAGAGTTCAACTAAAAACTCACATAATTGTAGCAACATTTGTTTAAAATGTTTTAGAACTTTTTCACATAATAATGAAATATTAATATGTTTAAAATAAATAAATAACTTTTAATATTATGTAATTTTTTTAAAAAAAAAACAAAAAACTAAGAATTCTTGGCCTAAAGTGTATTATAATAAAAATTTGCATGATCCCAATGTTTTTATCCTTTAAATATAAAAAATAATTGGATAGTTTATTGTTCAGGAATACATAAAAAGTTTCAACACTAGAAATAATCAGAGCTGGGCCACAATTTATTATCTGGAACTTCAAAATCTGCCATTTAACCAATATTCTGAATAATATAGAGTATTTTGGGATTTAAAACAATATTCATACTTCAGATTTTTACAATTTAGGAATTCATAGAATAATATAAAATGGCTTCTTTTTAAGCTTTTCTGTGCCTCTAAAATCTACTTCTTATTACTTAATAAATTATTTTTTTACACTGATTGATTTCCTTTTTTTTTTCCTATTCCATGTTCTACTATCCAGTTCTTATATTTCTAAATTTCATTACAGAGATTTAAAAAAAAAAAAAAATCATAAAATCTCTATTGTTTCTTATTCGGTCTCCCATTACCTAAATAAATTATTCTGATCATCTTTTAATATCTTACACTCCAAAAACAAGTGTTCAAAACATTCTCTTCCAACTCTACATAAACTAAATCTATAGTCTAAATTCTTAATCCATTTTTGACTTCTTTTCTTGGTGTCTAAAGTTTGTCTTTGTACCAAATAACAATAAGCTTTCTTCAATGCTATCATATAACCTTTCTATTGTGTTTATGTGAGCTTGTAATAAACACAGACTTATAAAAATACAATTAAATATTTATTAATTAAAACAAATATACAAATACATATTTACAATATACACACCTGTTATATCTTC
Organism: Epiperipatus broadwayi; assembly: GCA_028023455.1. NCBI lineage: Eukaryota > Metazoa > Onychophora > Udeonychophora > Euonychophora > Peripatidae > Epiperipatus > Epiperipatus broadwayi. Next base: position 828,756 of record JAQFVV010006225.1, on the reverse strand, counting down.
ACCTGATACCATTGGCTTGGTGTAGCATTTAGTTGCCATGCAACTATTAATGTGAGGGATTTCAGGTACCCTTCTAGGTTTATCTATCACTTCCAGCTGTGAATAGGCATAGTGGCAATTCTGTGACAGCTTGCCTTGTGTGTAAGTATGGTGACACTTCTAGATGTTCTGTGATGGCTTGCCTCATGTCTGATTAAGTTTCTAGAAGCTTCCTATTCTAAGGTGAACTTTCCCTACTACTTTAACTATGAAGTGAGTGTGTTCTGGTTTGACAGTAATTTGTTGTCTCTCTTTACCTCCAACTAGACTATTTATAGCCAAATCACCTTCCATAATGAAAACAATCAGATTCAATGAGCACCATCATCCATTGACCTATATCTGCTATTGGATATCTGTTATATATTCATATATCTATTGATATATATATAAATGAATACACCAACCTTCTTTTTAAATCTTGGTTTTTTGTATGACAACTATAAAAATATAAATACATACCAACATTTTGATTATTTTATAATAGACTTTTACAAGGAAAACTGAAAAATAAAAATATATAAATATCACATATTCCAAACAAATACAAATATAAAAAAATACTCTACCTCAAACACTTTCTATTACAAACAATCTCAAAACTTTATCAATTTTTTTAAATTGATGTACCCATCCACAAATACTCTAAAAACATTTAATTAACCATTTTATTTTATTTTCTATTAACATTCTATTTAATTCAGGCTTAATTTCACTAATGAAAATTCCTTCCTTTATTATTCTTTCATGGTATGACTTTATACATTCTAAAGGCTTTATTTCAAAATCTTCATTTAAATTTATTCATATGATTATAAATATCATCATTTTCATCACTTAAATGCTGTTTTAATTTAATTTTTAATTTATTTTTTGTAGTCCCAATATGTGACATCTCTATATTAATTTAATACAATTTTAAACATTTTATTATGTAAATCAAATTCATAATTTCTAAATTATTACATGCCCTATTATTATTACTTTCTTTTTATAAACAAGATAAATGAAAACATTTTATTTCTTATTAATCACTTTAAATAATTTTCTAACTTTAACAAACAAATCTTTTGATATATTGAAATCAATATAAATTATCTTATTATTATTATTATTCTTATTTAATCTTATTCTATTCTTTATTTTATCAATATTTTTATTAGAAAATAAACTTTTAATATCTCTAGGATGATGATTTATAAAACGCTTATTCTTTATCATATTCATCTCATTTTTAAACAAATTATTATTTGAACATAATTTAATTGCTCTTTGAATTCTATTAAAAGAAAACTGTGTAGATGATATTTTTAATTCATTGATATCTATTGGTCTGTAGTGTTGAATGCTCTATTTGATTGAGATAAGATGGAATTTGAACTAGTTCATTAATGGAAAATAATTTGAGATATAACATTCCCTCTCCCTGGCTAAAGTTAGCCTTGGAAATCCTAGTCATACATATGCTTTGGTGGAATGCCTTTGCCACTTTCTAGCTTTATCAGGTTTGGTGACTTCATCATCAGATTCAATATCTTCATTTGTAATTCTGGTGACTGTGAACTTTGTACTCATCACTGCTGGTTGTGATTCTTCACTGTTGGCTGATGACTTTTTCCTGTGGTTGATGATGTATAATTCAATATTAGCTGGTTTCTTTGCCAGTAGTTTTGTTTTTCATCTGTTGTTTGAACAACCAGTTCACAATCTTTTTAATTTGATTACAACTGTTGGACTCATTTAGTAGTTTCTTAGAATATATGGCATCAAATTTCTTTGTCTATAAGTATGTTATCACTTTTACTTTCATAGATTGTCCTAGGGTTCAAACCCAGTTTATTATCAATTACCACTGGATAGACTCTTTTTGATTTTATTTTATTTGTGATTTGATTCACTTTAATCACTATAAATTCCAAATAATTGAACTAGTCTTGGCTTAATAAATTGCTATGCTTACCAGCAGACATGAGATAAATAAATTGTTTTACTAGGTATAGTAACTTTAACTCTTGTTTGACCCAAAGCATATTTGATTGCCTTGATAAACAATAATGACTCTTCTGTTAGAATGTAGATGATGATTACTTTTTCTATTAAAGATAATCCATGTCTTTTTTGACACAATAGACATTGCAGACCCAGTTTCCAATTCCATTGTTATTGATATATCATTAATAGGAATTTTGTTTGTGAAAGCCTGAATTAATGCCTCTCATATTATTTATACAGGCCTTGTTGACTTTATATTACCTCTAGCTTTTTGAATTCTTCCATTCTCTTCTCATTTTTCCTTTTAAATCAAACAGTTTCTAGGTGACAAACACACTTGTTATACCTATACACTGTATTCCATCTTGGACATTCAGTGTGTGTGTTTTGGTTTGTCACAACTATAACAAAGTAGATCCTGTAAGCTCATTCTGATCAGGAAAATCTTTAAATGATCTGACTTTTCGATCCACAGTTTTAATGATGAAACTACTTCTATTTAATGGTGAGGCCTGAATCACAGTGGGCTTTGCTAGTCACCTGAAAAACAGCTAAACAAACATATCAAATCCATCAACAACTTGATCTTAAGATAGTGGTCTTTCATTCAACAAATGAAACAATCTCTCAAAGCATCATTGAGAAAGTCTTTAAAGTTGCAGTTAAGAGCTAGTTTTCTGAGTTTAACAACAAAATCTCATGCCTTCTTACTCTTCTCTTGAGTATAGAGATTGAAGTAACATCTCTGCTTTATCATTAAGGGTTTTGGACAGAAAAAGTTTATCTGCAGTGATAATGCTTTATTAAAATCAAGCTCATCTGGTAGCATAGTAACTGTATGTGCTCATAGTATCTCATAGCTCTGAAATCCATATATAAACACAAAGGTGGCTAACTTCAAGTTAGGTTTATTGATTTAATTAACTTCCATATAGAAAAGCGTTTTATTCATGTAGATTGACCAATTTTAAAGCTAGGCTGGATCAAACTCTTTTACCGAGTCAATTTGATATTTTTTTTTCTGCCACGAGAGAAAAAAAAAAATTCTGACTCTTGTGTTTGGTTTTTTTAAAATATATATATTGATGCACTAATAATGTCAGTTGTCAATTTTAATAGCATAGATCTAGATATTCCATGGGGGGGGGGGATCTTCTCTTTATAATTAATAAGTAATCACTCATGTTTGAATTTTTTAATTGATGCTCTAATAATGTTAGCTGTCATTTTTTAATACAAAGATTTAAATGACAATGGAGCTCAAATACTATTGTGAAAGCACCAAACTGTCAGGTTTATGCATGATTATAATAAACAGACTTGTACATGATTAAATATTTATTAATTAAAACAAACGTGTTTACAATATATACAATTGTTCTATCTTCATCTGATATGATTGGCTTGATATAGTATTTAGTTGCCATGCAACTATTAATGTAAAGCATTTCAGATACCCTTCTGGGTTTAACTATCATTTCCAGATGTACCATAACAGTTTGCCTTGAGAGAAGGTACTGGAGCATTACTGGATGTTCTGAAACCGCTTGCATACTGAGTAGGTACAATGGCATTTTTGGCTGTTCTGTGAGAACTTGTCTTATGTATAGGTATGGCAACACATCCAACTGTTCTGTGACCAGTTTGTCTTGTGACTGACTTAGATTCTAGTAGCTCCCAGTTCTAAAGTGAACTTGCCACACTGCTTTAACCATAAAGTGGATAATATGCATACTGCCGTTCAGGTTGACAGTAAATTGTTGTTGTCCCTCTTTACCTTCAACTAGACTGACTGTTTATACATTTCCTTTCTTAATGAAAACAAGCAGATTCACTGAACATTATCACACATTAGCCTATATCTGTTACAGGATATATGCTATCTATTCATATATCTATCGAGCTGTAGCAATGAATGCACAATCCGATCAATAAGATGAAAGCTAGACTAATCCATTCATTGAGGATAATAATATTTTCATATTTTATAAAAATTATATTCTTATACAATTCCAAACCATTTTTTATTCATTTTTCATATCTAACCAACATAACCATTTTTTTTACCATCCTTCATAATGATGTATCTATAATACATTCATTACACATTTATCCTAGTAATTTATATAATGATATTATTTATAATAACTTATTTCATATACACTTTAATGCAAAAAAAAAAAATTTAATAAAACTTCTTTATTTTCCTGACAGTTTTAAAAAGCAGAAGAAGTTGAGACAGCTCTGATGAAGACTGTTGGACAATCGAAACTGTCAGGAAAATAAAGAAGTTTTATTAATAATTTTTTTTTTTTGCATTAAAGTGTATATGAAAGAAGTTAATATAAGTAATATATATATGAAGAAATGCAAAGAAAGTAAAGGAGAAGAATAAGAGTGTATACTTCTAATTTATATAATGTCTATTAACTTTGCATAATGTAAAATTTTTCTTGTCTAAGGTATTTATTAATTTGTTTACATAAGTCAATTAAACACTATTGTTATTATCCTACTTTCATTCATATATTGTAATCTTTCAAACATTTTAAATTTAATTTCTCCCATTAAAATATAAATCCACATCATTTCATCTTAAAAACCTCATTTGTTGTTTGCAATTCACTATTCTATCTAAAAATTTCTGAGTTTTTTACACATATTCTACAGAATATATTATGCATATCTACAATTACATTTCTATAAAAAAAATTACCAATAAACAGGTTACAGTGAATTTTATTTAAAATACATTTCATAAGTCCTGATGCTGGGCAAAATTATTTAATATTTTATGAATATGAATATAATTAGCTACAAAAAAAAATACATCTACATTAAGATATAATATTAAGATATTAATTATTAGAAACTCCATTTCAGCCAATCAACTAAGCTTAATAGTAGCACAAGATTAGAAATTATTAAAAAAATAAGCAGGAATCTATAAAAGCAAGATGAATAAATGTAATCCATTATATAAAATTTTATATATTTTCTCCTTAAAGGCTGGTTCAGTTGTATGCTATAATCAAGTGATAATATGTGATAGTCAATGATTGTAGTTGGTCATTGATTGCCAATCTCTTAATGCTATGAATTTTAAAGCTATATCATAAACTTTCATAATCTCTTCTAACTACTATTTATCTCCATATTTTTGGAATTAATATTCCTTGTAATTTCTTTTTTTTTTTTTTTTGTAATTTTTTTTTTTAACAAGTTAATAATATACATCATATATATTACAATATTATTTAATGCTTAGTTTTAAAACAACTTAAAAAAAATAAACATTATGTTCAGACACAAAAAATAAAATGTATATGCAGTCATATATTACTAATCTATCTAAATCAATCCAATCATTATTCACAGATCATATAGGATATTACATTTTCATCTACCAGTATTATACATTATCATTAATTACATGACATGTAGTTTAATAAAGTGGTAGAGAGATGGATTGTGTAAAAAAGATCTATAGGTCATGGCTGAGCTGTGTCACTATTGATATTCAAACTTCTTATAAACACTCATTCAGTGAACCATTCAATATTCATTAACTGTATGAACTAAGTATAAATTTCTATCAAATGATGGCGCCACTAAGGTTTTCAATTCTAGGCACTTTGAAGAAAAATATAACACATTATGAATTTAGGGTCTTATTACAAGATATAGTTCAAGAAACCAGCTTGTTATTTATTATCAAATTATTTATAATTAAAAGAACTTAAAAAACCAAAGTGTTTAAATCTAAAAATACTATATAATGAATATTGCCTGATTACTAGAAATATTTTTTTTTTTCAAATTTATATTTATTTCCATAAGTAAAATCCTTTATTGTATCTTTATTTATATGAAATTATTTACGAAATAAAAAAGAATGGAGAAACATGGAAGTGGTCTATCTATAAAATATATTTACGTAATTCTTCTCCTATCAAGCTTTAATTTTATTTTTATGTAGAAACTCATCATAAATAATTTAAAATTACAACTTCTTTAATTTTAAATATAATACAAAATAAGTTAATGATAATTATAAAACAAACAATCATATTGAATTATTATATTAATTGTACATAATAAAAATATTGATTAAATGAAATTATATACATAATTGATATTCTTTTTTTTTTTTAATATAACTTTTAATTTGATTTTTTACTTCTTATAATGCTTTAAGTTTTTTAACTAATAAGATAATGTATTAAATAATTTAGAAACATAATGGTGATTTCTCATTTTCGTTTATTATAAGATTTTATAAAAATGTATGAGACTGTTTTTATAAGACACATTTAAATTGTTTTACAAAGATTTTTCAAGTATTATCAACAATTTTTTTCTTCTTCTGTAATTATATACTTAAGAAGTTAATCAAATAAAAAAATATTATTTTTATAATCAATTCTTTATATATATAATTTTTTTCTTTAAATTATCTTTTTTTTTTTTGCAGTTTTTAATATTAGAATAGCTTGGTGTGATCATAAACTATTATTCCATATCTTAACAAAATTCACACAAATATTTATATATAATAACAAGACAATTCAAAAGCAAAACATCAATGATTTTGTAAATGATTGATATAAATTCATTAGAATGTTAATATGGTGATTTTAAGATATTTTCCCATTTAATATTATTTCAAAACAACTATTACATTTTATTGTTGCATATAAATATGCCTATGTGTTTGAAAAGGAAGGTTTTTAATAAATGTGTTTTGCCAGTTCTTACTTATGGTTATGAGACTTGGACAGTTAATAGAAGAACATACAGAGACTTCAGACCATTCAAAGAAGTATGGAGGGATGCTGGAATAACAAGAAGGGATCGAAAACGCAATGTATAGGTAAGAGAACAAACAGGTGTTACTGACCTCATTGAAAAAAGTAAAAGACTGAAGTGGAGTTGGGCTGGACATATTGTTAGACGAGATGATAACAGATGGACAATTGAAATTTTAAACTGGATTCCAAGAGATTGTAAAAGACCCAGAAAGAGACCACATGTGAGATGGGTGGATGAGATAAGAAAGTGTGCAGGGGCGATGTGGCGAAGATAAGCTAAAGATAAAAAAAGATGGATTGAACTTGGAGAGACCTTCATCCTGCAGTGGATTGATAATGGTTGATGATGATGATGATGACACATGCATTTGTTATTGTTACACATCATATTATTGTTATATTTGCTATTATGTAAATGTAAGTGTATATTGATACTTTTATATTTCTTGTAAGAACATATTAACATATATATTCTTTTTCCTCCATTTATATAAATTCCTCTAACAAAACATCAATGGACAATTTTGTTAAAACTTTCTTGACAATTTTTTATATGAAATATTAAAATTTACATATATAAGACTTGTATCCTTTCCTGGAAAGAATTATTACAGCAATACTATTAAAGAAAAAAATTTTTCCTCTTGGAGACTTTAATATACATGTTGGTATAAATATTACACATAATCAAAAGTAGCTGGAAATAAATATATTGGAGCTGTAAATCCAAATGGTCTGCTTTCATTGAATTTTTGCACAACACATTCATTGGCTATCACAAACAGGTAATTCACACTACACAAGTACTTACAAGCAGAGATTGCTGGATAGGGCATAGATTAATACATTCCAACATTAAAATGATTGTTATATTAAAAATAGCTCTTAACTCTACTCACATTCACAAGAAAAGTATTAATCAATATTTAAAAATATTTACTATTTATCTCAATTTCAGAAGCTATTAAATGCAAAAATTGTTAATTTGGACTTTCAGGATTGCTATGTTCTTGAGGCATGGAGTATATTATGATTACAATTTAAATCTATTCTTGGGTTCACTACAAAGAATCATGAATGACTTGCTGACAATAATCTTATTAGTGATTTAATTAAAAGGACACGAGGCTTTTCCTTCTTGACAGAATACTAAAATAATGTGGAACTCCATAATAAATATAGATATTTAAAGACAGAAATTCAAAGATTGACAAAAAAACTTAGATGAATGGTGGGTTAAACTGCAAAGGAAATTTAGATATTCACTGATTATGGTAGAACTTTTTTTGATGCACTCCTTCAATGACACTCTTTTGAGATGACAATATTTTAACAGATGGACTGAGTATTTTGATCAACTTTTGAAAAATGATACAAGAATTGAGATGGTGACTAATTATATATCCACTTTATTTACTCATTTAGATTTAGACAAAGATTTCTAGTAAGTCAAAACAGCTCTTTAAAATTTAAAAAATGGAGACTGCAAATCCTGATTAGATATATGAAGAAATTTTAAAATGTGATATACTAGCTTCAAAAATATAGCAATTTTTTTAAGAATATGTGAACTCATGAAGTTGTACTCCCTAATCTTAAGGATGCCTTTTTTGTTTCAATTTTTAAAGTGGAAAAGGAATAAACAAGATTATAGTAATTAACACAGAATATCATTATTATCCATTACAGCAAAGATACTTTCAATAATTTTGTTGAATAGATTGCTTCCATTGATGAATATTTTCCAAAAACTCAATGTGAGTTTAAAAAATCAAAAAGCACTGTAGATGTTTTTGTTGTCAGGCAAATGCAGAAAAAAAGATTAGTTTTATTGATTTAATCAAAGCACTTAACTTGATTAAACTAACAGGGTTATGACAATGTTTTTAATCGGCTAGTTATTTGCCAAATTCTCATAATAAAATGAGAGAAAATGATGTTATTATAAATAGAAAATCTAATACATTTTAAATGAAAATGGGTGGTCCAACATTATTTCCTATTGCAGGCGAATTAACAACTTACAGAATCAAAATGAAATTTTTAATATGAATCAGTTATATAAAAGCAAAAACAAGAATTCCCCTTCTTGGATTTCAGATTCATAGTGAACTTATTGTCCTATTCTTGTCAGTTCAAAAGGAAAATTATTGAATATACAGTACTTAATGTTTTGAATACAAAATATGTATAGTGTTATAAAACACGAGTGTGCGGATTTGTATGTATATATGATACGAATGTAAATAAAATTTATTGGAATTATCACAAAATATTTACATAATTATTCACTCTAGCAAAATGTACAATAAATTAGCATGGATTGAACCTAAATTAGTTATGCAAATTAACTATATATATATCGAACTCACACACTAAAAAATCCAGCAACATACGCAAGTAAGCATGTGCAAAAGCTTGGAAAATCAGAAATAGCTTTTCTATTATCAGGTAATGTGTATACAAAAGTAAAATATAATACCCTTAAAAGATGTTTGTCTTAGAGACTATCTCTTAAAGGATTAATATTTAGTTTGTTTATCTATATATATTTTTTATTTATGAATATAATAAACTTACATTTAATTTTTTTATTGTTGTTGTTTGCTTATTCAAATACAAACCAACTGGTATGTATATACTCCTGACAAACACTGCAGATGCAAATATAAATTATTATGGTTTAGTAAGTTCTTTGCCAGCCAATAATAAAAAAAAATCTTCAGCAACTTTTAGCTTTTGATGAATCAACTTGAAAATGCAAGACAATTTAAATATATTGAAAGCTTTTAAGATGTTGAGATGCATCACAGATTGCTTTTAGCAAATTAAAGCATAGGACATTTCAATAAATTAACTGTATATAGTTATTATTTTATCTAATTTATTGTATGGAAATGAGCCATGGACACCCTATTAGTATATCATAAAGAAAATAAAATTTTACTTATGGATGCTCTATAAAATTTTAAAAATATAATGCAAAAGCATAAAATCAATCAATATGTTCTTCAACTTCTGAATATGATACCATAGAATTCACTGTTAAAAAAATCATACCTTCATTGAATTGGACATGTGAAATGAACAATATAAGATTTCCTAAGGAGATGTTTTATGATAGACTTGAGTATGTTTTTTTTATAGAGGAGGCAAAATATTACAAAGAAAACAAGTCACATGACTTAATTTAACAAGCTTGTATTACAAATGTTATATATAGAGCTCGCAAATAAGCTCTTAACAAGCATTGCAGAATATCCCCAATTCCAGACAGGTTTCTGCTACTGACTTCCTCAGTGAGGTGCTAGGATATTCAAGCTTTAGATTAAAAGTACCGGGACAAGCCCAGCACTTTATCTAATGGATAACTATTAAGTAGAACTATCTTCATTATCTTCAAAACATTCTAAAAAAATGCAGTTGTAGTTTTTTTCTGTATAAAAATATGGCAGAGAAAAGAATACATTGGAGAGTTACAATAAGACATGATATTGAATTATTTCAAAAAGAAAAGATTTCTGCAAAAGAAATTAAAAGGCTGCACCATAAAATATTAAATAAAAATGGACCAATATGTTCTACATGTGGACATATTTGTGGCTCTCAAATTGTATAATCATCACAAAAGTCATCTCAAATATCCTCCACCCAAACAAACAAGCATTTGGCTGCAGCAATAAGTGTCAATGATTGTAGGGAAAACTAATATATCAGCCACTATGTTTGGCTTCAAGCTTAACTATTGGTAAGCATTTAGTATGACACAAAACAATGAGTCGATAGTGGAGTCTTCTCTCAATCAGCATTCCCAGGTTTGCTAGGTTAGCAAAAAGGATAAGACTCGAACCTAAGCTGGTGGATTTCCTGATAAAAGTCAACCTCGGAGCCCTCCCAACCTGCACCTTGCTGTATCACAGGCGGGGATATAGAATAGATCCAATTTGCCCGATGTGTAATAAAAATGAAGAGACAATGAGCCATATCCTAGATCAATGTGAAATATGGAATAATCTTCATTTTTGTGCCCTTAAAAGATTCAGGGAAGTTGACATTACAGGTACAAATATCACAAAGGCAGTAAAGAGTGGCCTTTATGGTAAAATTAGACTGGCCACCTTTGTAAATGTTTCTATATGGATAGTGAGAAATAAGAGAGTCTTTGACAATGGATTGAATAATAATCAAGAAGAGCTTTTTCTCAAGTTACTTGGTGAGGCCAAAGAATATGATTGGAAAGTATGCCAGCACTGGTTAGCCAGTCAGACATGGGACCAACTGGAGATCTTAAGATCAAAACATTTAGGTACTTATAGTACTGTCATGGCAAAATTAAAAAACTGGACATAATGACTCCTATGGAGAGTCTAATAGTTGTCACATTAATATAATCCAGCCCTTTCCATTTAATTGTTATTTATTGTTAAAATTCTGAATTTGGTGGTCAACAAATTGACCCAAATAATTCCTAAGTAGCTTATATTTATGTAATTTTTTTTATTTTTTACCATTAGTTTTCTTATTTATTGTTTTTTATTGTAGAGCCACTGTACATTGTAAGCATGTAACCTATAATAAAAAGAGGTACATTGTAAGCATGTAACCTATAATAAAAAGAGGTTAAGTGATATACATATGTATCTTCTTAGTGAGAATAAAATTGTTATTTGAAACTAATATAGAATTATTCATGTTTTGTCTTTTTCTCTTGGAATTGATAATTCACATCCATAATGTTAGTTAGAATCATACACAAATTGAAATCTTGATCCTTTTTTTCCCCATCCATATCACAAAACTTATTAAATCACTTAGTCCCCTCTTTTCTATTATCAATATAGGAATGTATTGCATACAGATGTTCAATAAAATATAACTTTAAATTTGACAACAGTGATCCATTTCACATCATTATTATTGAACTATCTCTCAAGACATGACTAATTAATGAACTTAATACTTTCAGACTACTATTCATTCTCAGAAGAAGGCACTATTTTTACATCACACCTATTTAACAGACAGCTTTTATTCACACTGTATAAACACCTGAAGATTTGAATCTAGCAAAATTGCTTTAGTTAAATAGGCCTGACACAATAATTATATGACTTCTATTATAAGATAATTGCAGTTTATGGATTAATTCTAAAAAGTCAAATGACACAAAAGTCATGTGACTTTGTTTTGATATATATATAATTTTTAACAACACATGCTTCTAGCTTTAAAGTCAACATTTTTATAAATAGACACAAATGTTTTGGATTCAAAACTTTAAGCTGTTTGTTAATTTCAAACTATTATCTCAATTAACATATGAGCAAAAAGTCGTTGATATATAAGCTACAATATAAAACTATATTGAGAAAGGCCATTAATCAATCAACTACATATCTGCTTGGCAGAATTATCTTTCTCATGCTTACAAGATGATTCTAAAGTTGTATTAAATGGATTATTATTGCTATTAAACTTGTAATTATCATGCATCTTATTAAGTTTATTGCTACATAAATGAGTTTTTGTTAATTACAAGGAGACTTTTTGACTTTCCTTAAAAACTTTAAAAACATGAGCAGTGCAAATTCCTAATGTCCATTCTATAACATTTTTATAATTGCAGCTGTTATTACTGTATTTATTCATAAGGTAAATGAACATGGATGAGCGACAAGTGTGGATTGTTTATTGGCTTTTTACATCTATCTGAGTTTAAGACCAACAAACACAGTCTTTCTTCACAATTAGTTGAGTTTTCTTGAAGATAGAATAAATACATATGTGTGTGTATATGATTTTTTTTTTTAGATATTTATAATCATGACAGATAGAACTAAATTATGGTCCTAGTTCCAAGAAGGTTGTAAAGGCATCAGAAAAGGCAATATAGGAATTACAATAAGTAATATTTTGGATGCATTAACAATTACATATAGATAAGATCAAATTCTAACTTGTGCTATCACACATCAAAAGAACCATTCCATTTCAGAAAAAGGCACCAGAGGCAATTAAATTGAAGTCTATATAATACAAGTCTTTTCTTTGGAATATGTAAGTGACATGATTTAGATTTAATTCTAAAACTAGTAAATTTTTCCTAAGACATGCCTACACTCCTACTTTATTTCAATATTTAATAGGCAATTATATTCCATAATATTAAAGCAATTAATTTATATCTATTTGTATATATACTTCATCTGTGTATATTTAACTAATACTATTTTTTTTTAAAAATTACATATAGATATATACATATACAATTGAATAGGACAAATACCCGCCAAGGCAGCAGTTGGTGAACGAAGGCAGAGGGTGCTAAAAATCTCCTAATTACTGACCTAGGCTGACATTTGATGATGACTTTTCATTTAAGTACTTATAACTGCAGATTACTTTCCAAGTGAAGGAAGTTTGAAAGAATTAGATGAACTGTCTTATATTAAATGGGACATTATTGGACTTTGTGAAGTTGGAAGAAAAGAGAATTGATATAAAAAGTGGACATGTACTCTATTACAAAGGCACAAATATTGGAAATACAAGTGGAGTAGGATTCATTATCAATAAAAAGTGGAAGAACAACATTGTGGGGATTGATGGTGTATCAGACAGAGTGGCAAGATTAGTTATTTAACTTAATGGCAGATATTAAATGCACATAATTTAAATTTATGCCCCAGCAAGTTCTCATGGTGATGAAGTAGAAGATTTTTATATAGATGTACAAAAGACTTTTGATCAGACTAAACAATATGGGAAACTTCAATGCTAGAATTGGTAAACACATGAAATGATGAAAGTGCTGTAGGTAAATTTGGTTATGGTAATATAAATGAGAGAGGACATAGACTAGTGGAGTTTGCAGAAAAAGAAAAACTTTATATTATGAATTCTTTTTTTGAGAAAAATGTTAAAAGAAATCGACATGAAAGCATCCAAATGAAGGTTCACCAGAATTGAATTATATTTTGACTAACAGAAATTACATATTTTTTAAGATGGTAATGTCCTTAATAAGTGATCAATGATTAATAAAATGTAAGATACATATGTGTTAATGCAAAACTAGAGAGACAAAAATTATTAAGAAAAACAGTATTTACACGTGATATTCCTAATCTTCAGAAACATTCTAATGAATTTAAATTAGAACTCACATATTGTTACCAAGTATTAACAGATTTTGAACATGATTCAGATTTAAATGAAATTAATAGGAAATTAACTGATACACTTTTAAAAACTGCAACATGATAACTGGTAGAAAAAAGCAGCAATTGACTAATAAAATTTTTATTAAGAAAAGAGAATTTATGAAAAAAAGGAATATAAAGATATATAAAAATGATGCATTAAGAAGAAGTGAATATCACATGATCACATTTCCTATACTAGCACATTCATTGTTGATAAACAGAGCAAAACTCTCCATACAGTATTGCCACCTGTGCTAAACAGAGTAATCAATGGATGCCAGAAGGCTTGTGCATAAAATCCCTATCCAATGCCTACTCATCCAATATCCCCAGACTAGTTTCTGGTGTGTAGGTTGTAAAAGAGCCAAAGACACCAAAATGTATGGGTGCTGAACTGAGTTCAGACCCATATAACTATATAAGCTATTGAGCTTAGATTGAAATATTTTTTATGTTTTCAATTTCATTCTCATAGTTTTGTAGTTAAGTAGAGATAAAAGGTGGTTGCTAGCGGGTTGCATTAGATCCTAAGATCTAGATGCAGTGCTCTCAGATCCAAAGCTCCTCACTGACGAAGGCCACAAGCCAGAAACTAGTCTGGGGATATGGGATGAGTAGGCATTGGATAGGGATTTTATGCACAAGCCTTCTGGCATCCATTGATTACTCTGTTTAGCACAGGTGGCAATACTGTATGGAGAGTTTTGCTCTGTTTAAGAAGTGAATATCTTGAATTTTATAAAATGTTGCAAAAAAGAGTTGCTAATGATATAAGAAAATACAATTGTGAACTAACAAGGAAAGCTGTGGGAGAAATTAAATGTCTCAAGAGTGCAAAACATTTTGTTATTGGTAGGGAACTGCAATAAGAAAAAAGAGATGGAACTATTGCTAAAAAGAGAAATGACATCATGAAATGTATAGGAGTTCTATCAAGAATTATATAGTAATAAAGAACAAGTATCTCCTACATCTATTATATCTCCTGAATTGCCCAGGATTTTAAATGAAGAAGTGATATGTGTCATTAAATTTATGAAGAAAAGAAATGCTCCAGGTAATGATGGAATTATAATCGATATATTAAAAGAAGCAGATGAAGCAGTAGAAAAAATTTTAGCAAAGATATATACCAAATGTTTAAATGATAAAGATGTACCAGATGATTGGAAGAATGCAATATTAATAATTTAAAAAGGTGTTAAACAAAGGCAAAACTCTGCATACAGTAGTGTCACCCTGTGCTAACCAGAGTAATCAATAGAAGCCAGAAGGCTTGTGCATAAAATTCCTATCTAGTGCTTGCCTTTGTTTACAACAATTATGTGCTAGTATGAGATGGTGATCATGTGATGTTTAGTGGTTTAAAAAGGTGTTAAAGAAGATATTAGAAATTACAAACCTATCACTCTTTTATCAGTTTTGTACAAAATTTTTATCAAGATAATTACAACTCATCTACGGAGAACATTGTATTTCAACTAACCAAAAGAATAAGCTGGATTTAAAAGTAGTTTTAGCACAGTAGATCATATCCAAGTATTGAGAGAAGTTATAGAAAGGATCAATGAATATGAGTTGTCATTATGTTTTGGATTTGTATATTATGAAAAGGCATTTGATTCTATAAACATTTCTTCAGTAATTAAAGCATTATATCATCAAAGTAAAGACCCAGGATACTATCATATTCTGAAGAATATTTATAAAAATGTAACAGCAACAATTAGATTACATAATAATACTAAAAAGGTTAACATTGAGAAGAATATAAGGCAGGGTGACTCCATATCTCCAAACTTTATATAGCAGTGCTGCAAGAAGTATTTTGTGGATTAAAATGGGAAGCTAAAGAAGTAAAAATAAATGGAGATTACTTAAGTCATTCAGATGGTGTAGTTGTTTTTGTAAATAATGCTTCAGATCTTCAGAAAATATTGCAAGAGTTTTCAGATGAAAGTAAGAAAGTAGGACTAAAGGTAAATGTTGAAAAAACTAAAGTAATGTTCAATGGATTTTCTCAAGATGAAAATAAAGATTGATTATGATGAATTAAAAAAATAACAACTACAAATAGCTTGGTCAGATTATTACTGCAGATGGAACATAATGAATGAAATTAATCATAGAATTAAATTTGAATGGAGTGCTTTTGGTAGAAATAACTTAATATTAAAAGTAAATATGCCTATATGTTTGAAAAGAAAGATTTTTAATAAATATGTTTTACCAGTTCTTACTTATGGATCTGAGACTTGGACACTTAATAGAAGATCAATACAAAAACTTCAGACCATTCAAAGAAGTATGGAGAAATGCTTATTAGGAGTAATGAGATCGAAAATGCAATACATGGGTAAGAGAACACACAGGAGATACTGATATCGTTGAAAGAATTAAAAGACAGAAGTGGAATGGTGGACAATTGAAATCTTAAACTGGATTCCAAGAGATTGTAAAATACCCAGAAATAAACCACATGTTAGATGGATGGATGAAACAAGAAAGTGTGCAGGGGCGATGTTGAGAAAAGAGGCTAGAGATCAGAAAAAATGAACTGAACTTGGAGAAACCTTCCTCCTGCAGTCGATTGATAATGGTTGACGATTATGATGATATAAACCACATTTAAAAAAGTAATAAGTGAGCAAAGTGAATAGAGATTAAATCATCTGAATGTTGTTTGGATGATATACAAATACTATAAATATCAGAAATTAAGCAGAGCAACAAACATCTAGATGCTATAACAACAATGCAAATCTATGACTAAGAGTTGTATATTGGATTTAAGACAATGAAGCTTTACCAAAGTTAATTACAATGAATCAGATATTAACAGTAACTAGTAACTATTTAAATTTATTTTTAAATGCCCTAAAAATATATTGTCTATGTATAGTAAGTCAAATTCAAGTTAGCCAACAGTAATAAAATTTTAATTATATAAATTTGATACTCAACTGAAAAAAAAATAGTTGAAATATTGGTATTTTAATAGATAAACAAATATTTCAATATTATTTTTGAAAAACAATGTAATTTTAAAATAAAATGTAACCTAAGACAATGGTAAGTTCGCTTAAATACTTAGAAAAGTGTTGATACAATAGTAGTTTATTGATTTGAAAGATATCACACTAAAATTATTATAAGCTACTTAAGTAATAGACAGCAAAAACAAATAAATTTAATTCATTTCCTGTTACAGAAAAGTTACTACAGACATGCACAATTTGATTTTATAATGGAATTATGCCAAGCCAGCTATATGGGTACTTGAATTTCACATAACTTCCTGAGAAAATGACCATAATATCAATAGCCTGTCTATTAAAGTTTAAGGAATTACTATCTTAATATAAGCTGAGCACTGATGGTATATGTATGTGGGAGATTATGATCTGGCCCAGTTGATGAGTGCTGGTTCTGCATATGTTGGGGATCATTTATCTTTTTTTATATATGTGTGGTCATGTGTATCAGAGTGGAGGATGAATATAGAATGAAAATCCTAAGTTCAAATCCCTCTATTTAACATTCATTTAGTAAAATTAAAATAATTCAATTTAAATAAACTTTTACTCAATTTTAACAAATGTACATATATATTTCCAGGAAAGACGATTGAATTTAATGCAAAATTGTTTTATTTGGTAAATGTACATTAAAAAATAATTATTACTCTTGAAATACAAAATAAAAATTAATATATTAAATAAATATGTAAAATGACAGATTCTTAATTTCATTAAGAAATACTAAATTAATTAATAAGGGATAATCTATCATGATACTTCTAATTCAACTCAAAAGCATCTCTTTCAATTTCAGAAAATGCTCAATAGTTTCCCATCTATGTAAACAATCCTCTTTATTTTTAATATTGCAATTTATATAAAAGCAATGAATATATAAAATATGAAATAAAACAATGGGATCAATATTGATCCCATTGGAAAAATTATTCAATCATTAAATCAAGTTTTCAATTCAAATACTTAGTTTTATAAATACAGGGTAGCCAAAATTATATATATTTATACATTTATTGATCAAATCATTTTTAATCTTTTAGTTGTTCAAAAGTCCACCGTTACCTAATCAATAATGTATACCTGTTTATGGCATATTTTCTATAAAACATTTAAATAATATAACCCCAAATTATTGAAAAATATTGTTTCCATTAAAATATTCCAATATAAAAATTATAAAAAACAATCATTCAACACAATACTGCAATAATTTAGAATACAAACAATATTTCATAAGTAATTCAAGGAAAAATTGTAATCTACAAAAATTCACTATTCATAAAAATAATACACAAGTAAGATTGTGTTTTTGAAATACTTTCCATGAAAATGTACATTGAAAATTAATAACACATCTTTATTATGAAGAATTTAATATGAATTTATGAATGACATGCAAAAGCAAACTGCTATCACTAATCAAGATGTACTCAAGTGTTATGTTTTGGGGCAGATAACTTCATATATATAAAAATGCAAAACTCTCCATACAGTAGTGCCACCCTGTGCTAACCAGAGTAATCAATAGAGCAGGCTTGTGCATAAAATCCCTATCTAGTGCCTACTCATCCAATATCCCCAGGCTTGTGGCCATCATCAGTGAGGAGCCTTGGATCTGAGAGCACTGCACCTAGATCTTAGGATCTAATACAACAATTATGTGCTTGTATGAGATGGTGATAATATGGTGTTTAGTGATATATAAAAATGCTTGTTATTCTAAAAATTTCAATTTTTAAATTATCAAATGATATACTGGAGTCATTTATTAACTTTAATGCATACAAGATCCACTTTTATCCATTTTATATTTTATAAAGTGGATAAAACAACTTCTATGGATTACCATTGTGATCATAGAATTCAAATTTTGTTATACAAAAGATATCCAAATAAAATACCAAATGTAAAAATTAATATTTTTCAATAATTTTAATCACTTCTGAAAATGAATATTATTTCTTACATATACTTGTAAACATTGGAAAACTTATGACTCCTAAAATTCTTAATTCTTGCGAGTATTTTTAAGATATTGTTCAGAAAATATTAGTGAATCAAAAAATGTTTTTAAAAAACGGGTGCTATTCCAAACATTCATTGATTAAAAAAAGCAAATCAAATACATCTAATCATTATTAAAATGATTATACAAGTGTGAATTACGTTATATATATATTGGCTTTTTAAAATTATCATTAATTCACTATCGTTAGACGGCTAAAATAGATATAACAATGTTAAAAATAATTAATGTTAGGCTCTTAATTTATAATGTAATTTTCTTTTTTCAGGGAAATACTGTACTGTAGTTTATTTGACATAAGAAATCAGTAATTAATACATATATTCATTGCATATATATATTTTTTTATAATCAATCATTTTATTAGCATAATTTATGAAACTAAATAAAATTTCATCAATCTGAAAAAATGTTGGAGAAAGTATATACACTTAGAGACTAAAACCAGTTTCTAATAATAATGGTGTGACTTTATTCCATTCAATTACGTGTCAGAAAGTTGTTTTTTTAGGTGACAGAAATTTTTATAAAAAATACAATTGTATATTTTGTCATCTGAAATGAGTAATCATAAAGTAATGACAATTTATATACTCTATCTAAAACTGAATTTAGCAAATTTCAACATTATTTATCTATATAGTCTCCTTGTAATTCTACACATCTTTTGTATCGATCAACAAGTTTCTTAATTCCATCAGAGAAAAATATTTTTGATTGTTTTTGAAGCCACATGTGCACTGCTTCTTTCACCTTTTCATCGTTCATAAATCTTTGACTTTTTAATGCTTCTTTAAGAGGTCCAAAAATATGAAAATCACTTGGAGAAAGATCCGGGCTATATGCAGGATATGGCAGAATTTCGAACTCTGCTTTATTTAACGAGTGTGAAAAGAGCTGAGCATTATTGTGATGTAAAAGAAAAGTTTTCGATAACAATTTCTCTCTTCCATTACAAAGAGCAGGTTTTAATTTGTCTTTAAGCAGAGCCGAATATGACTCACTGTTTATAGTAAGACCGTTTTCCTGGTAATATTCCAAAATGGAACCATGCATGTCCCAAAACAAGATTAGCATAATTTTTCTGGCTGAAGATACCTTTCTAAGTTTTTTTGATGTTGGAGACTGAGGTTGTTTCCCAGTCGTCCTTTGTTTATTGCTTTCAGGGTCAAAATGGTGAACCCACGTTTCGTTGCCAATAACAATCCTTTCCAGCAAATTTGAATCTTCTTCGTAACGCTGCAAAAACAGAGTGGCAACCTCCAGCCTCTGTTGCTTGTGTTGATATGTCAGCTGTTTTGGGACCCATCTTGAGCATACTTTCCGATATCCCAAATCATCATGAATTATTGTGTAAGCAGAACTATAACTAATCTCTAAAATATCAGCAATAGCAGACACCGTAAGTCGTCGGTTTTCGTTTTGAATGAGATCGTTTACGCGATCGATATTGTTTTGAGTGCATGACGTTGAAGGCCGCCCTGATCGAGTTTCGTTAGTCAAACTTGTTCTACCAGATTTAAATCTTTCTACCCATTCGTAAATTTTTCTCTGACTCATACATTTAGAACCATACTGTGCTATCATCCTTCTATGAATTTCAGCGGGTTTGATTCCTTCTGCCCAAAGAAACCTAATTACAGCGCGTTGATCAATAATGGTGCAATTTGTGACAGATGTTTCCATATTTAGATATTCACAGAGTAATTTTGATAACGTGCTGCGCGTGCAAACCCAATATTATCCCGACTTTTACTAATAAAGAGTGATTGCAGTTTTATAATATTAATAAATTCCCATCACTTTTTGAAGTCTCGTTTTTGTTAAAATGATGACTTAAATAAAAAATAATTTGTTTTGTAAATACCTTTACGTTTTTCATTTAGTAAATATAATAAATTTAATTAATGCTCTATCATTGCGAAGCATATTTTAATTTTCTTAGTAATCTAGTTAAAGCCAAAATTAACGCCTGATATTAATTTATTGTATAAAATGGCACTTAATCTAAATGAAAAAGGTTTTTTGTTTTTTTAAACAAAGAATGTTATTTATTTTGCTTACATCTTAACAAAAATGTTTGGGATTTAAGTTTATTAATTTTAAAATTAACGTGTGTAATTAAAAGAATGGTTTTATTAAAAATAAGTGTGCGGAATTACAAGAACTGTAAAATACTGTATCCGCAATTTCTAAATTAAATATATATTTAAATACAAATATAGTAGAGGGAATTTCAACTCAGACTTTCAATTTCCTTTTAGTCATATGCTTCATCCTATATAATCGATACGCACGACCACATACATGTGAAAAAGATAAATGATCTGCAAGACGTGATCATCATCTCCCACACACACATATATATATAACCAATGCTCCGTTTATATTACGATAGCAAATCTTCAACTTTAATGGACAGGCTTCAATCCTCTCCACTCTTCATCCAGCCATATCATTGAAAATCTGATGATGGTATGTGCAAAGCCCTTGTTTTCCAATTTTGTTGTCATACTCATGTTGATTTCAAGTCATTCTGATCCTGACATGGATGATGAGTGGAGAGGATTGAAGCCTGTCCATTAAAGTTTGAAGATTTGCTATCTTAATATAAATGGGGATTGATTATCTATATATGTGTGTGTGGGAGATGATGATCTGAACCAACTGATGAGAGCTGGTTCAGCATGAAATATATTGGAGATCATTGGAAGAAATGATTAAAGAAGGCTTGAAAGTTTGGGTTCATATCCCTTCAAGTTAAGTATAGTATAGTATTTAAATTCTATAAAGCAGTACATTGAATTCCAGCAAAAATACGACACTACATAGCAAATACTGTAAAACTTAATATCTGCTTTTTTAACATCTCTGATTTTGTAGAAATCATCAAGTAGAATCAAACAGTGGGACTAAATACTGTCAAAACAATGGTCATCCATTTTGAAAGTGATGAAATAGTTATTGATCGCTCTTTTATATATATATAACAATGAATATTTTATAATCTATAAAAATAGGGAAAGGAAAATACTATTTTATTTTTTATATTCAAAAACTTGAGATATGCAAGTTAATATGAAAAGGTATAAGGAAAACCAAATTTATATTTAATAGCACTAAACTAGCTTTATCTGATTCTGGCGAGAATCTGCTGAAAACTAGCTTAGTGCTATTAAATATAAATTTGGATTTTCTTATACCTTTTCATATTAACTTGCATATCTCAAGTTTTCAAATATTTTATTTTTTATGAATAAGCTAAGTGAACATTATTGTTAAGAGTTAATTAATAGATAGGATTTTTTTTCATATTTTTTATGTTTAAGTAGACATTCATATATGCAGTATTTTTATTCTTCATCTTTTTTTTTTTCATCTTAAAACTATTTTTCCAAAGTAATTCTGTGTTAATATTGCAGTGATTTATCAATCATTTTCGAAAGTTAACAAGTCAGAAATTATTATGATAATTGTTTCTATTTACTCAACCAATTGATACAAGTTTTGAAAACCCTTATAACTATATATCTAATTTGTGTGTTTTTTTGTTTCTTTTTGTCATAAGCATTCTGTATAAAATGGATATCTTAATTCATTGTTGCAATGATTTTGTAAAGCTGATGACAAAATGGATTGTAATAATGGCAGTTTATGTTTATCATGTTCCCATATTGACTAAGGGGAGCATTTTTTATATAAATAAACTTTTAACCCATTTAGCAAGGACAATTGGTTCCCCAAAATTTATGTAAAGTAGGATTTATAATGGTTGTCTATGAAAAAATTTAGCTTATTTCTGTGCATAAAAATTATATACCATAAATTTCAGATAATCTTTTAACAAACAACCTTGCATTTATAATAATTTTTTAAAAAAGTTATACAATACATGTTTGTATAAAGTTTGCTATCTGTGTATTATGCAACTATGCACTTAAAATATGTGTGTATGTAAGATAAAACAACTTAAATCTATGTAAAAAGAGAAAAAATTAAAGTTGTTCTTTCTTATAATCCATCCATTCATCACTCATCATCATCCAGTTTTCTTAATTATCGGTTGTTCATTCTAAGAATATCATTTTAAAATCCTTTGATGATTTTGGGGGTTTTTTTGGAGAAGATATATGAGGTGTTGGTAATTGAGGATTTTTTGAGAAAATGTGTCAAATTCTTTGAAAGGGTTGTTCATGGTTTCATAATAAATCGGTTCCTTCAGTTTTTTTTTTATTTCTGGTTTCTTTCTTCTCTTCATCCAATTGCATTAATTCCTCATTAATTAATTTTTCTATCTGTGATTGCAAAAACTCTTCAATGTTATAATCATCAATTTTTTATCAGCATCTTTATCCAAAAATGTGATAAACTGCTGCATTAGTTATTGAAGTTTGTACACCTTGAAGCTTGTAATGATACTTTGATCCATATGTTGAAGAAATGATATGGTGTTTGATAGTATTAGTTGCTGATATAATTCCACTTGAAACTTAGGAAACTAAATTGTAATAAAAATAAAAAATTCAATATCATTAAAAAAAAAAAGCAGTGTGGTTTTATTGTGCAAACATAAGCTTGCAGTTGACAGTTTTTTGTGTTCTTCTGAAAAATGGCAATGCATTCTGTGTCTGCATATTGTAATCAAATATTTAAGTCCCTTTATCATATGTACTATGTGGATTTAAATAGAGAGCACTTTATATACAAATGCACTAGCTATGGTCTTTTTTATGGCATTAGATGTCATATATTACACATGGTTACTATTTTTTGAAATGACCTAGAAATTTTTCAAATAGTTGTAATAGAAAAAATATGGATCATTTAAATAAAAATTAAAAACAGGAAACTTCTTCAATTGCGTTTTCATCATACATAATTTATTATTAAATATATAATGCATGAAATCATCTTCCTTTTTGCTTTTTGTAAATCGAAAATACATTTATGATAGCAGCAGTTCTGATTAGACTAGCATTTATAAAGGATTAAATTTAAATTTTCTCAACTGAATATTTTAGCTAATACATATACAGTACACGTTTTTTTAATTCAATTATTAATAATATATGAATAAAATTCATTTTTAAGCTGAATATTTTTTTCAATACTATAATTTTTCAATTTTGTGGTAATGTGGCTATTGTCTTGGATATGTCTGAAACAAAT
The DNA here is from genome assembly GCA_028023455.1 of Epiperipatus broadwayi. Classification (NCBI taxonomy): domain Eukaryota; kingdom Metazoa; phylum Onychophora; class Udeonychophora; order Euonychophora; family Peripatidae; genus Epiperipatus; species Epiperipatus broadwayi. The sequence continues at coordinate 804,476 of JAQFVV010006225.1, read as the reverse complement.
TACAAAATTATAATTTAAAATCTAGCAAGTAAATATTTTTAACATAAATTTAATAATTTTTGATCCTATAAAGTTGATTATTTATTATATAATTTATGAAATCATTTTTTTTTTCTCTTTTTTATTTTTTACTAAAAATACTTTAGATTTATTATGTAGCAGTTTTAATTTGATTGAGAAGTTTAAATTCAAAATTAGTTGACTGAATATTTTAGATAATATAGTACATGATTTAGAATTAATTATTAATAATATAATATATAATCAAAATTTTAGTTTTACCTGAATGAAATTTGTATTTCTTTTTTCGATACTGTATCTTTTTATGTTTGTGATAATGTCTGCTTTGGCTTGTATATGCTGAAAAAAATTATGATACGATTTAAAATTAAGCAAATACTCTACAATAAATAATATTTAATACATATTTGTTAACTTTTTTATGTAAAGTTGATTAATAATGGTATAGTGCATGAAATCAATTTTTTGTCTCGAAATAAATTGCAATAAATTCTATAATTATAATGATCGTAATTTTTCCTGTAAGCAAAACACCATTAATAAGAAATTTAATTCATAAAAGTGAATATGCAGTTTTTAAGCTAATGTACACATTTTAAAATACATTTGGTTGTTGTAATCATTAAAATAGACTTTTATTTATTATATTGAATGTCTTCTTTTTTTTTTTTTACTTGTGTAGTCATTAAACTTTACTTTGGATATGTCATTAAAACTGTATTGTTTTACAAGAACATTGGATGAAAATTAAATATAGTTCTGCACATTAATCATATTTTATAATCAAAATACTGTAATATTATATATTGTACTGTGTATAATGAATAAATTGTGTAACATGAATGTCTTAATTTTTCTTTTGGATGACAAAGTCATTTTCATATCATGTTATCAATTTTACAAAATGGCTGTTTTTAAAAAAAGTTTGAATTTTTTTTTTATGATCGTTGTAGAGAATAATCGATTAAATCAGAATAATGGGTACTATGGTGAATCCTTGCATAAAGATCCAGTGCTAAGTAGGATATAGATATGTTTAATTTTTAATGGATTATTATAATCTTTGAGATCTTGGGATACTTCTATAGAATATAGTCTACCTGCAGATGTAACTACATAGTGTGTATAATTAAGCAAAAAATAATAATAATGAAAAATAAATTATTTGTATTTAATCTTGAATTTATTTTGCAGTAAAAAAAAAATGTATTAAGAGAAAGTAATTAACATTTAATACAATTTTGTAAACATAATAAATGGGGACCTTTTATTTTTTTTATCACCTCCAGTTTTATGATGTCATTCCAATTTCGGGGATTCTTTTTTTTTTTTGCTTGCTGAAATATAATCCAATGTAATGCTTTTATTTGGCAAACTACCATGATTTTATTTGGCTTCATACCAGGATTTGATGTTTATTGCTTTTACTTAAAATATTACTGTGGATTAAGTTTTATATATATTTAATACACATTTTATGCATGGACTCACTATTGTTTCTTTTAAATTTTTACAATTTCTATAATATTAAGTAAATGCATATTATCTCGATCTATAATCCTCAAGATTATAGTAGCATTATATGAAACACCCCTTACTTAACAATTTTGGATATTACATAGCAATTCATTGAATTCATTACATTGAAATATGAACCAGATGAATAGTGATATTCATGAAAGTATTTCTATAGTGTTGAAATTTCTTCTTATGTTCCTGAAGTATATCATTATCTACCTCCTTATTAACATTGATAGTATCATTGACTTTTAGAACTATTGATCCTGTGAGCAGCATTGGAAATGAAAAACATTATTTCATAGCACCATGTGAATTTTTGAGTGATCATGTTTTGGTGACAGTGGCAATTATAAAAATAAGATAATTAATTCTAATATAATGATTTTTTAAATATTTTGGTCTTTTCATATTTTAGACACTTGTGAGTTTCAAGTAAACCAAGATGGCACCCTGTATTTTTGATAAATGTACAGTTTCGAGGGCCTATAAGTTACCAAAGTTGTGTTGGTTGTTAATTTAAAATAAAATTAATAAATTGATTATTAAATTTTTAAAAAAGAATAAATTTCTGATAAATTTCATTAAGAAGCTTTATTTCATTTTTTTTTTTTGTTATAACATGGGAAGCGACAAGATGCTCATAGCATTGTTATACTTTGGTTCAATTCAGCATGATTTTTTTTTGGCAGGAGTCTTTTTGGTAAATTATCTAAATGATAAAAATTTGGAACCTTTCTGTAACAGAACATGATGTACTGGATTATTTTCAAAGTATGGGATCCTGAACTTCCTGAAAAGTGTGTATTAATGGTACAATATAATTGCACACTGATGACATGAATAAAGTGTAAATATTGTATTTATATTTTTTTTTCATCTTTCTATTAATAAGTTAATCCAAAAAAAGAAAATAAACTGTAAATATTGTAATTAATTTTTCTACGATTTCTTTTTTAAAAGTAACAGTAATAAAAAATAAAATGTAATTATTAAATACTACGTTTCCTAGTAAGCATTTTTTTTTGTAAATATTTTTGAGGGGAACTCAAAACTAGATCTATCAACAATATGGGCTGCTATCTTTGTTTATTTGAAAATTTATAAGTACTTTTCATTAATTTTATCATTATCATTCTTGCTATTATAATTCTATGCATTTTCTGATCACAATATGTGGAGGTCATTCATATTTATACTCTAAACTTATGACATTTTCCCAGAGAAATTATTATTAGCATGGCATATAATACATAATTTTGGTTTTAAGAATATAATTTTTGCTTTTTATTTTTTTCATGATATTTATTAACTTCTTTTTAGCAGCCAAGATCAAAATGTTGTCACCATATCTCAAATTATTTATGCATCTACTGCTCTCACAATCTTCATAAATCACTATGCATAGTAATATCTTTATAAGCCATTAAATTATTTTTTTTTACAAAAGTAGGTTCCATATTTGAATGAGTTATAGCCAAGCTCAAGAATGTCTATTTAGTTTTTTCTATTTTATCAAATATTTTTTGTAGTTCATAAAATACACACAGATTTTAACAGTAGTATAATATGATGAGCATGCTAATAGCTCTAAATAAGCTTTTTCAATAAATGCTGCAAGAGAAAGCATTTAAATCTCCATCTAGAATTATTCCTACCCCAATCCAGTTTTGAGCTAATGGCTCTCATCAGTGAGGTGCTAGGATATTCAAACACTAGATCTAAAATACCAAGTCAATCACAGCATTTATCTAATACTTAACTATTAAGTAGAAAATCTGAAGTTTTCAGATATCTAAATGTTTCCAAATCCAGCTATCTACCTTAAATAGCTACATGGGTTTGAATAATTTTCAACAACACCATAAATTAATAGTCTTAGCAATGTACCATCGCCTCAATGATGAGAGCCATTAGCTCAAAACCGGTTTGGGAATAGAGATCATTTTAGATAGAGATTTTAAATGTTTTCTCTTGTAGCATTTGTACTGGTTGAAAATGTATGTCCATCCAACAAGATTTAGAATCTAAGCAAAAGTACCCTGAATCCAATCATGCCTGAGATACCCAGGTCAGGAGCAATCATGAATTCTAACCTATTTACCCATTCCCCAAATCTATAACATTATGGACAACATCTACGGTGATACCACATAAATTCATTATATCCCGGCCCGGTGCTACAACATTTTACATGAGAATTCAACTGGTGATGATGATGATGAGAGATTGAGTGAACCCGAGATATAAGTAAAAAAAACATAAGATAAATATATTAAGGAGATTAGAACAACTGGATTAAAGTTTAAAATATAAATATTTATTTGAACAAAATTCAAGATGAGTTTTATATATATATATAATCAACTTCACGCCTTTAAAATGTATTTTCATTATAAGCATTTAATAAACTTGTTACAATTATTTTTATTTTAATAAATATTAATTTAGTGTGGCAGTTACAATACTGAACGTATATTTAAAAATAGGCTTTTATTCAAAGTTACAAAAATGGATTTATCTGAGTGGTTTGATGGACGTTTTATACATTTAAAAAAAATATATTTATAAAGGTACAATAGAGTTTCGCTGATTATACAATTTTAGTATGATGCCCTTAGTATTTGATACATAAGTTTATTTTCATTGAGAGACTTTATTTATAACAATTAAAACCAGGATATATTTTGATTAGTAAGTAGACTAAACATTATTTATTTTACATTTTCGGCATTTAACATAAAATTAAAACCAGGATACATTTCGATTAGTAAGTAGACTAAACATTACTTATTTTACGTTTTAGGCATTTAACATAAAATATAGCGAAACTCTATAATTATGGGAATAGCTTATCTCATTAAAGGAGAGGGCAGCCTCATGAGAAGTTGGATTTAAACTCCATATATCATTATGGTTTATTTTGCTAAACAGGCTAGAAAACTAACTACGAGAAATGGTGGTGCTAGCATAATATCAACAAGAGGAAATGGCACATTTGGCCAGGACAAGGTCATTCTCCAATTTTTTAAAAGGTGGTACACGTCAGCTTCATTCTAGAGCGATACAGAAAGAAAAGGTAGGTAGGAAGTTTCTATGGGCCAGACCATGGCGCATCCATACAGAGCTTCATCTATTCTAACCTGCATGTTTTAGAAGTAGACATAGACTTCTATCATGAACGAGGATATTAAAGACAGGAGGCTTTGAATCCCTGGAATGAGGTACAGGCGAATCAAAGCAATATATACTTAGAGAAGAATGACGAACGAAGAGGATCATGATTCCCTGGAGTGAGATACAGATGAATTAAATCAAAGCCCTATGTGGCTTATTAATAATTTGACATATGCCAGCAATGCTATCATAATAATATGAAGTCACTGAATTTAAATATTAAAGTAAAGCCTTAAATGGTTTAACAAATACATAATGATCTGCTAAAATAATGACCCATGTAAGCTAAAGTCATTTATCATAAGTTAAACTATAATTAATGAAGCGTATATTGCTACCCCTTCTTGAATCAATATTTTAACATATGAAACAAAAACTTAAAATCCACGCCCTTGAAAGTGCAAATTACAAAATGGATTGAAGTCACCAGCTTTTTGGCGATGATGATCAATAAGAAATTAATAAAATTAACGGACACCAATATCCATCCCAGATTGCGAAGTATTTATACATTTTGTATAAATTTACGATAAAACATTTATTTAAAAGCAGGTATTCATTTAAAATACAAACCCAATCTTACGAGATATGAAATAAATAACAACAACCTATTAATCCCCCCCCTTTCTATTCCACAGTGGGATATAGAAGTTCATAAGACTAGGTTTGATTGGCATTTACAAATAAAATTAAGTGAAAAATATAAAAATATCATTAAAATTAAATTATAACCACACTAAATTATAAAAATAATAAGCGTGAGTTGGATGAAATATTTGGTAGTAATGTTAGTTTGGATAGTAGAGAATGGACACAAAAGGATTAACATACTCGCCAATTAGCGAGTTTTTAAAAAAATTAAACATAAAGAAAACATTAATTTACTAATTAAATTACAAACTAGAATTGGCTAATGTGATTATACTGTCTTTGTGCTGGTTACTTCAGGATTCTATGGAGTATTGATGAATCTTCTGTTGCAGGCAGCATTATTTGACAGCACGATCACTCTTGAGTGGTAAGGGCTACATCTCAGCATGAGTCAGATTAAAGATGGAGGGAATGACTTAGGCCCCTCAAAAATTGAATGGACAAGAAGTCGGCTAGCAATGATTGACCAAACTCTGCCGCAATAGATTTTTAGCCCTATTTATGTCAGTTTTTAACCACTCAAAGAATGTTTGTTTTAATTAGACTTCCTGACTCTAATGGATCCTTAATTTACAAAATCTTTTCTCTATTGTTAGTAGAGATACAGTCGTGAAATAACTGTCCAAAATAAATTCAAACCAATTTCCAGATTGGAAATGGATTTGATAAAAATGTTAATAGCCAACTAAAATCAATTAGCTTTGTTTTAAATTTTACTTTCCTTAACTTTAATTTACAAATTCCTTTTAAAATCAAGAAACAAACTTCCCACCCCTTTCGTTATTCCTGGACAGTTAATGACTGCACCTTCCACCTTGAATTTATATGTAGTTTTACGGCAAAAAAGTAATTACAAAGTATTAAAATAAAAGTAAAAAGCAGGATGAAATATGGGCTGTGGTAGAACAGTGAAACTCGATCTTGAATTAAGGTCAACTGTTTCACATTTACCAAAATAACTTTATTTAGAGCTATTAGCATGCTAATTATATTATATTTGAAATACAAGCTTATTAAGTCATGTGTTGTATGATTTGATTTTTTACTATTATAGTTTGCCTTTTAAGGCTTTGGCAATGTTATATTGCTAAGGCTATTAATATTTGGTATAGCTGAAAATTATTCAGACCTATATAGCTATTTAAGTTATTTGAAGACATAGATGTCTGAAAATTTCAGATTTTCTACTTAATAGTTAAGTATTAGATAAATGCTGTGCTTGAGTTGGCATTTTAGATCTAGTGTCTGAATATCTTAGTACTTCATTGATGAGAGCCATTAACTCAAAACTGGTTTGGAGATAGGGATAATTCTAGACAGATTTTAAATGTTTTGTGGCATTTATCAAAAAAGCTTGTTTAGAGCTACTAGCACGCTCCTTATATTATATTTGTAATACAAACTTATTAAGTTAAATCACCCATTAAGTTAAATCACGCGATGTATGACTTGATTTTTTTTTACTATTATATGTTAACAGCATATTCTTAACATTTTTTAATCATCTGACAAATCTTTAATATCTAGTCTTTTATGCCTCTTCTAAGTATAAATCCTAACTTATTGACATATATTTGTTTAAGAGTGAATACTTTAGATATTCATTATAGTTATTATGATCAGTTGGGTTGTCTTTCTTATAAAATAGTAAGAAAATTGAATAATAATATTCTCTTGACTATGTTTTGTTTCTCCAATCCTCTGACATAATTAATGGATGATTTCATTTCTATCTAGTCTTATATCTTTAATGATTTCAGCTATTATTTTATCTAGTGCTGGAAACATTTTTAAACTTTTGTATAACTTTATTTATTTTTGATTCTATAAATATTTGGTTACAGATCTTTTCTTCAATTATTCTCCATGTATATGTTTGATATGAGTGTTGATAAAGATGTTTATATTCTTTCTATATCTCGGCTATTTCAGTTTTGTTCATTACAATGTTTCATTGATATTTTTTTTATTGTTTTAAATTTGAATTCACAATAATTTATTATATAGGCTTGATGATTTATTGTTATTATCATGTTTTAATTTCTGATAAATATTTATGTTCTTATCTTTCTGGCACACATGTAATTTTATAATTAATTTTCTTCATTCTTTTAAATTTACATCCATATTCTAATTTGATATTATTCTTTTTTGCTAGTCCTTATTCATATTGAGGGTCACATTGGACATTGTTTAGTTTTTGAGGTACTATTTTATTTCTGATTTAATTTTTTTCCAAGATTCAATTTTTAGTACGAGTCTATTCTTTGTCACAGTCTTAATCAATATTAGATTGCTTTCATTGTTGAAAGACATTCTGTAAATTGATATTTCTGGATGTCTCTTTTTTTTATATTGCTTTTATTTATGTAACTTAGTTTTATTTTTAATTCTATGAGAAGGCAGAGATTAGATCCATATTCTGAAATATGCATAGTCCATTGATTAGTGTCTTTTTTCAAATATTATTGTCCAGATAAAAAGTTGGTTGTTAAAATGTCATATTGAATACTATGAAGTTCATTTCAGTAGCAAATTATATGTTATTCTTCTTTTGCATTTCTCTATCAGTTTTTTTACTTTCCTAGCACATTCTTAAGATGATTATTTGTTTAAGTATATCTTGCTTCCACATTGAAGTTTACCACTACATTTCTTATTTCTTTTATCTTGGACGTCTTAATCATGTTTCAAAATCTTCAATAAATTTCTTGATTTACTTATTCTAGTATTGCATGTTGATAAGTAGACATGGATTATGTGAAGTCTTCATGATTTTTTTGATAGTATGATATTCAATATTTTATCATTCATTGGATTAAAGACTTCAACAAAATGATCTAATTTTTTGTTCACAATATGTGCTCGTATATTTTGTCTAATTAAAATTCCACCTGAAGAATAATTCCCATGTTTAGTTCTAATAAATGTCTATTTCCTTACCATTTAATGTCTTTGATATTTCACAGAAACTAATATTTTGCTTAATTCATTCTCATTCAATTAAATGTTATTCTGTTTAAAATACTCCTTTGTCATTACATGTTGCAATCATTAATTTTATCTTAGTTTGTTTATTTTTGCCAATGGCAAATTTACGATGCAGGATTTGGTTATCTCTTATATATATATATCCAGTGATTAATTCACACTAACTGGTTGGATTCAAATCACTACTCAGATCACATTGCATATCTAATATTCTGGATTTCTTAATCATGATGTATTGGGGAAAATATTTGGTAGAATTTCTTTTTCCTAGATAGATTGCTTTCACTACAGTTGATAAATCCATTGTTTCTGGATGCTCTGGTTAGATTACTCCTAGAGAATGTTAATAAATATATACAAAACACATAACTTTTCTAAGTTTTTATTTTTAAAAAGTTAGAAATCATAAACAAATTATATTAAATTATAGATATACTGTATGTAGACATTTTTATAGATAAAAACAAAAATATTTTATTATCAAAATAAATATATATCATATGAAATATAAAAACTGGAAAGTATTCAATTTATACTCAACAACAACAAAAAGATTAAATTCCTTTAGAAAGGTGTGTTTATTCTCTTTATCAATGTAAAGATAGATTAATGTACTAAATTTATAAACAGTTTATATTTAATTTTTTAACATAGAAATAAAATAAACAAACTCTTTTTTAAAACTTGCTTTTTATATGACTATAATGATGAAAAAGAAATCCAACGTTTAGACTATTTCATATAGTCTTTTTCAAGGTACACTAAAATAAAATATATATAATAATAAACATCACATATTTCAAAAAAAAATAAAAAAATATTAAATTAAAAATTACAAAATATATTCATAACCAAAAATGTACCTTATCTCCCACTCCCCTTTTCTATTACAAACAATCACAACCTAAACACAAACATTTTCTTTCTTTTTTGCCTTAAAAAAAACTATATATATCCTTTTAAAACATTTAATTAAAACCTATTATTTTATTTTCCTTTTTCCATTAACATCCTATTTAATTCTGGTTTTATTTCATTAATGTACATACCTTCTTTATCATCCTTTCATTGTATGACTTAATACATACCAAAGGCTTTATTATCCCCATGCTTAAATCTATTCATGTGAATATAAATAGCAGAACTTTTATCACCTAAATGCTATTTTAATCTAGTTTTTAATTTATTCTTACTAGTCCCAACATGTCATTTCTACATTCTTTCTAAACAATTCAAACATTTTATCAAATAAACTAAATTCATGATGTCTAACTTATTATAGTCCCCATTATTATTAATTAAAAAATTTCAACTTGCTTTCTTTTTATAAACTGGACAAATTCAAACATATTTCCTATTAATCATTTTAACTAATGTATTAAAACCAACATAAATAATCTTTTCTCTATTCCTATCTAATCCCATTCTATTTATTTTATTTATATTTTTATCAGAAAATAAATGTTCAACTACACCCCTAGGATAATCATTCATAAAACATTCATTCCTAATAATAACCTCATTATCAAACAAATTACTATTTGAACATAACTTAATTGCCCTAATAATTTTTTATTAATATTAATTTTAATATAATTATCAATATCTGAAAAACAATTATTTGATAATCCAAAAAAATTTTTTTTTCTAAACACAGATATTTCTATAACAACACTACCATTCCTATCAATTTTTTTTTAAATTCTGACATCCATATATTCAATAACATTAATATATTCTTTTTCCATAGTAAACTTCATTTTTTTCAACTCTACCATTAATATAATTCAAAAAATTATCTCATTTCTTTTATTACCATTGAAAAATATAAAATAGTCATCAACATATCTAACATAAAAAATTGGTTTATTCCTATTATAATTAAAAAATTGCTCTTCAAACTTATACATATATACCCTGCCAAAAAACCACTTAGACTATTACCCATACTTAAACCTCCTTTTTGCTTATAAAATCCATCCCCATATTTAAAAATAAGGTCCCTACAACAAATCACTAATATCTCATATAAAAGAAAACCCTCAATTTTTAATTTTACCCCTTTATTATATAAATTCATAAAACAACAAATAGCAACCTCCGGATCAATGTTAGTATACATACTAACTATATTTAACTTTACAAAAAACAAATTTTTAAAAACCTTACCTTCTAACAAAAACTTTTAATTTACTAATAAACTGTATAGAATTATTAACACAATTTCTTTCAAATAATGTAACATATTTTTTAAAAATATTATTATACACCCACTTCAAAATTTTCTCGTAATAAGTATTACAACTACTAATAATTGGCCTCATTGGAATACCAGGCTTATGTATTTTAGGTAAACCATAGATTTTTGCACATTTTATATCCATTCTCTTTAATTTAAGCATGACTAATTTTTCCATACAACCTTTTTCATACAACAAAGTTAATACATTATTAACCTTTTTATTCATTAACATACTTTCAACTTTGTTAATTTTTAGAAAACAATCTTCCTTTAATAAATTTAACATTTTTTTATTATATTCACTCTTATTTAAAATAAACACACTCAATGTTTTATCACCTTTTAAAAATAATAAATCCCCATATTTATCATGCATATTTTTAATAATATACCATTCATTAAACTTACAATTATTCCCCTTTTCTTTACTATTATATTTATTTTTTAATTCAAATACCAAATTTTTAAATCCGAATTTCAATTCATTAAATAAAAAATCCTTATTCTTAATATTATCATTAATTTTATTATATTTATATTCAATTAATTGCATTTTTGCCCCAATTTCAATCTGCTTTTTAATATTACAATTATTTAAATACATAATTCAACCCCCTTTTTAAAACATTCATCTCTTCATCACTAAAAATAGAAAAGGGGAGTGGGAGATAAGGTAAATTTTTAGTTATGAATATATTTTGTAATTTTTAATTTAATATTTTTATTTTTTTGGAATATGTGATGATTATTATTATATATATTTTATTTTATTTTAGTGTACCTTGAAAAAAACTATATGAAATAGTCGAAACATTGGATTTCTTTTTCATCATTATAGTCATATAAAAAGCAAGTTTTAAAAAGGAGTTTGTTTATTTTATTTCTATGTTGGATATTTATGAACTATTTTGGAAAGAACTGTGTGATTGATATATTATATTAAATTATTTAATTTTTTAACAAATTATCTACCAAGTTTTTTTTTTAATCATATATATATATAGTAATATCATATTGCTATGTATTCAAAATATAATTAGTGCAGAATTTTAAAAAATCAGACATTAAAAAAAGAATTCATTGATTATGGTTATTCATATTTCTAATACATGACTAGCAGAAAAATTTTCAAAAATAATAACTAGATATAAATGACATATATTATGCTCTAGACTGCTTTTGATATAAATGGAGAGCAAGGTTCCATGATGATAAATATGTTTTTACTGATTGTTCGTTTGAGTTAATTTTCTTTGGCTTTCTAGCACATCATGAACCCGAAGGGAAGAAACACTTATCAAAATTGGATTCAAGAATTAATTATTTTAGAGAATCATTTTGGATTAATTTAAAAACAATCACTGATAACTAGTATTTAGAGTAAAATCAGCTTGTCTTTCGAATCTGACCTCTTGATAGAATATTATTTTAAAAACACATTATAATTGACTATTATTTATAAAACACTATTGATGATGTTTGTTGTTTAAAAATAATATTGATTAGAGTCAACAAATGTATTTTATTTGTAATCACAAAATACTATATAGTCATATTTTACATACTTGTTCTATATTATTCTTTTTCTATATTTAATTAAGATAAATTTGCACTCATCTAATGACGGAATACCATAATTATCTATTATGATTAAATAGAATACATATCAACTATCATTATAAACAAATACTAAAAAGATTTTATAATTGATACAATATAATTATTTTTTTAAATTTTCAATTTAAAAAGTAAAAAAATAGTTTATATTCCAGTTGAAGCACAAGTCTTGGCAGAAAAAAAGCATTTGTAGATCCATGCAATAGAAAACAAAGAATCATTTTTTAAAATAAAAATTATGTCTATGAAGACATGGCTGTAAGTTTATTTTTGTTTACCCAATAAAAATAATATTTTTTTTAAAGAAAGTTTTGGTTTTAGAAGAAAAAGAACCAGATATACATACATTTGATAGTTTGATTATAATTTTTGAAAGTTATAATTTTTTAAAAAAGGACATGTACTGTATTTTTAAATATAAATAAAAATTAGATTGTTGGAATGTAATGGAAATAAAAGTTTGCCAAGAAATTGCATATGAAAAGAAATATCTTGTCAATGAAGTGTTAAATCACTGGTGATGATGAACTAGTAAAAAGAAAGACTCAATAAATACCCAAAGATGACTTAATTTCATTTTAATCAATTACCTATCATACAGTGTGAACTAAAACAGATCCATCAGCTGTTTTGATGAGATGTAATCAAATCAATATTAGATTCTATTTTTATAGTCAGGGAAGTAACACTTTATTGATTTCTACTGATGACAGTTACTCAAAAAATAAGTTCCAAGAAAAAGCACTTGAAAAACAATTGCTGTAATCAATTCATATTTTCAGAACAATATATAATAATAATTAAAAAAGCTAATTCGTATTTAAAAAATATTTAGCAATAATTGAACAAAATAAATTGAAAAAATATTTCAAAAATATAAAAACTTGTAATGTAAAAAAAGTAATGAATTAATAATAATAAATAAATATAAAATTGCTCATGAGTTCATAAGTTTGAACACTGAAAATAATATAGCTGGATGTAATCCACCTTAAACTGCAGAATGGGCCACTATCACTATACCAAACTTTGCAAAGTAATTACAATGGCTATTCTGATTATTAAAAATATTTTTTTACAATTAATTTGTTGCTTCTTCCATTTCCACTTATTTAATTTATCTAAATGTTTAAATTATTTTTTGATTAGGAAAATAAAAACTAAAATTGTTTAACCACAGTTTGATTTGATATGACTTAAAAACTTGACTTAACAATAATAATATCTACCTATATGTGAAAGCAGATAAATATCAGCAAGAGAATATTCTAGAATGTTTATTATATAAGTTTAAAAAAAACAATAAAATGAATTATACAAATATTAAATCACATAAACTCAGAATGAAATATTATTTATATTAAATGTCTAGACATGATTCTGTGGAAATCTGCATTAAAATGCAATAACAAGACTGGTGAAAATAATAGTAAAGTTAATTTCTCAAGAGATTATATGAAGTTTGAGCATCCAATTGGAAAATTAAGCTCAATGGTTTGATTCAACTATTTCAAATGGATTTTTCTTTATTCTGCTGAGAATCTATCTAGGCATTTGTAGTTTTTATATTCATTTCATCACAGATGCTAATCTGCTCCGACTTTATGACTTTGAAAATAAATATTAGTTTGCTAAATACTTAAAAAGAACATTTAATATTCTTTTATAAAAATAATGTATTTGTTATATAATACACTGGTTATCCAAAACAATGTCTGAATCACTTATCAAATATTTAGTAGTCTCTTATTTAAATCAATGTTTTTTTAATCTGTTATCTGTGGATTCCTGGTGGAATGTTATGTTCTCTCAGAGAATTCACATATTGAATAAATATAATTTTTTACCATTAAAATAGATGGGAAAAGAACAAAATATTAATTTCTCTAAATTTTCAAATCTCCCCAACATAAGTTTAATTTATATTAAAATGAGTCTCACACATTTTAATGATGTAATTAAGATGTTATATTAAAGTGTCTCAATAGAATGGCAAATTTTGTCTGAAAATGATGAAGTTAATCAAATTTGAAATTATTATTAGAAAGTCGCTAAACAATAATAAAAAAAAACACACAGATAATGTGAATCGAATGTTATTTTTCATAGTAGTGTATAAATCGATAAAAAGCAATACTTCTATTGTTATTTCACAGAGATGATATTATTAATATACTTTCATTACTAACATGTCATTATCACGGCAAACTCTGTCTTTAAATTAAAAGCTTCCCGATATCTCCAATCACATTGCATTATAGTAATGTATATAAAGAAGCAATTCTAATTTTAACTTTAAATTGTTTTGCGATTCTCCAAGAAATTGAAATTTCTAATTGCTGAAGCTTTTTTTTTCATTCAGTCTTCTGCTTTAAAATACAATTAAAATTTTTCAATTAATCTCTAATGATAACAAGAAGAAAAAAAAGACCAGTATATATCCATCCTGCTATACAAAAAATCATGAAACAGTAATTAGATTTGAAAACTCACATTCTGATATCAGAAACAAATGAAAAGAGTTGTATTAATACAATTATCTATTAAATAAATTCAGATAAAAATATGTAGCATTTTCATTATTCCAGCATTCTTTTTTTGATAGAGAAGTAAAATACAAATTAATTAAAACCAAAACAAAGTAATAAAAAATAATTGAATGGCTTATCATTTATGAGTTCATACATAGTTTGAACATCAGAAGTGACAAAGCTAGAGCCATAATTCATCAATAACAATTTCCAGATTCTGCCACTCTATTATTGCACTTAACCATGCAGAACAGTTAAATTATTAAAATATCCACACACACACACAATGTTTCCTCTGATTTTTTCTTATAGCTACACAATATAGAATCATACCTATTGTACATATGTGTGACTGGTAGATTTGTAAATAAAAAATGTGGGAAATTCATGCAATAATGAATATTGTGGTTCCTATCTTATACCCATATTTTCACTAATATTCCTGTCACTGTACAATATAATCATATTACAGAACATCTTCATTCAAATCAGTTACCCAGAATTATTTGCAACCAGACTCATAACGAATCATTTTAATAAACTTATAAATACAATTTTACTATTTATTTATCAATGTCCATTCATTCAGTCTGATAAAAAAGGAATTCCTCTTTCATATAAATGAATGAATGAGCATTGATAAATGAAAAGTAAAATTGTATTTGCAAGTTTATTAAAACAATTTTTTTTTAATAATGTTTTTTGAATAATGTATTAAAGCAAAAATGTTCTGTGATATAATTTTATAATGCTAAATGTTGCATATTTAAGCAGTAGTAAGTTATTTATGGGCTGTTGAAATTACCCTGTAGTATGTATCATTTATAGATGTACTTAATAACTACCATTCCACCATACATTCTTGATACATACGAATAAAAATATATTATAAGACAATGATTCCTAGAGAACTACTTTTTTTAAAAAAAAAAAAAATTAGATATTAGAAACTTTTGAGGGTAATTGGTTGTATATGTATGTGAGTTTTTGAAGCTGATGTACCAGGATCACTGTTCAATTGTGCTACACTTGTGCTTTGTCAGATATTGATGCGTGTTTACTCATCTGGTAGGGTGACTTTGTTCCAGGTTTCTTGATGAAGCCTGCCAGGTGACAACAATTGGTCTCTGTCCCTAAAATGCCTGAACAACTTCATGTAGGGGTATTTGCGTCTGGTAATCCACACAGCAAAGTTCAGAAAAATGGACATTCTAATGGTGGCAAACATCCCCGTCTTTGCGTTTTAAACGCGGAGTGCTTCCCTGATGCCCAGTGAAACATTTTCATTGATGACGGTCCATAGCAGATGGAGATAAGGGCAGGAGTACAACAGGTGCTGGATTGTTTCATCTGCTATGGAGCATAATTGACATTGTGGGTTTAGTTTGCTGAAGCCTCTTCTCCAGACTAGGAAATGATTTGTGGATTATGTTTAGCCTTAGGAACTTTGAGACTCAGTTGGTGATATTTTTGCATAAATTCAAACTCATAGAGATCTGTAAAATAAAGTTTATTAGAGAGCATATTTTTATGATGAAATGGAAAACAAGAGGTGAGTTTAAAAAGTAAATATAGTTAATGAATCTAAGCACTAAAATAAATTGCATACATGAAAATATACAACTAAACAACAAAATCTAGGGATTATCTTTTAAAAGTTAAATAATTATAAAATCACTTATTCTAGTGATATAACATAATTTTACAACAATGTAAAACATAATGTTTGAATGTAAATAAATGTAAAACATGGGAACAAATTATTGTTTGGGACGAAATATCGCTTAACAGTAAAAAAAACAAACAAACAAACATAAATAAGTTGTAAAGATCTATAATTCATTATTGCTACTGTCTCTTCCAGCTGGGAGTTCTTTTTCATGATAAATAAGTTTGTTAAATGTATTTATTTAAAATGAATCAGTTTAAGACTCATGTCAGTAATATTTTCATCAAAAGGTATAAATATATTTCACAATAGAGATGTGTACATAGGAATTTAATAGTACAATATTGTTAAAGTAAATGTTACAGATGTATAAATACGTAAAAGCTATTACGCATGTATTTATGTTTGTCTTTTTAACTTTTTCAAAGACATAATCTTTTAGATTGCTTTATAATTAATATATTTAATTCAAGTCCAATAAAAAATTTCTATATATAAACTTTATAAACAAACATAACCAACTTTTTAAGAATATAATGTGAAATTAAAATTCTTATAATTTTCTAGGTGTATATGCTGCAATTGTTATATGTATTTGATAAGACTAGAATAATTATCTAGCATAGAACAGAGTAAACCATCTGCAGTTTATAGCAATGAAATTCATGTGGCTCTCAAAAAGTAAAACTTTTCCCCCTTTATAATTTAATGCATTGATAAAGTGGTATACTTGAAGTTAAAAATTTCAAGATTGATTTTTTAATAACTTAAAAAAAAAAAAAAACTTATATTAACTATATAAAACTGTTAAATGCTCAATTTCTCACTAAAATTCTTGAATGATAAATGTTTATCTTTTGAATAATTAATGATATAAATATACTATATATATATATATTAAAAAATTAGATTTTTATTATAACAAAACAAAAATATATTTTATTTTAAAACATTGCAATTTATATCAGGCATAAAACTATATAAAAATGAAAATTATAACAAATTGGTAAAACATATAAAAAATAAAATAAATATTTATACATTAGAGTAAAAAATTAAATTTTCTCATTCATTTTTCTTTAGAAAATTCATCAATTATTTTTGAATTTATATATTTTATTTTACAGGTATAATTATAAATGTATCATAATATTTGACATAAATTTCTTAGTTTTTAACTTTTTTTAAGACAGAGAAAGGTTTCCCTCTAACTGAACTGACAAGAGGAAATCAACATTTTTTAAAAAATAATTTCTGTATTTGGAAAAAATGTCCTATGCTGAGTAAAATTAAAGTGGTTAATTACAATCTGGATTCAAACTAACTTTTTTGAAACCCATTTAATTTTGCTTTTAGTCAAGCAAGAGACAAAAACATAGTTCTGCCTCATAGTAATAATTGTAAATAAATAATAGGATGATTCACTAAGCATAATTTTATCTCTATAAATGGAAAGTGTTGACATTGGTAAACATTTTAACATTCATCATCCCTGTGTCCAAGTTCTGTTGCCAGTATCGTCATATAATTTTATTTTCATTTTTTTTAAATAATATATTATGAATTAATTTTATTTTTTATAGCTATTTAAAAATGCTTACACAAATAGTAATTTTGTGAAGAATATATATATATATTTGCAAGCAAAAATAAACTAAATTGCAAAAAATGTTTAAATATGAAAAATAATTTCCCTGCAAAAAATATTGAATAATTTGTATGAAGTATAATTACATTAAAAATTTTTTCACTTGCAAATGGTTTTTAAATATAATACTATTACAAATCTATATATTTACCATTAAAACATTTCACAAATATAGAACAAGAATATGATAGCTAGTAGAAAAAAGCAGCAATTGTCCAGTAAAATTTCTACTGAGAAGACAATTTATGAAGAAAAGAAAGAATATGAAATTATATAAAAATGATGCATTAAAAAGGATTGAATACCTCAAATTTTGTAAAATGGTGTGAAAAAAAATTGATCATAATATAATTAAGTATAATATGAACTAGAATGGAAAACTATAGAAGAGAATAAAAGTCTAAAGAGTGTAAAACAACATCTTGGTATTGGTAGGAAACTTATTTCTGCAATAAGAAAAAAAGATGGAACTATTACTAAAAGAGAGATGACACACAAAATGTATAGAAGAAATATATCAAGAATTATATAGCAATAAGAAAAAGTATCTCACACAACTATAATATCTTCCGAATTGTCCAGGATTCTAAATGAAAAAGTGAGATATGCAATCAAATTTATAAAGAAGTGAAAAATTCCAGATAATGATGGAATTATAATTGATATCTTAAAAGAAACAGATGAATAAATAGAAAAATTGTTGGAAAAGTTATATACTAAATGTTTAAATAATAAAGATGTACCAGATGATTGAAAGAATGCAGTATTAATATTTAAAAAATTATGATAAAGAAGATATTAGAAATTAAAGACCTATCAGTCTTTTATCAGTTCTATACAAAATTTGTACAAAAATAATTACAATGCATCTACAGTGAATTTTGGCTTTTAACCAATCAAAAAAACAAGCTGGATTTAAAATTGATTTTAATACAGTGAATCATATCCAAGTATTGTGTGAAGTTATAGAAAGGACCAATGAATATAAGTTGTAATTTATGTTTTAGATTTGTAGATTATGAAAAAGCATTTGATTCTACAAACAATTTTCAATGCTTAAAGCATTGGATCATCAAGATATAGATCCAGGATATTGTCATATTCTGAAGGAACAATTAAATTACATAATGATACTTAAAAGATTAACATTGAGAAAAATGTATGACAGAATGACTCCATATCTCCAAAACTTTTTACAATAGTTTTGCAAGAAATATTTTGTGGATTAAAATGGGAAGCTAAGAGACTAAAAGTAATTGATTATTTGAGATACTAGATTTTATAGATGATGTAGTTATTTTTGCAAATAAAGCTTTAGAGTGTCAAAAAAATATCAGATGGAAGTAAGAATGTAGGGTTAAAGATAAATGTTAAAAAGACTAAAGTAATGTTTAATGGATTTCCCCCCCCCAAAAAAAAAAAGATTGATAATGATGAGTTAGAAAAGTTAACGATAACAAATATCTTAGTCAGATTATTATTACAAATGGAAACATAATGAATGAAATTAATCATAGAATTAAACTTTGTAGGAGTGCTTTTATTAGAAATAACTTAATATTAAAATTAAACATGCTTATATGTTTGAAAAGGAAGGTTTTAAAGAAATGTGTGCTCTAGTTCTAATAAAAGAGCAATACAAAGACTTCAGCCCGCTTAACAAAATAGAGAAATGTATATTAGGAGTAACAAGAAAAGATCAACAATGAAATACGAAGGTGAGAGAATAAGCAGGTGTTACTGAAGTGGAGTTGAACTGAATATATTGCTAGAAGAGACGATAGTAGATGGTCAGTTAAAATCTTAAAATGGATTTCAAAAGATTTAAAAGCCCTAGAAAAAACCCACGCGAGATGGATAAATGAAATAAGGAAATGTATGCTGGTGTTATGTTGAGAAGAGAGATCAAAGATCATAGATGGATTGAAATCAGAGATCTTGATCCTGAAGTGGATAGATAATGATGATAATATTTGTAAATATTACATTTTGTACTGTTAGTCAGAATCAACAAAAAGTATTTGGATTAGCATTAATATTCTGCATGTAGATAGATGTACTTGTTGGCTATGTGTATGAGAAGTAAAAGCACTGCCATAACTTCATAAAAATCAATGTGTTGTCATGTATGCATGCAACTTAATGTGAATATTCCTTTTAGAAATATTTGACAGTAATCTGGTATTTCCATTTCTAAAATTAGTTTGCTTTTATGTACTGGACCAATAAATAGAGAGCAGAGAAATTCTAGGATAAATAAATATAAAGATGCTTCATGAACTAATCATTAAAAAAGAAGAGAGAAATGTAGTATTTAAAATGTAATAGTATGAATTTATAAAAATCAAAACTAAGAAATAGAAAAAAAAAATAGCAGTCCTCACTATTTAAATATCAAAGTTGCTTATTAAGATATGAAAAATGCTCTTGCATTTATTAATTTTCATATGAAATTTTAAAATAAAAATGAGGAGAATAAATATAAATGGGTAGTGAATAAATCTTTTTATTATTATGAACTTTTAATTGCAATAATATTAAATATGCTCTTGATAGTATAAATCAAAGGTGAGAAAACAAACTTCTATAAAATCTCCAGTTAGCTGCATATAAAAAGTATTTTTACTTTCTGACATATAAGGTACTCATAGTAAACACAAATATTGCGATCAAGCCAGAAAATATATTTTTTAAAATTTGTTTTGGGTAATTTTAAGATGATGCCTATCATCATATGGATGTATGTGACACTTGTGTACAGGCTGCAAAACACACAAATCAATATTTCACAAGTCATAGTTTACCCACTCTTAATATAAATAAATATCTTAATAGTCTCAAAAGATAATCATTATCTTTTGCATTTTAAGAATATTAAACAGGACCTGTAATTGTTGCACAAAATAATGATCTTTAGAAACACTATTAAAATATTTAACCATTAATATTATTATTTTCAACCATTAATCAATCCATTTCAAAACTACAAGTTTAATTTAATTTCTCAGACTGTTTTCTTACATAATATCACTCCAACAAATTTGTTTGTTCCATTCTTCCATCCAACAGTATTTTTTATAGGTCATCTATTTCTATTGCATATTTAGTAATATTTCAATTATTTTTTTACGTTAGTAAAATAAACTTTTAGCTAACTCTTGTGGATATTTTTTTGAAGTATTTCTAGCTATAAAACTTTAGAAAAACGTTAGCAGTGATTGATTTTGGCGTTTTAAATTGCCTTAGACAAAATATATAATCCATTCATATAATTAAATTAATTTTTTAAAAAAGAAGTAATGAAATAACATTTAAACGATTATAAATAATTCTTATATACTGTAGAAACAAATTACAAGTTTATAAATACATAATAAGCAAGTACTACAACAAATACTTTCAAAACTCTTAGCAAACAGAAAAAAAAAGACAAATATTTAAATATCAAATTGAAATTTAAGAGCAAAATAAATATTACGGAGTGGGGGTCGAATTTCATGTACACAGTAGTTATAAGATGATTATAAAGTCGTTATCATCAAATACGTCCATTGAATAAATGTCACTCACGTTGTAATAATGTATTGAATGAAAATATAAATAATCTTAATTAAGAAGAAAAAATTATTAAAAGACAACCAAAGTCTGAGTTATATTAATATATTCAAATGTTAGTCTTAGTCTTCCAGAACGTTAAATAAAAAGCCCCATGACTGTGTCCATTTTTTTTTTTTTTATATTTACTTTAGAATAATGGGTTATAATTTACTACTTATTTTACCATTAAGATAACCATGGTAACTTTTTAGTCTAAACAATTTTCTCATAAGTTATGATTGGTAATCTTTAAAAAATAAACTTATCGCTTATATTAAGTACTTTATTTTTCACCACGTGTTCTTATATTAGATAAAATTTTACTCTATTAGGTTTTTAGAATTTTTCATTATACTGTACTATATTAGAAAAATTATTTCTATGCCCGATTCCTTGCGTAGTAGGTTTACATTTCCCTTTTGCATCAAAGTTATATTAACGATTTACTAATGTATATAAGTTTTTAATTAACAACTACAGGACTATATTCCAAAAATAAAAGACGTTCAGATTATTCTAACACCAAAGCTAGTTTTGTTTCGCGTATTAATAAAAAAATATTTTTTTAAATTTTTTTTTTTATAATCAGTGTAATCTTCGTCAACCGCTACTAGATAAATCAGATTATTTGTTATTGATCCATAAATTTACCCATTTTATTTTAAAAACATAAAACCTAAAGAGGATTTTTTAAAAGCTTACTAAATATAGACAAAGATTAAAAAAAAAAAATTCCTGAAAAAATGAATAATGAAAACTATTTCAGTAAAATAAAAAAACAAGACTTATTAAGTTGCCAAAAAATACTTTAATTTCATATTTTTTACCAATACTATAATGGTGAACAATTTTATTATATATAAAATCAAATTTTGATTGATTTAAAAGAATATTATAAAGCATATTGCTAAACGTTACTAATACATTTATTTACAGAGTTTAAATATTTAGCATTAATCTTTAATAATAATTAATAGATTTACAATCTTTAAATATTTAACATTAATCTTTAATAATAATTAATAGATTTATTTTTTAAATCCGCGCCACTATAATTAAATGAATGCAAGGAAAACGTCACAAAAAATGTTTTCTATGAAGTTCGTGTTTTTTAGCCAATCGACAAAAGAAGCGTTTGATGACGTAATGTTCGTTGAATCCGAGTTTCAGTTGCTGGTGTAGTATAAATAGAGAACCAAGTGAATTGTCGTCATTCATTCTACTGTTCTTATCGGTAGTTTTGTAACTTTATTGCAAGATGCCGCCAAAACCTAGTGCTAAAGGAGCTAAGAAAGCCGGAAAAGCCCAGAAGGCAGTTCGTGCAGGCGATAAGAAGAGGAAGCGTAGGAGGAAGGAAAGTTATAGCATTTACATCTACAAAGTATTGAAACAAGTTCATCCAGATACTGGTATTTCCAGCAAGGCTATGTCAATTATGAACTCATTTGTGAATGACGTATTCGAACGTATTGCAGCTGAAGCTTCTCGTCTCGCACATTACAACAAACGTTCAACTATCACTAGTCGAGAAATTCAAACTGCTGTTCGTCTTCTGCTTCCAGGTGAATTGGCGAAGCACGCTGTTAGTGAAGGCACCAAAGCCGTCACAAAATACACCAGTTCCAAGTAAATGGATTTTTATTCCATTAATACCAGTTAAAGGCTCTTTTTAGAGCCACCACATATTTACAAAAGAGCGTTCAATCGTTTTATTCTGTATTGGAAATAAAGAGCAACTGTTAAAAAGTTATATTTAACCTAATAGGAAGCGCTTTATATAAGATAGGATAGTTATTAAAATTTTAATCTTGTGTAGTTATAAATACATTAGTGTTGATTGCATAGGTAGAATTTTAATTAAAAGCCGCGAAATGGAAAATATAACCATTGGTGATAGACTAGGATAGCTGGCTCTGGCAGTAACATTTTGTGTTAATTTCAGATAGAAAGTGGAAGAAAGTAACTGATTGGAAAAGGTTATCGTTATACACCTTGTTTATTGGCCCTTTGCCGGGGGGGAATTAAAACTAATTTTCAGGTGAACTTAAGTTTTGCAATATAAAAAAAAATGTATATCGTGTATAATGTTTTATCAAATTTTCAAAATCTTTATTGATTATTGCTTCTACTGTAATGAGGTCATTGCTAAATAATTGTGGAAACTAGGAAAAAAAATAGGCATGTCTACATTTCACTAACGTTAAGGATAATCTTTATATTTATTAGATAGAAACTTTGAGGAAAACAATTCGTTATCTTAGATGTTCCCTACATTAATTAGTAGTATTTTCGGGATGCAAATAGACTTGAATAATGTTAGTCTAATAAGTCCCTGTTGACTGGGCATCGCTAAAACCCCAGATAATACATGTGTAACGCTGTATTAAATTAATTAGGGGTCGTTTTATTAAAATTATTCCACAACCAACTAGTCTTTAACCAGAGGTTCAATAATTAATTAAAAGATTAATGAGCATATATCCTCAGCAGATATACAAAAAAAGCAAACTCATCTAGAACTGTCAAGTAATTGTAATTTATCGAACTTCCAGTTTGTGGGTTTTTATTACAATATTAGATAATGTATTTACTTCCTTTTAACTATAGGAAAGTAGCTGTTTTCTTCATGTTTTTTTGAAAACAAATAATTTTCCTGCGGAGTGCATTTAAGAGTATCTAACATGTAAATAAAGAATATTTCAATG
The DNA here is from genome assembly GCA_028023455.1 of Epiperipatus broadwayi. NCBI lineage: Eukaryota > Metazoa > Onychophora > Udeonychophora > Euonychophora > Peripatidae > Epiperipatus > Epiperipatus broadwayi. Next base: position 780,109 of record JAQFVV010006225.1, on the reverse strand, counting down.
TTTTCCAATTTAGAATAGATTCTGTTCTACAGCTCCATAATAGACTTAAACATTGCTGATTAATAGCTACTTGAACTTCCGTGTCGTTTTGATGAATAGTTGGGATCACTTTTCATAATTGCAAATAATTTATATTTCTCCCATCATTGAAGCCATCCAATAATGCCATAAGTAGGTTTCAATACAAATTAGTTTATTCAATGAAATAGCAATACTTGTTAAAACTATCAAATGGATTTTTCTAATTAATATGCGTTGTGTTTTTGTTGATACTTTTTTTTTTTTTCACCAAAGCATAATGAATAAATATAAAAGTTATAAAATATAGAAAAGAACGCTTTTTAAGAAATGGAGAAGTGTGTATGTGTAAAATAATTAAGGGATAGTTCTTTTTCAAAGATTTTTGATCATTTGTTAGATGATAAAATAGAGAAAGAATATTTCTATGGTTTAATATCTTATGGAGGCATGTAATTATAAACATATGACCAAAGACATGAAAAAGTATATACCCCCAAGATGCACATTTCATGTTAAACCAGCACTTGCCAAGTTGGCTAGATCACAATCTTTTACACTTACCTTTATTATTGTTCAGTATATATAGATAGCCAATTACTACAGTTTAATTAATAAATGTCAAATTCACTGTCCTCGCAACGTTGACACAAACCACTTAGTGTAGATATATTAATACTTTTTATTAGTCATTCATTAAGTGGATAATCTTTAGTCTAATAATTATTAATATAGGAAGAAGATGCATGTTTTCATTTAAAGATGTATTAAAAAGAAAATTTAGACGCACAATTGTTACATGTATTCTTAAAAATTGTAAAATTATTTGTAATATTATAAAGTGAAATTTGTAAGTAAAATATATTTTTGAAAGTTTAATATTATTTCTTAATTATAAACTATTTTTTAGAAATTTACATTTGAAAATGATTATATAAAATAGTTGAAAATGAGATAAGTGGATTTATTAATGATGGAGTAATGAAAATAAAAAACTTTTGAATAGATGTGTTTTATTTTTCATAAATAAATACTGCTAGTTATAGTTACTTATGTTTAGATGCAGAGATAGTGTAAAACTTGTGTTCTTGTGCTATATGAGTCAAATGCTTTAACAATTTCCATTATATTTTTTAAAATAAATTTGCCATAATAATATAGGAATTAAATACTCATCATATAATAAAGCTAACTTCACTTTATTAGCTTCATTATGAATATTTATGAACAATATCTGTTGACGATTTAGTGATGATTTTCACAATATTTTTCCATATTTTATAATTTACATGTAATTTGTTTCATAGGGTATCACAAATTAATGGCTTTAGTCTTAAGACATAAATACACCTTTTTTTAACAGAAAATACTAAATCCTCATCTCTGGATTTCATTCTACATAAACATTTATTTAAAAAAAACATTCTAACGTGTTATACAAATAAAAACTGCAGCATCCTAGAGCATAATTGCAAATAGCATACATTAGAATGAATAATTTCTAACTCTTGCTGATGTAAAAATTTTTATCCTCTGACTCCAAACTTAAATTAAAATTATAATTCTTAAATAAATTTATGCACCATACTTGTATTAAAACACATTTTTTTTTTTTTTTTAAATTCATATTTAATATTAATTGTGATCCAAAATATTCATAACATTTTTATGTGCCACTCTATGCATTAAAAAGGCAAAATTTGGCCATCTTCACTACACTTTAGAATAATTTTATTATTAAAATTAAAAATATTTTAAATATATCATCAAGCTATATAGTATATAAAAAAAATCAGATTGGGTTTCTCCCTTTATTACTTCACAAATGGTGTTTAAAATAAAAGGTCTGGACAGTAAGACATGTCACCTGCTATAATGTCAATACTTGGTAACATAACTTCAAAAATTACTCTTGATAATTTACTATTGATTATAGGTATATTTACTCATTCTCTTCATGAGCATACTACTATAAGTTTATGTACAAATCTCAATCAACATTTTGTTTTGACTAATATTTAAAAGCCAAATTCATAACTATTGCAAGATAAATTAAGGCAATGAATATAGATCTTAGGATCTTGGGGACTTTTTTGCTGTTTATATATGCTTAAAAACATGCTAAGAGTTGTATTACACTTTCTTTGAAATTTTGTTTAGGGCATAAACATTCTAGCTATGCCATTTAGCCACATAAAATTTTTCATTTATTATCAAAATACATGGGCACTAAAAATTCATATAGTCTTTTGTTATCTCACTTTATTACTTTCAAAATTTACACTGAACATTTTTCATATCTACTTTTTAAAATTTCAGTTAACAATTTTACATTTATTGGAGAACAATGATAAATAATTTTTTTATATGTGCATGCCAAAAATTTATCAAATACTTGGTGAGTTGTTAATAGATGGAGTTCTTAATAGAGAGAAAATAATAAAAACTTAAGAATTATAGAATTTTATTGTGACAAGTTCCAACTCGCAACTTGTCACGAGATTTTTGCTAACTGTATATTGGATACTGTTTTTATCATATTCATTTTTTTAGTAATGCATACACCATAACTAAATTTATCAATTGTTCTATTTAAATTTATGTCTTTTAGAACATTCATTTTGGAAAATAATGAGTCAGTAACACAGTAGAGGAGACAGTTGATAATGTAGTCATCTAGTTTTTAAACAATTTCTCAACAGTTTTTTCTTTATAGAATTATATTGAAAGTTGTGTTTTTATATCTTCCAAATTCACTACTTGAAAATCTAAATCAACATATATAAAATGCGCTAGCACACAAAGCTAAAAACAAATAAAGAAAATTATATATTATTTTATTTTAATATATATATTTAATCAAATGGCTAAGCGCTTTCAAGGGACAAAGCTTTCATATTCATAGCTGTTTTGTAAAAATATAAGAAATTGATTAGGAGCGATGAAAATTTATGCAAATGAAATGATTACGCATTCCATTTCTTTGATATTTTGTAGCAAGAGTCTTTTCTATTTATGGTGTCGCAAATCTCTAAATCAGTTTTAATCTGTTGATGCTATGTGTGGAAGTAAAATAATTTTTTATATATCTACAAATTGCCTAAACTGTATAAACTTGTGCAATTTAACTTGATCTGGTTTTTCATGAGAATCTAAATCTGAATTTTTTTTTGTATTTGGAAAATATTTGAAATTGTGAGAAATAACATCACATTTGAAAATTTGTAATAAAGCTTAAAAGATTTTGATTAAATCAAACATGATAATAACTGTTTTGTTGATTACTTGCAGATTAACATGTAATTCATTTAAATATAAGTACAAATCAATAAAAGATATTAATTTAGAAACCATTTGATACCCACAAACTGATATTTTCAATGCTTTTCTCATTACCTAAACTTTTATTCTAAAAACAATGAATTTTTAAAGAACTTTTCAATGCCTTAATTATTGGACATTATTATACTTAAGTAAACCATTGTACACTGAGTTTATCTCATTTTCTAATTTAGAAATTTTGAATTTATTTAACATGTGCAGATATACAATTGATCCAAGCAAGATAGCTAATTGGATTCATGAACTGTGTTTAAGAAAATTAAATATTATTTTTTTGCATTCTATGATTTGTTTCCAGCAATTTAACCATGTTTTAACTATCAATCAATATTTATATAATTATTATTTGGGAGATCATATGATATAATAAGTTTATTACTTGATTATGTAATATTTGAACAAGAGATGTGATCCAAGAAATTTTAACTCCATCACTAGTCAAGATGACATTTGAGAATAATTGATTATTGCTACTTAAACTATTCTTTTGATACTTGAATATAACTTCTAAACAACCATGTAATTAATTTTTAATCTCAATAATTTTATGGCTGAAATATGGATACAGTAAATATTATAGAATCACTGTGACTAAATTATAAGAGAATACAAAAAATTTAGGGAAAAAAAAATCATTTTTTATAAATTTTTTTTATGCAAAAAACATTTTCTTTTTTTTTGCCTCTGAATGATGACCTTTATCAATTTATACTCATTTATTGTTTTTATTTTGTTTAGCTTCTGTTCATTGTCACGAATTTTATCAAATTGTTTATGGTAATTTTTTTTCAGACTATAATTGAATTATATTTTAGCAACTTCTATAGGACTGTATTTTAACATAGTTGTAGATCCAAAGACTAAAGCTTCCTGGATCAATTTTTAGATAAGAACAGTAAAAAAAAAACTCACTTTGCTCAATACTCTACTGGTCTGTACTGAATGTCTTATTAGTAACTGATGCATTGATGAGGTCAAGAACTAAAGGTCCTTGGGTTGATTCTCGGCCAAGTAAAAAAAAGAACAAAACTGTCATCAATTGAATGGGACCATTATATACACTTAACTTACAACTTGGATTTTCAAAGGTCACATTACTTCTTGTATAATAAGCCTTATGAAATGTTATTGCAATAAAAAAAGTACAACTTAAATAATTCTTTAATGATATTTATACATTTCAAACTATATATATTCTGACTATTTCTGATGTATAATACTAAATTTATATGCTATGCTTAATTTTTTATCAATGTTAACATGTTTCTGGGATTTTTTCCCAACAGCATATCACAAGTAAATTAAATATTTTCCTGCATTATCTTTTCAACATATGTGTGATCAGGTCGTTCAGCAATATGAAATGGCATGGAGAATTGAGGGTCGTGTGAAAGTTTGAGTTTAAATCCCACATACATTACATATATATATATATGCGGGCTTAAGTCTGTATAGTATATTAATTTACATAGATTATTGTAAATTCTGGTGGATAGTTGTATATTTACAAACTGTCAGTAGGATTATGAAAAATTATATCTACATTACCATGTGGGTATTTCACCTCCGATTATGAGATTATTTACACCATAACATTGATGATATGCTACACAATGAAACAAAAATTTGAGTAGATTATTTACAACATAACATTGATGATATGCAACATAATGAAACAAAAAATGGCTAAGATTATAAAAATGAGATAATCCAAATAAATAAGTGTATAATATTTATGTCTAGATATTTTTAATTTGGAAAAAAAAAACCCTATGTTTTATGTAAAGGAATAATAACAAACTTCTCCAGTTCATATAATATAAGATAAAAGCACTTTCCTAATCTACTTTTTCATAGTATGAAAAATTAGTGATTTCCTCAAGTTTACTATAGAAAGCTCTACAAAAAAAAAAACAAAAAAAACAGTAGCAACTCTCTCCAAACCAATAGTGCCGCCACCCAAAGCAAGCTATAATAACCAATGAATGCTAGAAAGTTTATGCATCAAAATACCTATCTAATACTTATTCATCCAATATCCACAAACTATTTTCTAGCATGTGGCCTTCATCAGTAAGGAGCCTTGGATCTGACAGCACTGCACTGGGATCTTTGAATCTAATGCAATCCTCTAGCTGCCACTTTTTTAGATACTATAAATCTATGAGTCAAAAATGAAAGCACAATGTTTTCAATCCAAGCACATTATAGGTAATACATTTGGTATCTTTAGTTTTTTAATAAACATAGTCACCATCATCCTTTGACCAAAGATAAGCTTGAACAAAAACATTATTGTGGATTGATTTTCGGATCATAGCTTTATAGCTAACTAAAAAGGTAAAAGGTGACTGCTAAAAAGTTGCATTAGATCTAGAGGCAATGCTCTCAGATCCAAGACTCCTCCCTGATGAAAGCCACAAGCTAGAAACTAGAATGGGAATACTGAATGAATAGACATTAGATAGGGATTTTTATGCAAAAACCTTTTTAGCTTGCAGTGGTTGGCACTACTAATTTGGAGAGAGTTGCTACTGTTTTAACAGATTGTGCAAGCATAAGAAATACTGGCCATGTGATATTTTAGAAGGCACTGGAGTATAGGAAGTTGCATTTGTTTTATTATATATCTTCTGATGGATAAAACAATCTTAAAAAAAAACCTTTGTAAATGAAGACTACTATTATTAATTATGGTACAGAAAATAAGTAATTGGTAATTATTTGTTGACAAAATCATACATAAATTACATTTTTGTATAGAAATTACCATTGCATTATAAAATTTTAAGCATACTAATTTCTGAATATGCTAAATTCCTCAATAAAAAGGGAAAAATATGTAACTAGATAAATTTAACAGAAAAAAAAAAAATTATTGGATGAAATAGACAATATAAACAAAGTTTTTTTTTTTTTTAAAAAAATGTTTCTATTTGCTTGCCAATTAAATTGTTTACTTGATCTTAAATGTAGTTTAATTATAGTTCTAAAAATACTTCTTGAATTATTAATTTTGCATGTCATGATCTTACATACATTTTTATGTACCTGGGGTGTATGAGAACTAGTAATGACAATATAGTCAGATAAATGTAGATTAAATATAGCTATTGAGTTCTCATCCTATTGACTTAGCAAAGAATGATAATATTTTAATAAATAAAAATTATTGAACAAGCAGTCATATTACAAACTGACAGAAAATAGTTTGGATATGTATATAAAAATGTCACATAATAAACAAAAATATACTATCATACTATTAAAATAAATGTATATTTAGATTTAAATAAAGTAAAAACAAACCTAGATGATAAGTTAAAATGCCATTTTTTCCATTATGAAAAACTTTTTTATTACATCCAATAATTTGTGCTTATAGTTTTTCAATAAACGAATTTATAACATCACAATAATGAAATGAAATCACTGGAAAAAAATAAATATGCTTTGTAAAATCTAAAAGCATGGCTGCAATATTATAAGATCAATTAATATTTTCTTCAGCTTACTGGATGTGACATTATTGTCAGTAAAGACTTAAAAAGTATTTTATGGTAAGCTTGAGCATAGTTTTAAGAAAAGGCACATCTGCTAATGTTATAAAGATTATCTCAAAAAACATTTCAAAGAAATGCAACATAGTTAATTTTTATTGGAAAAATATGATTGAGAATAAAATATAATGGCAAACTACAATTGGCAAGGTATTCCTCCCCCCTCCCAAATTGAAAAAACTACAAGATGACAAATTAAACAAATGAAAAACCAGCATAAAATAAATGTGAATATAATTTCGGTTTTGCAGATTGGTTCTTAATCTTCATATTTTAGTTTTTTCCCATCTGCAGTTAGAAAAGTCATACTTGTTTACAAATTATTACTAATGATGATAATTACGTGCAAATAATGCATAATTGTATGAATCTGAATTTATTTAATTTTTCATATCCATCTCCAGAAAGGAGTTTGCTATTAACTGAAAGGAGACTCTTTGATTCCTCTTGGAGGCCTTAAAGGAACTGAGCAGGGCAAATTTCCTAATGTCCACTCCATACATTCTTGTTGTTGCAGCTGTTATTACTATGTGATTATTCATATAGTATACAAACATGGATGGGCTGCTAACCAGCATGCATTAGCCAGCGTGGTGAGTTTATTGGCTTTTTACCTCCAAGTTTAAAATCAAGAAACACCATGGTATTTCTTCTCAGTTGCCTGATAAGGCAGAATGAATGTTTGTGTAAATGATAAATATTTTTCCAATATATAATTATGACAGACAAAAATAAATCATGGCTCTTATTCCAGGAGGCTATAAAGTCACCAACCAAGGCAGCGGTTGTTGGCTGAAGGCGGAGGGTGCTAAGAATCCCCTGATTGCAGACTCAGGCTGCCATTTGATGATGACTTTTTATTTAGGTACTTACAACTGCAGATCACTTTCAAGTGAAGGAAGATTGCAAGAATTAGAAGAAGAATTGTCATATTAAATGGGACATTATTGGACTTTGTGAAATTAGAAGAAAAGGTGAAGAGACAATTGATTTCAAAAGTGGACATGTATTCTATTATAAAGACACAAATATTAAAAATACAAGTGGAGTAGGATTCATTATAAATAAAAAATGGAAGAACAACTTTGTGGAGATTGATGGTGTATCGGACAGAGTGGCAAGATTAGTTATACAACTTAATAGCAGATACCAAATGCAGATAATTCAGGTTTATGCCCCAACAAGTTCTCATAGTGATGAAGTAGTAGAAGATTTTTATATGGATGTACAAAAGGCTTTGATCAGAGTAAACAACATTTTAAAATTGTTATGGGAGACTTTAATGCTAGAATTGGTAAACAAATGAAAGTGCTATAGGTAACTTTGGCTATGGTAATAGAAATAAGAGAGGACATAGACTTGTGGATTTTGTGCAGAAAAAAAAAAACTTTATATTATGAATTACTTTTTTTGAGAAAAATGTTAAAAGGAAATGGACATGGAAGCATCCAAATGAAGGTACAGCAGAATTGGATTATATTTTGACTAACAGAAAATACATATTTCAAGATTGTAATGTTCTTAATAAATTTAACACAGGAAGTGATCATCGATTAGTAAGATGTAAGATATGTGTTAATACAAAACTAGAGAGACAAAAATTATTAACAAAAACAATATTTACAATTGATATTCCTAATCTTCAGAAACATTCTAAAGAATTTAAATTAGAACTTACAAATTGGTTTCAAGTATTAGTGGATTTTGAATATGATTCAGATTTGAATGAAATTAATATGAAAATAACTGATACATTTTTAAAAACTGCAACAAAGATAGCTGGAAGAAAAATGCAGCAATTGACCAATAAAATTTCTACTGAGCTTAGAGAATTTATGAAGAAAAGAAGGAATATGAAGATATACAAAAATCATGCATTAAAAAGAATATCTTAAATTTTGTAAAATGGTGCGGAAAAGAGTTGAAAATGATATAAAAAAGTATAACTATGAATTAGCAAGGAAAGCTGTAGAAGAGAATAAAAGTCTCAAGAGTGTAAAACATTTTGGTATTGGTAGGAAATTTATATCTGCAATAAGAAAAAAAGAATGGAATTATTACTAAAAAGAGAGATGACATCATAAAATGGGTAGACGTTTATCAAGAATTATATAATAATAAAGAAGAAGTACCTCCTATATCTATTACATCTTCCGAATTGCCCAGAATTTTAAATGAAAAAGTGAGATATGCAATTAAATGTATGAAGAAAGGAAAGGCTCCAGGTAATGATGGAATTATAATCGATATATTAAAAGAAGCAGGTGAAGAAATAGACATTTTTTTAGCAAAGTTATATACCAAATGTCTAAATGATAAAGATGTACCAGATGATTGGAAGAATGCGATATTAATATTAAAAAAAGGTGATAAAGAAGATATTAGAAATTACAGACCTATCAGCCTTATATCAGTTTTATACAAAATTTTTACCAAGATAATTACAACTCGTCTACAGAGAACATTGGATTTCCACCAACCAAGAGAACAAGCTGGATTTAGAAGTGGTTTTAGTACAGTAGATTATATCCAGGTATTGAGAGAAGTTATAGAAAGGACAAATGAATATGAGTTGCCATTATGCTTTGGATTTGTAGATTATGAAAAGGCATTTGATTCTATAAACATTTCTTCAGTGATTAAAGCATTAGATCCTCAATATATAGATCCAGGATATTGTCATTTTTTAAAGAATATTTATAAAAATGCAACAGCAACAATTAGATTACATAATGATACTGGGAAAGTCAACATTGAGAAGGGTGTAAGACAGGTTGACCCCATATCTCCAAAACTTTTTACAGCAGTGCTGCAAATTTTGTGCATTAAAATGGGAAGCTAAAGGAGTGAAAGTAAATGGAGATTATTGAAGTCATTTAGATTTTGTAGATGATATAGTTGTTTTTGCAAATAATACTTTAGAGCTGCAGGAAATGTTACAGGAGTTATCAGATGAAAATAAGACTAAAGATAAATGTTAAAAAGAGTAAAATAATGTGTTAATGGATTTTCTCAAAATATGAAAATAAAGATTGATTATGATGAGTTAGAAGAAGTTAACCATTACAACCAATACCTTGGTCAGATTATTAATACAGATGGAAATACAATGGATGAAATTAATCATAGAATTAAAGTTAGTTGGAGTGCTTTTGGTAGAAATAACCTGATACTAAAAGAAAATATGCCTATGTGTTTGAAAAGGAAGATTTTTAATAAATGTGTTTTACCAGTTCTTACTGATAGATCTGAGACTTGGACACTCAATAGAAGAGCAATACAGAGACTTCAGACCACTCAAAGAATTATGGAGAGATGCATGTTGGGAGTATCAAGAAGAGACCGAAAACACAATATATGGGTAAGAAAACAAACAGGTGTTACTGTTCTCATTGAAAAAATTAAATGACTGAAGTGGAGTTGGGCTGGACATATTGCTAGAAGAGATGATAATAGATGGACAATTAAAATCTTAAACTGGGTTCCAAGAGATTGTAAAAGATCTAGAAAGAGACCACCTGTGAGATGGATTGATGAAATAAGAAATTGTGCAGGGGTGATGTGGAGATGAGAAGCTAAAGATCGGAGCTGGATTGAACTTGGAGAGACTTGCATCCTGCAGTGGATTGATAATGGTTGATGATGATGATCCATCTCCATACTTATTTTATTAACATTTCTTTGTGTATGTAAATAAACCCAAATAAAACAAACAAAATTTTTTAACTTCCTTTAGAATGAATCCAATATTTCTACAACTGAACATTATAAGAATTTACTTAATGGTTTTAGTGTAGTGATAGGTCCTTGATTAATTCCAGTTTTGCCACTACCAATGATCAAACTTGTTATAAATTCCTGTGCAATAAAGCGATTTGATTGTTTTTTAATAAAAATTAAATTTAATACTATGCTGCAATATTCACATCTCATAATGAAAACAAGTATAAAACATCAATACTTACATATAGTTATTAGGGCAGAAAGTTAACTATTAACAAATAGTTTTTCTCTATTACAAAATGAAAGTTTATTCATTGAAGTTCCAAAAAATATGATGGATAATAACTCAGAATCTATTTGGTAAAAATTATAATTTAAACTATTATAAAAGAAATCCTAGTACAGTATCTTAAAATTTAGAATAGGACCTTAAAAAAAATAAATAAGAACTTTTAAGAATGGTTTGAGTACTGTAACTAATATTATTCCAAATAAGATTAGATTTTATATAGCATTAAACATTTAGTATTAAAAAAAAAAATACATAGTAAAAAATGGTTAATTTCACAGGAATCAATAAAAAGTTTGAACTGAAAGTGACATCTGGAGTTGCAAATCATGGATCTTAAGTTCAGAGTTACTCCCTCTACCACTACTAAAACACACAACATAATAATCAACAATATTAACTAGTGATTAAGATAATACTATTTAAGTTTTTTTTTTTTTAAAATGATTAGTATTAAAGGTTCTTATGGTATAGTAGTTGGAATATTTTCCTGCCATGTCCAAAATCCTGGAAATTTTTCGGATTAAAAATAGATTTTACAATTTTTTCCTCAGGTAATTAGCCCATAATAAGCTATACAGGAATAATAATTGAATATCTAACCAACTCAGATTATAATCCATAAATTAATTTGTATTAGAGATGAGAAATAAAAATATAATTGTAATATGATGCAGTTTTTACCAATGGTCTGTGGGTGTAATATTTTTTGGAGTACAGAACAAGTGGCTTATCTTTATTTATAATTAGTATTCTTTTATAGAAAATATTACTGATTATTGTTGTCCACAATGTAAGATAACTTATTATTTAATGCTTTTAAATTGAAAATTGTTGCTTTTAAAAAAAAGACTTCACCAAAAATTTTTTTTTAATTAAATGAAAGTAACTTACAAAACAAAGTTAAGTTTAAAGGTTGAGTTAACTAATTTTTTAGAGGAATGGAAAAAGAGACGTAAAAATATTCTCCCTATTAAAAAAAAAAAAAGAACAAATACAAATGAAGAAAATTGGAGTAACAAATTTATATTTTTTTATACATTACTCTGTGGTTTAGAGGCAGACTTTGGGGCTCAGGATCCATGGATTGTAGCTTCAACTCAATCACTTCTGGTAAATAAACTTCTTATGAATTTCCAAGCAAGAAACCATTCAATTATTTTATGCATACCCTTATAAAACAAGCTATAAATTTATAATTATTCGTTATATATAAACAGGATTTTGTATATAATTTACAATCAAGAGCAGATAATTTTAAATCTAAAAATTGTTAATGTAAAAAATGAACAAATATTTTTTATTTTAAATCAAATACTTTATTTCAAATTATTAGCATATAGAATAAATAATCTAAATTATTTAACCAATTACTTTACATAAATAACTTTGATTATATGTAACTGAACAGGAAGTAATTGAAGTTTCCAATGAGTTATATCATGCTTGCAACCCAATCACAGCCATCCATCAGCCCTGAAGTTAGACTATAGTTATATTAGAAACATACACTTTGTCAAACTTCAGTTACTTCCTGTTCAGCTAATTATTTTACACAAATTTTTACTTTCAGTCAATCTTGTTTTTAAAATCAAAGTAATTATTATCTGCTAGTTAAAAAAATCAAGAATTTTATGTCTTTTTTTATTATTGTTTGCTTGCTTATTCACCATGTTCATGAATAATATTGGAGTTTTTAGAAAATAAAGAACAATTTATTGTTGTTACATTATTATTGTTACTATTGCTTTAAGTATATATATAAATTCATCACATTGATTATTTTAAATATTAATATCCTAAATATTTTAATTTTTTACAGACACATACTAAATATGAACAAATCTTTCTTAGAATAATTCAACAGAAAACAATCAAAAACCTAAATAATATTTTGTTTAAAAAATAGTAAATTCATTTTAATACTATCTTGGAAGTCTGTGGCTGAAATATTTGCCTATATTTTTTGAAATTCATATTTTTAATGTTTTTATTTTAAATATATATATATATATTAATGTACAAAATTATTACAATATAATTACTTAATTTATATCATATTTAAAAAAAGTAAATTTTGTTACTTGAATGATAGATTTAACTATGACTAAAAATTGGAAAAATATATATTTTGTAAAATGCAGAGAATACAAAAGTGACTTCTATTATCCATAAGTATAAAACAAACGTCTTGCATTGGTGGTCGAGAGGTCAGCGTGACTACCTTGCAAGCAGTTGCCCGGGTTGCAGGTTCGCGTCCCAGCCGATGCTATGACACTTGGAAAAAAAAAAAAGTATGAAACAAATATTTTTATAAATTGAATAAAATCTCCAATTAATTAAAAAATACTGTATGGTTGTATATTGGCTTGGGAAACATATCCACACCTTTAAATTCATATTTTATTTTATTTTGCTTTGATTTTATAATCAAGTCTATAAATTTTAACATTTAAATGGTATAAAAAATCAATTTTAAATCTTTTAACCCCATAATATCTATATTGAATAGATATATTGAATCTAAAATAAATATTGAAAGCAATCTAAATAAAAAAATTGTAGAAGACAATTCTTCGCCCATGCGCTATAAAAGACTCACATTTTCCCATCAATAAATGTTTTCAAAGCTTAAATGATCCACCTATGCTTAGAGCTTATTCTTTAAATAAACCAACATTTATCGATTGTGCTTGATCTTATTGCGAGTCTGATTTTTAAATTGGCACATTTCTTGCACAAGTTGATTATATATCACAGGGATGAGTTACTCATTTTTAACTATCTGCGACACTAAACTTTATTAGTCAGAATACATATGATAAACTATTTTATTTCAGAAAAAATAAAGACTAATTTAATTCATCTTTTTATTATGTATCAGTGGCATGAAATTCATCTATGCATGGAAATCATTACTTATAGTTAACAATTCCATTTTTTTTATATAACTTTTTCTCAACCTTTTTAAAATAAAGAGTATTAAAATAAAGTGTTTATATATTAAAGTTTCTCATAAAAATGATAAAATCAATTTTTGTTAATTCCAGCTCTTCACTGAGTGCTTCAAACAGCTGCTTCCAAAGTTGTGCTTTGATATTTCCTCACTATCACACCTTAGTTACCATGTAAACAACTTTTGAATCACATTCATACAATGTAAAGTAGTTATGCTATTGTGTTTACTACCATGGCTGACAATAATTGAAAAACATTACTAATAGCTAATTTTACTTTCATCAAAGCAATTTTTAAATTGAATCCATGAAGAAATATAGTAAAAAGCTAGTGATAGGATAACAGTATTTCAAGGTATTTGTAACAGCATATTTTCTTGAAACTCAAATAATACTCAATATAGTAAAATAAATTTATTAGTCATTCATCAATAATCAGCACAGAAAAATAAAAATCAGAATTGAAAAATTTAAATATAAAAACTAATACTAACTATTTTGGCATAATAATTTGGTTAATAGATTATAAAAATAAAAAACAAATTTTGTTGGTCATGTCTTTTTTTTTGTAATGAAAAAAAAAAAAAACTATATAAATTTAACCTAGCTTTAATGACTTAAATAATTTATTTAAAGTTAAGTAGAAACATTAATCATTTAAAAGCAATGCTCTCATTTAAAACTTGTGATTTAGTTGTATTTTGGTTCATGAAAAATTGAATTGTTTGTATAAAAGAAATATTAAGTGATTATTGTCTTAAAAAAAAAAAAGCATAAATAGAAGATTCAATACATAAAACTGATTAAAGATAGATTCAATTTCAGTAAAATGTTTAATAGCTTTGAAAAAATATAATGTGGATTATAAAGATGAACGATAATACAAAAAACTGAATATATATATAACATAATACAGCAGATTAATGAATTTAAATACTTATTTATGAAGATGGTTAAGTGACAAAGTTGACACCACGAACCTCCACAATTTTTTCAGCTTATTCATAAACTTCCAAAATTAACTACACTTAATTTAATAAAATCGACCAATAAGATTAGGAAAAACCAAATCAAATATTTTTATCCGAGATATGAATTCATATAAAATTGAAATGAGTATATATAAAATGTTTTAGAGGAAGAAGTAAATAAATTAATATTAGAAAAGGATTATAAAAGGAAATAAGAGAATGATTGTTGATGATTTTAAAAAGAAAAAGTGTTTTAAAACTGAGACGGTTTAAGGAGTTACAAATATATTTATGTTCATATAACTATATGTAATAGAGATATTTGTTTTTCATTCACAAGTAAAACAGAAATTGATTTTTGACCATTATATTTGTGTTGCATAACACTGCAAAACAATGTCTCTATATTTCCAAACTTCTACATGAGCCTTATATTTTCCCATAACTGCAAAAATGACTTCCATCATAAAAAAATTTTCATTTTTGTTTTCAGTTAAAAACCTTGAAAATGGAAGGTGGGGTAAAAGCACATAATTAGAAACTGAGGAAAATATTGTTTGCCAATTTTTTTAAAACTCTCGATAAATTAAAATTATTAAACAAAATATTGTCCTACATTATTTATGGTGTTGGAATAAATAGTTTGATCTTTTGCATTATTTATGGTGTTGGAATAAATAGTTTGATCTTTTGAATGGAATTGTTATTGCTCATCCTAAAAATACTATATTTGTGAGCTTAGGTTTTCATATTTTTTTTAATTATCTCTAATTTGTTTATAGATATAAATGAACAAAATAATGTGAACACTTGATATATTTCCATAGAAGGAAAATACAAGTCAATTTAACATTATTATTATTTTTTTTTTGCAAATAGAATTCTGACAGAAATTACTTCGAATGATATACCACTAGTTGGGGCTAAATAGTACTTCCCTATGATCCAAAAAATAACTAATGAATAAAAATCATAAGTCCATATTTATTATTGAATTTACAGCCATCAATGTACATTAAATAACAGTGAAAATAATTTATTTAATTATAAAAAATAAAAACATATCAATATGAAATATAATATACACAGAGATGCAAATCCATAATAAATGAAATTAAGGCAATAAACATCACATGACCATCTCTTAGCTTGTGTATAACTGTTGTTAAAACAGGCAAAAGCACTACATATATTGCCACACACAGCAAGCTAGAGTAATCCATGGCTCCTCACTGATGAAGGCCATAAGCCAGAAACTAGTCTGGGGATTAAACCTTAAAACATCACATGATCACTATCTTTCATGCTTGCTCATAACTATTGTTATATTAGGCAAAACTCTCTCCATACAGTACTGCCACTCTAAGCAAGACAGAGTAATCAATGGATGCCAGAAGGCTTGTGCACAAAATCCCTATCTAGTGCCTACAAATCCAATATCCCCAAACTAGTTTCTGGTCTTCATCAGTGAGGAGCCTTGGATCTGAGAGCACTGCACCGTGCAGCAAGAAACTAGTTTGGGGATATTGGATGAGTAGGCACTAGATAGGGATTTTATGCACAAGCCTTCTGGCATCCATTGATTACTCTGTCTTGCTTAGAGTGGCACTACTGTATGGAGTTTTGCCTATTATAACAATAGTCTGGGGATATTGGATGAGTGAGCACTAGATGGGAATTTTATGCACAAGCCTCCTAACATCCATTGATTACTCTAGCTTGCTGTGTGTGGCAATATATATAGTGAGTTTTTTGCCTGTTTTAATAAATGAAATTCCTAAAATAAAACCACACAGAAATTTTATCAAATAGAAGTATAACAATTAAGCTAAAAAGCAGCATATTTAGGAGAAAACAGGTAAAATATACACATTGTAATATGTATAAAGTTCAGTACATTTCTTAAATTACAATCAATCATAACTTTCATGCTTTCTGGGAAGAAGAGTTATAGTACTGATATTTTAAAAAGTAAAAATAAAAATAAAAATCAGGAATTGGACATTACGAACTATAATATTCTATCAGTTCTACATAAAATATTTTCTACCATGAATACAAATCTTGTATTGAAAAATGCATACAGCCCAAAGTATATACTTCTTAAATTGCAATCAGACATTGAATTGTCCACTACATGACTTATTATTAAATACATTAACAATAGCCTGTCAGGTTTATTTTGACAGTTGAAATAGCTTGCCCATTTTTTAAATAGCCAGTAATATGTAATGAAGAGCAATATGAAAAGAACAAAGTCCAAAAAAAAATTTACTATATATTTACATGGTCTCTAGAAAAGAAATCAATTAACTTTACCTTTTGATAGACTTACTACTGCGGTTTTATTTTTTGCAGATTTGTATTTCACCATATACTTAGTTCCTTAATGGTTTTTTGTAAATTATTTTGATTTCATCTATTGTATAATTACTAACACAAATCAAAAATAAATGAATATATTTCTTTTTATCAATTTATTTTTTTAAGTCATTGGTAAGAACTATGTGGCTCATCTAGAATGTAGATAATATGCTATGTCTGCACTTAGAAATATTAAAATAGATCAAATTCTGTTGCCTGATTAAGTGAAGCATTGGTTACCAAAATTGTTTATAAAAAAAATTATATGACTTTACAATCTACGTGACTGCTAGGCATTGTGGGAACAATAATTAATATTAATTAGATAAAAAAATATATATATTTATGTAATTTTGTTTGAATATATGTAGAAGAGGGGCTAATGAACATTATATAAAAATGCAGCCAAAAAAATACAAAAGCACAATGAAAAAAATTGATGCAGGATTAAAGCAATCAAGTTATTTTAGTCATCTCAGTCAGAAGTGAAAGTTAGATGAATGGAAACTCATCATACAATTGGTAAAATTATTTGTATATTACTAAGTCATTTAAGTTTTTTATCTCACATAAATTGCTTTCTTTAACTGAAAATCAGCCTAATGGAATTGTCATAACTTAAGCAGTAACACAAGTCTCTTGGCTAATTATTATTCTGCAAAGAAGCATAAAAGTGGCAGATTTTTTAAATATTTTGGGATCCAGGTTTATCTTATTATGTAAAACATTTTCTAGATATAACTGTCATAATCTAAGAAGATAATGTTCTATTTCGTATAGATCAAACTTTAGTCTGAAAATATGAAGTTGATATGATTTTAATATAGAACCTAGTGAGGTTTTTTTGAAGAATATTCTTTTCCAACATCTTTCAAGAAACTAGTTTTTTGGTCAAGCGTTGTTAGCCGAGAGATCAGTGCAGCTGCTTTGCAAGCAAGCAGTTGCTTGCAGACAGTCATTGCGGGTTCGCTTCCCGGCCGTTGCTATGACTTATGGAAAAAAAACAACTAGTTTTTTGAAGGATGATTTGATATCTGTTAAAATGCTACATAATTTCACTCCATGTAGAATATCAGTAATTGATGCAAATGGTGCACTATACTCATTCATCACAGATGTTCTTGTTAAATTCCTGTATGATACAAATCCCAAATAAGTAAACATGAATTTTACATCAGGAATTGCTAGTCTTCTACGCGAGATGAAATTAAATATATGATTTTCTTTTTTAGAAAAATATAAATCCATTAACCTAAGTTATCTGATAGATGTTAATGAATATTTTCTCATCTACTTTCCAAGAATAGTCACAAAAAAAAAAGATTGGGAATTGGAGATGAATAAAATGCATTCCTCAAACCAAAATTTGATTGTTAAAATTGTACTTTTTGTAACATATATATGGAAATGTTTGCATCACAAGATGTATACAGAATAATGATTGAACCAAATAAACACTCATCCTGACATAACTGTTCCAATCGGGAGGGGGGGGGGTTGTTTGTGATTACCAAAAGAAATAGTTATAAGTATAAACAAAGATTTGTGATATTATTTACAGTTCAGTTCTATTGCTTGTGTCACCTCCATTTTAACAGTATTCACATCAAAAAGCTATAGCTTTGTAATGATAGTTCAAGCCAAAGATATTAAATTTCTGAATTTAATTAAAACATCCAGGTGTGCTGCACTTTGCAATAATTTGTTCACTGTAATCTTGTTCCAATTCTTTAAAATGTAGGGAGATATTCTTCCGCAAGATTTAATTTTTCCATCTTTAGGAAGCAATACGCTTTCACTCTTAATACTATCAGTCTTAAAATGCTAAATTAGATTAAGGTGCCAGGTAATTAGGTATCGTAATTTGATCCCTTTTAAACTCAGAAAGGTCAGACATTTCTCTTCACAGGTTTATAGAAATGATCTCAGTTTCCTGACAAGATAAAACATTATTATATAAAAGTTATATTGTTATGGATTTTCTTTTCTGTATTAGGTTATATCAAAAATATGGGAGTAATCCTTTTATTATATCCAAATCATACACATATATTTAGTTTTTTAAGTGAATAATAAATAAGCAAATTGTAAGCCATGAGATTAGCTTTCTTATATTATAAAAAGTAGTAGTAAATAGAAATGAATGAATTTTTAATTTAGTTTAATAATGATAAAATCAGTATATGAATAACAATAATTAAGTTTACCTGTAAATAATTTTTTTCTTTTATTGTTGTGTCTTATTTTATACATCAATTTGAAGAATTAAAATTATATAAATAGAACTATTGTTTGATGGTATTAAATGTTTTTCCAAGCATATGAAACATTAGAGACAGATTGATTGCTTAACTGTGATCTAATGTTTACAATTCTTTATTTTGTGGGGGTCACATCATATTAAAATAGTCATAAAAAACCTTGTTCTTCAGACAAACTTATAATAACTAATGCAAGAATGCATTATTTAAACAAGATTGTTTAATTCTGAAATATTTAAATGAAGTTTCTGAAATACATATTTAACATACTCCAATTAACTTCCATTTTTGTTTGTTTTTTTAAATATACTTTTAAATTGACATATGCAGGTGAAGCATTATTATTCTGAAATTTCTGGTTCCAAAGCTTTTTAGATTTCAAGAATAGATATTATACCCTCTCATTGTAAGCATTAATTCTGCTAAGTCAGAACATTCTACAGTTAATTTATTATAAAAAATTAAAAATTACTTTTGAAATTTTGTTTGGCTTTTAGATAAATTAATGATATTCTACCTGTATTAAAGAAAAAACCCAAAACATTTAAACTATCATGATCTATAAAAAATGGTTTCCAACTTTTTATATTTAAGGACCAGTTTTCAAACTAAGTATGTTAAATTGCTATTTGCTACCTAATGTTACACCACAATTCTATAAATAATTTTATTCAATAACTTCATGTTTATAGTAATATATAAAATGACTGGACTGTTCAGCATAGCTTCCATTTGCCACATTGGTGTTAGTGGTGAATGAGAAATAAGCAGCTTAAAAAAAAAAAACGCAATCTAAAGAAATGCAAAATAGTTATTCATTAATTTTGAATAAAATATTGTTTAAAGAATGAATGATAATAAAATCAAAGCATTTAAAACCAAATTGATAATGCGGTCATGGAACAGTTTGCAATTGATTGATCTATAAAAGTATCATTTATGTTAATGAGATTAAGATAACTGAAGCATGTGGATATAACTAGCTAGAAAGCATTTCATCATATTTACAGAAACACTAGAATTACCATGGCAAGCACTGGCCAACTATTGCTAGGCCATAGAGCTTTATCCCCTAATTACTCCATTTACCTTTGGATAGAAAACATTTTAAATTTTTAAAAAAAATGAGGGTACTTTAGTAGAGATAAAGTAAAACTATTTGATAGCAATGCACAAAATAAAACTGAAACTATGAAAACTTAAAAGCATTTGCTGCAATGAATGGAAAAATGTCAACACATATATAAAATAAAAAACAGAAGTAATTATTACAAGTTTGATACTGAAATGATGAGATAATTTAGACTTAACAATAATAGTAATTGCAAAGAAATCAAGTCATATATCATGTGACTTAATTTAATAAGCTTGTATTACAAATGTTATATAATGAGCATGTCAATAGCTTTTAACAAGCTTTTCAGAACATCCCTATCCCCAGACTTGTTTGTAGCTTGGCTTTCGACAGTGAGGCGCTAGAATATTCAAGCATTAGATTAAAAATATCAGATCAAAACCAGCACTTTATCTAATGTTTAACTATTAAGTAGAAAATCCGAAATTTTCAGATATCCATGTCTTCAAATCCAGCTATCTAACTTAAATAGCCATATGGGACTGAACTAAGTTCAGATACATCATATACTAATAACTTTAGCAATATAAAATCGCCAAAGCCTTAAGAACAATAACAATAATTGCAAAGAAATCAAGTCATATATAAAGAGACTTAATTTAACAAGCTTGTATTACAAATGTTATATAATGAGAGTGCCAATAGCTCTTAACAAGTCTTTCAGAATACCACTATACTCAGATCCATATGACTTAATTCAGTTCCATATGGCTATTTAAGTTAGAAAGCTGAATTTGAAGACATATGGATATCTGAAAATTTCAGATTTTCTACTTAATAATTAAACATTAGACAAAGTGCTGGGTTTGACCTGGTATTTTAAATCTAATGATTGAATATCCTAGCATCTCACTGACGAAAGCCAGAGCCAGAAATCAGTTTGAGGATAGTGATATTCTGAAAAGCTTGATAAGAGCTATTGGCATGCTCATTGTATAATAATAATAATAGTAAAAATAAAATTATACAATTTATAAACAAAATGTAATAGAAACATATAATTTATAAACAATGTGATTTTTTTTTTTACTTCAAGTGAATCTGAAAAGAACTTCAAGCTTGATCAAATTCTTGATGTAAATTAGAGAATATATGTACTTAATGAATATTTCTGTAGTGTAATTTTCAGTGACCACTCTCATGCAAGTTAGGGCTTGGTTTCTATCTTCTTTTAATATCCTATGGACAAGTGTAATCAAAAATATATGACCAAAGACACGTGAAATGGATGTATGATCCCCCAAGATACACATTTTGTGCTGAACCAGCACTCATCAGTTGGTCCAGTCATTGTTCAATATATATACAGATAGTCAATTATTAGTTTAATTGATAACTGTCAAAGTTACTGCCCTCACAACTTTTATACAAATGACTTGAAGTATATTAATAATTTTTATTAGTCATTCATTAGACTATAGATTATCCACTTGATGAATATTTCTGTAGTATAATTTTCACTACATCACTTTCGTGCAAAGTAAGAACTGGTTTCTACCCACTTTAGAAATCAGTTTGAGATTTTGAAATAACTGATAATGAACCAGATACAATGTAAATAAATATATATATAAAATATATATTTTTCAGTAATTCAGACATTAATTTTTAGATTTTATCCATATCAAATCAAAATAGTCTCCCATCTGAATTAAATGGAAGAGGTTCTCAAATCTAAATGAGATACTGAAAGAATGTTTCAGTGTTTTTAACATATAGAAATGAAAAATTAAAAATGAACTTAACAACCAGAATACAATCTTAACTAACAAAAAATCACAACAGATCATATAAACAAAATATTTCATAAATTTATTAAAAAAAAAGTAAAGTACTTTTTAAATAAAATGCAATTTTATTTCACAAAGAAAGGAAAAGTCAAAATCAAGAATAGCTCTTTTATAAGAATCAAAGCAAGGACAGAAGCTGCAACATTTGCAAAAAATACTGAAATGAAAGCTTGAAAAATACAGCAGTTTCTAGAACTATGAGATTAAAAATTAAGACAAAGTGAATTTGCTGAAATATGCCAAAATTATAATCAAAATGATAAAGATCAAGACATTTCCAAGAAAGTCATCTACATAGAGGAATCTTTAATAATGGGAGATTAGGTTAATTACATTAGCCTCGAGATCATTTCCAAAAAGTAATTTCATAGGTATTGACAATAAATGCTTAACAAATTATATTGTTTAATCTCAAAAGCTACTTAACAATCTACAAATTGTATGAAATCAATTTATATATCTATACTAAAGAAAGGATTCTCAATATTGTAAGCAAATTATCATCACATCTAAACATTACTATTCATTATATATTGGAATCTAAAACAAAAACTAGTTATATATAAAATTAGGTTTCAAGAAAGATCAAGTTACAAAACAATCAGTGCAGACTTATGTCAATGAATAATTGGAAAAGCCATCAATATATATAAAAAAAAAGATAGTAGGTTCTTTATTGATAACAAGTTCCTTTTTCAATTGAATGATTATGCAAATTTATGGAATATTCTTAGGAAAATAATTACACTACAGTGACCTATTGTTTTAATTAAAAAAATCTTTGAAATTAAAAGCTACATTCAATACAGATTTCAATAAAACAGATTTTTGCATTGACAAGAGTTAAACACGATTATATATTGGAAGAAATCAACATACACTCATGAATAAAAAGGAAAATTTTAACTATATTTATGGGCAAAAACACTATTTTAAGTGAAATTAAATTGCCTATAAATGATACTAAGGTTCAATAACAAAAAAAAAAAATTCTCATTAAAAACCAAAAGCTCATTCTTAAAAAAAAAAGCCTCTTAAAACATTCAGATGTACAGCTATTTTTAGATTATATGTAGATGAATTTAAAGAAAGACTAATATTTTGATCATTTATTCATTAAAAAAAAAAAAGTTCTGTATATTAAGCTTCTCTCTCCATTGCTCTTCATTTCAGACATTAATAACTAATCCTTTTTTTAGAACATTATATTAATCTCTTTTCCTCTCTACAATTCATTAATACATCTGTACTAATTCCTCTGCATTTTAGAATATGCCTAATAAATTTTTTTTCACTTACCCATTTTCCAGGTAAACAATATAGTTTCAGTTATACTCTTTAACAAAGAAAAAATCTATTCTTCCAATTTATCTTTTTTGTCTAAATCCACATTTTAAAAAAATTCATTTTCTTTTTTCTAATCACAACTTTGTATCATATAAAACTACAATTAGATATAAATATTTTACAGCTTTTTTCTTAATTATAACATAACCATATCATTAGCAAAACTAATATAATGAACCTTTATTTACTTTCGATAGTATTTCAACCATATCAATATAATTCTGTTAAATAAGTGACAAACAATAAAGATCTTACATCCCTCCTTAAAAGTCTCCAATCCACAATATTATTTTTATTATATATATTTGGATTCATGTACAGATTTCTTGATGATCATTTTTCAAAATATCAAATAATTCATGAAAGGCTTTCTCCAGAACAGTAAAACAAATATTAAGTTTTTTCCTTTTTTATATAATAAAATAGTTTACTTCACGTTATATATAAATAAATTATAATAATAAGCTGAACGTTTTCAAAGATCCATGCCTCATAATCATAGCTTTCTTAAAAATATATGCAAAGATATTTAAATTAGTACGTGTTACATGGCCCATTTCTTCGATATATCAAAGCAAGTGTCTTTTCTATTTATAGCATTAATATTTCCATTAATGTAGAATGCTTATTTTATTTTTGGAGCATGCCATGAAATCTGGACACAATTTTACACCTGCTAATCCTGTAATTTTATGAACAGAATCGAATGATCATAAGAGAAAAATAAAAGAAGCATTCTACATTAATGAAAATATTAATGCTATAAATAGAAAAGACACTTGCTTTGATATATCGAAGAAATGGGCCACGTAACACGTGCTAATTTAAATATCTTTGCATATATTTTAAAGAAAGCTATGATTATGAGGCATGGATCCTTGAAAACGTTCAACTTATTATTATAATTATTTATTTTTTATATATAAATAACATTTCTTATCACTACTATTATATTTGTCCTTCTAATAAATACAAACTACAGGAATAAATATATCTCATCTACTATAAATTACTTTATTATGAGGTTATACATAAATGAATAATTTAAATGATTATGGGTGTTTATGACTAATATTTTACAAGTTAAAATTCTTGCAAGTAAAATCATGATGTTATATTTATAAAATTTACTAACTTCTTTGCTTCCCAATACTACTGTCTTAATTAATATTTTTAAACATTTGTCTCACATTCTAGCAGTATGCTTTTTTGTATAAAAATCTGACACCAATTCTAAAATCAGACATTAAAGCATATGTTTTCAGTTTTTATATATGCAAATGTTATCACAATTTATTAAATACTGGATTAATTTAAAAATAATTAATTACTAATGATAAGTGCTGCAGACATTATTCCAATTTAATATCAATTTTCATTTAAAACGCTAGTTCAAAACAATTTAAATTAAAGATGATTATATTTATTGACCGAGTCTCCCCTGATTGCGGACCCAGGCTACCATTTGATGACGACTTTTTATTTAGGTACTTACAACTGCAGATCACTTTCAAGTGGAGGAAGATTGCAAGAATTAGAAGAACTCTCTTATATTAAATGGGACATTATTGGACTTTGTGAAGTTAGAAGAAAAGGTGAAGAGACAATTGTTTTAAAAAGTGGACATATACTCTATTATAAAGGTACAAATATTGGAAATACAAGTGGAGTAGGATTCATTATAAATAAAAAGAGGAAGAACAATATTGTGGAGATTGATGGTGTATCGGACAGAGTGGCAAGATTAGTTATACAACTTAATAGCAGATACCAAATGCAGATAATTCAGGTTTATGCCCCAACAAGTTCTCATAGTGATGAAGTAGTAGATTTTTATATGGATGTACAAAAGGCTTTTGATCAGAGTAAACACTATTTTAAAATTGTTATGGGAGACTTTAATGCTAGAATTGGTAAAAAAATGAAAGATGAAAGTGCTGTGGGTAATTTTGGTTATGGTAATAGAAATGAAAGAGGACATAGACTTGTGGAGTTTGCAGAAAAAGAAAAACTTTATATTATGAATTCTTTTTTTGAGAAAAATGTTAAAAGGAAATGGACATGGAAGCATCCAAATGAAGGAACAGCAGAATTGGATTATATTTTGACTAACAGGAAATACATATTTCAAGATTGTAATGTTCTTAATAAATTTAACACAGGAAGTGATCATCGATTAGTAAGGTGTAAGATACGTGTTAATGTAAAACTAGAGAGACAAAAATTATTAAGAAAAACAATATTTACAGTTGATATTCCTAATCTTCAGAAACATTCTAAAGAATTTAAATTAAAACTTACAAATCGGTTTCAAGTATTAGTAGATTCTGAACATGATTCAGATTTGAATGAAATTAATATGAAAATAACTGATACACTTTTGAAAACTGCAACAAAGATAGCTGGTAGAAAGAAACAGCAATTGACCAATAAAATTTCTACTGAGACTAGAGAATTTATGAAGAAAAGAAGGAATATGAAGATATACAAAAATGATGCATTAAAAAGAATTGAATATCTCGAATTTTGTAAAATGGTGCGGAAAAGAGTTGAAAATGATATAAGAAAGTATAACTGTGAACTAGCAAGGAAAGCTGTAGAAGAAAATAAAAGTCTTAAGAATGTAAAACAACATTTTGGTATTGGTAGGAAATTTATATCTGCAATAAGAAAAAAAGATGGAATTATTATTAAAAGGAGAGATGACATCATGAAATTGGTAGAAGATTTTTATCAAGAATTATATAGTAATAAAGAACAAGTACCTCCTATATCTATTACATCTTCCGAATTGCCCAGAATTTTAAATGAAATAGTGAGACATGCAATTAAATGTATGAAGAAAGGAAAGGCTCCAGGTAATGATGGAATTATAATTGATATATTAAAAGAAGCAGGTGAAGAAATAGAAAAAATTTTAGCAAAGTTATATACCAAATGTCTAAATCAGTGTTTCCCAACCTGTGGTACGCGTACCACTGGTGGTACGCGAGTTGCTGGTACACGAAAAATAATCAATAATGGCAGACATAAAAAAAAATTAAATCATAAAAATATCATAGAAACATTTTTTCCTATAATTCATAAAAAATATTTTATTTAATAATATTAAACAGTAAAGTTGTTAATATGTACAGTCGATAACGATCTTTAATGTTAATGATAAAATTGAAAGTATGATTAAGAAATTAAGTATCGAAAACAATCAATTGGAAGTATTCAAAACTCTACATATTTTTTTTGTTTGAAAATAAGGTTAGTCTGTCTCAAGATATGAGAAAATATAATAGCACATTTAACAGAATTAAAATTGTCTTTCATAGAATATTTTCCAAAACCCGAAAACACAAATGATAAGTGGATTTCAAACCCCTTTTATGCATAAAATTTAGAAAAAGCTACATCATTATCAATAAAGCATAAAGAAAATTTAATAGAATTATCATGTGACAGAACTTTACAAGTAGAATTCAAACGACACAATCTAATTAATTTTTGGTTAAACATTAAAGAATATGAACAACTTTCTGAGAAAGCTCTTAAATTATTATTACCGTTTACTAATATGGAATTAGTAGGAAGAGCTTTTTCTTCATATATTTTTTAAAAAAAGAAGTATCGAAACAGATTGAACGCAGCTGTAGACTTAAGGGTATACCTCGCATCTTTTGAACCAAATTTCAAAAAATTATGTTGGTCGAAACAAGCACAAAGATCTCATTAAATTTATTTTATAAAAATATTTGATTATGATAAGAAAATATATTAATTGATTTTTTATAATTTTGTGTTTTTATTAAAACCATTTATTAGTAAACGAAATATGACAAAATAGTAGATAAATAATGAATCGGATCAAGGCAAATCAATCTAAATTATTTAATTTGAAAGAATGTATCAGAAAAGGATCATTTCCAGAAATTAAACTCTCATTAATTCTTGATTATCTATTATGGATTACTAGATGTAAGCTAGTATTTAATCATCAAAATTTTAATTTTATTAACTTCATGCTGAACAATATAAAGAAAACAAAAACAAGAGATAGCCTGATAACCCCCGAGGTTATTTTTACCATGATTTGGGGACATGCTGGATTTATCCTCTCCATGGCCCAACCAATAGCAAGATACTCCGAAAAAGAGAAAACAGACTCAAATTCGGGAAAACCAAATGAAGGAATGAGAAAACACTTTGAACAAAATATGTACCAAATAACCTTTAATGTAATAATGTAATCTTTAATAAATTATTTTGGAAAAAATATGAAACTTTGAACAAACACATACATATAAATATGTTACAGTGAGTTTATAATTTCAATGAGTTTATAATCTGGCGTGACGTTTAGGCATGTTTCAATGTAATTGGTCTCATTATGAGATGGTCACCCTATAATATTTATAATGCAAATAAAATAACACACTTGCAATAAAAAATT
Organism: Epiperipatus broadwayi; assembly: GCA_028023455.1. Taxonomy (NCBI): domain Eukaryota; kingdom Metazoa; phylum Onychophora; class Udeonychophora; order Euonychophora; family Peripatidae; genus Epiperipatus; species Epiperipatus broadwayi. The sequence goes on along the minus strand of JAQFVV010006225.1, from coordinate 751,911 downwards.
TCACGAAATATAATCATTTTTACGAAGTGGTACAATTTAGCGTGATGTACTACCAAGTGGTACGTGAGCCAAAAAAGGTTGGGAAACGCTGGTCTAAATGATAAAGATGTACCGGATGATTGGAAGAATGCAGTAATAATATTAATATTTAAAAAAGGTGATAAAGAAGATATTAGAAATTACAGACCTATCAGCCTTTTATCAGTTTTATATAAATTTTTTACCAAGATAATTACTACTCGTCTACAGAGAACATTGGATTTCCACCAACCAAGAGAACAAGCTGGATTTAAAAGTGGTTTTAGTACAGTAGATCATATCCAGGTATTGAGAGAAGTTATAGAAAGGACAAATGAATATGAGTTGCCATTATGCTTAGGATTTGTAGATTATGAAAAGGCATTTGATTCTATAATCATTTCTTCAGTGATTAAAGCATTTGATCATCAAGGTATAGATCCAGGATATTGTCATATTTTAAAGAATATTTATAAAAATGCAACAGCAATAATTAGATTACATAATGACACTGGGAAAGTCAACATTGAGAAAGGTGTAAGACAAGGTGACTCCATATCTCCAAAACTTTTTACAGCAGTGCTGCATGAAGTATTTTGTGGATTAAAATGGGAAACTAAAGGAGTGAAAGTAAATGGTGATTATTTAAGTCATTTAGATTTCGCAGATGATGTAGTTGTTTTTGCAAATAATGCTTCAGATCTGCAGGAAATGTTGCAGGAATTATCAGATGAAAGTAGGACTAAAGATAAATGTTAAAAAGACTAAAGTAATGTTTAATCGATTTGCTCAAAATATGAAAATAAAGATTGATTATGATGAATTAGAAGAAGTTAACAGTTACAAATACCTTGGTTAGATTATTAATACAGATGGAAACATAATGGAGGAAATTAATCATAGAATTAAACTTGGTTGGAGTGCTTTTGGTAGAAATAACTTGATACTAAAAGGAAATATGCCTATGTGTTTGAAAAGGAAGGTTTTTAACAAATGTGTTTTACCAGTAATTACTTATGGATCCGAGACTTGGACACTTAATAGAAGAGCAATTCAGAGACTTCAGACCACTCAAAGAAGTATGGAGAGATGTATGTTGGGAGTAACAAGAAGAGATCGTAAACGCAATGTATGGATAAGAGAACAAACAGGTGTTACTGACCTCATTGAAAAAATTAAAAGATTGAAGTGGAGTTGGGCTGGACATATTGTTAGAAGAGATGATAATAGATGGACAATTGAAATTTTAAACTGGATTCCAAAAGATTGTAAAAGACCCAGAAAGAGACCACATGTGAGATGGATGGATGAAATAAGAAAGTGTGCAGGGGTGATGTGGAGAAGAGAAGCTAAAGATCGGAGAAGATGGATTAAACTTGGAGAGACCTTCATCCTGCAGTGGATTGATAATGGTTGATAATGATGATGATTTTAATGCTAGAATTGGTAAACAATTGAAAAATGTAAGTGCTATAGGTAAATTTGGTTATGATGATAGAAATTATACTTATGGAGTTTGCAGAAAAATTTTATATTAAATTCTTTGAGAAAAATGTTAAAACGAAAATGGAAACATCCAAATAAAGATACAGCAGAATTGGATTATATTTTTACTAACAGATAAGAAGTATTTCAACATTGTAACTTTTTTTAATAAATTAAACACAGGAAGTGATCATTAATTAGTGAGATGTAAGATATGTTAATGTAAAATTAGATAAAAATTATTAAGAAAAACAATATTCACATTTGATATTCCTAATCTTCAGAAACATTGTAATGAATTTAAATTAGAACTTGCAAATCATTTTCAAATATTAAAACATTCTGAACATGATTCAGATTTGAACAAAATCAATGGAAAGGTAAACAGCAACAAAGATAGCTGGTACAAAAAAGGCAGCAATTGACCAGTAACATTTCTATTAAGATCAGGCAACTTATGAAGAAAAGAAGGAATATGAAAATTTATAAAAATGATGCATTAGGAACTGAATATTTCAAATTTTGTAAAATGCTTCGGAAAATAATTGATAGTGATGAAAGAAAGTATAATTGTGAACTAGCAAGGAAAGCTATAGAATAAAAGTCTCAAAAGTATAAAACATCTTGGTATTGATAGGAAACATTTTTGCAATAAAAAAAAAAATGGAACTATTACTAAAAAGATGACACCATGAAATGTGTAAAAGAGTTCTATCAAGAATTACATAGCAATAAAGAACAAGGAAAAGTACTCCTACAATTACTATATCTTCTGAATTGCCCAGGATTTTAAATGAAGAAATGAGACACAAAATTAAATTTATGAAGGAAAAAGCTCCAGGTAATGGTGGAGTTATGATCGATATCTTAAAAGCAGGTAAAAAGAAAAAATTTTGACAAACTTATATATCAAATGTCTAAATGGTGGATGTACCAGATGATTAGAAAAACACAGTTTTAACGTTTAAAAAAGGTGATAAAGAAGATATTCGAAATTGCAGACCTATCAGTTTTTTTATAGGTTCTAAAGAAATTTTTTACCTAAACAATTACAATTTACTCTGCAGCAAACTTTGGATTTTATCCAACCAAAAGAACAAGCTGGATTTAAAAGTAGTTTTACTACAATGAATCATATCCAAGTATTGAGGAAAGGTATAGAAACAATGAATATGATTTGTAGATTACGAAAAGACATTTGATTCTATAAGCATTTCTTTAGTGATTAGAGCATTGGGTTATCAAGGTATAGGCCCAGAATAGTCATATTCTGAAGAATGTTTATAAAAATGCAACAATTACATTACATAATGATACTAAAAAGATTAACATAGAGAAGGGCATATGACTCCATATCTCCAAAAACTTTTTACAGCAGATTTGCAAGAAGTATTTTATGAATTAAAAAGGCAAGCTAAGGGAATAAAAGTCAATAGAGATTATGTAAGTCATATAGATTTTGCAAATGATGTAACTGTTTTTGAAAATAATGTTTTAGAGCTTCAGGAAATGTTGCAACTTATCAGATAAAAGTAGGATTAAAGGTAAATGTTAACAAGACTAAAATAATGTTCAATGGATTTTCTCAAAATAAAAAAAATAAAGACCGATAATGATGAGTTAGAAAAGGTTGACAATTACAAATATCTTGATCAGATTATTACTTCAGATGAAAACATAATAGATGAAATTAATCTTAGAATTAAACTAGGTGCTTTTGGCATAATATTACATATGCCGAAGTTTTTGAAAAGGTTTTTAATAAATGTTACCAGTTCTTACTTACAGATCTGCGATTTGGACATTTAACAGAAGAGCAATGCAGACCATTCACTGAAGTAGGGAAAGGTTATGTTAGGAGTAACAAGTCTGAAAATGAAATTCATGGGTGAGAGAACAAACAAGTGTTACTGATATCAGTGAACAAATTAAAAGACTGAAGTGAAGTTGGGCTAAACATATTGCTAGAAATGATAATAGCTGGACAGTTGAAATCTTAAACTGGATTCCAAGTGATTGTAAAGATCTTAAAAGAGACCATATGTGAAATGGATGAATGAAATAAGAAAGTATGCTGGAGTGATGTAGAAGAGACTAGAGATCGAAAGATGAATAGAAATTAGAGACCTTTATCCTGCAATGGATTGATAATGATGACATTCAATTTTAAAATTAATGACTCAAAATTTCAATATGATTTGGGAGTCCAGATATGAAATATGATTTTTTTATTTCAAGTATTATTGATTTTCAACTTCTAATTTAAAATAGTACTTAAAATCTATTTGTGGGTTTAATGCGTTATTAGAGCTTAAAATTAGATAAATAAATGAAAAACAAGCAAAAAAATTGGTTTTATACATTTGCAAGTTCAATTTAGAAATAAAAATACTGTATAGCATAAACAAAAAAAAAAATCACTTAAAAATGATCAAATCCAAATTGTCTAGTAACTTTGTATAAAAAATTAAATAATGTATAAATTACTTAAATGTTATTGGATGGAAATATCAGTGATGTTAAAATAACTTAAATTTTTATTTCAATTTTGATTTAAATCAAAAGCAATTGTTTGATTTGGAAGCTAATTTTATATTTTGAAAGTATATTAAATATTTATTGCATATTTTTATATGAAAAAAAATATTAATATGATACACATTTATCATTTAAAAAATTTATATCTGTATAGAATCAAAATATGTTATTTGTGAGTAATATTTGTTATAATGCAAATGTGGCAAAGATTTAATGATTAGTTTGGCTTAAGTTTGCTTAGCTAGCTTTCGACCATACGTAGCAATAGTTGTAATGGGAAATAGATGTGTATATATATTGTCATGCTAATTTACATATAGCATTATGTAGGGTGGATAGACGATTTCTTAGACAAGGAAACACAGTATTCTTTTTTGTTAAAGGTATATGTCTTTAGAAATGTGTCACACTTAACATATAGCATTATGTAGAGCATTCCCTTGTTAATGCGTATTTGTCTTTGGAAATGTGCTACACTTTAAGGAAATACACCATTAACAGTCAAAATTTAGCTAAGCAAACTAATTATTAAAGCTTTGCTATATATATGCTGTGTATACTTGTTATATTACAGTTTAGACAAAGCTAATACTTCTATATTATAAAAATTATCCTGTAATTGCTTTGAGCATCCCAATTCTAGATGCTTACTACCGTGCAAATTACTAATCTGACAGACATTAAATATGTAGAAATACCCTTAATAAACTCTGTAGTATCATAAAATACTCGGGCATGAGAAACAATTCTAGTAATTAAAAATCTTAGGATTTCTTTTTAAAGAAAATTCTGACTAAAATTATATTTTAAATACACAAAAATAATTACATCTTGTAATTATTTATTATCAATTTTATTGATGTAAATATAACTTCCTTATTTGTAATAATAATAATGTGTAAATGATCAGTAATTAAAGAGATATCATTTAGTTTGTATGTTGGACTATTCTTTCACTTAGTTTAAATATTTTTAGAAAATGCAGACTATTTTTCCAAACACATTCAATTTTAGTAATGTTACGCATATATATAGTCATACATTTTGAATATTTGGATAAAGAATTAAATATTTATGAAGAAAACCAAGTGGCCCAATATAATGCAAATAATTTTGGTTTATGTAACATTAAAAAAAAGATGAATTATACTATTTAAATTTCTCTAAAATGTTTGACTTATTCGTAATCAATTCATCGATTACTGTGTAAAATTAAATTTAAGATTTATTGAAAATATTCAAAATACAGAATTTTAACTTTAAGCGTTCTTTTTTTTGTAAGCATGTAAAAATCAATTTTTTTTTCCATCTTATATATGAATATATTAATAAAAAAATTTAGGAAAAGGAGCTCCTTAAAATGTATTGGATATCCATTTAAGTACGTATCTTTATAAATTTCTCATATATATATACCTAATTCAAAATCCTGAATTATTATAAAATTGTCAATTTCTCTATTTTCTACAACTATATAAAATATTTTAATTTGAATCCACACACACCTGTACAAACATGTAACATAAAATTTAATTTTGCTTTTGAATTCAAACATGTTTAAAATGTATTGTAGAATATATCAATAATTTTAATCACATGACTATGTATAATTACGAAGAAAAAGTTGAATTAAAAAAAATCAAAACCTCATTTTATATAACAAACAATATATTATTTCTAAATTTATAATAAACGTAGTCGAAATCACAGGGCCTAAGTATATACACATGGCTAAAAAAATTTACAGAAATGATTATTTTCAATCCACATTTTTTTGTTTTTTTAATGGTGGGGCTTCCGCATTGGCAGATTCATCTTGGAGTTCTATGGAATGATTTGTTTGCATTCCCGAAGACGAACTGCCACTTTTTTGATGGTCTGAACGACTATTTGATTGAGATTTTTCTTCATCCCCAACCATTCCCATAGCCAAACGAATATTAGCATCACCGTCAATATTCATAGCTTTTTGTATATCATCTTGACTACTATGTCCAGGACTCAAAGCACTGTTTGAATCTTCATTAAGATTTGCATTATTTTCACTAAATGTTGATACCTGCGAATCCATAGTTTCATCAAATGATTGGGCAGTATTTGAATCATCATTTAAAGTACTATTAACGTCATCACTTCGAGCTTGCTGAGAGTCCTGATTTGATTCAGTTCCTATTTTATCATGCATTGCATTTTCCGATAAAATATCTTTTTTATCAGATGTTTTGTTTTTACTACTTCCGCCTTTACCTTTTTGACTGCTTTTTCTACTAGACCCACTACTAGGTTGTGTGGGCTCCTGATTAGCCATAGGAACCCATTTAAATATTCGCATACTTGTATCACCAATTGTTACCCACTTTTTTTCCCATTTTCTGACTCTATCAATAGCTTGCATTACACGTTTAATGTCATCTTTAGCTCTACTCCGGGTTTCTGCTCGGACAGAACGGGACATCATTTTAAAATTACTCTCAATGATCAAAGTCAATTTTGGTCAATAAACAAAGAAAATAACGTTGATTCATTTAAAAAAACTGACTTGAGCTTAGCTTCGCGATTTTACCAAGTCGGATTCATCGAACTTCTTAGCAACCAATAAAAATGTACTAGCAACCAATAAGATTTTTATAAAGTAAGCCAATGACAAAAAAGGCTTTTGTACTTACTAACCAATGAAAAGTGAATAGTTTTCGATGTGGTTCGCGACATTCGTATAAACTGTATTTTGTATAAGGTAACCAGTCATACAACTTTTTTTAGTCTTGTGTGAAAGTTTGTCTACAACTTCTCTGTAAAATTCATCATGACCGGACGGGGTAAAGGAGGTAAAGGATTGGGAAAAGGAGGTGCTAAGCGTCATCGCAAGGTTTTACGTGATAATATCCAAGGTATTACCAAGCCAGCTATCCGTCGTTTGGCTCGTCGTGGTGGTGTAAAACGTATTTCTGGTCTTATCTACGAAGAAACCAGAGGTGTACTTAAGGTTTTCTTGGAAAATGTTATTCGCGATGCCGTCACCTACACCGAACATGCAAAAAGAAAAACCGTTACTGCTATGGATGTTGTTTATGCTTTAAAACGTCAGGGGCGTACTTTGTACGGCTTTGGCGGCTAAAAACAGTTCATTTGAAACTACTAATCAAACGGCCCTTTTTAGGGCCACCACATAATCTAAAAAGAGTAGTCATTCGTTTATCAATTTTTCTTTGGAATGAGTGGAAAGTATATTTTAAATTTTGCATTTATTCGTTTAAAACATTTACAACTAGCTTACTTCCGTAATTTTTTTTATCGATATGTAACGTTTTTGGCCATTAGATGAATCATTTCTAACCACGATTTAATACTAAACATCTATTATTTTGCGAAATCAAAATGGTTGTAGGTATTTAGTATTTGCGCGACTAGTTTGTTTTTTCGTGTAACTTTCTAAAAAAAAAATTATTTTTAAAAAAAAATTTTTTTCTTAAAAGTTATGTTTGGAAATTTTTTTAAATTGCTTTTTATTTAGAATAGTAATTTTTTAGAAAATTTTAGGCGATTTAAAAATTTGGTTTTGAAAAATTTTAGTAAAAGCGTGTAAGCTTATCCAATTTCCGGCTTGCGAACAATTTTTACAGAAGTATATGACAACCCAGATAAATATTTACGTTTACCTATTATCTGAAGACAAGATAATTACATAAAATGTTTTCTTTGCTTTACGTGCTCGTCCTATCGATGATTTGGATTTAAATCGGATTTTTTTTCAAACTTTGGATTTTCTAGTCTGCAGATAATGAAAAAAAATTTTTTTTGTAAACTAGCAGAATTTTTGAAACTTTAATCATAATTACTAATGCTGTAATCGCATTTGTTATATTTTTTCAATTGGTTAGATGAGATTCACATTTAAAAAACAATGTTTAATATACGCGATATAAAGTAGTACAGTATATAATAAAAGTATGAAAAGTTACACGTATGTTAATTTCAAGATTTGTCATTTAATATCTTTAAGTACATATATAGTGCGTGCCATGCAGTCTGCCTTTTTAGAAATCAACTGGGACCATTTGTCTCCAGTTGAATGAGGTCAGCATTTGATTATCTGACTAAGTGTTCGAAATTGCTTGCAAATTTGCAACTTTAGCTCAATGTTGAAAATTGGGAGCTATATACACTGAAAATAAGCTTGTAATAATATTCCATAATTTGTTTACTGCATATTGTATACTAAAAATTTGTTGTATGTGGATATAGCATTCAGTGCTAGACGAAGGTTCTTAATATACTTTAGTTTGCCATGATATGATACCTTGATCCGTTCATAAGAATACTTATCAGCAGGGCATAATTTATAAACTTTAATTAAACAGTACAAAAGTTTAGCGCATTCCTGCTTTTTTATGATAAGATTATTGATTATTACATAGCCGGATTATTCTTAACATTAGTGGGTTTTTATTTGATTAAAAGTCATTTCATCTTGCAGATTCTGTTTTGTATATATAAGCCATCAATAATTTAACTATCCGTTGTAGACATCTTGCTCTGAAAATGCTTTTATATTGTCTGGATAGTAATTTTTAACATTGTCAAACAAATATCTTGCCGTTATAATCGTGAAGTTTAGAACATTTATGATTATCAGATCTATCCATGTAATTAACTTTCAATTTTTTTAGTCTCGGAATCTTATTCATATTGAATTAGAATCCATTATAGTAAAATATATGTTGAAGAAAGTGCAAAAGATGAATAAATAATAAATATGGCTGAAGTAATATTTAATTATCTAATCAACTTTAAACAGGGGTATCTGTATCAAGCGTAACTAGATATTTGGCCCACAGTGACATTATAAAAGATTGAATTAGGGGTGTTAGACTTTCATAATTGCATGTATAATATAGGTTATTGCGCCACCTATGTTTCAGAATTAAACACTTGTTTGTTGAGAACACTATTGGCTTGTATGCTTATTGAACGTGTGGAATTAATTATATGCCCAAGGCTCTTCGATTTTATATTTTCTTAGACTACTTTTGAGGCAAACAATCTTGACAGAAGTAGGTTTAAAAGCGTGACGTGGTTTTCTCTTGTTCCACAAATAGTTTTATGATGGATTTGTAGATGTATTTGCTATTGCAGGTGGGACAGGCTACAGAATAAACTAGTTTAGTTTTGTTATCTCTGTTAAGCTTGTCTTTAGAATTGCTTGCATTTATTATTGGAAACAAAATAATGGTTGAAACAGCAACAGTTTCTCAACTTTGGATTTTTTTTATCCCTGTTTGTGAAAGAGTTCAAAATTTCACCTTTTCTGCGAATGTGCAGAAAAAGATACCAAGAGAAATTATTGATTTGAGTATAAGCTTTAGAAAATTTTTTCATGAATGCTGTCTGCAAAAAAAAAAAAATCCTATGGGAAAATGCTTAGGAAAATTTGGATTTATATAAGTAGAGAACCTCTAGCCAATGCTTTTAAATAGAAAGTTTATAATAGCTATGGATGATTTTTTTAAAAAAGCATTTTAATGGAATTACTATGGATAAATGTATTTGAAAAAATTGAAATGCAAGATTTTATACAAGTTTTTTTTTTTTGAACAATTATGATTTTATTATAAAAAAGCTTTTACAAAAAAAAAAAAATAGTTTAATTTCATATGCAATCAAGTTTAGTTTGAATAAGTTATACTTTACTTTTCTTTAAAAAAGGCTTTTATTTGGATTGATTTGACTCCAGAGAATATGAACTTCAAGAAGCAAAATTTAAGAATGTTTATATATTGACAATGAAAAAGCATTTTGGATATTTTAAACAATCTAGATTGGAAAGGTAGAAAAATTATTGTAACATTTGAATGAATAATCTATAGTATTTATAAATTAAACAGATGTGTTTTGCTGTAATTAGTGTTATTAATCTGGTTTTTACAGAATTTAAATGAATCTATTAAAATTGTTAAATAAAAGATTTTTTCATTGTTTGTATAATTGAATAGTGAAAGCTGTATGATATAAAAGCAGATGAGCAATATTGATTGCTGGATTCATTGCCTCTTGTTATACTTTTAGGTGCCTTTGTAATTGCAGGAAAAAAACTCAAATTAAGTTGTATTATTAGTGGATTAGTGTAATTCTAATCTTGTTCTTATGAAGATAATAATTCTAACTATAAATATAGCTGTTGCATCACAATATGTATATGAAAATTAGGCCTAATGTAATTTCCTACTGTTTATGGGTTTAGATATCAAATTAACAATTAAATTTGTATAAACCAATTAATGAAAGTTGTATTATAAATAAAATAGTCATCTTAACAAAATTATTTTTAATTATAAATGTAATAATAATTACCAAAATCATTTTTTAATACATTTTAGCATTTCAACACTACTTGCTGCAAAATTGTTTTCTTTATGGTCCTTTGTTTAGGGTAACCAAATGAAATGTAAGCAACCAACTAAACAGTTCTTTTATTAATTGATTCACACACCAAAAATTAAATTGCATTCATCTTTTGATTATTGCATGTTTTTCAATTTTAAGATTTTCACTGAAAGCATTACTAATATTTTTAATTTTGTCAAATCAAAAAATTTTTATCAAATAGTGTTAAAAGCAGAATATAATTCTTTTTTGAATATAATGATCAGCTTCTAATATTTTTTCTCCATAATTTTTTCTTACCACCTAAAAGAAAAATATAATTTTGAATTTGTTGTAGATCAAATTTGGCTAAAAACATTCTAATATTGTTTATTAATAATTTTGAACTATAATTCTGGGATATGAATACCATTTTCAAATCATTTACAGATCAAATCTAAAGTACCACAGGTAAATATTCATTTCTCAATTTTTGATGAAATTCTTTCAATCAGCAGTTGACCCCCAACTCCTTCCAACCCTGGAATTTTGAATGGTGTTTGTTTCTTGCTAATTTTGTCATTGCAATGATTTTCCAGTTTTTTCACTTTTTGTGGATGTTGATAAAAAGATTTCATGAAATGGAAATATTTTTTAATACTTACTCTCTCTATCTAATTTTCTTTTTCAGCAGGCTGCGCCAAAAAGTTAATTTTTTTTCTATCAGCCATCTAAAGAAAATGATTCACCAAATTGTTATTTAAATAAATATATATAAGCCAACAACAAATCATTAAAAATTATTCAATTTCTCATTTTATTTAACGCATAAATTAACAAATTGTAAATAGAAAAGACAAACTATAATTTTTGATGATTTTTATTCCCCATAATTGCAATTCTATTTTGCAATGTAAATCATTTCTAAAATAATTTATTCTAAATTTAGTTTTGAGCAGTAATTCTATTCATTATTTATTTATTGCAGATTTTTTATGTACTGCACCAACTTCTAAGGCATGTTTGTTTTATTTGTGATTAAAATGTTAATAAATGCTGTACAATATACAATCATCAGATAAAACTTATTGTTAATTAAAAATATATAATTATTTTTGTTAATATTTGTAATACATGTGAAATTGCTATATGCACTATATCAACACACACTGCTTCAATTATAGATTATAAAGGAAAAAAGATAAACAATAAAACAAAAAAGTCACAAATTTTATATGGCAAATTAAAATTCTCAAAGCACCACTCGTGCCCACGTTTATTAAGAATCTTTGTTCAAGTTACATGAAAGCATATTTTACAATTAGTTTTTTCATATATATTTTTAATTTTGATGTGTCGCAATAGTTCATGAAATAGAATATTAATAAGATTTGTAGAATATTTTTCTCAAATGATAAAATGAAAACTAGCTATTAATTAAGTATTGGCAGAAAAAAAATTATTAAATGATCTTGAATTGCATCAGAAAGCTTAAAGTTTTAATAATTTAGCTGAGAATTTGCAATAAGCAAGAGGAATAATTATAGATTCCAAAGTTGATACGAACTTAAAAACATTAAACAACTAGAGAGGCCATATTTGCTAATACTGAGACTTGTGTGGCATTTCTATAGAGGAAAATGTCTAAAAAAAAAAAGGATATTGACCAGTTGTCCTGAAAGCCTAATACTTCATTAATCATTTTATTAAAAAAAAATTGTAAAGATGTAGGGAGTTTTTTTTTATGTATACAAAGTTATTATTTTTTGAGTGAATGAATGAAAACATAGTACACGAATATGTAAATGTGCTCTCAATTTATTATTAATAAATACATTTTGTTTATATTATAATTGTAATTTTTATGTCTATTATTCATAAAAAAACGGAATTTTATAATTAAAAAATAGTTTAATTTTTAAGTATTATAAATTTAATCCTCTCAAATGACTAGCCATTTGATGCAATACACTGATCTAAACATGTTTTTCATTTTCCAAAGTAGTCTGGAAGTAATTGCAAAGTGATGCCGTTTAAGATGTCTCATTCCCCCAACCATTTCTATCTCAGCAAAAAAAATTGGGACATTTTTTCATTTGAGAGATTAAAAAAAAAAATCTCAAGAAACGAGATTGAATGAGTACGCCATAGATAAGCTGATTCATGTTGAATTTAATTAAAAAGTGTTTCACATTCAAGGTTTTGAGACATAACATTTTGTGGGGGCGGGGGGAAGCTTGCACTCTTCTTTGTCACAAAAAAAGACATTTACATTTTACTTCATCAAATAAATGTTGCAGAATTTGCTGATAAAATGATGACCATTACAAACTAAATTTGAGAGAAGAATACTGTTTGTGTAAAAAAAAAGCATTGTTGTTTTGACTTCACTTGCGACACTTTTTAGGGACATTATAAACTTGTGTTTTTTATGAGATCAGCTTTCTTGTAATCTGTTTCAAGCATAATAACTTTTTACTTTGTCGTTTTTTGTAAATGAAAACAATTGCACATTGTTGAACTTTTCAGTCATAAAAAAATTGACAAAAAATGCACTTTACAAAACGTGTTATGTGGCCCTACAATGTCACATAGTGATGTCATTAGGGTTCCTGCAAGATTTATGTAATAGCAGAAATATATACTACAACAAGTGCACAAACCAGAAAACAATTTGATTATTTTGAGGTCCCCCTTATATATGCACAAGTGAAAGGTGTTATACATTTGCAGTTCAGTAAAATAATATGTATTCTATTGAAATCAAAGCTTATCAACAAAATATCTATTATACACAATGTATGCAATAGAGCTTGGAATAAAAGTGCATATTGCAGTTCCACTATATAAGAATTATATAAAGATCTAGCATCAATGCTTCTAAGTATTCGGCTCCTGGCTATGATGCTATCTTTCCACTTCTGCTTGATGTGCCCCCATATATATTTGGACAGAATGTTTCTGGGTTAGTTTGAAATAATTAATGGATAAATACAATAAACTTGCATGCAAATGATGTTACTACAAAAATGGTTTTCCAACATGTAAATAGAATTTTCAATTAAAAAGTCACATGCAAAACATTTTATTTTTTAAAATATTCTATTAAATGCAATTAAATCCTTAAAATAGTTGTGAGCTATATTTATCCTGGGCAATGAAATAAATGTTGTTTTTGACATACTTTAGAATGGGTGATCATTAAATATTTACCTTTTATTCAAGCAAGTTATGTACATGTGATTTCAGATTCCTTGATTGATTAATTTAGAATAGTGAATTATTCTTTTTTAATTTCTTTGCAAGTATACTTATTTTTATAATATTTTAATGATAATTAATGATTATTTAATTATTAATTAAGAAAAGAATGGATCAGTTTCATGATTGTTAATCTAGTCAATACTTAACATAGAAGCCAAATAAACAGTCAAAGTTTGTGTGTATATGCTTAACTCTCTTACACATATATATGAAGCACAGTAATGGAGTCGGAACTAGTATTGATTCTCAATAACAAAAATAAAAAAATTTGTTTCAGATAACTGAATGGAATTAAAATACTCAAGTCGCACTAGGCTGCTTATACATCACATAATCTCCTAATATTATAAGTTATCATTTTCACTGCTTTTTAAATTTAATAATGCTATATTAAAATAGAATGAGAAAAGTAAAGCAATTTAAGTCAGTTATGAGAAAAACCGAGAATTAAGTTTATGAATCATTGGGCAAGAAAGGATGATAAAAAAATGTCCCATTTTCTAGGAATAAAGTTCAAAGTAATATACAGTATCTATTGTTAGTGAGACTGTAAAAAATACTATTTTAGATATGCTAAAACAAAGTGAATATTTGATTGCATTAAATGATAATTGCAAGATTTGTCAACTTAAATAATTATATATACAAAAAAGGAAAATATTTGTTAGGCTTTTTTCAATTTCAGATTCAACATATGAAGGACTTATTATTTTTGTATTTAATTTTTTAAATCAAAAGAATATTGATATTAATGACATTTGTAGACAATCCTACAATAAGATTAACATAAAAAATAATTCAGGTATGAATTTTATATACTAAATTAAAAGCATTTTATATGCCATCTTCAGCATAGTTTAATTTAGTAACAAAACTTTTCAAGAAATTGTAATTTTTTTTGACATTAGGAAATTACTTTTTTTTTTTAGCATTTACATATTTTGAAAAACTGATGCGTAAAATGAGATACCATAGCAGGATATTGTAATATATGATGCATTATATACTTTATATAATGATTAATTTTTGAGATAGTAATACTCAAAATTCTGCCAAATTATTACTAACAAAAATCGAGTTTATAATGGTCTAATGCAGTTAGGAAATGTTACTAATTTAATGCAAAACTCTGGTCAAGTCATATATGACAATGAATATTAAATCAAGCAAATGACTCATTCGAAGAGTGTAAGGACTAGTAATGATGTTAGAGAAAGGAATGGATGTTAGAGAAATCTTTTCCAGATGTTGAAATAATTTGATCATCTATGAAAGATTGTTTTTGGATGAAAATATGAAAGATTAAAATATTTTAATGCTGGAATTTATTTTTAAATCAATTTTTTATTTGATGATTTTGGATATATTGTCCAGAATTAAGAAAAGACTCAAACTTATGCATAATAAAACTGTTCAATTTTTAGATGACATTTTCTTCATTAAAATCACTTGAAAGTGATATAAAATTTAAATATTGTATGAATAACAAATTAAATTATCAGATATTGCACAACAGATATCTAATATAAATACTTTGGACTTGTGTAATGAAATAAATATTCTTTAATTTATATTCAATTTAAAATAAATGCCGTGATAATTTTAGAATACATTTTTTCAAAATGACATAATTTATTTCCAAATCTTTCATAGCTTTAAGAATATTATTAACAATGTCAGTTAAAGTTCCATCAGGAAGGAAATCTTTTTCTATACTTTTAATTATTAGAAATCATTTATAGTCTCATGAAATAAGAGAGGCATTCAAATTTAATTATTATTAGTAATAAACGTGTATTTCCAAGTTTAATATATCTGACATTATGTTAAAATGTACAGAAAATTGATTTTATATAATGACATAAAAGTAACAATTGTTGTTAATGTACTTTTTTATTATGGATATACTGTATATATTTTCCTTTAATGTGATATACATTGCATTCATTGTTGTTTTTGATATTTTTTTAAATAGGTGCTTTCTGCAGTTTGCAAATAAATATTTAAAAATCTATCTCTAATTTTTATTTTTAACTATTTTTTTAATATACTACTGATATGCCAATCTTTACATCTGTTAGAAACAAATTTTTCATAGACTAATTGTAAAAGTGGTAAATAATAACTACTAGGGAAAGGCAGCAAATAAAATTTATTCAAATAGCTAAAAAACATTGGACTTTTTTTTACATTGATCAGTTATTGAACCAGTATTTTTGCTGGACTAATATAAACACTTGTACATAAAAATTAAACTTATCTTCACTGGCTTCTCAATCACTGATTAAAAAAAAAAACAGTTAATGTGAAAGACCTAAAGAATGACAAATTACTTTTAGCACTCTAGAGACAAAAATCTTTGTCATAGCATCTTCAGAATATTACCAAATTCACCACTTACTTTATTTTGCTGTAATATCTTATATAAATACAATTTATCCATTATGTTGAACACTTTTTAGCAAAAACCTATTGACCTATATTCACGCACAATCTTGTTTTGACTGTCCTGCAGTCTTCTTGAGAGCCACTTATTTTAATTAAAATTGTTTAAACTAGTGGATAAATTGCATCTTCAGAATATATTTAAGAAAGCTTAAACTCCTTAAATATAACCTATTTAGATTTCTGTTTTCATTGAATTGCTGTCATATATATGGAAAACAGTTCTTAGTCAGCTTCAAAATATCAATGGAGAATTGTAGCAGACTAAATCTTCTGCAAAAGAATTTATGTCAAAATAGTTTTCAGTCATATAGAGTTTCTTATTTAAAAATAGTATGCAGCACACACACACGTAAGTATAAGATAGAGCCATTAAACAATTCACAGATGATAAAGATATCTATAAAAAACAACCAATTAACAACATTACAAGATAAGCATTAGTCTTTAGATTAATGAAATGCTAGATAACAGTTTAGTCAGTTTTTCCCTCGTTTTAGAACTACAAAGATTTTTCGTGGTCAAAGAAAAGTGAGACAGTATTATATTGATTTAAACAAAGAGCTTTGCTAATTGCTCAACAAGAGAAAGCATTTACAATATCTCTACCAGAAACCAGACCCAAAACCCACTAATGGTTTCGTGCTTTGGCACTCCTCAGTGAGGCACTAGGACAGTTTCAGACACTAGATCTAAAAATATCAACCCAAAGCCAGCATTTATCTGAGTTGACCATTGAGTAGAAAATAAGGTCACATGATGTATGACTATTTTTTATGTATTATATTGATTATATATATAATTTTTTTTCATTGGTGTTTTTTTTTAGTTTTTTTTCTTCCAAAGTACATCTCAATTCTGCATCATTCATTAGGGAATCAAGACATACTTTGAAAACACCATTGACTATACAGAAATGTAAAAAAATGCTATGAGTAATCAACATAATACTGCCCCAATTTTCTTTGACCATGAAAAAATCTTGCAATTTTAAATTTATCTTTAATCCAGATCACACAAGAATATTGGGTGAAGAAAGATCATAAAAAGGGAAACATTAAAGAGGTGAATTTTATGAACCAATTGGAAAATTATATCTGATTTTTTTTCTTCTCTTTATGGAGTTGATAATAATTACATAATAAATTATGATAATATTTAATTTTAAGCATTAGATAATAAATAGATTACAGAGGCACTTTCAATTTCTGAAACTTAATCATTATGTGATATTTTGCAATTTATATTATATATACAAATAAACTGTTAATTAAAAAAACTATTGTAATAATAATAAAAATAATAAATATAATGGTAATTAACTATTATATAGTCCTTCAACCCACAGAAGTACTTTTGGTTAATTCCTTAACCTATCTCAATTGCTGTTAAATTCAAAAAACAATATGGAAGCGTCATCAACTCAAATCCCATGAATCCTGACTTTTAATGTCAGCAGCTTGTCAATTATATTCATTTATTTCTATTTATCAAAAGTGCCTTCTTAATTTTTCTTTTTATTATGGTTTCTCTCTTCGTGAAGACTCTAAATACTTTCAATAACAAACTTAAATTTATATTTACATGTCCTTTCATAATCCAAAAAAAGTCAAGTTGAGGCAGGTTAAGGAATTAACTGAAAGTACTTCTGCGGATTGAAAGACTATATATAATAGTTAATTATCATTATATTTATTATTTTTATTGTTATACATATATATAGTGCTTCAGATAAGCCTCTATAAAATAAATTGACGTAAAGAGAGAAGACAATCTGTTCTTTTCGCTAAAAAAGTTGTGAGCTTTGAATTGAGAGTATTACATTTACTTAATAAACCAGTAGTTAAGAGTATTAATCTCAATATATTGCATATTAACTGCTGGGAATGCTTATATTTACATAATTTTCATTATCTGAGTTGGTTCTGACAAGGTGTAAATTGAAAAATTTCACGTCACTTAATGATTGATTAAAAATATTCATGCTTTCTTTTTAAAGTGTGTCTATAAAAGAAACAGATAAAGAGAAAATTCAGCCTGTTCTTTCTTTGTTTTGTGTTACTTAATAAGCCAGTAGTTAGAATATTAATCTCAATGTATTATATAATATTATTTACTACAAATGTTTATATTTATATATTTCATTATTGAGTTGGTATTGAAAGGTGCAATTTGAAAACATTTCACAAATGTCAATTTAATATAGTCCTTCATACATGTTAATATTTGAATCCAATTAAAAAATTCATCACACCTTGTACCAATGTTAATCCTAAGAAAATTTTTTCAATTAAAGCTACTATAACAAAAGGACACTCCCCTGTAATCAGGATCGCAATTTTCCTTACTTTTGTCATCTGGTTATTACTATGTCAATTAATCTTCAAAAATAATAACTGTGATCTAATCTCTACATTTTGTAATATCATAGAGAAAATTAAGACGAGACTGAATAGTAGCTCCCATGGGAATATTTAATGATATCTGGGCAATTTACCAGTTCCTAAAAACTGAACATTCTACCCCCAAAAGATTCAAGAACACTCAATTATGAACAATCCCTTACAGCCTCAAGCTCAATCAGGTATCGCTGGAGGTTTAAACACAAGATTAGCCATAGACAGCAATACTGAATATCCATAAAAAACATTGTATTCATATTTTATTTCTAATTGACCAATAAATTCTATTTATTTTTTTTTTTTTTTAAAAAAATAGTATGATTGATTTAAAAATATTAATATTTTCTCTCTCAAAAGTTTTATGCTTTGAAATGAGAGTATTTAGTTAGAACATTAATCTCAATGTATTACATAATTGCTTGGAATATTTATATATATTCTACTTAAAAAAACAATGACATATATATATAAAAATTTGATTGAATACAAATATAATTTATATACCTGGAGTTATGTAATTATATATATAAAATATATATATATATAAGGAATTTGAATACAGATTTTTAATCTTCCTTCAATTATCCAATATATCTCATACAACCGATACACATGACCACACATATGCGCAAAAAGATCCCAAAAATATGTATTTTGTGCTGAACCAGCACTCTTCACTTGGTCCAGATCATCATCTTCCACACACACACATATATATATAATCTCAGTGCTTGGTTTATATTAAGAAAGCAAATCTTCAAACTTTAATGGACGGGCTTCAATCTATTCCACTCTCCAATCATCCATACATGGGCCTGACGACAATATTGGCATCAATAGGGGATTTGAGCATTTCATCATCAGATTTTCAGTGCTATGGATGGCTGAAGAATTGGAGGATGGAGTAGATTGAAGCCTATCCATTAAATTTTGAATATTTGCTATCTTAATATAAACCAAGCACCAATTATATAAATGTGTAGGAAATGATCTGGACCAATTGATGAGTGTTGGTTCAGCATGTAATACATATATTTGAGATCATTTATCTTTTGCACATATGTTTGGTCATGTGTATCAGTTGTATAAAATTTGGATGGCTGAAGGGAGATTAAAAGTCTGTCTTCAAATCCCTTATATATACACACACACACACACACACACGTAGCTAGAGGATAAAATAAGAAAGAAAAAATTATAAAAACTCACAAATCTATAAATAATATCTTCTTTGCTGTTTTTTTTTAGAATTTCATTATTATATATATATACACACATACATATATAATGAAAAAAAAAAGTAAAAAGATAATTAGACTTCATCATCTAACTAATCAATGTATCATTGCAAAGTTTTAAAAAACAGAACAATCAAATGATAAATAATTTGGGAAAAATACCATTCATATGATATCCAGGAACAAATCAACAACTTCTAATCTACACACACACACACCTATATATAAAGATAACAGAACTAGTATTTGCTCAAAGCTAAATTGGTTCATAAATATAAAAACATGAAAACAATTCATTATCAAGAATCTTCAATCTGCTGACATGGCAACTTTTTATTAATGAAAAAGTAACTTCTTCATTAATAAAAGGTCTTGTCAGCAGATTGAAGATTCTTGATGTTGAATAAGTGTGGGCTGCTTTCATTTATTTACACAGGCTTGATTTTCAAATTGGTGAAATTTTTTCTGATGGCTGAGAATTTCCAAGAAAGTTTAGACTTGCAGAAACCTTTTCCAGAGTCTGAATATCTTGCTATTTTTTGTTTGAGGGTAAAATAAAAACATAATTAAATAATAGTTGCCTATCCTTGTAAATTATGATTTCACTTTAATGTTTTCTATAAAAAGCTATTAACAAGACCTTGAACATGTATAAGGCTTTTTAAAACTGTTTTATGTACATTCATGAAATGAAATTTTTGACTTTGATAAATTAAGACATTTGAATTTTATGCAAATTTGATAAAAATATTTAGTATTTGTTTGAAATTCATATAATTTGCAAACTATGATAGAGTAAAAATTCTAGACTAATTTTGAAGTTATTAAAAACAAATAAGAATAGCCAATAGTAGCATAAATTTACATATTTTGTAAAACCATTTAAAATATTCTTTTTTAAGTATGTTCATTACAGCATTTGCAATGATTTTTAAACACTGGCTGGAAAAGACACCACAAATTTCTTTCAGAATTGTATTCAAAAGTTCTCGGATTTCCATTGTTCTCTCTGACAAAGACAATTCCAAAAACTTTTTAACTAGGTTAAAAGTCTGATCTAGTTTTCACATATAAATCAACCTAGATATAGAGAACAATCTAGAAGTACTATCCATTTCAATGTAATGTAACATAAAATAGCGTTTCATTAATAAAAGAAATTGGAAGTTTTCAATGCATTAGACTATATATCCAGATAGCCAAGTTAAATATTATTTCTCTTCCAAAATCTTTATATATTATAATAAATTCATTTACTTTTTACTCATTATTTAATTAGTTTTTCTGACTATGGTTCCCTCCCCCCCCCAATATTCCATTTTATTATCAGCTATTTTGCTCGTTTTATTATACTCCTATTTTCCAATTTCATTAAATATCTTGCCAAATATATATAATCTTTACTTTTTCTTTTAACTTTATTCCATACTCAATTTATTATGAGCCTTTTTCAATACTCTACACCTTGTTAAAAAAAAAAAAAAAGTTTAATACTATCTTTTCAATTTTTACATAAACATCTATAATCCAAAATTCTTATTCCACGTTTGCTTTATTTTCCAAATATCTAAAACTCTTGTCATTGTATCAAATAACAATAAGTTCCCTTCAACGTTCTCACACATCTTTTCATATATTATTCATGTTATCTCAATCACATAATCTATTGATATGAAAAAAACTTTTTTTAAAAAACACACTATCAAA
This sequence comes from Epiperipatus broadwayi, assembly GCA_028023455.1. Taxonomy (NCBI): domain Eukaryota; kingdom Metazoa; phylum Onychophora; class Udeonychophora; order Euonychophora; family Peripatidae; genus Epiperipatus; species Epiperipatus broadwayi. The sequence goes on along the minus strand of JAQFVV010006225.1, from coordinate 730,454 downwards.
ACTTTTATAGCTATAATACACATGAGTTTGTTAAAATACTTTTTTAAAATGCGTGATGATTTTTGGACTATTATATAATATACTCTCCCCAAGACTTTAGGATATTATGGCTAAGAAATAATACTTATTTATAATCACGAGTAGTTTTTCATTGCTTGCCGGTTTTTAATAATAAACTCTCAATTTTAATTCAGAATTTACAAAAAATAAAAGAAATTTGAAGTTTAAAACAAATTCCTGTATTGAGCATTTTTATAATCATTTTTTAAAATCATATTTGATTTATTTGACGATTGTACTATAAGCACAACGTAAAATTGACACATTGTGCAGTGATCGATCTGAAGAATTATCGATTAGTTTTTTCAAACATTTTCCAGTTATCTGGTGCCATTTGACTTTTTTTTTTTTTAAATGCATTTATAATTTAGATTCAGGATACTAGAAAATTGTAATTGCGTCCAAAAGTGATCCGAATACCTTGTCGTCTCTGATTTCCATTCTCCAAATTCGGCCAAAGTACGAGTTCAAATGCAGCCTTCTTCTGTGTTATTTATTTCGCCATTTAGTGGATCCCCACATTCGCTCGACGCTCAGAGGGTAGACATCAGTGTCAGGATCGATGAAAGAGTAGCGATGATTGATTTTGAAATCCGGCCTTTTCCAGTTCTTCCGTCCCCAACTATACTGAATTATAGTCTGGTTCGATATTGTCTAAAATCGCCGCCATTAACGTTTTCATACTGCGATTACCAACTTTTAATAAAAAACACTCGTGCGTTTCACGACAAAATCCTCTGAAGACCCATTGTTCTTATGCTTAGGGTTTTGGTTGCCAATTGAGAAACTCTGCCCAGATTTCTCGCATGTTATTGTTCCAATCGACGGTGTTTTTGTTCATGCCCAATTCATCTTTGCAGAACTTGCTCGATGTCAATTCCTTGGCCAGCAGTAGAAAAAGCGAATAGCGGCTGTCACGAACGGTAGACAACTATCGGTGAAAAAATATCCTTGGCAAATGTTGACCAAGCGGATTTTTTGCAATTCTAGGAAATACACGAAGCAAAATAGAGCTTCATTTCATGATTTCTTTGACACAGCAGCCTAGTTGGTAGAATTCCTTTCTTTTGCAATGCCACGACCTCATTTTCGGTAGAAGGCAGAATTAATAAAATTCATTTTTAAATATGGATATAAAGCAGAATAAATAAATTGTTAATGGAAAAACTTAAATAAATTAATACTTTTTTTTCTTAGCAATATTTTCATTTATTTATAAATCTTCATATAAAATATTAATTTTAAATATACGTCTATCTTAAATTGGCAGTCTGAGTTGAAAAAACGTTGGCTCCAGAATTTGATAACAGGAACGCGGCAGCATTTGAAATCGCATTTGATCGAATTCATTTAGAGACTGAAAGCCAGAGACAATAAATTAACATAAAGAATCAGAGAGCTCCAGATAGCAGAAAAGCATGTAAATAAATAAAAATAGTAGCTATTTTAGAAAATCGTTGCAGAAATATTTGTCTATAGTGATGGGCATTAGCTTGTTCTAGATTATTCTTTATAAGCTTCTGATGATTAATACCAGCGCTGCGATCTACTAGTTACTCTCAAATGCTTTTCTATTATTAAACAATTTTATTTGTCATTTTAATCGCCAGAAGTCGCTATTTAAGAACACATCATCCTTTTAAAAGAGCTCCGACGATGGAAACGAAAGTTTCGTGGTTTCCGTTTTTAGTACATATATTAGTATATTTTAGGCAAATTACTGCGTATTTAAATATCGAGGAATTAAACTCTGTAAATTATGGCATTGATATTTTAAAAAAGCCTATTTTATTACAGGTACAACTCATTAAAATATATTTCCATTAGCTTACAATATTGATTTCTTGTAAATAACGTTACAACGCTTGATTATTTGTTATTGTTTCTTTTAAGATCGCTTAGATTGTCAATAGAATAGATTGTTTAACTTATTGGTACATTTCTTAAACATTGTTATGCATGATTTGACGTTCTTTTAAATCAAAGCAAATATGGTAAAAGCGACATGAGTTTTCAATAAATTCGATTTTTTTTTTGTTCCAGGATTTACCTGCCGGTTCACTACTGCTAACGTCTCGGCATGGACAAAAATATCAATGTGATCTACCCACAAAATTCCAGTTTGAATTTAATCAAACCGAAGAAAAAATTGAAGCTTATTCTGCAATTCCAGACTTGTTAAAACCTATGGAAATGGGCCCATGTTTAATAAAGGTAAATGACCATAAATTTGTTTTATTATTTTAACACATAAATAATGAATGGAGGAATACGATTTTACAATACAGTATTTCTTAATTTAGGCACTAATTTTGGGTATTTTTTCTATTCCTGATCCATTCTCTAGCTTGAAAATAATCAAAGAAAATTTTTAAGTTTTATTGTGAATATTAAAGTTTTGATTACTTAAATAAGCACGCTATCTCAAAATATAAACACATGCTAATTTTTTTTTTCAGTCAGGAAACTTTTTTTTTTTTAAAAGTAATGCAATTATCTGTTATTTTTGCATTTATTGTAAATTACAATTTAACATCAAAAATAAAACAAATATCATCATCTTCAATCATTATCAATCCACTGCAGGATGACGGTCTCTCGAAGTTCAATCCATCTTCTCTGATTTTTAGCTTCTCTTCTCTACATCACCCCTGCACACTTTATTATTTCATCCATTCATCTGCACACTTTCTTATTTCATCCATTCATTTCACATGTGTTCTCTTTCTGGGTCTTTTACAATCTCTTGGCAATCTAGTTTAAGATTTTGATTGTCCATCTATTATCATCTTTTCCAGCAATATGTTCAGCCCAACTCCACTTCAGACTTTTAATTTTTTCAATGAGGGCATTAACACTTGTTTGTTTTCTTACCCATATACTGCATTTTTGATCTCCTCTTGTTACTCCTAACATGCATCTCTCTATACTTTTTTAACAGGTCTGAAGTCTCGGTATTGCTCTTCTATTAAGTGTCCAAGTCTCAGATCCATAAGTAAGAACTGGTAAAACACATTTATTAAAAACCTTCCTTTTCAAACACATAGGCATATTTTTTTTTAGTATCAAATTATTTCTACCAAAAGCACCCCAAAAAAGCTTAATTCTATGATTAATTTCATCCATTATGTTTTCACCTGTATTAATAATCTGACCAAGGTATTTGTAGCTGTTAACCTTCTAATTCATCATAATCAATCTTTTGAGAAAATATTTTGAGAAAATCCACTGAACATTACTTTAGTCTTTTTAACATTTATCTTAAGTCCTACTTTCATCTGATAACTCCTGCAACTTTTTCTGCAGCTCTAAAGCATTATTTGCAAAAACAATTACATCATCTGCAAAATCTAAATGACTTAAATAATTTCCATTTACTTTCATTCTTTTAGCTTCCCATTTTGATCCACAAAATACTTTTTGCAGCACTGCTGAAAAAAGTTTTGGAGATATGGAGTCACCCTGTCTTACACCCTTCTCAATGTTTAATTTCCTAGTATCATTATGTAATTTAATTGTTGCTGTTGCATTTTTATAAATATTCTTAAAAATATGACAATATCCTGGATCTATATCTTGATGACCCAATGCTTTAATCACTGAAGAAATATTTATAGAATCAAATGCCTTTTCATAATCTACAAATCCAAAGCATAATGGAAACATATTCATTCATCCTTTCTATAACTTCTCTCAATACCTGGATATGATCTACTGTACTAAAACCACTTTTAAATTCAGCTTGTTATCTTGGTTGGTAAAAATCCAATGTTCTCTGTAGATGAGTTGTAGTTATCTTGGTAAAAATTTTGTATGAAACTGATAAAAGGCTGATAGGTCTGTAATTTCTAATATCTTCTTTATCACCTGTTTTTAAATATTAATATTAATACAGCATTCTTCCAATCATCTATCTGGTATTGGTAAATAACTTTGCTAAAATTTTTTCTATTTCTTCACCTGCTTCTTTTAATATATCAATTATAATTCCCTCATTACCTGGAACTTTTCTTTTCTTCATAAATTTTATTGCATGTCTTGATTTAAAATTCTGGTCAATTGGAAGATATATAATAGGTATAGGAGTGACTTGTTCTTTATTACTATATAATTGTTGATAATTGTCTTCTACCCATTTCATGATGTCAGCTCTCTTTTTAGTAATAATTCTATCTTTTTTTCTTATTGCAGATATAAATTTCATTTCATTACCAAAGTGTTGGTTTACACTCTTGAGACTTTTCTCTTCTACAGCTTTCCTCGCTAATTCACATTTATACTTTCTTATATTATTTTCAACTCTTTTCCGCACCAATTTACAAAATTTGAGGTATTCAATCCTTTTTAATGCATCATTTTTGTATATTTTCATATTCCTTCTTTTCTTCATAAATTCTCTAGTCTCAATAGAAATTTTATTGGTCAATTGCTGCTTCTTTCTACCAGCTATCTTTGTTGCAGTTTTTAAAAGTGTATCAGTTATTTTCTTATTAATTTCATTCAAGTCTGAATCATGTTCAAAATCTACTAATACTTGAAACCCATTTGTAAGTTCTAATTTAAATTCATTAGAATGTTTCTGAAGATTAGGAATATCAACTGTAAATATTGTTTTTCTTAATAATTTTTGTCTCTAGTTTTGCTTTAACATGTATCTTACATCTTACTAATCGATGCTTACTTCCTGTGTTAAATTTATTAAGAACATTACAATCTTGAAATATGTATTTTCTGTTAGTCAAAATATCCAATTCTGCTGTACCTTCATTTGGATGCTTCCATATCCATTTCCTTTTAACCTTTTTCTCAAAAAAAAAAAAAAAGAATTCATAATATAATTTTTTTCTTTTTCTGCAAACTCCACAAGTCTATGTCCTCTCTCATTTCTATTACTACAGCACTTTCATCTTTCATTTGTTTACCAATTCTAGTATTAATATCAAAGTCTCCCATAATAATTTTAAAGTATTGTTTATTTTTATCAAAAGCCTTTTGTATGTCCGTATGAAAATCTTTTACTACTTCATCACTATGAGAACTTGTTGGGGCATAACCCTGAATTATCTGCATTTGGTATCTGCTATTAAGTTGTATAACTAAACTTGCCACTCTATCCGATACACCATCAATATCCACAATGTTGTTCTTCCACTTTTTATTTATAATAAATCCTACTCCACTTGTATTTCCAATATTTGTGTCTTTATAATAGAGTACATGTCCACTTTTTAAATCAATTGTCTCTTCACCTTTTCTTCTAACTTCACACAGTCCAATAATGTTTCATTTAATATAAGACAGTACTTCTAATTCTTGCAATCTTTGCTTCACTTGAAAGTGATCTGCAGTCATCATCAAGTGGAAGCCTGGATTCACAATCAGGGGATTCTTAGCACTCCGCCTTTGACCACCAACTGCTGCCTTGGTTGGTGACTTTACAGCCTCTTGGGAATAAGGGCCATGATTTATTTGTGTCTGTCATGATTATATATATCTCTTGGAAAAATATTTATCCTTTGTACATACATTCCTTCTGTGTTATCAGGCAACTGAGAAGAATGACTATGGTGTTTCTTGATCTTAAACTCAGAGATAAAAACCAATAAACTCACCACACTGCATAATGCGTGTTGGTGAGCAGCTCATCCATGTTCGTTTGAATAATCACATAGTAATAACAGCTGCAACGACAAGATCGAATGTAGTGGACATAAGGAATTTACCCTCCTGCTCGGTTTCTTTAAGGCCTCCAAGAAGAATTAAAGGGTCTTCTTTCAGTTAATAGTAAAATATATAACAGAATAATTATCCCATATGTATTCCTAGGATATCACATAGAATTCAGCTACTGTAGTTGACAAAATAATATTTACTAATAAAACTGGGTACATTTTGGATTTTTTTTTTTATCAGTAGCAGGCTTAAGCTCTCCCCCATAGTAGCCATTTAATATTTGTTAGTAAATAGGGATTTAGCTATAAACTAGAAGGTAAAAATCCCAAGTTAATTTCATTGATCAGATGAATGTCAATGACTGTAAAAACAGAAAATACAATTATAATACATTGCAAGCTTTCTTCTTTAAATGATATATTTCTGTGGACTATGATTTATCTTATTTTTTAAGTAAATAATGTATGAAAAGAAATCCAAATGGATATAATGATAAATATTTATTGTAACAACTTTCTCTTTTATAACCAACTACATTTGGTTGATCATACACCATCTGAATGAAATCTATTTTCTAAAATTTACTGACATGGCTGTATAGTCTCCATAGACCTGGATATAAATTATTCTAAAACTCATCTCCCATTAAAAAAAATAAAAATAAATGTATTTATATGAGGTTGGCAATAATCTTTAGAATTCCTAATTAATATTTTCTTATCAGCATATTTATGGGCATCGGTATTATCTGATTCCAAATGCCAATCCTATGGTTTACATAATAATTACATTGATGGCTTAACACTAATAGAATCCTACCCACTACCTAGCTCACTCAGGGTAGGTAGTATTTAAACTGACGAGACGTGTTAATATAAGAGTAGATTGCACTGAACTATTTTAAAATACATATATATCTTGTAACTAAGCTAAGAATTAAATAAATAAAATAAATAATGGTGCTCAGTTGTTTTAATAAAATGCAAGCATATAGATATTTTTTTAATGGTTGGAGATTATTATTTAATACATATATTAGTTATTTTGTTTTACTATTGTTTGCATCAATTAAAATACACAGAAGCTATTAACTGTACATAGATGATTTATAATTTGTATGATTATAAATTAAAAGAAACAAAGATTATCTTTAGTCCCTGGGGAACTGAGATTGTTCATATGCGCATAGAAAGTAAGCTTAGTCAGTGATGATTTGACTATAGAAAATGTCTGAAAAATGTCTTTACTTTGAATTTTTGATGAAACATAGATGATATAAGATATACTATTTGATCAGATGAACGGGTCAGATGCGGACTTCAATTTTGGTAGCTGACAGATTATGTAGCATATTTCTTATCCGTGGGCAATGGGATAAAGCCCAGCACATTTATGACTTTACCCCCACATCATCATGTTGGCGCATATATAATTTTCTTCCAACAGCATAATTCAGTTAATCACAATAGTCAATAATCAGTGAAGTAATCCCGATTTATTGATTTTTCTCTATTTATATTTTCTTTTTTTTTATTCTAGAAAGTTCTATTTCTTTCCATCTTATGCAATCTTTCCCATAAGTCCAGAAAATGTTTGATAATTTTAATCTTATCCTATCCGATCTATTCAGTCCTGCATACCACTGTTTCAAATCCAGCTTCTTTATTTTCTTCTCATTTTTTGACAAAAGAAAACCTTTTAGCAAGTTTTATCTTAAAACAGTATGTCCGGAAATTTTAAAAATAACTTTATACAATAAATAATGCAAATAGCATTTCATAGATAACAGCTGTTTCATTTTTCAGCAACAACATATTTTAATTAAAAAAAAAAAATTAAACATAAAAAAAATATAAATTATACATTTTCCAGGTAGTTTTTTTTTGCATTTAGTTACATAATAATATATACACACCCACTTCATCAAAACAATGAGCACAAAACCTCTCTTAAATCTATCTTTGCTAACTGTTTACTTATTTTGCCTGAAATAAACATATAAGCGATTACTGCATCTACAGGTATGTGTGAATATCGTGTTCTTTTATCTTATAAGAGGGTTCAAACCTGGTCCTGTTATATTATTTAATCAATTTTATTTTTAACAGTTTAAGCTTTATGATTCTTTAAATATAGTGACATGTTGAGAGGAGAATTATTCTGAGTGAAATATGACTTTAAAAACAGGTTACGAGTTCTCAATCATTGTGAAATAAATGCAAAGTGAGAAAGGAAGTTTGAATTTTTGTGTTGGCAGATCATTGCACATATGTTAGAATTATAATGGATGTTGCAATGATAAAAGGGTAAATGTTTTTTTAATAAATTTTTATTTTAACTGCCCTGAGTGGTTGAGCCCAGTGTTGGAGTGACAGATTCAGAATCAATGCTTCCTGGATTGATCCTTGGCTGAATAATGAAAAAAAAAACAACTTGTTTTAGATTAACTAAATGTAATTTTTAAATGCTCATTCTGTCAGTGCTAGAATGTCATATGATTTCCTGAGTAATTAATCACATGATTATTATTATTGTCCTTTAACTATTGTGGACAGAATAATTAACAAATTTAGTACTGAAAAATGTCTATTAGTTGCTTGTCTAGATAATTAATTGCTCCCTACTTGAATATATTATTAATATTTATTTTTAAATATTGGGTTAGATATTATTTATTTAATAATATATGTATACCATTAATTTTTTTTTTTTTTAAATTAAAGAATGATGATTTCTATTTATTTTTACTCAAAGCTGTGAGTGAAGATAGGGATCACTATATTCTATACATACATATGTAATACACAATGCTTGTCTTCTATTTAATGTAAAAATAAAGCAATTTTAATAATTATTGCATTATTCTTGTAGAATTGAAATAATAAATTTTATGTCTAATAATTTTGTTTTCAGACCAAAGATTGGTGGACATATGAATTTTGTTATGGAAAATATGTCAAGCAGTATCATCTTGAAGGTAATATATAAATAGTTGCAGATTGTGCTTTTGGTCTTATTTTTCTATATGTGAAAATACGAATGTTTGAAATGTGTAATATTTTTTATATGTAATAAAATTATTTTATTAGTTTCATTTATATATTTTTCTTATTCTTTTTATGAGATCACTGAGAATGATGATGATAATTATAATTACTGCATTAATAGGCTGATGATTAATCAGATCTCCCAGATTTAAGACACATTTGTAATATCAAAATGATGTATGGAAATTACATGCACTATATCAACATTTATTAGATAAATAAGAAAGAGTATATAGAGAAATTTTAAATTTAAATTTTTTGCTTTGATTTTAATGTTAATCTTCCTCTTTTTTATATTTTGGGTAGAATTAAAATTATTATTTTTATATTCAGAATTAATAAATAATTAATTTAATACATTTTTGTAAAATAAATAGGTAAGTTGTGATAATTAATGATTAGTGTCTGTGTGTAAAATATTGTATAAGTGGATAGTAAAATTGCAATTTTTCATTTGTTTTGGGATTCATGAAGATGAGATTCATGACTTTATTATTTACTGAATTTACATTTTTTAGCCACTCAATTTTTTTTTTTTTTTTGTATGAGATCATAATGTGTAACAGTAGAGCTAACTGGAAATGTTTTAAAAAAAATCCATATGTAATAATATTTTTTTTATATATAAATCACCAAAATAGATTTGAGATCAACAAATACTTTTTTGATATCTTAAAATTAAATTGTGAATGATGTGTAACAATAAAATTCTCTTTTCTAATACAGTGGGTAAATGAACAAATGGATTTTTAATTTTTCCTTTTTTTAAAAGTATTATTTAAACCTTTTTTATTTTTTAATACTCATCTAAATTATTAATGATTGATTTTATTGTTTAAATAAATTAGTCAATAATTTATTAATTATATCAATTTCATATTACATCGTAAATGGAATCAATTTCCTTATTCCTGAAATGTTAAATATATATTGTTCCTAATGCTAAATTTTTCCCTTTTTAATTTGTAGCTCTGTATTGATCTAATGCATTGATTGTTTAGTAAATATTTGTACCAGTTATAAACATTTTTAGTTTCAAAGACTTTATTCAAATAGGAAAGTTACAAGTTGATTACATTGTTGTAGATGTGGTTCACATTGTCAAGAATTTTTATCATGCATTGTTTAAAAAACACATTTCCTGTAAATAAACTTACTTATCTATCAATATATTTTTAGCTAGGCATTCGGTTCATGGTTGATTGTAACATTCTACAAACTGGATCTTTAATTCATGTGTACCCATGTGTCAGAAAAAATATTTGGTGATGCAAATTTCTTATTTTTGATTCTCACTTGTCCACATTATTTATTACTGTGTTTGGGTGCCATCTGGATTTGTAATTGTAGTCAAAAATCTATGTACCTTGTACACTATAATGCATGAAGTGCGGAGATGGAAGCTTTTATGCTGGGGAAAAAAGCTTTTTGTGAAAGTTTGAAAAAATTTGGGATATATATATATTCCTAAATGATGTTGGTAATTTTAATCATGAGTTTGTGAACTCAATACATTTTGGAGAAAATGATATTGGGTTTCTTTTTCTCTGTGGCATAACAAGCATGCATCATCTGTGTTATATCCCCTTTTATATTTCAAGAAGTGTTCTGTGGGTAATGCATTAACATTGAGTTTGAGTAAGAAATCAAGGAATTTGAGTTCAATGACCAGTGTTGCAATTTGTTGATCAGCTGTTTATATTATTTATACCAAGAAAGAGTTGCATAAAAGTTTAGGTTTGATTAGTCTAAATGTTTCTTAGAAGTTGATCTTTGATTGTGACATAATTAATTTTATATTATTATCTTTCAATAAATAAGTCTAATAAATTAGACCATATTTCTATTAATGGCGGTGTTGTATTGGATATATTTTTAGTGTATGGTGAATATGTGGCGAATAATAGATTTAAGATTTTCTGTGTGTGGAATATTTGTAATGAGTATAATTATAGACCATTTTCATCCCATAAGAGTTGTAATTATTGTATTGAGATGGTTAAAATTTTATATTGCCCACAAGTGTTTTCTGCAAATTGTATATATATTAAAAATAAATTACTTTGTGATTATTGTATTGAGATCGTTAAAGTTTTATATTGCCCACAAGTGTTTTCTGCAGATTGTGTATATATTAAAAACAAATTATTTTGTGAATTTAACTATGGATTGGTAATATACTATTTTTGTGATGATTAATTAGTTGAAAAGGGATGTTTTTGAGTATATTGACAGATTTTTTTTTTCCAAAAATGAAAACAACTACTTTGCCTTCTGCTTTAGTATTTTTTTTTGTAAGATTTTTCTTAGTGCTGTAGGACTCAAATAGAACTAAAATCAAGGAATTTTGAGGATTTACCTTGAAAAAAATGATTCCTATGCTCTCTTGTCTTTGCTGACCATGCATAAGATTTTTTCATATTGGAATGGACTTTGTATTTATTTGAGTATTTTTTTTTTTGCATGAAGAGCAGAAATGGGATTTGTTTTTTGATGTTAGGAAAACTGTGATGTCATTCGTATAGGCGGTGTTGGATATTTTAGTATTTATTGCTAATAAGCATTTTATTTTAGGTAAATTACAACTTTTTTCATTGTTTATTTCCATCTACTGTTAGTTATAGTGAATTTAATATTTTATTTTGAAAGATATTCAGTTGCTGTATTATATTGTCTTCTATTAAAATCTATAACATTCCATCCAGTATTATTTGGGATTTATAGCAGAAACATTTAAAAAATCAGTTTCTTTTATATACTACAAACTCTGTTTTTGGACATTTGATTGTTCTTAAATTTTAATATTTTGGTTTTTAGTTTGGGATTGACAATACTATTCTCAAATTAAGGTTTACTCAGCAACAGATAAATTTTATTCAAATTTCTTACATTGTTAATATTAATCTCAATTCATAATTAAGTAAGAAATTTCAAATCTTATATAGATATTGAAACATTCCATAAAGATCTGTAAGTAGTTAAATTATTTTATTATTTTATTTTTAATTAATTCAATAATCAACTTTGTAGAAAGTTACTTAATATACCAAAAATAAATTAGTCATTTCAGCATGAAAAAAAGTCAGTTATTTATCCAAGTTAAAGAGCTATATTGAATCTCATTAGAAAACAATCCAAAAATATTTATAGATATTTTTAAAGGAAGATGCAACTAGTTGTCTTAAATAGAAAGTTGAATGTTACTTTAAGTAAAATTATATAAAATACCTATTGCACCAGATCTTTTATATTCAAGTAAATAGGCCGTTTAATACATTTTTTATTTAATTGATTTAGGAATCTTTGATTACGTAAATTAGAAGTTATTCTTTGCTATTTTTAAACACTTGATTCTTAAGATCTTTAACTAATTGAAATAGCTGTTTATGATTTTATGTTAAGGATTGTTGTTTATTGATTAAAATACCTGTACCGTATGGTGATTATGCTATAGAAGGTTATGACCAAATAATAATACTTGATAATCACAGATGATAGTTATCCCCTTAATAATTTTTCTATCATCTCAAATTTACATTGTTGTAACAAAAAGGGGAAAAAAATCATAATTAACTCAACATAAAATTTCCACTAACTGTTTATGCCAACAAAAAATGATTTAATAGTTAAAGGTATTAGAACTAAGATTTTGTATTCTGGAAATATTTCAGAAGTGCTCTTAGGTGCACTCCTACTGAGTCCTGGAGTAATATTATTATAGTCTTTAGATATTTCACAGGTTTAAGCAAAATTGAGTATCATTGTTTCATTATAATAAATTAAAAGAAACTGTTTGTTGGCAGATAATTTCTAGCAAAAAGGAAATATTTTACAATTCTAATTTTTAAAGCACACTTTTAAGGTTTCAAAAGAAATTGACATTTTGAAATCTTCACATATTATTTCTAAAATCATTCTTTTATTGGATACTATGTAGCTTAATGCGATATTATACTGAGTTCTGCTTTCAAAAAAAATTCCTTGAATTGTAATTAACTCATCCAATATTTCCAGACTAGGCTTTAGCTTGTGGCTTTCATCAGTGAGAAGCCTTGAATCTGAAAGCACTGCATCTACATCTTTGGATCTAATGCAACTCTTCATAAGCCACCTTTTATCTATTTAGTTAACTATGAACTGTGATCCCAAAATCAAAACACAATGTTTTCAATTCAAGCCAATAACATAGCTTTATAGTTAAGTAAATAGGCAAAATATGGTTTCTGGAGAGTTGCATTAGATCCAAAAATCTAGATTCAGGGCTCTCAAATTCACAGTTTCTCTCTAATGAGAGCCGCAAGTGAGAAACTAGTCTAAGATATTGGATGAGTAAGCATTAGTTAGGGATTTTATGCACAAATTCTCTAGAATCCATTGATTACTATGATCTGCATTGGGTAGCACTACTGTAGGGAGAGTAGTTTGCCACTGTTTTAATTCATTTATTAGATTGTAAATGAATATCTAGCTATTCTTAACTAGAGGTTACAGTAAAGAAGATAAATTGCCTTGCATTTGATCATTCTAACCAGTATGATCTTTTTCTTCATTATTTTTTAATGAAAGTATCCGGAAAGTCTATACATTGCATTAGATCATTGAGAACAGTTGACGATTTAGTTATCAATGTGCTTCTCTTTTACTACATATATAAGTGTAATTAATTAATTATATTTTAAATATTTCAACTAAAATTGTTCTTTATTTTTTTATTGCAGATAATAAAAAAATGGAACAGTCCATGACATTAGGCTACTACAGTTCTGAGTATGATTGGGGCAATAATACTGATCTGGTAAAACTCAATTAATGCTGGTATATTTTTAAATAAAATCTTATTTTGTTATTTTATGTAACGCTGTGTAGTTTAGTGCAGTGGTAGAATAATTGGAATCGAGTTAAAGGTTCTTAGATTAAAATTCAACTCTATCAGCTCCAGTGTTTGAACATTGCATGATATATTCAGCTATTATTAAAGATAGTATACTTGCAGTTTTAGTAATTAAAAAAAGAAGTGACATTAAAAAAAAATATAGGTTTTCAACATTTTTATATAATGTATAGCAATGTTTTCAACAATCCAGGTCTCACTATTTCTAACTACCAGCAGAATAGATAAAAAAATTTATTTTCTGATTAAAAATTATTTTTCTTGACATTTCAAATGTGATTAGAATATTTGGATGTGTTTATGTGGAATAAGTAATACTAGAGTGAGAGAAAGATTTAAAGCAGGACATTTTTATAAAATTTAAATGTTATTAAAACAAGATATTTAAAGTAAAATAAAAATAAATAAATACTCTCTATTAATGTACAACTGCATTAAGAAATAAACAATGAAACTTAGTTTTTTCATTACTATTAATAGTCTTTAGTAAATCATATATTTCGTATGGTAAATAGCGGATTCCAAATTAAAGGAACCAGGCTCATTTCTTAGTTGAGTAACATAGGTAAATAAGTAAAAAACTCAATTCATATTTACTAAATGGAACAGTTGATTGCTCAGTTTACCATTAGATGCTTTGACATTAACAATCTCTGAGCAATTTATCATATGATTACATATTTGTAAAATATTTAGTTAATTAGCTGATTAATTAGGGATAATATACAGTTTCAAATCATGAACAATTTTCATCAAGACTTTTATTGAATCCAAATTAGATAGACATTAAATAATAATATGTACATATATTTTTTGAGAATTCTTAAAGCAATATTGGCTCTTTTATCTATCTTGGAGAGACTAAACTTATACATTTAATAAATAATTTTTATATATGTATTAGGAATATTGGAGAATAGTTGAGTTTGAAATTAAATGAATTTCAATTTATATTTGATAATTGGATATTTAGTTGATGGTTCTGTGAATTATCATGCAATTGTTTAAAAATAATTTGATTTGATTAATTAGTTGTATGTTTTAATAAAAGTTTTCAGTAGATTTATTAAATTTGGTGCCTTAATATATTTTTAGCTTTATTTTTTAAAAATTATTTCAATTATATTTATTTACAGTTTTAAATGAAGACTTTGTATTGATTATATTATTGAAATTTATATTCTAAATAAAAAAAGATCTAGTTATGTTTTTTCATTAGCACTTTAAATGATATAATTTTTTTCCGAAGTGGGAATGACTTTATTGGCTTTATCCATAGTATTTAAACTGATTCCTAATAATTCATAATAGGGAGATATTATTGAAAACTGTATTCCCAGCTTTTTACTTGGAATATGAATGGGACCAATAATATTTCTTATATTAATTTCTGCAAATGCTATAATTTGTTTGGAATCATTTATATCTGTTAAAAGATTATTATAATTCATAATTCACTATATAATTGTTGGACATTAGATATTTTTTTGCTAATATGACTTTACTCACTAATGTTATTAGCATGAAAAATCAAATCGAAATAGGCTTCAACGTTACCATAGTCAGCAGTATATGAATGGTTCTGTTTGTGATGTCACTGGCAAACTTCGGCAAACCGAAGTTAGGGTGAGTACATTTTTTAAAAAATATTTTTGAAGTTTATGAAATAAAATATTATTATTATATATATATAATTATTCCAATACATGAAGTTTTATAAAAAGATTTTCATTATTAATGATTGTTATTAAAAGAAATATTTTATAAATATATTCTTTTTTAATGATTTCAGTGATTTGTTTCTACTCGAATAATATTTTTGACATAATTTTCATGTTTGTTCTAAAGTGAATTCTAAATACTCCACTATTTTTTCTAACTTTGTATTTAGCTCCTTAGAGATGATATCTATTTTTGCATTGAATTCTTTAGAGCTGGCTTCTAATTTAGCAGAAATAGCATTTATTTTATTTTTTAATTCTTCAAGCATCTCTAAAATGGTTTTTCAAACATTTGGATTACTTATATCCTCAGTTTCACACTCGCCGACATTTTGTCATGAGAATCGGCCACAGTTTGTAATACTAATTTAGTACACTAAAGAAAAATTAAAATAGCTAAATATATATATTTACATATACGTACACATAAAATTTTACTTTGTATTTCAAGAATCTAATCATATAAAATCTATCTAAAGCTTTTCAACCTCCCTCTGGTATCTCAAAAAAAAAAAAAAAATTGTCTCATTAACATACACATGCAATAGCAAAAGAAATGAAATCTAACAAACAATTCTATCTTCAAACTTCTTTTATTCATCTATTCCTGGAGATTAAATTATGAACTTCTAATATCATGTCTTTACATATTATCTCAAAGCGTTGTCAAAAAATTTTGATGATGTACTATGTGTCAAAAACAAAATGTAATTTTATCATAGATTGATTTGAAATTATCTAGAACACTTGTTGAATCAACAGATAAATTCACAACATACTGGAACTCTTAATTTCATGCCCCAAGATTGGAAACTGCCAAATTATAACCATATGAAAGTGAGCAAGGTCCGGCTTGTTCACTGTGCTTTGCAAATTGCAGTGCCAAGTAGTAACCATATGA
Organism: Epiperipatus broadwayi; assembly: GCA_028023455.1. Taxonomy (NCBI): domain Eukaryota; kingdom Metazoa; phylum Onychophora; class Udeonychophora; order Euonychophora; family Peripatidae; genus Epiperipatus; species Epiperipatus broadwayi. Next base: position 714,161 of record JAQFVV010006225.1, on the reverse strand, counting down.
AATTAGTTAGCAGATTCCTTTAAATCTGCTTAATTCTTGCATTAAATCTTTAGTTATAAATGGTCTGTGCTCATGCTAGCCTTTGTACTAACATATAATTAAATGAATCTGAGACTCGATATCACCTGTTCACTGTATATTCCAGAAACAAAGAGTACCTTTAATCGAATCTAGACTATATTCATGATACAGATATTTATATATGTATGGAGGTTTAATTCATTTTAAATACTTATATATATGGGTTGTGGGGAGCTTCAAATCTTAAACAAATGATGATAAAACATTTAAACATTCTCAGGTTAAAGTATATGTGTGTTACTAAATTCATATGCTGTGTCATGACCCAAAGTGCAAATATGGTGTAACTGTGAAATAAATTTATAACAAAAACAAAAAAAACAAATGAAATTAAATTTTGAATAAAATATTTGCTTCATCTTTTATTAAGACATAGATGAGAGGCAATAGTAAAATGCAAATAACAACAAGATAGTAATAGTCATTTTTTAAATTAAGCTTTCAGTAAACTCATAAAATAGATGGTAATGTTTATTATCTAAAGGTTTATCAAGTGCATGGATATTCAAATGATGAGATCTGTTGTGCTTAAATAATGCATAGTTATGAATAATAACATTTAATATAACAAATTTGTATTGATAACAGAATAATAAAGGAAATATATACATACACAAAAAAAAGAGTCTTCATTTTAAATGTCTCTCATATATATATATAATAATAACAAATTGATGTGTGTGTATTGTCATATAATAACAACAAAAAAAGAGATAATAATAGCTATCTGTCCTTATGATTCTGCTTATTTGTGGACACAAAATTTATAAATTATATAGCAAAACAATAAAAGGTTTAGAAACTTGTTTATGATATGGTTAATTTTACAACATATATATATGGATTTCTTTTTTTTTTTTTGTTTATTGAGAGCAAACATTATTTTTGTTCAACAGTTTCTTCTCCTCGATTCAATGTTTAGACTATTGTTTCCCGGATTAGTTAATGAAGATGCTGGAGTTTAGAATGGTTTATTATTATTATTATTTTTTTTAAATATCACCTTTGCTGAATGACAGTATGATTCATATGATTAGCCATAATATTTTTTTTTTTTTTTACAATTACTTCTTAATACAAATTTATTATATTAAATGTTATTATTCATTATTTAAGCATCTAATAGACTCTCTTCATTTTAATACCCATCCACTTGATAAACCTTTAAATAATAAACATTACCATCTATTTTACGATTTCATTGAAAGCTTAAGTAAAGAAATGGCCATTACTATCTTATTGTTGCCTCTCACCTATGTCTCAATAAAAGATGAAGCAAATATTTTATTCACAACTACATCATATTTGCATTTTGGATCATGATACAACATATGAATTTAATAATATACATGTATTTTACCCTGAGAATATTTAAAGGTTTTATGATCATTTATTTAAGATTTGGAGCTGCCCATAACTCATATATATAATTATTCAAAATGAATTAAACCCCATACATTGAAACAGTATATTCCTGACCTCATATACATTTCACCTAGTTTTTCCCGTAGATCCATCTATGCCAGATTTAGCTCTCTGTGAGTACATATTTATAAGCGACACATATATATCACACATATATATGTAGATAAATGACTACTATTATAGGTTTATATATATTTTAGCCTGTATATTTTATTTAAAATTTAAATCTTTTAAATTATAGATTTTATTTTATTAAAAAGAAGTCACTTTGTTATTTTATATTCAATAAAATATAATATAAATCTTACTATATTATAATAACTTGTAAATACATCAACATAATAATTATATATATAAAAGCCTTTTTCGGTAATTCTAAATTTTTTACCCTTTTCAATATATCTCCTACTAATACTAATACATATATTACATATATAGCGACATCTACCGACATTTCCTATAATTTGTTATCTCTATCATTCTATTTATATATTTCCCCTTATATTACTTTCCATTCCCTATCCATTATAAATATATAAATAGAATGATAGAGATAACAAATTATAGGAAATATCGATAGATGTCGCTATATACATAATATACATGTTAGTATTAGTAGTAGATATATTTATTGAAAAGAGTAAAAAATTTAGAATTACCGAAAAAGGCTTTTATATATATATATAATTATTATGTTGATGTATTTACAAGTTGATATTATAATATAGTAAGATTTATATTATGTTTTATTGATTATAAGTTAAACAACATAAAGGAGTATTATTCCTTAGAATTAAGTTATTTTATATTGAAAATTGCATGTATATGAATGAAGTTCACATATCACCATGATACATATATAACGAAATGTTATTCAAAAGTTTCTAATAATTCTTAATTTTGAAATAAAATAGTTATAAATAAAAATCACACCACTGCACACCTGTGTCAATATAGCGTGTGAGCGAAGTTTTAAATCTTATTTTTACAATAATATTTTTCTAAAATGTATTTTCTAACAACAAAATCCATTGAGCTGGAACTATTACCAAGTCTTTGGGGAATCAAGAAGCCCAAGTTAAATTAAAAATATCAGCTTTAAAATTTAAACAAAGGTTTAATTGATTTTGTAAATTAAAATATGAGATGGCAAATAGACACTAATGGATTTACGGGCTATAAATTCAAGTTGTTGACAAAATAATATAGGATTTGAAAATCATAAAAATACCCTATATTTTTACATTTTTAAACTTAATCTGTAAATTTTGAAAAGCATTACTACCAGAATCCATGCCTGTTTGTACTGAAATGGCGGAGTAGGAGACTGTAGATTTGCTGTTTTTCCTGCGGGAAGATGATGATTTTGAACTCCATCCTATTTGCCACAATGACATTTAACCATTATCCTGGAGATGGGAGATTTCCAGCCATAACCTGCTGTAAAAGAGAGACATCTTAACCCATGCAACCTCTCCAGAGAAGAGTGCCACTGTGCCCACTGTCCGATGTGCCTGAAGAACAAGCTGCTACCAAGAAGCTTGGTAATATTATTTTCAACACTGCAGAGCTCTAAAATCAATTCTAAATCTTAATACTTAAAACTAGCATAATGTAATTGAACTTTCACTGTTTAAATTCCTAAAATCCTATTAAATTAATATAAAATCATAACTGTATAAACTTGCCTGAATTCATCTCATAAATGTAATTTTATTTCTCTAATTTATAATATCTGTAATCAGTTATTATCTAAATTCTTTATACTGTGGTTATGCCTATATTTATTGTTCTAATTATTTTATCTCGATTTAATTTAATATATGTTATAATATGCCAAGTATTTCGAGACAGCGAATACTATAATTTTAGTAAATTTTCATGGAGAGATAATTAATAAAATCTGGGGTACTGGTAAATGAGTTGAGGCTTGGTTGGATTCGGGATCTCACCGTCTCGTTTTGGTCAGCTTTAGTGTATTTTGCCTGGACTCTGGATTTTGTTACAGGAATGTACATATCTGACTGTTACAACATATATAGATATCTATACCACGAGTATAGTCTAGATTCGATCAAAGGTACCCTTTGTTTCTGGAATATACAGTGAACAGGTAATCTTGAGTTCTCAGATCATGAGCATAGGCCATTTATAACTAGGGATTTAGGACAGGATTTAAGCAGATTTAAAAGAATCGGTTAGCCGATTCCATATGGTTACTACTTGGCACCACAATTCGCAGAGCTTAGTGAACAAGACAAACTTTGCTCACCTTTCAAACTGTTACAATTTGCACTTTCCAATCTTAGGACATGAAATTAAGGATTCCAGTATGCTGTGAATTTATCTGTTGACCTAACAAATTCTAGATAAATTTCAAATTCATCTATGAGAAAATTACATTTTGTTTTTGACAAGTAGTATATTATCAAAAATATGTAAAGATATCATATTAGAAACGTAGAATTTGATCTCCAGGAAATATGAGTAAAAGAAGTTGAGAATAAAGTTGTGTAATTTAATTTCTTTTGCTATTGCATGTGTATATCAATGAGGCGATTATTCTTTTTTTAAGATACCAGAGGGAGGTAGAAAGCCTTAGATAGATTTTATATGATTAGATTCTTGAAATACAAAGTAAAATTTTATATATGCATACATGTAAAGAATGTACTTAAGTATTTTAATTTTTCTATAGTGTACTAACTTAATATTAGAGATTATAGCCGATACTAATGTCAAAATTTCGCTTGGGTGTGAAACTGATGATATAGCCAACCCAAATGTTTGGAAAACCATTTTAGAGGCACTCAAAAAATTAAAAAAAATGAAATAAATGCTAATTCTTCTAAACTAGATTATTTGTAACGTTTATTTATATACGTTGCAAATATATTGGCATTTGGTAAAAGCTAAAAAATAAAAGTAAATTTAGATTTTTTTTTGACTAATTTTTTTTTAAAAAAAAAATAATAACATACAATGAAAGTTAAATTATTCTTTCGGTTTTTTTTTTATATAATTAGAAATAAAAGTTAGAATTGGAGAGAACAAAAGACACAAATTACCAATCTAGATAAGAGAAAGTAAAAATATTTCAACTAATTAAAGATGGCAGAATTATGCTGAAAAAAATAAAGACTTTGTAACATAAATTTTATAAAGAATATATAAGATTATCAACGTATATTTTGACAAACAAAAGATATGCGCAGAGTCTGAAAACTGGACCTCTAGTATAAAAAGGAGGGATTCGGTTGGAGGAACGTCTTGGTTTAGCTGATATTCTTTTGGTTGGTTTTGGATTAGAGAATCCAGACCACTCTACGATGAAAAAGTTATTCATACAAGAGTAGACTGGAGCTTTAGCTGACATCATTACCGATGGACACCAGAGAAGCTTACGCGACTAGCCTATGGAACCAGCACCAAGATCAACTAATAATCAAAGGCCGTGAGCTCAATTCAACCCCGAAAAACTATGCATAGTTATCTACTACTGAATTCACAAAACTTACCAGTAAGTTATACTTCATTACTCCTGATTGTGACCAAATTAAACATTTTCAAACAATTTCTAAAAGTATGTTTAAACAATCCCAATAGAGACATTAATTTTCTTGTACAAGAGACATTCATTTTTTTTAAGGAAATTTCTAGAAGAAATTTAGATATGAACAGTAATTGTAAAATTGTTTTTTATTAATTGATTCATGTCTGACCAGATCTAAGGAGGTAAATGCAAAAATAGATGTCAGCTTTAAGGAGCTAAATGCAAAACTAGTTGTCAACTCTAAGGAGCTAAATTCAAAATTTGATGGAAAATCTAAAAAGTTGACGGAGAATACAAAAAATCTTAAAGAGCCACTAATGATTCAAAAAGGTCTAAAGATGAAGCCACTGCACTCATAATAGAAAATAAGGTAATATATTGTATAATCATCCACACTGCTCGATGGCGCTGTTGCTAGTGAAAAACAAATAGATATAATGTTACTGGGCTGTTTTTATTTTGTTGATTTATGTTTTTAATTTTTGGATTTGCTTGATTTTTATTTTTTTGTTTTATTTTTTTAACCGGTTTTATGTATATTTCTTAAAAATAAAAAAATTGTTTTTTTTTTTTTTTTTAAGAAATTATTATTATTTTTTGTCCCAGTCTTTTTTATTGTTTTTGGAAAAACTTTTTTTTTTTTGAGAAACAAGGCTTTCTTGGCAGCCCTCAAATCACGTTCCATGAGTGAATGGAACACCTTCGGCGACATTGACGCAATTGAAATTCCATTTCAGATGTTTGACAACGCCTTAATTTCATTAAACCACCACAAAGACAGTTTTTCTGGGTGGGTAAAATATTTTTTTTTGGTTGAAGGAAGGCCACCACATCTGCTTCTGTAGCAGGTAAATCTAAAAACTACAACGCCAAATGGTCATCTGACATTTAACTGTTTTGATTCGGAAAGTGCACGACTTGATTGTGAACTTTGTCGAATCGTGATTTACACTCCTCATTTAGTGAATTGTGACCCCTGAGAACAGAAGTAGGGGCGTTTGAGAATTTGTTACAATTTTTACTAACTCACATAAATTACCATACATTTAACCGGAAAAAAAAAAAATCCGTTCTAATATACTTTTCGTTATTACAACTACGGAAACCTTCATATCATACGCTGTACAATAGTCAAGAGTAATATCTATAGAGAGTGTCCCATACTCGTCGCTAATAATGTTCAACATTGGGGAAGGGTGCACTTCAACATCTTAGTGTTTAAGCACTTTACTAGGCCATAAGATGTATGAGCTACCTTATAAACAATATTTCTGTGCTTTAGTGTAGAAACAGCGCCATCGAGCGGTGTGGATGATCAGACGATGTGTTACCGAAAATAAAATGCTGCACCAAGCAATGATATGTGATTTAGATGAAACTATAAAGGAATTACGCACTGCAACCCAAACAATTGTGAGCAGTAGTTTTGGAATTGAAGAATCCCAAGATGATAATAAGATAGATGTAGAGAAGATAGATTATTATGAATCGCAAGTTGGTAAAACTACTGATTCTGAAATCACTAATGTTTCAGTGGATGGTAGTGGAAGCAAATATATTTTAACAAGCAAAGAAGATTCAAGGGAAAGATATATGAAAATAAGGTATAGGAGAGAGAAGGCTTCTGAGGATACAAATGTTGTGATTGATGACAATTTAGTAAAAAAAGATAGAGGTTATTTTAGGCCTCGAAGTAATAAAAATACTATATGTTTTAATGGGTTAGGCATGACAGACTATTACATGAAGAAATATAACCATGAAATGGTGTTCAAAAGGCAAAACAATGTAGATATATTTTGTTCATGTCATTTTACGGCTGAGAATGATCGAGCAGATGCAAGATTTTTATTTCATGGTAAGATTGACTTTGCAATTATAATGTTTTATCAAAGTGATAGAAAGGATATGAATAGGTACAGGTCCAACCATGAATTTTTGGATGATAATAATAATTTTATCTGGTATAAGGAAACTGTATTTCTTGATAAGTTTCAGAATAAATGTGTTAGTGGAAATTCACACCACTCACATAACATTGTTGACCTCCTTTATAAGTATCCAGTGATAATGAAAGATGAAATTATTATGCTGTCGTCAATAATCTTCAGTCTTGTCAAAACATATGTATATATGCTCATGATCTTAATTGTTAGGAAAGGATCTTACAGTTCTATGTGTTCCACACCTATTATATTGTTATGAATTAAAGCATGTATTTATATGAGTCATTTAATTTGGTTATGGTCCATTATAAATTTGATAAGGTAAATTTTTTTTATATAAGTTAATTAAGTAATAACCTGTATGGCTATGAATATGAGAAGTACATCTTCTTGAAAGCGCTCAGCCATTTAATTTAGTTTTCAATTTGTTGTTATAGCTTTACGTTGAAAGTGTGAAAGCACGATTTAATATTATTATAAGTTAATTAAGTAGATTAATGGTACTAAGTCCAATTAGCAAATCAAGATTAAATTGAACCCCATGTTAGTTACCCACAGGAACACCAATACCAGACATTTTTCAACTTATATGAAGGACCCTATAAGATACAGGAAAAGAGTGGAGAAAATGCCTATATGATTGATACACCAGATGGGTTGAGAGGGAATTACAATACCCAAAGCCTTGGACTGATGTACTAGAAATAATTAGCATTAGCTCATTTTATCTGTATACTCTAATAGAACTTACAAAAATTTGATAATTTATTAACTCAACCTTAGTTGTAGTTAAGACTTTTCCTTCCTCAATTCTTCCTACAGAGATAGTAGTGAAGTTTGTTGTTTTAACATGTATTCAGTAAAATATACAAATATTTACTTGTGTTATGTATAGTTATTAGTGATATTGATATTTTTTTTTGTTAGAGGAAGGGTATTGTAAGGATGAAAATAGTCCATCCCTTACTCTCAGTAGTTATAAAAAAAAAAAAATGTTTATAAAATATTTCAGAGATTTTGTATCAAGTTATTTTTATCATTACAAGCATTTTTTTTTTTTTGCCATTAATAAAATTAATCTTTTATCTAAGAATAGTGAAGAGGCAACAGTAACAATAACAACAAAAAAGATGAAAATAAAATAAAATATGTTAATTGTATTAAAATGATATAAAAATAATAATAACCAAAATTAGAAAGATATGTGTGTATTTGTTAATTATTTACATTTTAATTTATATATATAAATATAATCATTTTTAAATATCATAGTATAATCACTTATGCCATTGTTATTATTTATATCAACGATAAAAGATTACAAAACATATGTATCTCATGAAAATTATACATAAAATAAAAAAAAAAAAAAGGAATAACAATTTTTTTGTTTTTGCTCTGTTGAGCACAGTGAAGGGAAGTTATTAGAAAACTTTTATCTTATTAATTTTGTTCTTATCAATGGAAAAACAAATTTCCATTTATATCTTGCATAATCGACAGTATGCATTAGAAAGCAAACTACTTATCTAAGGATTTTTCCATTCTCTCACCTGTATGTTCCATCTTATATCATTGGAATGCCATGGATATAAACATGAACTAAGGAAGGAAATCGTATATTTAATCAACTCATCCCAACCTGAAGAAGAAAAAAACCGATATTTAAAACCTGAGAAGCAATTATAAAAGGGAAAATATTATGGCTAATTATCTTAATTATACTGTCATTCAGAAAAGGTAATATTTAAGAAAATTAATAAAAAAAAAAGTTCTAAATTCAAGCATCTTCATTAACTATTTCAGGAAACAATAGTGTAAACATTGAAACAGAGAAAATGAACTGTTGAACAAAAATAATGCTTGCTTTCAATAAACAAAATAAAAAGAAATCTCTCTCTATATATAAGTTGTAAAATATGATTGATCAATCATAACTGAAATAACCAAAGCATAAACAAATTTCAACCCTTTTATTATTTTCCTATATAATTTATGTATTTTGTGCCCACAGATAGGAAGAACCGTAGGACAAGTAGCTATTATTATTATCATCATCATTATTATTTTTTGGTATTATATGACAATGCGCACACACATCAATTTATTATTATATATATAAAAGAGACATTTAATCTATTAGAATTCTTTAGCATTTATGTTAAAATGAAGACTCATTTTTTTGTGTGTATATTTCATTTATTATTTTGTTGTCAATACAAATTTGTAATATTAAGTGTCATTATTCATTATTTAAGCATCTAATAGACTCTCTTCATTTTAATACCCATCCACTTGATAAACCTTTAAATAATAAACATTACCATCTATTTTATGAATTCATTGAAAGCTTAAGTAAAGAAATGACCATTATTACCTTGTTGTTATTTTTATTCTGTTATTGGTTCTCACATATATCTCAATAAAAGGTGAAGCAAGTATTTTATTCAAAATTTAACTTCATTTGATTTTTTTTATTATAAATTTATTTCACAAGTACATCATATTTGCACTTTGGATCATGACACAGCATGTGAGTTTAGTAGCACACATGTATTTTACCTTGAAAATATTCAAACGTTTTATGATCACTTGTTTAAGATTTGGAGCTACTCATAATCCATATGTATAAGTATTCAAAACAAATTAAAATCCAATACATATATAGACATCTATATCATGAGTATAGTCTAGATTGGATCAAAGGTACCCTTCGTTTCAGGAATACACAGTGAACAGGTGATCCCGGGTCTCAGATTCATTTAATTATACTTTAAGACTAGTATGAGCCCAGACCATTTACAATTAGGGATATAGCACTGGAATCAAGCAGATTTAATGAGTATCTGCTAATCAATTCCATACAATTACCACTCGCGGAGCATAATGAACAAAATGAACCTTGTTCACTTTCATTTGGTTACAATATATGTGATTTGCAACAGAATTATGGAAAGTTGCTCATTTATATGAGAACATTAAAGTTGTATGACTGTAATGAGATTTTTTTCTAATTTAAAATTTTAACTATAAAATGTTGTTCAGGATGGCAGACATGCCATAAACTACCTATACCTATAATTTATTTTTATATATTGTTATTTTGAATATTATACAGTTTATTCTAGAGTTTGCATTTATTGTATTTATTTTATCTGATTTTATATATATATGTAATATTATGAAATGAAATTTGTAAAGAACTTAAAAGATATTTTTGAAGTTTTAATACAATTTGTGATTTATTATTTGTTGAAAATGCTTTTGAGAACTTATTTTTCATGTATTTTTCGGAAGTTTACTTTTAAAAATATTAGATAAAAATAGCTAAAATGTAAAGAGGATGATATTTAAATAGATTTATTAATGGTTCTGTTATGAAAATAAATCAAAAATTTTTTGAAAAGAATTAGCACAGGTTTTATTTTTTACATTAATGTGTATATTTGGGTTATTGTGACAAGAAAGATATGCTGGAAATATTCATTGTGAAATTAAAGTTCAAAATTGTTATTTAATATCTACAATTATTTTTAATTTAAATGGATGCTGCTTTTTTTGTGCTCAAGGATCCAACTGTAAAGGATCATTGTTTAATGATAGAAATTATAGTACTCATTCATTATTGATATCATTTTTGAAGCTTTTATGTATTTAGAATCCATCTAGACAGTATCTGAAAAAGTTTTTATTTACATTATTGTTTTTTTGACAGTTTTTTGCAATAACTTGGCTAATAGGCTTTACTCTCATATTTATTTTTAATTGAGATGTATTAGTTTTTGATATTATTTCAGCCACAGATCATAGTTACATTTCACAACTTTATTACAATTTTTAATTGTATTACTTTTATTGATCAATTTCATTTAAAAATCTTAAATCTCAATTGATTTTTTTAAAAAAGATCTTATGTTTTTATATTCTCATGTTAGTTGTTCATCGGATGTTCTATTTTTTTTCGTTATTGCTTGTGGGTTTTCATTAAATTAACAGGGATCTTTTTTTTTTCCAAAATGTTAATTCTGCGTTAGTGAAATGTCAGAAATATATAAAATTTAATTCACAATCACTTGCTCCAGAAATCAGTCATTCATATATTTTATTAAGTTCAAGAGACATTTATATACATGCTTGAATCTGTAATCTGTGCATCTTTGTTTAAAAAGATGAAGAGAAAAAGTAATCCAATATTAATATTTTGTTGTCAGATAGAAAAATATTTTATTGATAAGTATTTGTTGCAAATATAGACTAAACTATTGAATTCTTACAATAAATAATATTCAGAAGCGGCTCTTTCCATACAGTAATGCCACCCAGTGCAAGCCTTAGTAAATTGCCTTTATTAGAATGATACTATTAAGGATTTTGCAACACAATATTATGTATTATTGATATCTTTTATTAAATTGCTATTTGGCTTTATAATAAATTTTCCACTTAAGAAATTATGACGGCTACAGTTTGTCATTTCATTCTGTTTGGTTTCCTTACTTTGCAGCCTGAATTGGCTTTTAACTTTATAAAAAACCAAAAAAACCCAAACAAATATTTGCTTCTGTTATAGTAATTTATCATACTGTATGTAATAAGATATTTATACGAGAATGTTTTCTATCTTTTATTTTAAACAAAATTCCCCTTGATCAAAATGAAATATTATGAATGCCTGCAACTTATTGATATTATGCAATGAGTATTGAGTTTTTAAAATATGTTTCTAAAATAGGTGTATCCAACTCTACTTAAAGATTGTAATAAATTTTTATTTTTTTGTTTATATAAGCAGGCAGAATAAGTAGGCAATTGAATAGTATAATCAAATGAGAACATTTCATCATTGATGTTAATAGTTTTGCCGATAGTTGTCATTCTTTTAAGACAATTTATTTTTTTATCTCAATTTTTTTAGTTAGTAATAAAGATTTTGTTTTTAATAACTTGTAAATATTCATCATCATCATTTTCAATCATTATTGAATCACTACAGGATGAAGTCTAGCCTCTCTTCTCCTTATCTCCTCAACATACTTCTTTATTTTATCCATCCATCTCACATGTGGTCACTTTTAAAATCTACAATCTCTTGTAATTCAGTTTAAGATTTCAATTGTCCATCTGTTATCATCTCTTCTAAACAATTTATCCACTTCACTCTTTTAATTGTTTCAATATGTCAATAATACCTGTTGTTTGTTCTTTTGTTCATGTATTTTGTTTTCAATCTCTTCTTTTACTCATGCATCTCTCCATACTTCATTGCTCTTCTGTTAACTACCCAAGTCTCAGATTCATAAGTGAGAACTGGTAAAACACATTTATTAAATACTTTCTTTTTAAGCATATAGGCATATTTCCTTTTAATAATAAATTATTTCTACAAGAAGCACTAACCAATCAAATTTAATTCAGTAATTAATTTCATCCATTATGTTTTCATTTGTAATAATAATCTGATCAAAATACTTGTAGTTGCTCAGTATTATCAATCTTTTATTTTATTTTTTTTGAGAAAGTCCATTGAATTTTATTTTAGTCTTTTTAACATTTATCTTTAGTCCTACTTTCTTTCATCTGATAACTTTTGCAACATTTTCTGAAGCTCTGAAGTATATTTTCAAAAACATTTACATCATCTGCAAAATGTAGATGATTTAAATAATCTCCATTTATTCCCTTAGCTTTCCATTTTAATCCACAAAATACTTATTGCAAAACTGCTGTAAAAAGTTTTGGAAATATGGAATCACTCTGTCATGTACCCATCTCAATGTTAATCTTCCTAGTATTATTATGTAATTTAATTGTTGTTGCATTTTTATAAATATCCTTCAGAATATGACAATATCCTGGATCTATACCTTGATTATCCAACACCTTAATCCCCCAAGAAACATTTATAAAATCAAATACCCCTTTTCTTAATGACTAATCCTAAGCATAATGGCAGCTCATGATTATTGGTCCTTTCTATAATTTCTCTCAATATTTGGATATGATTTACTGTATTAAAACCACTTATATGTCCAGATTGTTTTTTTGGTTGGTTAAAATCCAAAGTTTGCTGTAGACAAGTATCTTGATAAAATTTTCATATAGAACTGATAAAAGACTGATAGGTGTATAATTTTTAGTAACTTCTTTATCACCTTTTTTCTTCCAATCATCTGATATATCTATATCATTTAGGCATTTGGTATATAACTTTGCCAAGAATTTATTTCTTTACATGCTTTTAAGATATCGATTATAATTCCATCATTACGGAGCTTTTTCCTTTGTTATGGATGTAATTGTATGTCTCACTTCTTCATTTAAAATTCTGAGCAATTCATAAGAAATAATAATTATAGATGTTTTTTATTGATAGAACTTGTCTACACATTTCATGATGTCATTTCTCTTTTTAGTAATAGTTTCATCTTTTTTTTCTTATTGCAGAAGTAAGTTTTCTACTAATACCAAAATGTTATATATTTTTGAGACTTTTATTTCTTCTAATTCACAATTATATTTTTTTATATTCTTATCAATTACTTTTTGCATCATTTTTTAAAATTCAATATATTCAATCCTTAATTACATCATGTTTATATATTTTCATATTTCTTTTTTTCATAAATTGTCTTGTCTCAGTAGAAATTTTACTGCACTTTTTAAATGTGTATCAGTTATTTTCTCATTGATTTTATTCGAATCTTAACCATGTTCAAAGTCTTAATATTTGAAAATAATTTACAAGGTTTAATTAAAAATTATTGGAATATTTCTGAAGATTAGAAATATCAACTATGAATCCTATTTCTTTTTTACTAATATTTGTCTCTAGCTTGGCATTAACAGGTACTTACATTTCAGAACATAAAATTTTGAAATAGATTTTTTTTTTTAGTCAAGATATAACGCAGATTCTACTATATCTTCATTTGATGCTTCCATTTCCATTTGTATTTTTATAAAAAAAAAAAAGAATTCATAATATAAGGTTTTTCTTTTTCTGCAAACTCCACAAATTTATGTCCGCTTTCATTTCTATCACCATTACCAAATTTACCCAAAGCATTTTTATCTTTCAATTGTTTACTAATTCTAGCAGTAAACTATTCCATGACAATTTTAAAATGTTGTTTGGTCTGATCAAAAGATTTCTGTACATTTGTATAAGAACTTGTTGGGGCATAAATCTGAATTATCTGCATATGGTGACAGCCATTAAGTTGAATAGCTAATCTTGCCATTCTGTTTGATATAGCATCAAACTTCGTAAATGTTGTTTTTTTAGGTTTTATTTATAATGAATCCTACTCCACTTGTGCTTTTAATGCTTGTGCCTTTGTAGTACGGTACATGTCCACTTTTTCACTTGTCTCATCTTCTAACTTCACCAAGTCTAATAATGTCCCATTTAAAATTAGCTAGTTTTTCCAAATCTTGGAATTTTCCTTCACTTGAAAGTGATTTTTAAAGTTGCTAGTATCTAAATAAAAGTTCATCATCAAATGTCAGTTTGAGTCTATTATTGGGAAATTTTTAGCGCCATCTGTCTTTGCCCACAAGCCGTTGTCTTGACTGGCAACTTTACAGCCTCCTGGGAATAAGATCATGATTTAATTTTGTTTATCATGATTGTGATTATTTATCAAAAAAAAAAAACAAAAACATTCATACACACATTTATTCTGCCTTCAAGAAAACTCAACTGATATTTCAGATAAGAACTAGTGAGCAGCCCGTCTGCATTCGAATACTATATGAATAATAATATAGTAATAATAGTTGTAATCACAAGACATATAGAGTGGACATTAGGATTTTTCCCTTCTCTATTCCTTTAAAGCATCATAGAGGAACCAAAGAGTCTCCTGTTAGATAACAGTATTTCAGATAAAAATACACATGAAAATTTATCTATCACATTACTTTATTATTGAAAGATATAATTTTTTTTGATAGTTATTGTACTGAGTGACTTGTTTTTTGATTTTAATTAAGCTCTGTAACTTCTTATTAGAAAAAAATATCAAGAACAGATTTTGGATTGTAAATAATAATAAAAAAAGCTGATATTATAACATTCTTTATTTTTTAGTACAGTGTTATTATTATTATTTTTTTTTAAAAAAGTAAGGATTATATTGTGAAATGTAATTAGTTGAATGTAAAATATTTTTTGATGTCTATCAAACATAAATATTTTGCTAGTTTAATATAGTGAAAAATTAAATTTCTCTAGATTTTTATTTTTTAGTGCAATTAAATAATATCTTAAGCCAGTCGTAAAATGGTCTATGCATCATGATCTATCTCCACTTTTAATGTTTATTCCAAGCAATAAACCATTGAATTATTTTTATACATAATCATTTTCAAATTCATGAATAATATTAACTTTCTTTTGCAATGTATTATTAAAGAATGTAAACATAATAATGATATACTATATAGTCATATTGTTTATTATTATATGGTATGCAATATCATAATAATAATGTCAATTATATATAGTTTATGTGCGAAGAAGGAGCTGGAGACTATATTGCTAGAATAGATGAGCCAGAATCTTGCATTTATATTCTTACAGTTCATACAACAAAGATTTGTCACCATCCTTATTTGAGACCACCTCCAAATAATAAACCCCGACCAATTCAGTGTAGTCCAGCATTGGTTGCTGAACAATATAATGAGTATTTATATTTAGAAGGTAATCATTTCTTATCAATTTTTGTATTAAAATAAACAGTAAATAATTTAAATATAATAATTTGATCTACTTTTTTTTTTTTTTATAAAAAAATAAAAAAGCCGAGAAAGAAAAAGAAAGAGAGAAAGAAATGATGGAACAAAAATCTAGAGAAATAGCAGAAAGAATAAAAGTACTAAATGAAGTTAGCTTTTCTGCTGACAAAGGAGATGATGAAATAGAGCAGAAAACAGATGGTGTTTCTGAAAAAAAGGAGCAAGAAAAGCCTGAAACCACAGACAATGGTAATTATTTTATTTTTCTGCAAAATATATTTTGTATCAAAAGTAGTAATTATATATGAAATGTGTATAACTTTTATAAAAAGTGAAACTCTGTTACATTATTAATATAAATACGATTAAAATCGCACTTTTCCTTATTTTGCTGTAATATCCTATAAATATAATTTATCCAAACCACTTCAAACACTTTTTAGCAAAACTCTTTATTTGTACATATATATACACCTACGTTTTGACTGACCTGCAGTCTTCTTCAGAATCAGTTTATTTTAATCTAAGAGACTAAAATAAACTGGTTCTGAAGAAGACTGCAGGTCAGTCGAAATGTATGTGTATATATATGTATAAATAAAGAGTTTTGCTAAAAAGTGTTTAAACTGGTTTGGATAAATTGTAATATAAATATGATGTTTATATACCTGGGTCTTGTTTTATGCGGTAGATAGGTTCCACGGAAAACCCGCATTAAAAAAAATCGCACAAAAATAGACTTAATTTACCTTGAAAAATAGGGATAGGGGTTGTAATTTTCAGAATTCGCATATAAGCAAAGCAACAAGGAAAAATTACTTTAAAATTCTCATTAAAAAATAAGCAAATAAAGTATGACTAATAAAAACTTTCAAATATTTGAAAAATATTAATACAAGACAAACTTTTTTTACTTTTTTTATTATTACAGTATTTAATTTTACATTTCTCATACATATTTTAATCATTACCACTAGCATTCATTTGTAAACTGGTAAGAAATCAGACTCGATGTGATGTATTGTGGCTTCTCCTTAAATGAAGTTAAGAATCTCTCAGCAATTATGCACAGAAAAACCTGTTAAGCCACTTTATTTTTATTCGTGATAATGTACAACTAGCACCATTTTCAGTCTTGTGCTGTGTTAATGGTTTTCTGTTTATTAAAAAAATGAAATCGCAATCAAAACAAAAAGATTATACATTATCATTAGAAAGATTATTTTCAGTTTATAAAATCTTTGTTTTTATTTTAAAAATCTAAAAGATTATTTATTTCTGTTATATATAACATAATACATTTTAAAAGTTTAAATTTTTTGAATATTTATTGCGATATTTTTATATATAAGTATAAATCTATTATTATTATTTACTCATTAGTATAAATAGGTTATTTACATAGAAGCTAAGTTCTAAATACAGCTTCAGGCCATATTCACGTTAGCTGCTAATATAACCTTATATTTTTGAAAAAAAAAAAAAAGTATTTCAAGTCAAAATAAGTTATTAATAATTTAAATTTCTTGATATCTAATAAATATAGGGAAATATGAAAGATATTAAGAAGAAATATCATTCGCATAACTTCAAAATCGCATTAAAATAATCCGCATAAAACGAGACCCAGGTGTATATAGTTTTGATATTATAGTTACACATAAGAAAGTTTTTTTTTAAACAATAATAATAATGAAGTAACTTTACAAAAATTATTATGATTATAAGTATGCGACTTTTTTTTTCGCATTAAATAGTGAAGCTATAATTTTATTCTAATTTATAATAGCTTTGCTAAGCGCTTTCGAGATTTCATGTTTGAATCTCATACTCATAGCTTTGTAACTAACGATTGTTATGATTATGCAAATGCGTTTGAATTTTTAATTAGTCCATTGTTTAGAGTAAAATTATAACTTCACTATTTAATGCGAAAAAATAGACGCATACTTATAATTACAATTTTACTAGTGAAGAGAAAACAATTTATTACAAAAATTATTATAAAATTTTGAAATAGATTCTAGTTGTTTCAATTGCCTGTTTAAAAAAAGATGGTTGATCAGTTTTAAGAAATGAATGTAGATATGTATGAGAAGAATTTACAGCTAGTTTGCATAAACTATCTGTAAAACCCCCTCAGATATATGTTTATAAATTCTTCATAATTCTTAAAATGACATCCATTTACTTATTCGATTCATTCATTCAGCAGATAAAAAAATGTTTATTTGTCTCTGAATAATATGCTTATAAAAATAAATATAAAATTATCAAAATTAACCAATTGTGTTCATTAATCCTTGAGCAATATACCTTTTTTTTTAGTTTTCTGTGTTGAAAAAAATTTTTTTTTCCGGTAAATTTTTAATATATGTGTAATTAAAAAAGTAATCTGTTAATGTACAAAAAATAAGAAAACTACATGAGAAAAAGATAATTTTGCATTCTGTTATTGAGTAGGTCCAAATAGAAATATTTTAAAAGTAATAGTCAATATTTTTAAAATATTGCAGATAGTAAAAAAAAAATATTAAATAATTTTACAGTATTATCAATTTAAAAAAAAATATTTATGAAAAAATATAATAAAAATAGCACTATAAAATTGGATGCTTTTTATCTCAAATTATATATGAAAAAATAATAAATACATAACATGTATTCAAAAATATGTTAAATATTATATTTTAAATAAAAATATATTTTAACTTTTTAGAATGTCTGTTAATGTATTAGAAAAGTTAATAATGGCATCCATTCTAGTTATATAAGTTACTGTTTTCCTATCATATTTGCTATTCTGCAAATGTGAATTTTTTGACTAATTACAGGTTCTATCTATTGAGAAAAACTAACTGAAATATAATATTTTTACATAAATGTGCTCATAAACTTTAAATAATTAAAAGGATTATTATTATTTTTTCTCATATGTCTCATAGCATTGGCCGGGAAGTGAACCCGCTACCAGGGACAACCTCTCGACCACCAACGCTTGACTAAAAGGATTATTTAGACAAAGAAATTGTAAAGATTTTATTGGAAGGAACTGTGAAACTTAATAAGATAATTAGAGAAAGGAAATTGATTGATAATGTAAAGGAATTTAATTATATTTAAGCTACTAAAACAGGCGAAACTCTCCATACAGTAATGCTACTCAGTGCCAACCAGAATAATCCATAGATGCCAGAAGGCTTGTGCATAAAATTCCTATCTAGTGCCTACTCATCCAATATCCCCATACTGGTTTAACACCAATCCTGCCTAATAGGATAGTGGTGGCTATAGTTGTTAAAGAGCCAAGGACCCCAAAATGTATGGGTACTGAACTGGGTTCAGACCCATATTACTATGTAAGCTATTGAGCTTAGATTGAAAATATTATTGTGTTTTCAAATTTTATTCTCATAGTTTTGTACTTAAGTAGAGATAAAAGGTGGCAGCTGGAAGGTTGCATTAGATCCTAAGATCTACTTAGATACAAAGCTCCTCACTGACCAAGGCCACAAGCCAGAAACTAGTCTGGGGATATTGAATAAGTAGGTACTAGATGGGGATTTTATGCACAAGCCTTCTGGCATCTATTGATTACTCTGGTTGGCACTGAGTGCACTACTGTATGGAGAGTTTTGCCTGTCTTAATAACAGTAATGTGCTAGCATAAGAAATAGTGATCTTATGATGTTTAGTAGTTTAACTTTGAGCTGTTGAAAACTTATATATATATTAAAGTTTAATATTTAATTTAATGTTTAATTTATATATTATAAATAGCCAAAAGTCATAAAGAGTTTTTTATAATTATTATAACTTTTTTTAATAATTTTTATTTTATTTTAATTTTTGTTGTAGATCCTCTTAATTTATGGCTTGGAAATTAATAATGGAAGAGTTCACAACAAACAAAAACAATTTTACTTTCTAAATCATATATTATGTATTCTTAACAACAAACTACAGTATACTATATTTTAACTTGAAAAAATTTGCCATCATAATTTTCAGAAAAATGTTTTTTTAAATGTTTTTTTGTGATTAAGAAAATCTATTCAAACTATGTAGAGAACATAGTGTAAATGTGTTTCTGAAAAGCTATCAACACTGACTTCAAAATATTCTTATCAATATGGTTGTCTTAGATATCATTGTAGCTAAAGATTTACATTTGTATTCTTACAAGATTTAGTTAGTACAAGAATTAAAACCATTAGATTATCAGCTGATCTACTATTTACATTCAAGAATCAGTGAAAAAGAAAATTATTTTGTTCACCATTTCATGATGAGTGTGGCAAAGCTCATTTTCATTTGAATAGATTTATTAATAAAGAAAATTACTGGTTTAGTGAAATTGAGAATCCTAAAGCTATTCATTCTATTATTTATAGCTTCTCTGTTGCATGGCTTGAAATTAATATTAAACAATGATTGAATATTTTTTGAGGTCTTGAAGTGGTGACAACATCTTGTAATTGGTTTTAACAAGCTAGAATCATTGACCATAATGGAGTTCCTAAGGTAGATTTTTAGCAGCAAAATAATTTGATGAAATTCTACAATCAGTTATTCATTTTGATCACTAGATTCAGTGTTGTGCAATTTTTTTAAATTTTTTTTTATGTGGCTTGCTAAAATGATATTTATATATTAACAATTAACAATTGCATGTAATACAGGTAACTTAAGGATCTTACAGAAACCATAATTATAACATTATTAGTTGCCATGGAAAGTGTAAAAATAATTCTTTGTAAAGATAAAATTAGGAGATATTTAATAGCAGTTTTTGCACACTTTGCTAAAAAATTTTTCAATTTTGTTAACTTAATTGTATAAAATATTCAATAAAAATATTTGGCAATAAAAAAATTTATTATTTTTTAAAACTTTTCAAGACTTTTGGGTCACTTTATATATTTGAGTCATATGGCTTAAGGATTATTCTAAATAGGGTAACACTTTTCCTTCAAATAACCAAGCTATAGCCAATTCAACAATTCTTTATTGATCAGTAAATAACTATCTATGTATTTTTAGCTAGAGAATTAAACAAAAATGGGAATAAGTTAAAATCTTCACTCTCCAGCAGTTGGCAAATCTAGTGAGTATTGCTTTCTCCATAACTTCCTCTAAGCTGAATTGTTGGCGACATCCTAACACTGCAGGTTATTGTTTAAAATATTAAAAAAAAAAAAATTGCTTGTCAAAAAAGTTATTATATATTTTAGCTCTTTATGTCTTATGGATTATCATGTATATAAATTACTGTATTTATGCTGAATGCATTTGATATGATTTAGTAAATGTTTTTTAAATTTTATTTTATTAGAAGGAGCACAGTCTGATGTTATTAGTGAAAAAGTTTCAGTGTCTCCAAATTCCCAGCATACTTTTCCTGGAACTGCAGATGAAGTTGAGATTTCCAACAAGATTTTACTGTAAAACATTTATATATATTATTTTATCCATTTTATCAGTCTATTAGTAATTTTTATGCAGAATATAGATAAGATCAAAACATAATTTTTAAAAATATCTAAGTGTTTAATTTTTTTTAAAAATGAACTTTTAAGCTTTTTATTAATAACCTCCAGAACTAATTATTTTATTTACTAAGCTTTATTATAGTTGAATATTAGCATAAGTACTTGTCTAAATTAAGATTTTGATTTCTTATCTATTCATAAATTATGTTGGATTATATAAATATTATGACATAAATTATATAAATTGTATCCCTTTTTTTTTCTAAATCAAATGAAACTTTATCAGTGTATACATCACAATTATTCAGAATTTTCACAAGATTCTAAAAAGACTAGTTTATATTATTCCAGATCCACTATTAAAAAAAAAATCAATATGATAAAAATTTTAGTTATTTGTAATCAATCTTGGTGTCTGGACTAATCCTTAAATACCTAAATTTATTCTCATTAATATTTCAAAAAACTTTAATTGAATAAAATCCAAATTAAATTAAATTTTTGAATAGTTTTTTAAATTTGTTTTCTATTACAAATAAGCAATCATTAACATACTTAACAATTTTAAATATTTACATTTATTATTAACAATCATTTCTCTGTTAATAACTTTATTATCATCAGTGAATTGATGAGTTGTGTTGTTTAGCATAGTAGTACAGTGATGGATTGAAGATCTAAAGCTTCTTGAACTATAGCTCATTTTGGTATTTGTCATGCTTGAATATCATATGACCTCCCAAACAACTAATCATTTGATTGTTATTATTTTTTTATTTATTTATGATATCAGTAGGAGTATGAAAACATTCAATTATGTAGATAATCACCCTAGAAATTATCAGTTTTTAAATGAATATATTGTGATGTCAACCTATGGACCACTGCTTTAAGAATGGTAAATTGTCAAATCTGCTCAAGAATACATGCCTATATTACAAGATTGGACTATCTTCAACAATGAAGTGAATATAATTGGCTGATATTATACTTACAAAATGTTTGTAAACTTTTATGAACTTTAACTGAATTGAAAGATCTGTTGTTAAGGTTATTATTATGTTGACATAACCAATTAAAAAAATATATATTGATGATAATAATTAAATAGCTGGTTGAAATATTATAATAATTGATCTTAAATTAGCGATCAGGCTAATGCACATGCGCTTTACAGATCTTAAACTATAAATGAATACTCTTAAGATTGGCACATACTTAAATGTTTGAGTTTCACGGATAGATGGATTCATTCTATCTTTTCTTAAAAACTTTATCTTGGGTTTGAGAATGAGAGTATTCATTTATAATTTAAGATCTGTAAAGTGCATGTGTATCAGCCTGATCACTTATTTACTATTACAATTTATTAACATAGCGCTATATAAATAAATACCTTATTAAATAATTGATCTTGTTTATCATAATATAATCTGATTTACATATTCTTTTTTTTAAAATTACCATTATCTTTAATAATTAGTCATGTTAATTTAATATTTATAAAAATAAATATTAGGTAAGGAATTCCTGAAAATATAGACAACCAGCATCTATTTATTTTCTACTACTTGTGAATTTTATATCTGTATTGGGTATCGTATTATATAATTATATTATTTGTAATATTGATATAATATTCATTCTTATTATGCATATTGTTTAGTATAATGAATTAAAGGCACTAATATTTTATTGATAAAATTATTAATACTTTATTTAAACGTTTTAGTAAATTTTGGCTTGGATTTATTATATTTAAAATATCAATTATTTACAAAAAAAAAAAAAAAAATGTTTGCATTTTAAGGTTTATGTTTTTAATCATGTGATAAAAGTTGAAATATGAATTTATATTATACTTTATCTCTACTAATTTTTAAAGTGTCTAGTTAAATTGTTTAAGATTAATAGTAGTGTAGTTTATTTTAAGTAATTTTAATTATGTATATAATACACATACACTTATATTAACTAATTAGAATGTTTAATGTTGGGGAAAAAGTAAACTAATTTTAACTTACATTTTCTTAAGAAAGAACTGAAATTTTATTATATAAATAATTTTTATATAATGAAGGGCATATATTTTACATATACATATATATTTGTGATTAGGACTATTAATACTATGAGTTTTGTATTGACATGTTGACATTTTAAACTCATACGAATATATATATATATATATGATTTTAGAAACAATCAAGATAAAGATTCTAGTGTTGATGATGCCACTGCTTCATCTGAAGAAGATCAAGAAATACTTGAAGAATTTGATCGAGGTAAAAAAATATTTATAAATGAATATATTTATGATCGTGAAAGTCTAGGCTTAGAATGAGGTTTCAACAAAGTTCTACTGTTCACTATATTTCCTGTATCATCATTTAATCATAATTGTTTTTTTGCGAGTGTAGGAGTTTCCAGATGTAATAGTTTTTATTGTATTATAATTCCAATTCTCATTTACCTGTTTATCAGCCTATTTTCTTAAATATAATCATTTCTTGTATTCAAAATATCAGTTAAATCACACAAGTGGTTAATTATTTTTAGCAGCTAATGGTTCTAGCAAAGGATTTTAACAAATTATTGGTAAAAATGTAAACTAATATTTAAATCTCTATTTTATTATGAAAATAAAAGTAATTTTATTTGAGATTTACATTTTGTCTTCAGTTGAAAATTAACTTAAATATTTTCAGTTTCTGTCATAGTTTTATGCATATCGTAATTTGAATTTTAATTCTGATTAAACCGTTAGTTGTAATGTTCTTTGCATTTGTCTAATTATTAATGTTTTAAGAGGGTTGGGAAATTAAAAGGAGTAGGTCTATAAATTTATTTGGTAAACCTATATGTGAAGGGGTATTTTTTTTAACTATCTGAAGGTAATGAGAGATTTCTTTATATAATGTAATATATTTATTTCTACATACTCAGTGATAATATTCAAAATATTATCATTAATTTTACCGTCCCATCATTATACAAAGGAATAAATATATCAGAAATTTTATGAGACTAAATTTTTTATTAAATATTGATAGGAAACCCCCCCCCCCCCCAAAAAAAAATGTTTCATCATTTCCTGTCAAATTTATAATAAAACATTGGTAATCATATTTATAAATGTTAGATAAAAAGCTCCAATCATATTAAAATAAGCATTTCCTATTTTAATTTAATGTATCTATAAATGATTGTAATTATCTTTTATGTTTATACTGAAATATTAAATATTTATGAATATTGGTTTGAAATTGACAACATTTATTCCAATAACATTCAAATATTTATTTGATTTTCCAACTTTATTGTCATTAGCATATATGAGCCATTCATATTTGTATTTGAAGTACTTTAGTTCTTTATTATTCCAGAAATATACTTTTTTATTTTCAATTTTATTTCTATTATCAGATGTCTCTATCTGCTGATCTGAGTGCAATATACTGATTCTCAATTCGACTGTAGAAACTATACTCTGTTTTCTCACATTTTGATAACTGTCTGGTTTGTTGCATTTCAAGGAAATGCTAAAAAAAATTTATACTAGCTAAGCTTCCTTTTCATTTGAAAGATTATTTATTTAAATGCTGAAGTTTAAGGAAAATAAATTGAACATACTCTTTCTATGTACGATTATGAAACAATTGTTTCTCACTTTAAATCTTCAAAACAAAACTTATACATAATAAATATCTTGGTGGAAGTCTAAAATAGTTCATTTATTCTAACTCAATATGATGTTAAGTCATAAATAATTTAAAGATGACTTGCACAATTCTGAGTAACTTAGTTCATTTTGTATGGCAATGGGAGTCAGAGTTTGATCAAGAGATAGAATATACTGCACATATAATCAATATCATCTGCTACATAGGAATAATAGTCTACTATTATTTAACCTATAAGATTTTATTTATATATTTGAAGTGTATATGTGATGGTATAGAAGTTAAATCAGGCAAAATTCTCCATACAGTAGGGCCACTCAATGCAAGCCAGAGTAATCAATGGCTGCCAAAAGGCTTGTGCATAAAATTCCTATCTAGTGCCTACTCATCTAATATCTCTAGACTAGTTTCTATTTTATGGCTTTCATCAGTGAGGAGACTTGGATTTGAGAGCACTGCACCTAGATCTTAGGATCTAATACAACCCTCCAGCAGCCACCTTTTATCTCTACTTAACTACAAAACCATGAAACTAAAATTGAAAACATGATAATATTTTCAATCCAAGCTCATTAGCTTATATAGTCATATTTGTGCGAACTCAGTTCAGAACCTATACGTTTTGGTATCTTTGGTTCTTTAATAACCATAGCCACCACTATCGGGCAGGATTGGTATTAAACCATTAAACATCACATGATCACCATTTCTTATGCTTGCTCAAGCTGTTAAAACCGGAAACTCCATACAGTAGTGTCACTCAGTGCAAGCTGGAGTAATCAATGGATGCCAGAAGGTTTATGCATAAAATTCCTATCTAGTGCCTACTCATCCAATATCCCCAGACTAGTTTCTAGTTTGTTGCTTTCATCAGCGAGGAGCCTTGGATCTGATAACACTGCACCTGGATCTTAGGATCTAATGCAATCCTTCAGCAGCCACCTATTATCTCTACTTAACTACAAAATTATGAGTCTAAAATTGAAACCATAATAACATTTTCAATCCAAGCTCATTAGCTTATATAGTCATATAGGCTCCTCACTGATGAAAACTACAAGCTAGAAATTAGTCTGGGAATATTGGATGAGTAGACCCTAGATAGGGATTTTGTGCACAAGCCTTCTGGCATACATTGATTACTCTGGCTTGCACTGAGTAGCACTACTGTATGGAGAGTTTTGCCTGCTTTAACAGCTTGAGCAAGCATAATAGTGATCATGTGATGGTATAGAAGTATGAAATATATATAAAAATAATAAGTATCAACTATATATTAGTGACTGATATAGAAGCATTTAAGGATTTTGGAACAGATATGTCAGTACTGGTATATATCACTAAATTTTTGATGTTTTTATAAGTATTATCAACATACAACATTATTATAAAGAATTTGTCCAGTGTGGTTTGGCATAGTAGTAAAGTTATGGATTTAGAATTAAAGGTTTCTGGATTGATCCCCAATTCTGTAAAGTTAAAAACAAATTCAGTTTGTTTATTTAAATGATATTGTTGTGTTCATTTTATCTTTGAATTATTGGAACATCTAATCATAATTATTTTTGTTTTTTCCTTGGCTGGAGCTGACTCTCATTATTTCATGTGAGATGGTTGTTAAATGTTTAAGAAATGCTGGCTGTTTATAAAATATAACTGAATAACAAAAATACAACTAAGTATATACACTTTATTATAATTTTTAATATTCAGTTATATTTTTATAATATTTATTATCTAGTTGATGATTAGTGTGATCTGGTCGAAACAGTATATTTTTACAATTAATTATACATGGATGTACCTGGATAACATTTCATTTTTATATATATTAATATTGTTTACACTTTTAAGATTATAAGCAGAATGGTGCACATTTCAATCAATAAATATGTTGCTAATAAAACACAATTGATACATGAATTTATGTTTCTATTAAATAGAAAGTAATGAAATATTTTCACATATTTTGATCTATTTGAGGCATCTATTTATTCCCAAGAAGAACTATCTCCATCATGGATAACTAATGGGGAAAAAAAAAGAACATTTAAGTGAAATAGAAATTTAATAATTTTGGGATTTTGTAGATAATATAAAATCAAAAAATTAAAAATATTTCAATCACAGTAATAAGAAGACTGATAGTAATTGTTGATTCTAATGCTGGAAAAAAATAGCTGATGAACATGATGACAGCTAGTAATAGCATTTGTTAAACTAACTTTATCATTTAGTCATTAGTATCTTTTGAGAATGTTCTCCACAAATCAAGCAAAATGTTGAGCATTTAAGTCCTTTTACATGACAAAATCCTTCATAGATAAACATTTCTAAAGAAGCATGTTCAAATTAAATAATGAATGTTATTGAAAAAAAACAACAACAAATTATTTATAATGATATAATTGCCCAGAATTTTAAATGAAGAAGTGAGACATGCAATTAAATGTATGAAGAAAGGAAAGGCTCCAGGAAATGATGGAATTATAATTGATATATTAAAAGAAGCAGATGAAGAAATATAAATTTTTTTATATACCAAATGTCTAAATGATAAAGATGTACCGGAATATTGGAAGAATGCAGTAATAATATTAATATTTAAAAAAGGTGATAAAGAAGATATTAGAAATTACAGACCTATCAGCCTTTTATCAGTTTTATATAAAATTTTTACCAAGATAATTACAACTCGTCTACAGAGAACTTTGGATTTCCACCAACCAAGAGAACAAGCTGGATTTAAAAATGGTTTTAGTACAATAGATCATATCCAGGTATTGGGAGAAGTCATAGAAAGGACAAATGAATATGAGCTGTCATTATGTTTTGGATTTGTAGATTATGAAAAGGCATTCGATTCTATACACATTTCTTCAGTGATTAAAGCATTGGATCATCAAGGTATAGATCCAGGATATTGTCATATTTTAAAGCATATTTATAAAAATGCAACAGCAACAATTAGATTACATAATGATACTGGAAAAATCAACGTTGAGAAAGGTGTAAGACAAGGTGACTCCATATCTCCAAAACTTTTTACAGCAGTGCTGCAAGAAGTATTTTGTGGATTAAAATGGGAAACTAAAGGAATGAAAGTAAATGGAGAGTATTTAAGTGATTTACATTTTGCAGATGATGTAGTTGTTTTTGCAAATAATGCTTCAGAGCTGCAGGAAATGTTGCAGGATTTAGCAGATGAAAGTAGAAAAGTAGGACTAAAGATAAATGTTAAAAAGACTAAAGTAATGTTTAATCGATTTGCTCAAAATATGAAAATAAAGATTGATTATGAAGAATTAGAAGAAGTTAACAGTTACAAATACCTTGGTCAGATTATTATTACAGATAGAAACATAATGGAGGAAATTAATCATAGAATTAAACTTGGTTGGAGTGCTTTTGGTAGATATAACTTGATACTAAAAGGAATTATGCCTATGTGTTTGAAAAGAATGGTTTTTAACAACTGTGTTTTACCAGTTCTTACTTATGGATCTGAGACTTGGACACTTAATAGAAGAGCAATACAGAGACTTCAGACCACTCAAAGAAGTATGGAGAGATGTATGTTGGGAGTAACAAGAAGAGATCGAAAATGCAATATATGGGTAAGAGAACAAACAGGTGTTACTGACCTCATTGACAAAATTAAAAGATTGAAGTGGAGTTGGGCTGGACATATTGCTAGAAGAGATGATAATAGATGGACAATTGAAATTTTAAACTGGATTCCAAGAGATTGTAAAAGACCCAGAAAGAGACCACATGTGAGATGGATGGATGAAATAAGAAAATGTGCAGGGGTGTTGTGGAAAAGAGAAGCTGAAAATCAGAGAAGATGGATTAAACTTGGAGAGACCTTCATCCTGCAGTGGATTGATAATGGTTGATGATGATGATGATGAATCTGACATGTATAAAATATAAATGGAAAAATAAAAGTTAAAGTAAGTCAACTGCAATAAAGTATAATCATATAAATAATTAATAGAAATATTAAATTATTATAATTTGGTTTTTAAGTATCAAACTTTTCTCACTCACAAATTTGATACTCTGGTTGGCACAGGGTGGCACTACTGTATGGAGAGTTTTGCCTTGTTTATAAACTCAATAATGATGATTACTAATCATTTGTTAGGTTAAATATTATCATATCATTCCTAGCCCGGATATAAATTTTGAACATCAGCTAAGATTAGTATGAGTTTTTAATTAAACATAAATACATGGAATAATTCAACTTTATCTTTTTCCTTATTTTTAAAAATAGATATACTTAAAGTTTCCACTCCATCACACATTCTTGAAACATATGAATAAAGATATCTGAAAAAGGCAGATGACTCCCAAGATGCATTTTCATTTGACCCAGATCACAATCTCATACAAATATTATCATTTTGTTCAGTATTTATCAATATTAAATTATTACAATTTGATTTGGATAAAAGTTTCTGCAACTCAACTTTGACTTTATTTTGGTATATATATACTGAACAAATGATGAAGATGTGTAATAGATTATGACTTGGGCCAATTGAAGAGTGCTACTTCAGAATGAAATATGTATCAGGAGTCATTTGTCTTTTCAGATACCTTTATTCATATATATGAAGAATTTTGATAGAATAGTGTAAGTACTGAAAAGCAAATAATTTTAAACAAAACTACATTACTTTTTATTAAAAAAATTTAATAATATAAGACCAGTTTTAAACAATTTCTTTTTGGAATGTTATCCAAAGTATTCAAAAAATATAAAATGAATAAATAAATTATATAAATCAATAAAACTTTAGTATGTCAACACAGGTAATATTTTATACATTTTAAAAAAAAATCATATATATATATTTAAAGTCAAATAATATTTTTTTTTCCAAATGATTAGAAGTCTGACTAAGATTCTTTAGATCATTCTGTTATTGATGTAATAAGTAAAACTCTTGCATTTAGGAGCAGTAATTTATTCTATTTATTTTACTCTGAAGTTATCTATTGTAAGAGCAATGAACATATAGTTAATGATAGTGCTCTATCCACATCTTTGGACTAGTTTCTCAGTATTGACCTATGACAATGAGGAGTTTTGGACTACATGCATTTATACTATTAAACTCAAATTCAAAAACACCCTAATATTTTGGACCCATCCAACTTGCTCATATAATTTTATAGATTTAATATTACCCAATAACTATATATTTTAATGACCTCTGTTTATGGTGACTGCAGATATTTTTCACCCTTTGATTAAATAAAAGAAGAGAAAGTTGTGTGATGTGTTGTTAATATGCTAACACTGTTCTATGATATAAGTTAGAGTGAAAACAAAAATGATCTTACTAGAAACTAATCCTGTTTATGATTTGCTTATGATCCAAGTAAAATATTACTGAACAGTTTATGCTTGAATATTGAATTTTGCTCAAGTATGGTTTTTGTTTTGGTTTAGTTTGATGTATTGATTTTATTTTGCCCAAGTAACATTAAGCCTACATGATTGCTTATTAACAAACTGTAAACTTAGAAGGATAGTTATACATAAATTTATTTGTGATTAAATAAAATATTTTTATTAACAAAAACAAAAGTTATGTCTAATTGGCATTAATAATTTTGTTTTCTATTGTGGAAATGGAATACGAACATTTTTTTTTTTTATGAATCTAATTACTGTTAAAGAATAGTTGGAACGCTTGGAATTTTTCTTCCAAAAATAATTTCTTTGTAAAATTTATTAGCTACAAATTTAATCAATTTAATTGTTCAGTGAATATTTTAATTGTTTGTCTATCTGAATTTTAGGCTTGGAGTCAATTATATCTAAAAAAGAAGATCGAATTCGGCTGTCATCTAGAAAAGAAGAACTGAGAGCCATGATGAAAGATCAGGTGGATGAAATTATAGAAGAGGTCAGCATATTTTTAATCATATTTCCACATTATTTTGTTGGCTGATTGTATTGTTCACATTGTTTATTTTGTAGATGGAAGATGACTTGAAGAATGAGGGCCTTACAGGTGATCAAGCTTATAATCAGTTAGCAGCAACAATTTCTAAACTATTGGAAAGATTAGACAAAGCAGATCGGGATATAGAAATGGCCAATGAACAATTAGAAAGGGCCGAGAAAATGCTTACCAAGTTAAATAAACATTCAAAAGATCAAAATTTAGAAATCACTGACTCATTACCCAGTAAGTACATTTCAAAAAAGCTTTTAATCCATTTGTTGCTTTTTATTGTCTGTGTAAAAGTTTTACTAAGAAAAAAATATCACAAATTGTGCTTAAATAAATCATAATTATTATAGTAATTTTGGTTATTTTTAGAGAATTTCATGACTTTAACATGAATAATCTCTATTATGAGTAAATTAATTTATGTATTGAAATAGACAAATTTGTTGAAAATATGAAAGGAAACATGGAAACATTTTTATTAGTGATATCTAAACTGATAAAATATTAAAATTTTTCCTGTTATTTTAAAAATATTATATATCCTCTTCGCTGACAAAGCAGCCATATTGAAATTTAAAAAATTATGTTAAACCACAAATTTTATCATAACTTAAGATTGTATTATTCAAAAATAACAATATATATATATATTGTTAGAAACATAAACACCAAAGAATGTAATTAAGCTGAAAAAAATATAGTCATTGATAATCAAAGTAATAAAAAAAAGAATAAAACTTAATATTTTTAATAATTATTTTCATATTATTTTATAAATTCAAAATTATCATGCATAAATGTTAAAAGTATAATTTTGTTAGTAGGTTAGTTGGATTCATCATTAAATTTCTAAAAAAATGATATATAATAACACCTAAGGTAATCCATCACTTGAATACTTCTTAGAATAAAGATATTAGTACCTTTCATTTTTCCTAGTAGCTCCCTAATAACATCCCTTATAACAAGTAGTTAATATTGATCAATAATTATTATAATTTGAAAAGAACTTCAATAAAGTTTGTAATTTATTAAAAATTACTACTAAAATAATCACTATATACAAAATAAAATAAAATAAAAAGTGAATGAAGTACTAAATTCATTATAGAGTTAAGCTTGAGGTACATAAGTTAGTAGTTTAGAGTCAGTGAAATCCTATTTTTAGAGGTTTTGAGGGTTCAATTGCTTCATGGTATTATGACCATAAATTTAATAATAGCTTCATCAACTGCCACCTCTCTTTGCATTTGATATGCACCTTTGAAATTTACCTTGCAGTAGTCTATAATCGGCCTACGTTTATATACTGTTAAAGTCTTTATTTTCAGCATTTGCATATTTTTATTATTATTCAAATGCAGACAAGACATTATAGAAAAAAATCTAAATCGGATCATAATATTTGCAAGATATATGTTTATCTTTTTCATATCAGAATTCCAGATATCAGGTAATTCATATATTGAACATCTGGACTAAAACCTACGATATAAATTTACACAATCGCGAGCTATTTTTTTGATCAGCATATATGTTAGTTTCAATAATAATTTTTTTTTGTATATTTTTTTATCAAATATAAATTCAAATAATAATTGAAAAATATATAAAATTAAATATTTACCTCTGGAAAACTTCTGCTCCCAATAACATTCATTATACATACTGGCAAAATCTTACATTTTTTTCCATGTAATTTTCAGGGCAAATCCAATTCCATTAAAAATGAAAAAACTGAGAGAAAGACAAAAAATTCAATTTACTTGATCACAAAAATTATCATAAAATTTTTAATTTTTATCGTAGAAAAATGAAACTTACCTTTTCTAAAACTAGAAAGAAAGATGGAAATAAAGATGTAAAAAGTGCATGCATAGACTGCATAGATTTCCACTAATTTTACGCTGAAACCGGATGTTTATAATTTGAAAATTCATGGCCGCATTATGCAGTTGTAAGAACGAAGAGGATATAATATTTTGTATTTTAATAAATAGAAAGAGACCACACATGAAATGGATGGATGAAATAAGAAAATATGTTGGGATGATGTGGAGAAGAGTCTAGAGGTTGGAGAAGAGGGATTAAACTTAGAAAGACCATCCTCCAGCGGATTGATAATGATTGAAATGATGATGATTTTAAATAAATGTACCAATATTTTTTTGTGATAAGAGAGAGATTTTTTTTTTATGTGCACATTTGTTGACCTACATGAATAACCATGATTAATTAAAAAATATAAAAAAATATTTTTTTTGCTTTGTTGTTAATAAGGAACATTTGCAACTGATTGTTAATTTGTGATAAATAGGATTTTGGTCAAATTGAAACAATCGAAACTAGTCTTTACAAAATATGATGCATTTTTCTATTTTCCTGAGGAGACATTTCATCAGTAGTAGACATTAATGAATATTAAGATTTATACTAAATAAAATTATTATTACAATCAATAAAGAAGGCAAATTGGAAATGTGTGGCAGGCATTATGAGTCAAATGAAGATGCGAATAATGGAGCCTATAAATACATATATTTTGATGAATGTTGATGGAATAGAAAGAGTAGACTATCAAAACTATATGAGTTACACGATTAAGAAGTGATAAAGTGGATTATTTTAAGATTGTGAGCTATGCATGCACACTAATAATTTAAGCTGCCCATAATTGTAGACGAGCTTTAATACCCGCATATTGTGAAAGTGAGTAACATGAACTTTTGCATTTGAAAGTTATTCAAAAAAATTTTTTTTTTATTATTGTTCATTAATTTGGAAGGAATTCTAAATAATCTTTAAATAACTTATATTTTTCAATATCTTTATAAATTATATTATTACTTTTTGGTTACAAATTTTTCAGTATAACATTTTCTTGTGATAATATGTCACCAAGGCTTTGTTTCCTGTCTGAATATACTTTGATTATTGGAA
Organism: Epiperipatus broadwayi; assembly: GCA_028023455.1. Lineage (NCBI taxonomy): Eukaryota > Metazoa > Onychophora > Udeonychophora > Euonychophora > Peripatidae > Epiperipatus > Epiperipatus broadwayi. Next base: position 680,321 of record JAQFVV010006225.1, on the reverse strand, counting down.
GGCAGTCATTGTTTAATGTCATTTTTTTGAGAAGATCATTGCTTTTATTACAAAAAAAAGTAGGAAATCACGATAACACCCCCATGATCATCATTTCTTATGCTTACACAATCTGTTTTTACAGTAGCAACTTCTCCATACAACATTGATTAGTATGGCTTGCACTAGGTGGCAATATTTTATGGAGAAAATTGTTACTTTATTAAAAAAAGTAAGAAAGGAAAAGGCATCTGATTGTTTCTCTTCTTGCTTTTATTATTATGGATTGAAACATAATTTATATTGCAATCATTAATATAGATTAGAATTTCTTTTATCACAAATATTAATCCATGCAATTGCTAACTGACTGTTCGATGGTCTTAAGATTTAATAAAATGTTCAGTTGAAGAAGCTGATCTCTCAGGACTGTTTTAAAAAAGTTATTTCTAAAGTATTTTATGATATTCGACTTTGCAGGTTGCTTATCACCATTAAAGGAAATATTTGCATTTGTTGTTAAAATTGTAATTCCAGAAGTGTTTTGCAATTTTTTTAAAAACAGAATATTACAAAAGTGCCCTCATCATATGAAAAACATTTCTCCAGAATGTTTTACCAGCTGTTGGTCTCTCAAAGAAATTTCATTGCTGGCATTTTTGTTCTTTTATTATCAATCTTTTTAAGCATTATACACTTGTAATAAATTAAATCATTTTGCAATATGAAAAAGAATATTTTATATGGAATTAAAAAAATAGAAATAAGGCTGCTAATAAATTTTAAATTCAAATTTTATGAACATTAAATTTGTAAAAGATTGCAAAAATATTTTTTTTTTTTGTTTCTTTAACCAATTCTTTCTAAAATAACATCTATAGCAAAACATAAGATGTGTTACTGACATTGACATAATTTTAGATAAATATTCAGTGGTATAAATAAAAAAGATAGTCAAGAATAAGATGCAAATAGTAGGAGAAAGTAACAATTGTAGTGAGTGGGGAACATATAATATAAATGATTATGCTAGAAATTCAATTTGAATTATAATCTGTTTAACATGTTTTGTCTCCTAGCAAAGTTGATAGCATGATTAACTTTATTAAGAAATGGATAAATATTTTAGTACTAGGTTGGTATAATTATCCATAGTTTGTATTATTGATATTTTATACTCTCTTTTTAGTAAAACATATGCAATTAATAATAGATTTATATACAATATGTATACTATATACATACATAATTAATAATATTAAATCGTGCTTTCACACTTCTAACGTAAAGCTATAACAACAAATTGAAAATTAAATTAAATGGCTGAGCGCTTTCAAGAAGATGTACTTCACATATTCATAGCCAGTTATGATCCTTTCTTTGAAATCATTATATAAATAAATCTGATATGCAAATTATAAGCAAATGAGTCACTAAGACCATCTTTTAGATATCACAAAACATGCATCCTTATGATTAATGGCGAAAGTGTACACACAGACGTAAATAGCACTGCATATTTTAAAGCTCTATTCTTAATTTTTGTACATTATTATAATGTATTTATACAATCATGTATTTTTTGATAGAATCAACACCAAAAGAAATAGCAAGCAAAGATCCAGATGATTTAGTTAAAGTTAGGGTGAGCAAAATTAGTGGTAATTTGAAGAAACCTGATCGCAAAAGTGAATTGGCTGCAATTCAAAAGGAAAAACTTGAGAATGCTGTTAGGGACCAATTGGAAAAAGCTGGACTAGGATTAGGAGGTAAAACTTATGGTGTTTTATTATTTATATTAGCAATTCTTGTGATTAAAAAAAAAATTGATATTATAAATATTATCATTTATGTTTATTTAATATTTTAAAACCATTTTATTAGGACGGAAAATTGAAGTCAAAATTCTTACCAGTAATTTCTATGATGATGACAAAGATTTTCATGTTTTAACAGAAGAAGAAACCGCTCAATTTCAGAACATGATCATAACAATTTTGGTATGTTTTGTTATCAAGTTATCCATTTCTTTATGTGTGATGTTTGTCTACCAGAAGATAGTGTAACATTTAATTGTTGTCAAAACCAAAATATTACATTTTTAATATATATTAAAAAAAAAAAATCAATAACAAAGAAATATTTTGATTAATCATAATATTTCTTTAATGATATATTAAATTGAGCATCATACAACTACCAGCTTTTATGTTCAACACTTTCATTAAGAACAATAATCTACTCTATCACTTTTACAAAATCAATTATTGTAAGTAAACAGTGGGTAAAAGATTTTAGTTACAGTCAAATTCCCAGATTAGTTTTTAGTTATTGATATTTGTTAATATGCATATGAAATCCAATTGGCACTAATGAAGGTCATTACCATTAGTTTGAGGATTTGGTTAACACTAATATCTAGTGACTGTTTTTATAGAATTGATGGCTCTTGGAGAATAGGTTACTAGTTTTAATAAAAAGATGTTGCTGGATAATAAAGAATGTTATTTCTTACATTTTAGGAAATTTTAGCAATACTTCATATAATAAAAATATATATGAATATTTTAATTTCAAAACTTTTTGAATTGCAACATAATTCAAAATTAAATACATATCTATTAAAATATATTGACCAATATGCTTGAAATATAACTATAACCAATCATAATTTCAAATTTATAGCTTCTTCAAAACTAGTTATTAAATTATGAGCTATCTACTGTAAAATTTCTGATAATCTCTCTCACTATATATACATTTCACGGACAATCTTTGTTCATCAGGTGGATTAGAAACTTGACATCCATGAATATTCACAGTGTTTTTAGCAATTAATTATTTATATATTTGGGATTTTTAATTCACATATTGTGAATTTCATTATATTTTTTCCAATCTCTCTTTGCGTTCAATACAATAGTTTATGTTTTAGTTAAAATAGAGTATATATTGAACTGCAAATGTACAGTTCTTTTCAACATGCATATATATATATATATAACACAAATGCTTTTTTTATATGTATACTATTCCTATATAGATGAAGACTACAGTGTAAACAAAATTTTAAAAAATAATAAATTAATAATAATTTGAGGGGACACATTTATATATATTTTACTGTGTGTTCACACATATTCACTGAAACAAAAAGAAAAACTAATTACTGTATTTTTAAAATAAAATAAATAGCAAAATGTCTGACTTGCATAGTTATTAAATGCATTCTAGGCAATTTGTTTTTCAATAACTTTTTTCTTATAGAAACATAATAGTGATATTGTTATCATGAAATTAGAATCTCTAATTTTTTGACATTTTAAAAACAGGTCCATCTTTTAGTATGTTCTAAAATTTTGTAAATCTTTTGTTAGCATTACCCTCAAAAATATTTTATTATGCAAAACACAGCACATCAAATTCAGAAAGGATACTAAAGAAAGAATAAAATTTATGTGCTTTCAACATAAACCGAAGAAATTTTATTAATGTATATAATCATGTATGGCACTCAGAGATCTTGATCAAATCAATAAAAGTAATATGTAAACTGCTTTTTTATTCCTGGCAACAAGTCATGTTTATATTTCTAGGATTTTCTAAAACCATTCCAAGCTTCTGGCAATTATTATTCTATGACTGCAAGCAATCTATTTAATACATGAATATTGTAAAATTTGCGAATTTTAATGATTTGTTTATTTACATTTTTCTTTAAGTAGCATATAATTGAAGTTATGTAGTTAGTTACAGTGTAGTTCACAGCTCTGTTGTATAGTTTTTTTTTATGCAGATATAAATTATTCCCCCATTGTTAGATATGAATATTGAGACATTGATAGGTTAAACCCCATATATATAATATTCAAATTATTGTCTATACTAAACTTCATGTAATTATAAGAGACTTGAACTCAGACTTTCTAGCTATGCACTCTATCTTATACAACTGATACGCATAACGAAATACATGTGAAAAAGATAAATGATCTCCCATATACATATTTTGTGTTGAACCATCACTTATCAATTGGTCCAGATCACCATCTACACACATATAAAATGTGTTTGGTTTATATTAAAATAGCAAATCTTCAAACTTTAATGGACAAGCTTCAATCTTTTCCACCTGAATAACTGAAAAGTTGGAAGGTAAAGAAGATTGAAGCTTGTCCATTAAAGTTTGAAGATTTGCAATCTTAATATAAACTGAACACTGATTGTAGATATGTGTGGGAGATGGTGATCTGGACCAATTGACGAGTGCTGGTTCAGCCTGAAATACACATATTGGTATTTATCTAATTCACATGTATGTGGTTATGTGTATCAGTTATACGAAACATCGATTTTTGAAAAACATACAAGCTACTAAATCATATTGTAATTAAGACCTAAGTAGAAAGTCTATTATTTTTGTGTGAATGTTCAAGTATTTCATATCTCTAATTCACTTGTGGTTATTTTGAAATGCAAATATAGTGAAACAGTAGTTTGGGATATTTTATGTTGGAGTTCAGATTACAATTTAGTAATTAGCTTTGGAAGAGTGAATATATTGCAAATCTGTAAATAACATTTCTCTAGAATGCCTGTTCACTGTTTGGTTTTTCAAACTGTGGATATATTTGTTATTCTGATGATGAGTTCATTCAACCTCAACATTGGTCATATTTTTGTTGTACTAATGATTTTTTTAAAAACATTATTTACTTTTCCAATAAATTAGATATTCTCAGATCAAAATAGAAAATTTAAATCTTGTTATTTGTGCTTCAAACAAAAGTTTAAACCTAATTAAATCAAGTAGCCACTTGTTCATTTTCCTCACTGTTGAAGAAAATTTTAAACATTTTCATTATTACCTCACTTCAAAATCATTAATATTCTTTTTTATTTTCATTAGCAACCAACTTTTGTATGCATAGAGATGCAGAAAACATCTTAAGTAATTCTGATTAAATATGTTCCTATGTTAAACATTTTTTCTAATCTTATTTATTATAACTCTGTCCAGTATTATATGGTGACAATTTTTTCTGGATCTTTTGTTGTCGACCTGTGATTTAAGAAAGCAAAAACTGTCAAGTCAGCTGTTGACTCTGTCATCATAAATATCATCTTCATATTCAATCATAACTTCATCTTTTCATTGTTTTTTAATTTATCTAATGAAGTTTTTCAATAACATTATATCTAATTATTTTTGACACCAATTGTCAATCCACAATGGACTTTGTTACACAATGGATAGAATTGCAATTCTATCTAATTTCTTTTTTATCATTGTGAAATGAGTTTTATTTTAGCTCATTTTAATTGTAACCTTTAGTCATACATAAAACATTCAATAATTTAGCATAATCAAAAGCCTTATTGTGAGCACTAATACATATATAATTTTTTGTTGTTCCCTGGTCTTTTCTATTATTTAATGATATCTTTAGTTTCTTGACCTTTCCTGAAACAAGATGTTAATAATATATTGAAAGAGAACTTTCGGTTTCATATCTCTTAAATCATGGCATTAAGAAATCAACATTACACATTGAGGTAACATCAGTATTATATGCAACTAATGAATGTTTTTTCTCTGTCATAAATATTCAAGTCTTAATGTGTATGTGTTTGAAGATTTATTTTAATATGGAAAATTGGATATGTTGATACATTCAAATTTGCTATAAAATTTTAATAGTTGTTTGCTTAAAGAAAGTTTAAAATAAAATAAAGATTGTTTGACTTTATGCCTATCAGAACAGAGTAATATATATAAAGAGATTTAATGTTCACTGTATTTTGGGATATTAAGATTAATTAATCTTCAGTATATATAATGTAAACTTTCTGAAACTGAAAAAGCAAAATGAAACGAGTGTTTTAGATATCTAGTGAGAATGATTAGCAGAAACTATCTGTGTGCAAAATAAAAACTATAGAAGTATAAATTTAGAGTACATCTAGAAAGTAACTCTCATAGAATATTGTTATGTAAGAAGAGCAGCACCAAAGACTTTAAAATAATTTCCAAAATTTTAGATTTAATAGCATAGGAATTATTTATATAAAATGAAAAAAAATATCTATAATGTAATATATCCTTTTAATATAATTTATGACTAAAATTAGTAAGTAAAATGAGATTAAAGTACATTTCATTAAAATCGTTGATCTAGTGAAGTCATTTTTTAAAAACATGATTTTTTTTTTAGGGAGGCTCACCAGATGCTCTTGAAGAAATGGAGAGACAGCAAACTATGGAGGATAATTACAATTTTGTTTGGAGTAATCCTACAGCACAGTCTCAAAGTAAAGATGATGAGGAAGAAAGCTGATCAGAGTATGTTAGTACTTTGTTGGACATTATGGGATGAAAATAAATTAATATTGTTTATATGTAAGAAAATGGTTTTCATCTCCGTTTTTAAGCTTTATTTATAACCTTATCGGAATAAATGACATTTTCCTGTCTTGAAAAGACACATGTAATTATGATACCATTCATTGGAAACGATTTTGCTTTAGCAATAAAAATAATAGTATTTATATATTTTGAATTCCAAACAGTTCACATTGTGATGCAATAAATCTTGTATAAATACTAGTAAAATAAAAAAAAAAAAGTTGTCATATGTATAAACATATCCTTTCCATTTTTATTCTTGCAATATGGCTCCTCCATTAAATTTCTTTCAAAGTATATTTTTCTTGGAATCGAGTATTTATTAATGGTGTTTGGTCTCATAAAGTTATTCCTTTTTAAATGTGTTACAACAAATATTTGAATATAACATTTATTCAATCTAATGGTTTTTTTTTTTCATTTTGTTTGGAATATCTTTGCTTTAGTATTAATTAATTATATATTTATTTAATAATCATATATGAAAATTCAGTCTAATTTAACTATACTGAACACCATGTAAATTTCTCTGCTACTTTTAACATTTGTTCCTGCAGTCTTCTATCATTAGCTTGAGTAATAATCAATGGACATTAGGTGTTATATCTTTATTCCTAGAATAGTTTTTGACTATTGGCCAGCTTCACGAGAAACAGGATTTGCATTCTTATATCTAACAGCAATCTCTACTTTTATTTTACCCAAGCTAATGATTCGAGACTTAAAAAAAAAATGCTTTTGAGCTGAAATCAACTTTCTTGCATAGTATGTAGAGGTCTGACCTTAATTTTATATGTAGGCAATATAAAGTGATACAGTACTGCCTCTGCTTGCTTTCCATCTACATTATTCAACCTTAATAGTAGATGGCTATGAAATAGCCATCCCTGAAGGTGTGCATCAGTAATATAAAATTGAGGTCATTAAAATATGTCATTCCTAGTTTACTATCAGATCTACCCAACTATATATGCAAGATAGTTTTGCATTCAAAACCTTAGGGTTTTTAAATCTAATGGTTGTATATTATATAAACTTTATTAAATTCAAAGTTTTGACTAAAAGAATCATTAAGATTGTTATATGTTTAAGATTTTAGTGGATATTTATTAGAAAAAAAAAGTCACAGCTAATGTCAGATTTAGTTCTATTCTATTTGTGAAAATTAGAAAAAAAAAGGGAGAAAAAAACTTTATTAGATAAATCAAATAATTTAGTAATGATAATTACAATACATATTTAATTGATGTGTCAGGTGTTCAAAAATATTAGGGAAAAATTTGAGATTGCAATATTTTTGATGAATTGAATATGTCATTTGATTTATTAGCAATGAAGTCAGTTAAGATTTTATGAATACATTTTTTTTTTATTTTAAAAAAATTACTCATATTTCAACTATCATTATCAAATTAGGGATTTGATGAAGTTGAAAGCAGTGTTTGTTATTCAGAGGTTTATATACGAAACCTATGCTTCTATGCATAAAAGTACTTTTGCAATCATTCTTACCATATAAAGACTTTTAGGTACTCATTATATGATTCACAATGGATGCCATAAGTGAATAAATATTTGCATAAGTTCTTGTATGATTGTTGATCATATAAACAATCTTGTATTTATGATGATAAAATTACTAAATCTATTGTTTAACATGTATAATTCTTAAAATATTGAACAGCTAAATATATAAACAGGATTAACTATTAAAGATTATTTTTAGCCTACCAGTTACATTCTATTGATATTTCTAGGATATTATTTATAATATATTAACAGATATAGTTCACTTACTCATTTATTTATACAAGTTCTGCTATAAAATAATTAAATCTGGTTTTTCATAATTAAAACATTATTCTAAACTTTCATACAAATATAATGAGATTTTTATGAGTGGAGCAGGCATGGGGAACCTTTGGTCCAAGGTCTGCACATGCTATAAATCAATTTATTCTTATCAAGTTACTTATAACAAATATAATTTTTGATCTAGTTTTTATTTTGATATTCCTTACTTTTGTGTCAAGTTTTGAGAACAGTTTTTTAAAAATAAAATCTAAAACAAATTTATATACATTCTAATATGTAAAAGATGATTCTGGTAAAAAAAAAAAAAAAAGTAATATTTCACATACTTTAAACTTTTGTGGCTCATTGTATCATGAACAATATCTCAAAGCCCGATATTATAGCATGCTTCCATTACAACTTCTTGGTTAATAATTAGATAAACTTGATTGCTTGCCTAAAACTGTGATAACATGCAATATGTTTTGCAATTTTATATTTCATTGCTGTTAATACATGTATGAAATAGAGACAAGCTTAAAAAAAAAAAGACGTCATCAAATTATTTTCTATACATATGTTGTAATAACACTTATCGACTAATTAATGACTATAAATGTAGGGAAAAAAAATCTAGATAAATCTGGTTTCTCTCTGACTTTGTATGTTGAAGTGTATGAGACTGATGTACTTAAAGGCAAATGAAAATTAATATCTAGATATAATTAAATTCAGTAAAAACCTGGGGGGGGGGGAAAAGAAATGTGGGGGTGTGGTGGAGAAGAGAAGCAAGGGGAGGGATACTGGAGAGCCTTCCCCGGGTGAGGTGGGGATTAAATTCAGAATCTGTTATGCTCAAACATTATATTTTAATTCACTTCAATATTTTTCACTCAGTACTTTAAGCAAACCCAATATCAAAACTTCTTGTAATTTTAATTCAATCATTTTTTATTTTTCAGATTGCTTTTACCACTCATAATTTAACACTATCTAATATTCAGAAAGATAATTGATTAGCATTTTAGTGAATCTTCTTCTTTCAAATGTTTATGTTTTTCAAAACTACTCTAATTTTTTGCATTCTTTTGATAATAGCTATAGTAAAATGTCAAAATATTAATTATGGCTTCTAAAGTTAATAAATCACTTATAGAAAAGAATCAAAAAATAACACTAGGCTTAGACAAATAAAGAAAACTGAACAGAATATAATTATAGCTGTATTAATTGTTAAATTATTATATTGGATCACCATTACATGATTTTGGTCATTACATAGTTTTGTTACAATTATAACATTATAACAAATGGTAAAATTTTTATATTTAAGTATTTTCATTAAAATAATAAAAATTATTTTCAATCAGCAGATGGGAGGGGAAAAAACAATTTCAGTATCATTTGACCCTGTTCAGTAATAAGTAAAAATTCAGTTTTGTTCATACACATGCAGCCTTTCAATTTTAGCTACATTTTGAATATTACCACTTTAGATGATTGTTTTTGCATCCTTAGTTTTATATTTAGTTTTAATAATTAAAAAATATTAGGTAGTTTTCTATTCTATTGTGTCAGCCGCTTGATGGCACTATTTATATGCAAAAGCACATAAATATGCCATTTACATAACCGCCATCTTCTAGGCCTATATATCTATACCAAAAAGCATTGAAAGAGGCCATTTAATATGTGGCAGCCATCGGTCACAGATGATGGCGTTCATTTTATGCTATAAAGCACAGAAAAGATGCCGTTTAGCGGCAGCCGGTCTGTTTTAGCGTTATGCACTTTATCCCAATGCTCACAGTTCAATGTTCGCTACAGTATCACGTGAGGGTGCATGTCAAATTATCTTACAAATCATTTGACATACTATTATCTCCTAACAATTGTCCACCCGTCGCCACGCTTCCCTACTCAATGTGGAACTTTCAAATCAATTTGGAAAGAGTAGGTCCAAGCAAGATTTTGACAAACTCACGCAAATAGTCACGTTTTCGCGAGAACACGTCCGCAACAAATAAAATTGCTGATAGGTCAAAATGTGGCCAACTGCCGTCCACAGAAGCCAGCTTGCACGGGGAATTTAGTAATTCTACTGGAATAGAATCTTTGCAATAAGATAGATCAATTGATAAAGTTTTAATTCTTGTGGATGTGGAAAAGAAATAGCCCTCTGGTCTACATTACAGGCCTAAAATTTGATTTTTTGGGGCGACTTTGGAGTTCAAGCGGGTTTTGAAATTTGTTGGTAGTGTCAGATTGTTCTCGACTAAATCACAGAAATTGATGAAGGAAATCGGAATGAATTATGCCAAGCCTTCGGACAAAAAAAAAAAAAGGATGTATGAGTGTGAAAATTCTCGTAGTTCTATCCAAAGAAACCAAAAGTAATTGTCCAACTACCGAATCCATTGATTAATTAATCTTGAAATACCCAACCAAAAAGTTATAATAAAAAAAAAAAAAAAGCCGATCAAGTTGGAAATTATTAATAGCTTTTAATAGATGTGCCATTAAGATCCATATATATATTATCTTTCAAAGAGAGCTATTGTAAGAAATCAATCAATAAATAAAATTAATAAATCTTTTTTTAAAACCTTTTTCAAAAATGACCCAAAAAAGTAAAAGACAGTTCAGTAATTAAAGCATTATTTTTTGGCCACTACGATGTAGTTATAAAGTTTGCAGGGGGGGGGGAGAGGAAGGTTTTGCCACACGGGCAATTCTACTAGAATAGAATATTTGTAATAACATATGTTTACATAAAATTATACCAGTAAATGTTATTAAGGAAATTAATGAATTACGTTAATCCATACAATTTCTATATTCTTTCACAAAGAACAGGGCGGGCCTGGTAACATTATATGTATGTGTTTTTGCTTAGCATCAATGCCATCAAGTGACTGACACAATAGAATAGAAAAGTATCAAATATTAAAAACAAAACTTTCTAGCTAGTAGAAAAATCAAAATGAAAGCGTTGCTTCTCCATAGGTTATAAAATTATCAGATTGATCAAAGTTAATTATTTTACTACCATAGTTATAAAATGATGTAGGAGTTAGTTTTTTTTTTTTTTCTATCTGATTTAAACAAGAATATAATTATCAACCATAATTCCTCCAATAAAAGAATACAAAATAAAAAAAAATAATTTTTAAATGAAGCAATACCCAAATACCCCCCACCACACATTTTTTTTACCATAGCCGGAATTCCAAAAAAAAAAAAAAAAACCCTTACCCACTCACAAAAAAAAAATTTTAATTAATGCATTACAAAGATTTTGCATAATTTGATTTATGCATTAAGTCAAAAAAAAAATTATAAGCATTTATTATTACTATTAAAATACATCTTTGAATGAACACATTTATATAAAGCATTATTAAATTTAAAACATTTTTAAGCACACTATTATTTGAAAAATATTTATAATTAACAAAGTTTATTTTGTTACTAATTAATGAATGCAGGAAGATAGTTTCTTTTTTAATACTATTAAGTTAAATTATTCACTTTTAAACTTGTTAAAGACAAACCTAATTTGTTGCTAATGAATATTTCCCCCTTTTATTTTTGAATACTATGCAGCTTGTGTATATACACCTGGGTCTCTTTTTACGCGGACTTATTTAACACGATTTTGAAGTTACGCGATTCATGTTTCACTGGAAGTCGAACTCCAAAAATTCACTATTACTTTAAATAATAAATTGCGTGCACATACGTTATATTGAAAGTAATAGCACATTATTGGAATTCGACTTTCATCTTAGTCATTTCAATATTCTCAGTGCTTTATAATAGTAAGATTTTATGCAATAATGAAATTAGAATCATGATTTCCACATTTTATGTATACACACATTAAATTTTACAAGATTATAATGTAAATTTGTTCAAACATTGTGCATGTTAATTTTGCATTTTAAATCACATTCTGTTTTTGCTTTTTAAAAAAAAACTTAATCAATTATTAATCATTTAGTGTCCACAAGTTTATTTTTATTTGGAAAGCGTATAATTGAAATCATGTAGTTAGATAAAGGGTAGTTATTAGCTCCATTTTACATCATATAATCTCACTACATCAGTTAAATAGTTTATACAAATAAAATAGCAGAGCATGAATTTATTAGTTTTATTTCAATTTCGTAGACTTCTGAAATTAAAGGAATACTAACTAACTATTAATATGAGAAAAAAAATTTCTAGGATTATCCAAATTTATAAAAAATATTTTTTATTCATTCAGTAGTATATGACTATTTTCTCAGGATATTAACAATAGGTGTTAATTTCAATCAAGTGGCTAAAGTGAAAAAAAAACAACTTTTCTTTCCACTTTTCATAGACGGGAATTGACTAAAAACCTTTCGCTTTAAAACCAAATAATACAAGTTCTTTACTGTAAATATCTTAAGTCTTAAAAATAAAATATATCAAGCCGATTTTAAATAAAATACAAACAAATCATTTACTATCGCAATAAATTTTTTATTTTCTCAAAATGTACATTTGTTTTATTGTTCATAGTTAAAAAAAAAGATTCATGTACAAACATTCTTTTTTTTTTTTGTTGGAACAACAATTTTTTTTTTATTATGAGCAACAGGTTTTTAAAATATTTTAATTATAACAAATGGTGCCACTGACAAAATGTTGTAACAACTGTCTAATTTTATATATATATATATTAAAAAAAATCAAACATAATTCCAATAATCATTCAAGGCACCACCATTTTGCCAAAGTTTACATTTTATAATTAAAAAAAAAAAAAGAAGAGTAAATTAATATACCAGGGAGTTGCAGCATTTAATTACAGGATTGAGAAAGTCTGTACAAAGAAAAAAAAGTGTAAACAGTTGTTACAACATTTCTAATAAACATTAAAAATAACTTTAAAAAAACAAAAACATTTAAATTAAAAAAAATAATCTTGGGTCAAACTGACCAAACAAACCCACCATTTCTCAACCTATTTTAGGTTTCACAATGCTGAGGTTTTGAACAACCTTAAATTTTTTGCTTCTAGTAAAGAACAGGATTAAAAAAAAATCACTTTTTCTTAGTTTTTTTCCCTTTGATAACCACCGGCCTGTTTTTAATGGAACCTCGCTTCCTTTTGCTGGTCTATAGAAACAAACAAACAAAAAATAAATAAATATTATTTTATATAAATTAATTAAAAACAAAAATCAGAGCACCAAAGCGCCTTCTATTGCAAACTAAGTTATTAAATAAATAATTGTTAATTTAGATTTGTGATTACATAAGTTCATTCATATTTGGATGATATAAACTCCTAACAGTCATCTTTTAGATATTTGCTTTTGAAATATTCCATATCACCAAGTAAATTTATTTAAAGACTCTCACACCTCAGCCTTTTCTATAAATATAAAGCAATTTTCATAAAATTGTATTTGTTAGCACTGAGAGGTTTCAGTTTTGCAATAACTCAAAAATGTATCAAATATTCTTGAGTGAAATTATTCCAAAATGTTATGAAGATATTCTTTATTCAAATAAAAAAAAAAGAAGAAAAAAGTGAAGCTGTAAGATTGATTTTTGTATATAATTCTACTTAAGAATATATCTCATCAATACTTTGCAGTAATAATTCTTAATAATCCAAGTTTATCACTCTATCAGGGGCAATTATGCATATAGATAGATGATTATAGGAAAAAATACATAAACTTCTTATCACACACAAAAACATGATTAGCTTTTAACAATGCATGAATTATAAATGCATTTTTTTTTCTAGAATGCTGGGATATGTAGCCTGTTAAATTTTTAATTTATACAGATAAAAAATGAGATTCATATCTACTATATACCAAATCATTTAATATTAGAATATAACAATCTTTAAATAGGATGACAATTTTTGTAATGAAACATTTTATAAAGCTTCTTTATATAAAATCTTGCTTTTTAAATGGCAGCAAAAAAAAAAAGAAAAAATACTGCAGGGACTAGATAATAGCTATCATAATTTGTTTTGGATTTTAAATCTAATTTTGTTTTTTATGCATAAAAAAAGATTTAATAAGATTCTGAAAATAAAAAAAATAAGTGGAATTTTTTGATGGTAGTAATTTCTTATGAAAAAAAGTGTCAATCCAATATAAAAGTATTTTGTTAGATTAGTGAAGTAAAAATTGACTAAAATCTCAGGAAAGATATTTGTATTTTAAACCATATTTAGTTTGGAGTTAAAATATAGCTTATTGTATAAGTAAATGTGCACATGCTCATTACATAATTTCATTACCTCAGAATTCAGAAACAAACTTTTCCATAATTTGAAATGTAAAATAGCCAAGAATATCTTTTTAACATCAAAAGGAAATATTTTTTTTCCAGTTAGAGTAAAAGAAATACTATTTTTTCATTATCACTCCATCTATAGTTATCTGGTGCTAACAGAAAATATGATGATAAATAATAAAGCCCCACAGGCAGTTTTTTATTGTTTGGATTTAGTTAATCATATGAAGCAGTAAGTCTATGACCTCTCTCATTTCTATTACCATAACCAAAATTACCTACAGCACTTTCATTTGTTTACCAATTCTAGCATTAAAGTCTCCCATAACAATTTTAAAATATTGTTTACTCTGATCAAAAGCCTTTTGTATATCCATATAAAAATCTACTATTTCATCACTATGAGAACTTGTTGGAGCAAAAACCTGAATTATCTGCATTAGGTATCTGCTATTAAGTTGTATAACTAATCTTACTACTCTGTCCGATACACCATCAATCTCCATAATGTTATTCTTCCACTTTTTTATTTATAATGAATCCTATTCCACTTGTATTTTCAATATTTGTGCTTTTATAGTAGAGTACATGTTCACTTTTTAAATCAATTGTCTCCGTGTCCCATTTAATATAAGACAGTTCTTCTAATTCTTGCAATTTTCCTTCATTTGAAAGTGATCTGCAGCTGTAAGACTTGTGGAGTTGTGGAAAAAGAAAAACTTTATATTATGAATTTTTTTTTTGAGAAAAATGTTAAAAGGAAATGGACATGGAAGCATCCAAATGAAGGTACAGCAGAATTGGATTATATTTTGACTAACAGAAAATACATATTTCAAGATTGTAATGTTCTTAATAAATTTAACACAGGAAGTGATCATTGATTAGTAAGTTGTAAGATACATGTTAATGCAAAACTAGAGACAAAAATTATTAAGAAAAACAATATTTACAGTTGATATTCCTAATCTTCAGAAACACTCTAATGAATTTAAATTAGAACTTACAAATTGGTTTCAAGTATTGGTAGATTTTGAATATGATTCAGATTTGAATGAAATTAATAAGAAAATAACTGATACACTTTTGAAAACTGCAATAAAGATAGCTGATAGAAAAAAGCAGCAACTGACTAATAAAATTTCTACTGAGACTAGAGAATTTATGAAGATATACAAAAATGATGCATTAAAAAGGATTGAATATCTCGAATTCTGTAAAATGGTGTGAAAATGATATAAGGAAGTATAACTGAACTAGCAAGGAAAGCTGTAGAAGAGAATAAAAGTCTCAAGAGTGTAAAACAACATTTTGGTATTGGTAGAAAATTTATATCTGCAATAAGGAAAAAAGTTGGAACTATTATTAAAAAAAAAAAAATGACATCATGAAATGGGTAGAAGACTTATCAAGAATTATATAGTAATAAAGAAAGAACAAGTACCTCCTATATCTATTATATCTTCCAAATTGCCCAGAATTTTAAATGAAGAAGTGAAACATGCAATTAAATTTATAAAGAAAGGAAAGGCTCCAGGTAATGATGGAATTATAATTGATATATTAAAAGAAGCAGGTCAAGAAATAGAATTTTTTTTTAGCAAAGTTATATACCAAATGTCTAAATGATACCAGATGATTGGAAGAATGCAGTATTAATATTAATATTTAAAAAAGATGATAAAGAAGATATTAGAAATTACAGACCTATCAGCTTTTTAACAGTTTTATACAAAATTTTTACCAAGGTAAGTACAACTCGTCTACAGAGAACATTGGATTTCCACCAATCAAGAGAACAAGCTGGATTTAAAAGTGGTTTTAGTACAATAGATCATATCCAGGTATTGAGAGAAATTATAGAAAGGACAAATGAATATGAGTTGCCATTATACTTTGAATTTGTAGATTACAAAAAGGTATTTGATTCTATAAACATTTCTTCAGTGATTAAAGCATTGGATCATCAAGGTATAGATCCAGAATATATTTTAAATAATATTTATAAAATACAACAGCAACAATTAGATTACACAATGATACTAGAAAAGTCAACATTGAGAAGGGTGTAAGACAGGGAGACTCCATATCTCCAAAACTTTTTACAGCAGTACTGCAAGAAGTGTTTTGTGGATTAAAATGGGAATCTAAAGGAGTGAAAGTAAATGAAGATTATTTAAGTCATTTAGATTTTGCAGATGATATAATTGTTTTTGCAAATAATGCTTTAGAGCTGCAGGAAATGTTGCAGAAGTTATCAGATGAAAGTAGAACTAAAGATAAATGTTAAACTAAAGTAATGTTCAATGGATTTTCTCAAAATATGAAAATCAAGATTGATTATGATGAGTTAGAAGAAGTTAACAGCTACAAATATCTTGGTCGGATTATTAATATAGATGGAAACATAATGGATGAAATTAATCATAGAATTAAACTTGGTTGGAGTGCTTTTGGTAGAAATAACTTGATACTAAAAGGAAATATGCCTATGTGTTTGAAAAGAAAGGTTTTTAATAAATGTGTTTTACCAGTTCTTATTTATGGATCTGAGACTTGGACACTTAATAGAAGAGCAATACAGAGACTTCAGAGTATGGAGAGATGCATGTTAGGAATAACAAGAAGAGATCGAAAACGCAATATATAGATAAGAGAACAATTATTACCTCATTGAAAAAATTAAAAGATTGAAGTGGAATTGGACTAGACATATTGCTGGAAGAGATGATAATAGATGGACAATTGAAATGTTAAACTAGATTCCAAGAAATTGTAAAAAACCCAGAAAGAGACCACGTGAGATGGATGGATGAAATGTGTGCAGGGATGAAGTGGAGAAGAGAAGCTAAAGATTGGAGATGATTTGAACTTGGAGACTTTCATACTGCAGTGGGCTGATAATGGTTGATGATGATGAAGCAGCAAACTCATTATTGAATTAGAATTCTAATTTTCAATTAACTATCAACAGAATGAAGTCAGAAAGTCTTGAATATTATGCGACGTCCGCTTTTCTCTCACTATCATATCATACTAAGCATGACTGTTTTATCATTTTTAATATGCAATACAATTTTTAATAAGATTCATTAGTTGCCTTTTCAATAATTACTGAATGCACAATTAATGAAAAATAATATCAGGAACCTTCTCATTTAAATTGTCTAGTTTTGTGTATTTATCAAATAGGTGCATGAGATTGACAATATTTAAATTATAGTATAATAACAAAATAGATATTTTTATCAAAGTTTCATAACATTAGAAAATTTCATTTATACTACTGACTATTAGGACCTAATTAAACATAACTCATATGCAAAAAAACTAATTCATAACTCAATACAATCATGATAATTAACTTGTTTAAAAATATTATTGACTTTTATTAAACCATTAAGCATCACATGATTAAAAAATAAATCAAGTACATAAAATTTTTATCTAGAATTAATAAGTTTATCATTAACAATTGTTTTTAATATTTATTTAATACAGAATATTTAAATTTCAATTCCTTTTCTTCCAACTTTCTTCATTTTATATTCACACTTATTATCCGAAGAGTCATTCATCCATTTTGTTTCATATTTAATTTTACTATTAAGAATTCATTCATTCAATTTCACTTTATTCACATTTATATCCACATATACACCACCTCTATTTTATAACAATGCTATCCTTTCAACTCGCATAATAACATATAATTTTATCTTAAGAAAAGAAACAAATTAAAAAACTGAAAATCCGTTACAATCATTTTGACAATTTAAAAAACACACTCAAATTATACAACATGTCAATTGAAATTAAACAGATTGACATTTCAAATCCAACAGCAATTATACCGTGATGAACAAGTTTTCCCATAAGAAATGACTTAAACACTGGGAAGTGACAACAAAATGAAAGCAAGTAAATAGTTAAGAGAACTATTAATATTGATTTTCACATTTTAATTCTCTTCATGCTTACTATTAGAGCTTTTTTTTTTTATGTTATAAGTTTTGGTATAGAAAATAATAATATCAAATTTCATTCTTTTCATAATTTTATCCTGCTATTTAAAAATTTATAGTGATATTATTAAAGCTAAAGTTTGGAAATAAACTGCAGGAAAATTTATTTACATGGATAGGTATTTTATTTTCATTATTTTAATTGGGTAGATGGGAAGACTCTTTACTGTAACAATCCGGAGAAGATAGACTCACGTAAACTGCACTACAGGGCGCCATCTAGGCATTTGAACCTAGAAAAATTTATAAAGTAGGCAGATACGTAAGTCAAAAAAAAAAAAAAAATTTTTTTTTATTTTATATTTTGTTTCCAGTCGTTAGCCCATGTCACTAGCTCAGTGGAATAGCAGAGATTTAATACTATAATACCTTATCTAATTATAATTTCAATATTAAAAAATAAATAAACTAAGCCACTGCCAGTAATTAGCATACAAACATTTATTTATGCACATATATATAAGATTGAAAATTGTTTTAGTATCAGTTTACATTTTAACATTATTTTTAACTTTACTTTAGATTTTAAATTACATTTTAATTTCTATTATATTATAAGTTTACATTTTAATTAAGTTCGCACAGATGGGATGATAAAAGCTTGTTTTAATATGTTGCGTATAGATCGGTTACATAGATTACAACGGTCAAAAACATTTCAAAATCAGCATAAACGATCAAAATATAAAATCATTGATACCGACAATTGCAGAGGGAAATTTATAAGTAACCCAATAGTATTCACCATAAGATACTTGCATTGTCACCAATAACTTAAAAGACAGCCGAATAAATACATTATAGATACTCACCGTAAGGTATCATTATTTATCGAATGTCTATATATTTTGATCAAATATGAAAAACAAAAACATACTTAACCGATAAGCAATCCATGCAAGCGTCTATAAACAACTTAAATTTAATGCATTTTTATTTAGGGTCGAGTATGAATAGACTACATAGATTTGCATTTGAAAATAAAATATTCTATCCTTATTTAACCTTAGGCTAAAATTCGCAGTCAAACTGGCATCAATTCATCTGATATATCGATGTATTCAATGTAATACGGAATATGGCAGCACCAAAAAGATTAAGAGAAGACATTGATCCTCGTCAGATAGGAATATTACATCTATCTAACGAGAAGAACAATAAAAAAAAAACTCCATAGAAAGGAACTGCATTCTCAGTCTTATAATTCCTTCCATAGGCAAACGGGTGAGTGCAGCGTATTTATAAACGATTCTGCCAGTAGCGAATCTCCGACTACATCTACTAACTACATCAATATATCCAATCCATTGACCCAATTTAACAACGACACAAATAACCTAAGATTACCCTCCCCTAATATAACTTTACAAATCTATACAGCCATTCACGCCCGACTTAAGTTTAACATTGATATATTTTAATTTATCGGAAAACAGAAATCATAAATAAACTTAAAGAACAAAATTAAATAAATGGAAATGATTTTAAATAAATGAATAAAAAAATACATCAAATAACATTATTAATAAAGAATTTAGTTTGGTCAGATAGGATTCTATTGCATTATTTACTAAAAAGTTTTAAAATTTAGAGTTCTTATTGTTTCAAGTGAATATAAAGTTCTTACGATTTTTAAAACGTCCAACTTTATCCGTTGCTTGCCATGAACATGAATTCCCACACCGTCCTAAAGAGGTTGATATTCTGAAGGCCGATTTATTTATCCATCCGGAGATTTTTGCTTTAACTAGTCCTCAATGTAGAAAACGATAGTTCATTTCTCTTTCTTTCTTAGCAGAACTGAAGAGGGCGTCTTTTCAATCCCTTCTCCTTCACTTCAGCACTAACACATATCTATCACATCATAAATAATCTCTCAATTAATAATTTTCAAACTTGTCCTTTTATATTAATTTTGAAGGATTGAATTTACATTACGTCATCGATGCGATGGTTCTTTCGCTGAGGTCCGATTCCATAGGGATTTCTTTTTATTTGCTAAAAGTTTCTATTGTTTTCCTATCTGACCGATGTTTTTACATTTAAATGCCCAAAGCTGGTTTACATTTAACTAATTAAAACAATCATTTCCATTTCTGATTAATTAATGTGTTTTCCAAGATTAAAGATATATTTTTATCTCTAAATCTTTTTAGGTTTTTGTTTTTAAAATACCTTTCTATTTTTAATAAAGTTTTATTTTAATAATTTTTTTTTTTTTATCTGTGCGATTTATATATACGAGTTTAAGATGATATTTAATTTCAATTTTTAATTCTTAAAGAAAATTTTTAAATGCTAACATGTTTAATAATAAAAAAACAATGTAACGTCGTCTGTGCTTGTACATATCAGTAAAGTTGCTTTAAAAAAAATGATCAAAAAAAAAATTTTTTTACTTAGGGTTAGTAATTACGGTACACAATTAACAAAAACATTTACAAAACATCCGGTTAGTAATTTTACCAAAAAGACTATATACAAAAAAAAAAAAATGTTTACTATCATTCTCCTAAGGACCATTTACGTTCACACCTCCTCCCCACAAGAGTTCTATTATTATTATTTTTTTTTTATACATTTTATTTTTACACACGGCATGACAAGCAAATTATTTAAATTATTTAGGAAGGTTGCATTGAAGTAAATATGTTTTGAAAGATAATGGGTTTATACGTGTATATTTGCAGCACAATTATAAATACCACCAACTTATTTATGACTGATTAAAATGCTTAAATAGGATTATACTGAAGTAAATTCCCAAAAATACTCTCCGTAAGGTACCACATTTACCATCATAAACTTACGTGGCTGTGCGCTCCTATACACATTAAAGCATAATTTATATTAACAACAAAAAAAACATATCAATCGCAACCTTTTGACTTTCTTTTTAATGAAATACAGTTTAAAATTATTTATACTTTCTCATGTTTAATATATGTGCTATTTCTTTTACTGGCAGAGCTTTTATAAGATTTAGTATACGACTTTATGTAAATAGATAAAAATGTTTCATTTTGAGAAGAATTTGTTCAGGGTATACGTGGTTTATTAAACATCGGCCCAAGTTGGGAAAGCCAATTGTAACAATCCGGATGAGATAGACTTACGTAAACTGCACTACAGGGCGCCATCTAGGCATTTGAACCTAGAAAAATTTATAAAGTAGGCAGGTACATAAGTAAAAAAAAAAAAAAAATTTTTTTTTTTTATATTTTGCATCTGGTCATTAGCCCAAGTCACTAGCTCAGTGGAGACGCAGAGATAAAAATCTATATCTTAATTTATATCTTAAATATAAATAAATAAAAGCCATGGCCAGAAATTAACACATAAAAATATTTATTTATGCACATATAAAATCATTCTAATTTGAGGAATAAGTTTAACATTTTAGATTTTATATTAACTTTTAATTTTACATTTAACTAAGTTTCAATGAGTTTAATATTTTATTTAGATAGTCGAGTATGAATAGACTACATAGACCTGCATTTGAAAAAAAAAAATTCTATCCCTTATTTAACCTTAGGCCAAAAAATTTGCAATCAAACCGTGCCAATCCATCTGATACATTTATGTATTCAATGTAGTACAGAATACGGCAGCACCAAAAAGATTAAGAGAAGACATTGATTCTCGTCAGATAGGAATATTACATCTATCTAACGAGAAGAACAATAAAAAAAAAACTCCATAGAAAGGAACTGCGTTCTCAGTCTTATAATTCCTTCCATAGGCAAACGGGTGAGTGCGGCGTATATATAAACGATTCTGCCAGTAGCGAATCTCCGACTACATCTACTAACTACATCAATATATCCAATCCATTGACCCAATTTAACAACGCTACAAATAACCATATATAACTTTACAAATCTATACAGCCATTCACGCCCGACTTAAGTTTAACATTGATATATTTTAATAAATGAAGAAAAAAAAAAATAAAAAAAACTTAAAAAACAAAATTAAATAAATGGAAATGATTTTAAATAAATGAATAAAAAAATACATCAAATAACATTATTAATAAAGAATTTAGTTTGGTCAGATAGGATTCTATTGCATTATTTACTAAAAAGTTTTAAAATTTAGAGTTATTATTGTTTCAAGTGAATATAAAGTTCTTACGATTTTTAAAACATCCAACTTTATCCGTTGCTTGCCATGAACGTGAATTCCCACGCCGTCCTAAAGAGGTTGATATTCTGAAGGCTGATTTATTTATCCATCCGGAGATTTTTGCTTTAACTAGTCCTCAATGTAGAAAACGATAGTTCATTTCTCTTTCTTTCTTAGCAGAACTGAAGAGGGCGACTTTTCAATCCCTTCTCCTTCACTTCAGCACTAACACATATCTATCACATCGTAAATAATCTCTCAATTAATAATTTTCAAACTTGTCCTTTTATATTAATTTTGAAGGATTGAATTTACATTACGTCATCGATGCGATGGTCCTTTCACTGAGGTCCGATTCCATAGGGATTTCTTTTTATTTGCTAAAAGTTTCTATTGTTTTTCTATCTGACCCCAAGGCTGGTTTACATTTAACTAATTAAAACAATCATTTCCATTTCTGATTAATTAATGTGTTTTCCAAGATTAAAGATATATTTTTATCTCTAAATCTTTTTAGGTTTTTGTTTTTAAAATACCTTTCTATTTTTAATAAAGTTTTATTTTAATAATTTTTTTTTTTTTTATCTGTGCGATTTATATATACGAGTTTAAGATGATATTTAATTTCAATTTTTAATTCTTAAAGAAAATTTTTAAATGTGAACATGTTTAATAATAAAAAAACAATGTAACGTCGTCTGTGCTTGTTACATTACTTTAGCTTATCTTTTATTATTTTTCAAATAGTCACTATTAATAACATACATTTTAAACATTCAATACAAATATTATTTTAAGACAGACAATTAGTGTAAACCTGTATTTGTAATAGTAATGCATTTTTTTTATTTCTTAAATTTATTTTAATAGTGTTATCATTAATAAAACATTAAAAAGTAAAATAATAATAAGCACAATGAAAATGAAATTTCAGAATTTGCACATAAATAAATTCTGATTTATAGTATTTAATATTTCATTCTTGGAATAAATCTCAATACCTGTTGAAAAGATAAATTCTATTGAATAAAATCAACTCTTGAGAAAATATATTTTTATATTCAATGAAGTGAAATGATTGACCAAATTAATTGATGATTAAAAATTATATTCCTTTTTTTTTGAATTTTCTAATGGCAGATTTTAAGTTCTCAATTGTCTTTTACTGTGATTTAAAGTTTTTATTATTTTACCCTTGGAGAATCATGGTTCAGGATATTATTTAGCCTTTATTATTTTAAATATGGAGATTTTTTTTTTCATATTGCATATTGATTTCATCCTAAAATATAAACAGTGAACAAAAGTGTGTGCATACACATTTCCAATTAATAAGTTGTATATTTCACCTATCTAATAACTGATAATCAGTAGGGTTGGTTTCTCCACTAACTCAAAAGATATTATTTAAACCAAAAAAATAAACCACAAAGCTTTTAAAAGAGCATTTAGTTTTAGAAAAAAAATGAAAGATTTCTCAAGTCCAATGTTGAAAGATACTTTAAAAATAAACTAAGTGTATTAACAACTAAAAAAATATTAAGAGATTCTATGATTTTTAACATCTGAGGATCGCATAAAAAAAACTATTTAGAAAAAAGCCAAATAAACATTTTACCTTTTTTGAAAGAAAAATCTTCCTTTTGCCAATTCGTTTGTGAGATGGAACAATTTCTCTATTATCAAGAGGTTTTACTTTATATATTCGGACCAGCCAATGCTCCGTTGTATAAGCCTCTTCTAAATGTTTCAATTGAAAATTTTTGTTACCAATTTCAGTACTTCTAGTACGATCAAAACCAGATGGTGTCCTAAAATCAAACTGGATAAAAAAAAAATTACATAAACAAAATGATAATAACATTATTATTAAACAATAAATAATTTTTTTTTATTAAAAATGTTTTATAAAATTTATTTGTAATTTAGAATTTTTCTACTACTTTAAATTTCATTACTTTTTATATAAATTGCAATGTTTTTTAAAGCAACACATTGATAATTTTCAGCCTCCATCCTCTCCATAATTGTATTATTATGTAAACATTATTTTAGAGGAATGATTATCCATTTATCAATGATAAGCGGGTGACTGTGTACAAGGTGAAATGATTACAACTTAAAATTTTATCCTATTTGATTATAGCCATGGATATTGACCAGACTTTTCAGTCATATTTCTTGATCATTATCCATCCCACACACATATATATCTATAGTTAAGTGGTTAAATTAATTTTGTTGGAAATGCTAAATCATAATATATTTTGGATATCTTAATAAAATATTTGTGTATCAGATGAAAAATTAATGAGAAATAATATTTTTAAATAATAACAATAAAATGAAATACATTTGAGATAAAAAATATTTAGAATTGATTTGCAAAATCAATCAAGCATATATCTTTAATTTCCCCCCAAACTTGATTGATTTCTAGTCCTAAGATTAATAATAATAACAAATTTATCAACGTATTAATTTTTAAATGAATTTTTTGCAAATATTTATCTGGTTTTATTTGTCTGTTAAGCTAAAAATATATGCAATATTTTTTGTTTCTTTTATTTTGTGTTTAATATATTTATCAATTTACTGTTAAAATCTCTGGGGTAGTTTTTCATAAAATTCTATGATTCCATGCATACATAATAGAAGCTAGATTCTTCTGACAAAATTTCCTTTAATTGTGCTTAATAAAATATTCAATATGTATGCAAATTCTCCTTTCTTAGTACATTCCTCTGGTAATCCTTCATTTATTTCTTCTTTATTAAATAAATATGATTTGATACAGCAACACCAGATAATTCCTACAATGGTAAGTATAATTAGGAATTTATTTTCAGTATATGGGCATCACATTTCCACAAAGACTACATTTTCAGAAAAACAGAATAAAGACTCCAACTGGATTTTTACCCCATCGTGATAAATAAATCTGAATATGAGTGAATACAAATCATTTTTACAGCTACTAATTTGTAAGCAATACAAAACTGGTAAAACAAAACAGCTATGGCTGATAGAAATACTTTTTTCTTGTTGTTTAACTACAGTCAAAATTCCCATAGCAACTATTATAAGAATAGAATAATCTTCCATTGCTTGAAAATTAAACTGCATTCACATTATTATTATTTGATTAACAATTAATTTTATTTTCACATAAAATTTAAAAGTAACAAAGAAACAAAACTTTTCATTTCTTACAAATTTATTTTCTCTTTTAATTTGCTAACGTATTATGTTTTTCCTTTTTTTTTTTTTTTTAAAAAAAAAAACCTTTAAAAAGTTT
The DNA here is from genome assembly GCA_028023455.1 of Epiperipatus broadwayi. Taxonomy (NCBI): domain Eukaryota; kingdom Metazoa; phylum Onychophora; class Udeonychophora; order Euonychophora; family Peripatidae; genus Epiperipatus; species Epiperipatus broadwayi. The sequence continues at coordinate 654,391 of JAQFVV010006225.1, read as the reverse complement.
TTTAAAACATGCTTATTTATTTTCAGAAGTTATATATATGACCTACGACAGAGAGGTTACAATATATAATCACATAATAACATCTAAATGATGAATCCTCAATTTATTGTCAAGTCAGTCTCTATAAAAGATGGATTGCCAACTTTTATTCTGGTCTAAAAGCTGGTATATGATTTTGATTACATTTATAAAATCTAGATTTGTGGAAAATCAGGTTTATTATCTAGATAATAATTAATAACAGTGATGTTTGAAAGTTTTAAAAAATGACTATTAGTCTCCTTCCAAAACAAGTTATATTTACCCATTCAATGGGTTTATTTAAACTTCTAGAAATATAAAAAAATCTCAATTTATTCAAGCCCTATGCCAGCCTTCTTTGTCTATATTAAAATCTTAAACGAGAGTGAAAGGTGAGAAGTCATCCTTTATTTTCAAAGGTTACCTTGACAAAAAGATTGAAGATTCATTATTTTGATAAGCTTGGGCTGTTATCATGTGATTATATTTATAAAAAAAAACACCCATCTAATTTTATGCAAAATCAGGTTTATAAATATACATAATGTTGAAATCATTGAGCAAACAATTAGATCAACCAATGTTAAGTGTTCTAAATAAATAATATTCAAATGTCTATCAAACTGAAAAATAACAAAATCTTCACACAAGATTCAAATTTTCATGTAAGTAACTTCATTAGATATGTTTCTGACACCACCAATGCAATAATTAGTGCAGAAACTTATACAGATTAATATTTAACAAAGCAAAAGTTATTTTAAAATGCACAACAAATTAAATGCCTGTTTAGAAATATATAGCCACATCATCATGCAACAATATCATATAATAGGCAAAACTCTCTCCATACAGTAGTGCCACTCTAAGCAAGACAGAGTAATCAATGGATGCCAGAAGGCTTGTGCATAAAATCCCTATCTAGTGCCTTGAAAATATCTGTGTTTTCAATTTTATTCTCATAGTTTAGTATTATGTAGAGTTAAAAGATGGCTGCTGGAGGGTTGCATTAGATCCTAAGATCTAGGTGCAGTGCTCTCAGATCCAAGGCTCCTCACTGACGAAGGCCATAAGCCATAAACTAGTTTGGGGATATTGGATGAGTAGGCACTAGATAGGGATTTTATGCACAAGCCTTCTGGCATCCATTGATTACTCTTTCTTGCTTAGAGTGGCACTACTGTATGGAGAGAGTTTTGCCTACTATAACAACAGTTATGAGCAAGCATGGAAGATAGTGATCATGTGATGTTTTAAGGTTTAATATCATATAATACTAAATCATCCATGCACTTTACTACTGGTACACAATGCTTTATTTACCACCCTCTTTTACAGTTTCGCTTAGCAGTTGAAGTTAAGAGATATAAAAGTTCTGAAGAAGATTGCAGGGCAATCAAAACTGTAAACTATAAAAGAGGGTGGTAAATAAAGCATCGTGTAATAGTAGTAAAAGTGCATGGATGATTTAGTATTATATGATAGACATTTGGCAATGGAATAAGAAAGATTAGTTATCATACAACAACTTTATTAGTATTAAATATTAAAGATAAGATTTAGGCATAAATATCAGATTGGAGAAAACAGAAACATATCAAGTGTTCAGATGAAAAATCAAAGCCTTGGGTGAAACCTATCATTTTTCTATCTGATTAAACATCAAATAAATTTATATCATTCAGTACATCTTTCATTTTTAGTTCAATCCTATCACAGCCATCCATCAGTCCAGAAATAATACCAACTTCTCACACTGTAGATACATTAGAAACATACAGCACATGTTACAATTTAACTTCATACACACATTATTTTTAGAGATACTTAAATTTAACTTCATATAATATTTATTTAAATATATTTCAAACTTCTATTCCATCACACATTACATATGATTAAAGACACTAACTCGATAGCATAAATTACTTTATTTTCTAATTATTGTATATGTAAACAAATATACCTGAAGTTCTCCAAATCGATAGTAACATAACTTGTACATAAGACAATTGAGTAGTACAGGAGAACCACCAGCATCAACTCTGAATTCTCCATGCTGTGTAAAATAATCACTTTCCTAGAGAGAAATATAATTCTATTAATTAAAAGCATCACATGTAGACTTCCTAAAATATAGATAAAAAATTACATTAAATACAATGAAATTATTGAGAATGGCTAACATGCTGCATGTCAGTTATAGCTCAATTCTCATTGCTATAATAAACATTAATTTAACACTACATTTTAAAGTATATATATATATGTATAACTTTTGATTTGATTTGGAAGCTTTACTTAGGATTCTAATTAATTTACTTAGGATTCATGGGTGAAAACGGAAAGAATTGCTAAATGATAAGAATACTAAATAATAATTCACTTAAAAATGAAGAGAATAATAATACAAAAATATATTTTCTATTACAAAAAAGAAAGAAATAAGCCACTTAAGACATAATACTTTGAAATTCAGCATGACTGAAATCGAGAAAATAATGTAATCAAAATTTGCTTGAAATGTTTAGATAGCAAAACTTCTATATGATTCCAGATCACAAATGTGTTTTCAAGTTATTAACACTGGAAAAGTTTTTGAAATAATAACAACTTAGTTATAAATCATTCTGAAAGGGGTATCAAAAATTTACATAGTGAATAAGAATGAGTATAGAAACTATTTATTCCAGTCAAGAAATCCACAAGAATATCTGTTTCATGAAAGAATGTGACTCCGATTAAAGCAGATAAAAATAATTTTTTTTCTATTGTTATGGGCATCGTACTCAAAGTTAAGACCAAATGATTATAAATTATTTGGTTCCATAATGTTTTGGAAACCTGAGATTATGGTAAATTATTTAATTTTTTTAATTCTTAAGAATTTATGACTTGCATATCTTAGAACTTCAAACAAAACACAGAATACAGGCTTCTCCAGATTCTCTCACAAAGAAAAAATAAATGAGAACATAATACTCTTCACTCTAACCAAATATTGCTGGTATTTTAAATAGTTTTTTTTCTAGTTTTACTTTCTAAGAATAGTAATGCCTAGACCATCATTTATTGTCCGGTCGTTGGATGACTGGTTGTATTGGTTTACTTGAAAGAAAAATACTAATTCTGTTTGTAAATACAGACTTACTAGGCTCTTTAAATATTGCAGGTTAGAGCATTGAATTTATTTATTTTTTGATTCACGACTTCTTTTTATCTTCTGATATTTAGTTACAATCATTAATGTTAATCCTTTGGAATTCACTTTGCCACATGAGATCTTGTACAAGAAAGAAAAAGAAAACATATTTTTATTATCTGTTACATAAAACCCCTATTTTGTTTGTTTTCTGAATGTGGTCCGCAATGCTGTTTAACTGGTTACTTTAAAAAATTACAAAAATGCTAAATTTGACAGTGCTGAAAAAAAAAAAAAATTAATAAATAACTATACCTAACTAAACCATAATTTATACTATGAGCATTTTATACAAAGGAAGTAATTTCATCCTTTATATTTAATAATACATAATTTTTATTATAAAACATATTTTATGTGAATGAAATTATTCTGCTATTAATAAAAAACATAGGAAAAAAATCAGTACATGTGCTTTTAACTATAGTACAGAACTGAATACATATAGTATTTAAATCCTGAAGAAAATGTGATTACAGTATATAAATTCATGTTTGAGATGTGATATTTAATGAGGGGGCAAAATAATAGATGCTATAGTATTGTATTTATATTTAGTTTTGGTTAACATATAATTGAAGTCATTTAGTTTGATATCATATAGTTCATGCTAATTCTGTCATTAATAGTCACATTTATTTCTAAAATATTAGAATCTTTTGTTTAATTTGCATTAAATCTTAAAAAAAATTTGCTAAAGCAACCAATTAACCCCCCCGCATAGGTCAGGTACATCTTGTTACAATATAAAACTGAAAATAATTTCTTTGTCTCATCCTTCATTAATTGCTATTTTTGTGTTTACAATATGAATATATTTCGATATTATGTTGCAGCAATTAATCCATTAGTCTTGTCATAATCATAAATGGTGCAAATCTGACAGGTTGAAATTTTTTTAGATGATTACTTAATCAAGCTCAGCTAACTATTAAATAGCTAGAGAGTAGTTATTTTTAGATGACTTGGCCAGAAGAGTTTTATTATGATGACTGAAAAAAGCAGCCTTCATCCTAATGAGAAAAATGTCATATCTATGGTTAATTTATTTATATTACATGTATTATTTTGCATAATGCAAAACCAAAAAATTTGAGCAACAATGATTTCAATAATGATTACAGCTTCCAAAAATAAGTATACTGTACAATAGGAAAAATGACAAAATAAAATATTGCTAAGTTTTGATTTACATTAACTTTTTTTTTTTTGATACTTTTAAGCATTCTAGATTCAATGATTTCAGTTATTTCCAAAATTTAAATCATTATAAAATTAAATCATTAGATTTTCCAGAAATACAATATTATAATTGCCAAGTAAAATTTTATCAGTATTTTGATAAGAGTTAGAAAGAATCTCAAATATTTTATTACTATTAAAAAAAGAAAAGAAAATATCCTGGGTAAACAGTAATATTTATTTACACTTCTAAAATAATTATTAGTTGTTCTGATCATCATTCTATTATTATATTATAAAAAAAAACAAAACAGTTGCTATAATAAAAGCATTACTACTAATTCATATTTACTTAGCAAAGCTTAAAATATATTTGCACCAAGATGAAAATGCATTAAAAGCAAATAGTAACTCTCGGCCATTATCACACACATTCTTTTCTCAATAAATATTAATCTTTAATCCTCACTGACTATGTTTTTGTCCCACAATGGATTTCACATAAAACAAAGTTTGCTCTTACTAAGACATAAAAATAATTCTTTTTCCTAGTAAAAGTTTAATTCACTTGAATTCTTACACTTTTTTCCTTTCATTATTTCTATCATTCACTCATCTAGTTTATAATTACTAAAAACTTCTATTACTTAGTATCATCTACTAACTATCAAAACTACCCTGGATTCTTTTTTAATCAAAGATTACAAAATCACTATGGGTCAGAAATTCAAAACTATTGTAAAATATTTGTACTAAAATATATTAAATAAAATGAAGGAAATATAATTTGCATTGTCAATCTTAAGTGTCATGTTATATAGCTGTATAAATATGTTTAATACAAGAATACTTCACACTAGTATCATCTAGTTAAGAAATTAGTGTTACCAGATAATATAAAATTCTCATTCTTCATATTTAAATTCCTATTCTTAAACCATTTTCTACACCTTTATCAATGAAGCCTGGGGATTCAAAGTTGGATTTGAATTTTAAGTTTTTAACTTGACAGGTAAAAGTTAAAAATGTGCTGAATGCAAATCTGCATTTCTTTCAACTTTGAATCTCATCATTAAAAAAACAAAAGCCAAAATTCTGAGGATACAAATTTAAATACTTAAGATAGCAATTTTATATGCATCTGGTAATCACTGGTTATTCAAGCTTATGCCAAGTGGCACTGTAATGAAAAACTGTTTTTGTATTATATTGTTTTAAGCTGATAGTTTGGTATTTTCATGTTATTACTGAAAATATGTTTATAACAAAAAATAAAACATCTTTTAGTAAATATATTTTGAAGAAAGTAATAACTGTGGTCTAGAACAATTATCTGTACTAATAATATCTTTATATCTCATTAAAAATAATAATTAATCTGTACTCACTCCATTTTTTTTTTAATTCAAACATTTCTGTTTCAAAATTTCTATAAGCATAACTTTAACTAATAACAAACTTTTGTAATGCTCATTTTTTTTCAAATTTTTTTATTCTTCACTATGTGAAAATGTCACAAATTATTTAGTTCAGGAAAACCACATGAATTGTATACTTTTTAAAAAAAGTTGATTAAAAAAAATTACAAATGAAATTTAAAATATAACAGTATTTAGTAAGTTAAAATATGCATTTTTTCTTTAGATAATCCTTCCTGTGTTTTCAGGCTGAAAAAATTTCTATAAAATCACCAGAAGTTGATTTCAAATTAATAGAACTTAATCTACTATAGTATATAAAATCTCATTTAAGTATTGAAGATGCCATTTATAAAGCTAAATATAAAATAATAATATAGTCTCTCAAATTCACAATCTTAATATTAATGATTTTGATTAATTATGATTTGAAAAAATATTAAATAAAAAATAAATTTTCTACAATTTAATTTTTACTTTACAATGTATATATACATATACACACAATTTTATATATATATGTATCGATACCATTCATAAAATATTACAAATATGGGAGGCCCACTCTATTACAAATTATATTTACCAAGGTCTTATTCCAATCAATCAATGAAAAGCTAAAATGAGATGTAGGTACCCAAAATCCTGACCATAGAAGCCCAATTTCCTAGCATAACCATGCTCGATCCAAAAATCCTATTTATTTTTATCAATTCAATAGTAATTATACGTTTACATATATATAAATGAAAAATCATTATTCATTTCAAGATGTAAAAAAAATTAATAACATAAAACTATTTAAGCAAAGTCAAATACCAGCAACCTACAATAACTCTTGCACTAGCATAGCTGATGAGATAGTAAAGGCCTACAAAATTAAGGTTCAATGTATCATTGAATAGAGTAGGAATTTGGTAAAACTAATATTTATTAACAAAGATTAGAACATTTTCAAATCAATGAAAACAACAATAACCTATCACTCAATTTAATATGTTTAAGTAAAAATTTTGAAGATATGATGACTCTAAATAAAAAGGCATTATGACCAAATGATTACTGCTTGTTATTCTCTTAAAACTATTTATTATAGTTTCTTATACTTTCTGCTACATTATAAAATTCTACAAGCTCTGATGATACAAACAACCTGGACAACATAATGAAGCCCCTTACATAATTAAAAAGCAAATAAGTTTACAAAAATTTCTAAAAAAAAAAAACACTATTGTAATAATTTTTAAATTCAATTTTAAAATAAAGATTACAACATTGAAAACAAAATTTCAACAATTATAAATAAATTAAAAAAAGATCAGGAAATGATTTGGAAAGAATATACAAAATTCTAAAAATAAAACTTACTCTAATATCCTTTGGGTGTTCTCCTTCAGCGATTCTGACCATCCATAAGAACTTATTAATATCATCTCCTGAATAACCAATCACACCCCCAAATATGACTAGAACATAATCGACATCAAGACTTTGCATAATTTTATATGCCGCTGTTTCATTTGACGACATAGCTTTTCCAACCTTTATTATAAATATAAATCATCAAATCAATACATTTGATATATTTTCCTCATATTTTTATGTGAATGAAATTAAAAATCATTATAAAATGAATCATTATACAGGGTGTCAGAAAAATCTGGATAATGAAATTTCCTGAATGATGGATTAAAAGGAAAGGCCCAGTGAAATAGCACACTATCAAATTGACCTAACTATCTGGATTTTGCATTATGAGAATTTTTGAAGCAAAGTGTAAGCTGTTAAAATCCAAGACTAATATTCGAACAAAATCCACACCAACATGGTATAAAGCAATCAAGTAATTATCCGGTATATCAAGATGAACATACAAGCAAATGTATATTACACAGATGAAGAATAATTTCCATTAATTCCAGACTTTTCAGACACAATATAATATCAATAATTCACATACACAATTATATATAAATAATCACAAAACATTCATTTAAAAAAAATAAAATAAATAATTATTAGATGTAATTACATTTTAATAGTAACAAGTGTAGTACACCCGAGTCCTGTTTTATGCGGATTTATTTAATGTGATTCATGTTTCTTCTTAATATCTTTGTATGCGGTTTTCTTTTATGCGATAAAAATTATTAGATCAGAAGTCGAGCTCCGATAATGCACTATTACTTTAAATATTATAAATTTCGCTCACTCACACGTCATATTTAAAGTAATAGTGCATTATCGGAGTTCGATTTCCATCTAATAATTTCAATATTTTCAGCGCTTTATAATAGTACTGTAATAGATTTTATGCAATAAAGAAGTTCAGAATTCACTTAAAATCAGGATTTCTCCATTTTATATACACATATTAAATTTTACAAGATTATAATGTAAATCTGTTCAAACATTATTGTTGTTTTTGCATTTTAAATCACATTCTATTTTTGCTATTTTAAAAAAACAATACATAATCAATTAATCATTTAGTGTCCGCAAGTTTATTTTTAAAAGATGAGTAACAGCATTGGGCACAATTGATTTTTAATTGTAATTAACAATTTAAAAATTATGTAATGTGATCGTGAAACAATGAAATTTGATTTTTAAAAGGAATTGAAAAGTAAAAAATTTAAAGACAAAAATAAGAATTTAATTGTTGTTAGTTTTAATTAAATTTTGCCCAACAGTGGTGAGTAGATGTCTTTTTATTATCATAAGTCTAAGTTCTTATTTTTATTTTAAACTTTTAGTTTATCCTAATTGAGAGAAAAAAACACTCAAGAAAGTGAATTTCTTTGGAAACAAAAATTTCAATTTTAGATCGCTTAGCGAAATGGGAAGGATCAACAGTGATTGGAAAACGTTTTAGTTTGGGTGAATCCACTATAAGAGCAATTTATTGGGATTTAGATATAAAGGCCATAGAGTTGACAAAGATTACGTTGTGGAAATGGGATGGAGCAGAATATGGGAAAACTTAGACTGGGGAATGTAAAATAAAGTTGCTAACAGGTTTCTCTGGGCATAATTGCCGAGAGATTCTTGACTTTGTTTAAGGAGAAGCTGCAGTGCATCACATCATCACATGATGAATCTGATGTCTCAAATAGCGATAATTGGTGCTTGTAATATAGATAAAGATGCCGTTGGATGACGCCGTTTTCACGCTAAAACTATAAAATATGAACATTCACGGGCCATTGATTTTAATAATTTTTCTGTGCGTTTTTGTAATGTGAAAATAAAAACAAAACAAAATCGTCTTTTTTAAATATTATTTTTTATTAACGTATACAATTTAAATGATAATAATAAATGTAAAATAAAATCAACAAATTACAATTTGATTCGTGTTTTTTATATCGTATACTTTTTAAATTGTGTTACGGCTTTTTTTTTATCAATTTTCTATCGGATATTTTTTTACTTGTGTTACGGCTTTTTTTTTATCAATTTTCTATCGGATATTTTTTTACTTGTGTTACGACTTTTTTGTTGTTGTTTAACTAAAAAATAATAATCGTAATAAAAGTAAAAGTTGTTACGGTTAGATTTAGAGTTAGTTTTAGGTGTAGGTTTAGGGTTAGTGTTCTGTTTGTTTGTAATGCTAAAATAAAAAAATTCAAAATCGTAACCGTACTCGGACAGAAGAAAGAAACTCAAACTTTTTTAAACAACGACAAACACATGCAAATGTCTTCTTTACTTATTAAACATGTTTATAATATTTGCTTTTTATTAAATTTACAAAAAAACCTGTATATTTGGACTTTTCTTACTGGATATTTTTTTCGTACAGCTCTTTTTTACTTCAAAAATATAGAGACGGCAAGAATCTTCTTTGTCTCGTGGAATGTTACTAACAGTACGTTACTTGACACGTTACCTAATTGCAACTCAATAAAAACATAGATATTTAACATTTTCGCAAATAAAAGTTCAATACAGTACGTTGTAAAAAGTCTTATAATTATTGTTTTAAAAAATCTGAACATTTCAATAGTTTAAAATAAAAAAAAATCCAATGAAAACAACATTTCAATACAATTCAAATACAAACTCTCTCATCAAGCCGTAATTATTTTATAAATTGTGTGAATTCGGAAAATGTATTTGCTGCTATGCGACATACATGCTGTACTGCGACGCGACATAGCGGCCTGCATTCTGTAGCATAACAAAAAAAAGTTGTATTATAGAAAACACGGGTTCGAACGTGTCGGCCGCGGAAACAGCATTTTTATGTGTTTTGGCGCGAAAAGCGGTGCGTTTAGCTATAAGATGAGTACCCGATAATTATTAAAATACGGTATATGTATGCAAAAATGTAAATTACGTATAAAAATATATTGTTTTGAATAAAATTAAATACTGTAGTTTAATAAAAAAAGTTTGTCTTTTATCAATTTTTTCCAAATTTGAAATTTTTTATTAGTCATATTTTCCTTCCTTATTTTTTTTTTATGCGAATTTTAAAGTAATTTTACGTTGTTGCTTTGCTTTAATGCGATTTTTGAAAATTACAATACATATCCCCTATTTTTCAAGATAAGTTGTCTATTTTTGTGCTATTTCTTTTGTGCGCGTTTTCTGAGGAATCTATCTACCACATAAAATGAGACCCAGATGTGTATATACTAAAGCTATTTGTAATTAAAGGGGATTTGAGCCCAGATTTTCAAGTTCCCTACAGTCATCTACTACTCTATCCAATATATGTATTTCATGCTGAACCAGCACTCATCAGTTTGTTCATCTCCCACACACATATATAATCAGTGCTCAGTTTATATTAAGATAGCAAATCTAATACTTTGATGGACAGGCTTCAATTCCTCCATTCTCCAACTCTTCAGTCATCCATATCATTCAAAATCTGATGATGGAATGTTCAAAGCCCTTAATGATGCCAATATTATAGTTATACCCATATTGAACGTAAATCAATCTGACTTCCCACGTAGGATCTTAATATATTCATTTAAATACACAGAAGAGAGAGAGAGAGAGAGATTGGCAGAATACAGGCTGAATATGTAATATTGAAACATAAATATAGTATGTATACTTAAGATAGATATAATTAACGGGGATTTGAATCCAGAATTTCAAGCTCCCTACAGTTATTCACTCTATCCAATATAACTGATATATGTATTTCATGCTGAACCAGCACACATCGGTTGTTCCAGATCATCAGCATAAAATAAGTATATTGGAGCTCATTAATTTTTTTCACATGTATGCAGTCATGCGTATCAGTTATATTGGATAGAGTGAATGACTATAGGGAGTTTGAAAGTCTGGGATCCCCTTTAATTACATCTAGCTTAACTATATATACTATACTTATATTTCAATATTACATATTCAGTCTGTATTCTGTCCATTCCTCTTCTAAGTATTTAAATGGATTTAATAAGGTTCTACATATGACGGGTCAGATTAACTTAAGGTCAACAATGATATGACTATAATATTGGCATCATCAAGAGCTTTGAACATTCCATCATCAGATTTTCAGTGATATGAATGGCTGAAGAGTGGAAAGAATTGAAGCCTGCCCATTAAACTGTGTAGTTTTGCTATCTTAATGTAATACTGAGCACTGATTACATATATGTGTGGGAGATGATGATCCGAACCAACTTTAGAGTGCTGGTTCCGCATGAAATATGAATATTGGAGATCATTCATCTTTTTCACATGTATGTGGTCATGACTTTAGGGAGCTTGAAAATCTGGATTCAAATCTCCTGTAATAATGTTTTTTTTTTAAAAAAATTTGCTTTATTATAAAAGAATATGAAAAATGCATACACTTTATAACCTAAAAAAATAATGAAAATATTATGAAGGAAACTTGCATAAGTGAAACGGGGATAAAAAATTTTTTAATGACTTTAAGATGGGATTGTTTGATTTATATTAAAAGACTGATAAATTAATATAATTATAAAATAAATAATATTTAAACTAACTATTGAAGACTATGATAAATGAAAGATAAAGCTTATTTATTGGAATTAAACTAATATTACCAAGGCTATATGGCTGTTATTCCACGTATTATTATCCACTAATGTCGTTCTATTACCCATGCCTGCTATCTGATAGCCATAATCCCACCACGACATCACTCGAGCATTTTCATCAGTGTTTTGTCTTAACCAATAATAAGCCTCTCGGAAATCATCTAAAATTTGCCTGGATCTAAACAAGTAAAAGGCTTAATAAATAATCACGCAACTAGACATAAATTTGAAAAAAAAAAATTTAATATAAATAAAAATGCTTTCAGAAAGATCTATAGCAATATATAAAACAGAAATAGTTATTTAATATGATCATAAATCAAAAAACAAAACAATAAAAGAATATATACATCAGTATAACTTCAAAATTAAAATAATCTGCTACATTTTGTTTCCAAGCACTGATATAACTTAACTATCTGTTTATCTAGGTATATACACTTTTACATGTATTTTAATTTCTCTTTCTAAAATGAGATGAACGTAACTATGCAATACAATATTATAACCAAATTATTTGTTCATCTTCAGTTGTGATATGTAAGTGATCATACCTTTAACGTAATTTAGCTGAACATATCAATATTTAGAGATGCATCAGAAACTAATTAGACTTCCAAAAAAAGCAACCATGTAAACAAGAATGTCAAAAAGTAAAAAAAAAAAAATCATGCTTAAATGCCACATTGCAGATATATATATAATTTAATATTTCAAATTATTTATCTGCCTATACTGTGCCTAATTTGAATTGTAGTTCTGTTTGCCAGCAGTGTCAAGCTTTATATTTAATTCCTACAATGATCAAGGAGCTTGGTGACTCAAATTCTTCAGTTAATTTAGATTAAAATTTTAATAGTTACTGTTTAGAATCAGTTTCATGAATTAAAGAATCCTATTAAGATATATCTTTACATTTCCATGAGTAAAGTATAATCAGCATATTTATCAATATATAATTTTGAGTCATATTGCTTTAATAAACATATAAATTTTTAGATATGTATTGATTTTTGCAGTAATTTGTTCTATGTGATTTTGTCTTTTTATTGAATATAATCTTTCTTTTCATCTGACAACCTCTATCAATAAACACTGATTTTTAATTATAGTTGGTTAAAATAGGTTTACTCCATATACTCATCATTTCTGAGACCATTGATCTTGAAATATTAAACGTACAATTTTGGATAACAAATTCATATTATCTGTAATAATCTGAATGTAAACACACTATAAAAAACAAGAAAGCTTTTATTAATAACTTTCATAAAGATGTGTGCAAGAAAAAACTTTTGACTTTACAATGATGATGTTAATGTCTCATTTCACGATAGAAACTTTAAGAGTTGTATAAACTGGTAAATACAGCCTTTAGCTATTTTCACCTTTTATTTGCCCAGAGCAAAAGATGTCATGAATAGGGTAACCAGACGTCTCAATTTTTCAGGATTTATCCCTATTTTTGATTAGATGTCCCAGTGTCCCTGAAATGTCTTTACGAGACCATTGTATGTCCCGATTTTCAAATACTTATAATTATTATTTGTCTTGGATAAATAATTCATTGCAAAAATGAGTATCTTGGCCCTTAATTCAGTCTCTATAGTAATATAAAAACTTCAGACAAATTCCAACATCAAAACAAAGATTGCTATTACGTTATATCAGCGGATTCTCAAGCTAGACGCATTCTTGTGTCCAATATTGCCATGGAGCATGTGCAGTTCGATTTTTGTAGGCTAAGATTTGAACTGTGCTTGCACCTACTTTGACTGACAGTGTAGTTTAAATAGTTCTTTGTTGATACTAATTTTCTAGTGATAAAATTAAGAAGAATATTAATAACCCTAAACAATAGGTAACAAGACAAAGAGAAAGTGTACTTACAATGACAAATATACACAGAAATGGAGTTTTACAAAAAAAGGGCGCAATACCATTAAAATGATTGGTGGTTATGTCCCAATTTTGGATCTAATCATTCTGGTCACCCTAATAAATTATATATATTAGAAATTTATATACTTTTTTTAAATTTTTGACCTTGATAAAAGCAGAAGGAATCTGGATCATTAATAGAATGTACAGTTGATGAGCATTTATTTTTTCTCATTATAAAAAAAATAAAAAAGACCCTTTCAAAAATGAAGATGCAATTTCAAATGTCAAAATGAGAATAATAATATAAGTATAAATAGGACCTTGTTTTAAAATAATTTTTCTGTAGTAAGATATAAAAATTTATAGACAATCTGTTAATTCTTCACATATATGTGTCCACATGAAGTACACTTACAAATTATAATTCACCAACATTATTTTCATTAAATATTTGAAAATGTGAATATGAAGATGCAAAAATAAAATATACAAGCATTTTGCATTTATTAATTACCTGTAGTACAAAATCTTTATGTACCATTTTAATTATAATTTTTTAAAGAAAGAGCTGTTAGTAAAAGATCAGTTTAAAAGTTATCTATCAAAATTTTTAATTAAATATAAAATTAATTTCAAAGTGTTTAAGTTCCTTTTATTTTTATTTTAAAACAACGACCATAGTTTTCTGCTTAATATGTACAATTTTATCTTTGCATCATGAAATCTCAAATTATTATAAAAATTGTATTTTAAATCAAAAAAATAATTATAAAAATTCATAATTAATGCAAAATAATATTATTGTGAGATGCTAAGTGTATAATAGTTGAAATAGTTAAAAACAGTGAACAAAATTGTTGCAAATATTTTTTTATTAAAAGATTTTTTGCATTTATATAAATTTAGTTTTTTATATATTTGAAAATGGATCTTAAATTGCACTTGAAAGAACTTCTTTTTGGATAAGCAAATAAAACTGAACTAATTTGCTTTTGTTTGTTATATTTTTTTATTTTCCCATGAATCTATCTGATGTAATGTTTCAATGCACATGAATATCATGCAATTATAGTTGAATATTATATGTTATGAAGTCAAAAATGTTGAGTACTATTTTCTGGATCTATATATTGTGACCTTCTGAATGGGCACAAGTAATTAAACTGTGTTGGATCAGTAGTGAATAATTGCATTGTATTAAAAAAAATGAAATAGCCTTCAAATTTTTAAAAATTTTCTATTAATGGTTCAAAAACTTATATGTGGGCTAACTGTGCATTTCGGTTGGAAAATTTTTCAAGCATTTATTGTTATTCTTATGTTTGAGAGTTTAATACAAGGAAGGGGGTGGATTATTATGGAAAGTGTTATGATAGTAGTTAGATTGAGGCAAAATTGTTTTATTTATTTATAAGATAGTGTTGGTGCTTGTTGAATGGTTTTCTGATTTATTATTCATTGACACCCATCCCTTTTACTAATATTATAGCCAGGTTTAACCCAGACATATTAGGTATGTTTTGGTTAGAATAATTTAATATTCACATAGCAGCGTATATGTGTATGAATGTTGTCATTATCTCATTTTTATTTCATATTCTAATTGCAATAAACCATATTACACTTATAATAAAACATTTAAATTACAGTAATTATCTTTAATAATTTTGCAAAAATATAACTTCTTTAATGATTAATGGATATTTGAATTGGTAAATTATTTGACTAATCTAAATATTATAAACCATTTATTTAATAGCTAGTTGATATTCATTTGTTTTAAGTTTGTAAAAAGCTATTTTTTTTGTTGTTTCATTTGATTTGACTTAACTGTGAAGGTCAAGATGATTTTTTTTTTTAGAAGATTTTTTGAATATTAATTAATTGATTAAATGTAAAAAAGAACGTGGGAGTTAAGCTTTGGATGATCAGGTGACTTTTTTTGATTGGTGGGGGAGATTTTTTTTTTTTAAACTGATAGTTAATAATAATAATAAGAAAACATTATCTTTGGTAATTTCAACAAGTGTACTTTTCATTTTCTGCTGCTATCGATTATATCTCTCTCTTCTAAAACAGTATAAAGTGAAGCACTCAAACAGCCTTATCATGAAGCTCATTATTGGACCTTCAGACGTTTAAGTTTTATAAGAGAATGGCTGAATAGAAATATAAAGGTATTGGTCTTGCCTCTTTTGCCTAATTAAAACATGTGAATTAACATTTTCATTTTGTTTAAAGATGTTCTTTTATAATATTAAAATGTATGAACTGTATAATTTTTTAAGAACCATGTGTGATGTCTATAATGTTTTGTCGTCATGGAAGTATATGCAGACTTTTTTAACAAAATTTACCTTGATAAGCTCTCTGTTTAACTTATATTTTACGCATACAAAAGTGAAGTTAAAATTTAAAAGGATACGTGTACTTGATTATGTGTTTGATATTTAATAATTATTGTGGAATGCTAACTTTATATCTTATTTTATGCTTATAAAATAATGTGTTTTATTAAAGAAACATCGATATGACTTACTCAGAATAATTAATTACTACTACTTACCAAATATAGATGTCTAAATCGAATAGGACTTTAATATTACATATTTTTGTTCTCTTCGATATACGGATATGTGTTAATGTTTAAGGAAATACAAAGTGCATGTAGACAATTATCAGCAATTTATTAAAGTTAATAATGCAAATACCAATCTATAAATTATGAAAATATTTTCTGCAGAAAAATATGTTAAGTTATCGTTGAATTAAATACCTTAGATGTGCTTAAAAATAAATAACAGAATATATCAATTAATAGCTGAAACTGTCTTTCCACGTATTTATTACAAATATTTATCGTTATATGTGATATATAAGTAAACTCTATTAGCTTATGGCTAAAGGACATTAGAGGTTTACTAAATTAATTGTGAATTATAACTGTTTTGTCCGACAAGAACTTATTTTCTGTTTCATATTCGTATTTCAACACGCACTCATTTTGGGATTCATCTCCGGATCATTTAGTAGGCTTGAAAAGGAATTTTGCAAGTGAATATATTTTTTTTCTCAAGTTTAAAAGAATGACTCTATTTTTTATTATTATTTATTGTTAATAGTATATATATCATAGATAGTTAGACAGATTTAGTGTTGTATGTATTTAGTATTATATGTTTATTTATGTAATTTGCGAACTTCGAGAACTTCTCAGGATAGCATATCCACAAAAAAATGATGAATATGCTGGTAAAATCTTATTGCTTAAGTGTGATTTGTTTTCTTTTATTTGAAAGTGAAACATATACATTTTGGGTATATTATTAAAGATGGTTCAATCTTATATCTTTCTTTATCTCAAAGTGAGAATTAGTTTCAAGAGTAGCTAGAGAATAAAAATAAAGAATATTGTGTTAGAGGTAATAAAACTTAATTTATTAGATTATTGCTATTTAAAGTATAAAAAAAAACTCGTTCATAATAATTAATATTTAAATTTGAAACAACCGAATGTCTCATTTAAGCTAAAAGTTTATATTTTTATGTTATTTATCTATCGTAACTTTCACATATAACTTAGAATTGTTTTTCATACTCTTATTTATGCGTTTGTGTCTATTTTGTGCAATTATTATATTTGCTTAATAAACATTTAGTTTTATAACTATTTCTCAATATAAATTTTGGATGTTGTCATATTCTAAAGAATTGAAGGGATGAGTGTTTTATCTGTGTGTATTTATCTGCCAGCGTATAGTGCTAGATATGTAGAAGAGCTGTGGAAAAGGAAATTATTCTCGATACGTTCTGTTTATAGGGATGAAAGATTTTTCTCCTTAGTATATCATTACATATTTTGCCATGAGTAGAATTTATTTAGATTGTATGCATACATATTATGAAATAATATTTAAGAAGTCAAGTGACATTTTCCCATTCTTTGTTTGGTGATGAGAAAAATTCCACCAATAATGTATTTCAGATTTAAATAAGTTATTGTTGATGTATTAGTCTTAAGAGTTTATTCGCTCCTCATGTGCTGGGATTCCTCTTGAACGTCTAGTTTGTATTACAATAAACATTTAGCTCTGTGTAATTCAGTCAGTGGTCGGATAAATAGTTAATTTAAATTCTTTATTGAATATTACAATGGATATGGTGTTCTATTTTTTTTGGTTGGTCTATGACATTGTCCGAAATTAAATAATTATTTAATAATTTTTGAATAGATTGATATGTAGAAAAGATTGTTCTCTTGTATTATTGCATGGGATGTAACACACATGCATAATTTAAATAATATCGCGTATATAAAATATATTGTTAAACTTAAAATAGGAAATAACTGTTTATGAAACATCTCATATTAATTTGCCACACGTTAAAGATCATCAAAATCATCAGAATGAATGATTTTATTGCTATGTCTGAAAAGTGTACTTATTTAAAGCGATTGTTTAAGATTATTTAAAGCTGCTCTCTTGATAGCAAAGTGTATATTGTGCCCAATAATATAATGTATTATTTATTCAGTGTTGTATATTGATAAAAATTATTTAGATAGCCTGGATATTCAAAGTCAGAATATTAAGGTATAATTTGTTTGCTAATTTATGTTTATAAACATGTCAATAATAAATTATGTAATATGTAATGGGGATAATCCTAAATTTCAATTAATAAATTTGTTTGTAAATTTAAAATTTAAGATAAAAGTTTTATTCTGATATTAATTACATTTAACTAAACCTTAAGTGTAAATAAAAGCTTTGTTTATTATTTAAAAACCGTGTCTCGAGTTGTTCTTATATGCATTCAAATTCTGGTTTTCTTATATGCATTCAAATTCTGGTTTCCACATCTTCATACATCTATTACAAAATTAAGTATATTATTTTATGGCTCTGATATTAAATATGCTAAGATATGATAATATTGTTTCCTAGATCCAAACATTACATGAAATATTTTACCACGTGATAAACTTATATAAGTGTTGCCTAGTTAAAATATTATTTGGATGATGATGTGAGATTAAAAGATACCCTATCTTCTTCAGCATCTGATTGCTAGCCCAGTAAACATTATTCAATTTATTTCATTGTATCTTATGATAATTGTCATAAATTACTGGCTAATGTAGTTCTTTAGTCTATGTTATAGATTCCCTGAGATCTGATTTTTATATTCATAGATCAACATTGATTCAGCTTTTTAGATTAAGATGTGCTGAACAATAGTTATTTAGTGTTGTGCTTTTCTATTCTGTCAGAGTTATATTGAGCTATTATAGAGTGTAACTGGATGATGGAAGACATCAAATTGAAATTATATTTCGTTAGATGGAATAAATAAAACTCTGCTAGCCTGTATCATTTGGTTAATTAATAAATAGGGTTTATATTTTATTTGATAGCTTATAGTATTTCTTCCTTCATTTATTTATATTCTCTATATGTTATGAACTTTCTGTAACCTCCCACTGACCGAAGCTGTAAGATAAACATAAGTAAAAGAGTCTCAGCATTAATTATGAATAAGATAAAGTGATAAATCGTTCTATACATTAATAGAACTGGCGCCTGGGGCATTTGCTCATATAATGTACATGATGCAGATCCAGGTGAGGTTTTCTGGCGCAACATAATGGCCTGATTGGTTGCTAGATGATTAACTATAGAACTGGTTTTTGTTGTCGTGTATTAGGCCAATGGTGGATAATTATAATGCTAGTTGTTTATATTTGATGTGTCAAATCACAAAGATTAGATATGGAGTTCATTTTCTGGCTGCTCAATGTTTGGGACCCGATAGATACATTGTGGCATCAGTAGATGCATTGTGGCCTGGTGGACATATTTTAGGATTGATGGGCACACGTTTGGTCACAGTGGTGATTATAGAGTACAGTTCATTTTCTGGATGCCCATCGTGGTGCCTTGATTGATGTATTTGCCACCTCAGTAGATAGATTACAATATGGATTTTGGGTGCACCAAAGTGGTGGCATGATTGAGTGATGATGATTAAAGTATGTTTTCTGGTATGCCAACTTTGGGCATCGATTGACATTGATTGGTTAATGATTAGGTAATTTGGCATTTAATGTATTGGGCTAGATGATGATGATGATTGTTTTATAATGATGATGAGTAGGGTTCATTTTTCTGATGACCAGCTTAATAGGTTTTATGGGATATTCTAGTCAATTGAATTATAAAAGTGTGGACTGCATAGTAATAGATTTGTAATGATTAATGTGTTAGGGTTGATAAATCATTACAACCCATTAAATTGTTGTAATGCAGGTTTGATAAGATTATAAAATTTATGAAATATTGTTAATGCTGTTATGACGTTTGATGCATCTAGTAATCAACTTAATGATTATATTTATTAGAAATTGTTTTGCCTTCAGTATCATGTTAAAATGAATTTAATGTACATGTTTGTAAATGATTTCAGAGTTTTACTTAAATAACTCATTGATGTTTGGATCGATATTATTAGATTATCTATTGCAATAATTTTGCTATTAAATGTGGAAACCGAATGCCATATGGAACAATACAACTCAGCATATCAGAATCACCTTGTGTATCTTTAGACAGTGATGGAAGATTTAAATTGTTTGATTGGGGAGGAGTGGTGAGATCGATATACTTTTTCTTTGTTTGTGAATATTAATAAGTAAAAATATAAAATACAATGGAAGAGATTAGTATATGTGAAGATTTGGTCGGGTCCCAAGAACTGTTATCTCCAGAGGTGATTGTGTTGTCTCCTGATATAGATTCAGGAAATGAAACTATAAACTTCACGGATAAAGAAGATCGTAGGGCAGAAAATGTTTCATTGGGAGGAGCATTTGATTACTCCAAATTAATTGATGAAATAAATAAGAGCTTTAGTAAACAGATGTTAGAGATGAAAGATAGTATGATGTCAAAGGAAGATTGTAAGGAGATGAAAGATGGTATGATGTTAGAAATAAGGGTAGAAATGTTGGAAATAAAGGAGAATTCAGTGAAACAAATGTTAGAGATGAAAGAAGTTAGGGAGGATATGAGAAGTCAGACACATAAGCTAGAAACGATAGAAGTTGATGTTAAGAACCAGCTACAACAAATTAGAGTAAACAGTGAGAACTCAATAACTCAGCTTAGGGAAGAAATACAGGAAAATTTCACAAGGGCAGAAATGATGATTGTAAACAAGGGGCAAGAATATCAAGAGTTATATAGTAAGTACGCCTATGAGTGTACTATAGACATTGAACAGAAATTTAGAATATTTGAGGAAAAGATAGGTGTCAGAGAAAGTGTAATAGAATATCAGAATAGAAGTGTAGATACCACCTCAAAAATAGATGACCAGATTAGTGAGTGCCAAGACCAAATTAAGAATCTAAACTTGAGATTGGAGGCACAGAAACTAGAACCAGGTGGGACCAATCAAGATATGGTTGACCAAGTTAGACACATCAGCACAAGAATAGATCATCTAGAGATAGATGAGGATGTGCAAACCATGGCAACTAAATTAAATGAGGTGAGTGAGGGATATCAGAATTTGGAAGTAGAAATAGACAGTGTAAAGAGTTCTGTAGATAGGCAAGTTTTTTCAGACAAGGCAGAAGATAGACTTAGAAGTGAAATGACTTGTGAGTGGAAGAGATGCCAAACAAGGTTTGAGAGATATGTTAAAGATCCTTTAGGCCAAAAGCAGTATTTAAAGAAGGATGTAAGGCCATTAGACACTGCAGAGTTGAATGCCACTGAGGTTAAGGAAGTATGTTATGGTCTAGGTGATCAATATTCTTTACGATCCATAGAAGAAGGGGAGCTTAGCAGACTAGATTTGCAGAAGTTAGAGTCAGAGAAAGCGAGGATAAATCATGAGAGATTCACGTGATTCTATGGCCCTTAAGTTTCTAACCATTAAGTCTTTTAAAGGGGAATATTTGGAAAACCCCTTTGAGTTTTTGCAAAACTTGAACGAGTTGTTTTTACTTTGTCCATTGTCAGAAGTGGAGAGGATTGCTATTGCTAGAAACCATCTGTACTCATCTTCTAAGGATTGGTGGCAATCTTTATTTGATAAACCACGTACTTAAGAAGATTTTAAGTATTTGCTGTTAAATAGTTTTTGGGGAGAGGATAGGCAGGACAACTTTAAATACCAAATATCTCAAGAGAAGTAGTGACTATAAGGGTAGTTACACTCAATTCTTCTGGAAACAGGCTGGAAAATTGAACACCCTCACTGCCTACCCATTATCTGAACAACAAATTGTTCGCATATTACGGCACAACCATCCTCACCATGTAGAACAGACCTTAATAGCATCAGACAGGCAAACCATTGAGGAGGTTGTTGATTTATTGGATTCCATTGAAATTAGCGATAAAGTGGGTGATAGTAAGAACAGAGCCAATAGGGAATCCCTTGCCCCTGTAAATAGCATTAACATACAAGGTAATGTCCATGGTATAGAAATAGGTTAGCTAGAAGTAGAAATAGGTACCAGCCCAAGTTTCAAATAAAAGGTGGGCCTTATAATCCTCGATCTATTATGAGGAATGATGATAGTGTCCAAACATCGATTAGTGGCATGCAAACCACTCCTAAAAAGGGTGTGACCAGTGCTAAGAATGATAGAGCATTAAACTAGAAAGGACCTCAATGAAAGGTACCTATAATGCTCATAGCTTGATACCGTATCCAGTTAAAGTACCAGATAGTTAAAGAATTTTGAGAGCAGAATTTTGTATGCATGATTTCCAAAGTGTGAATTAACCTTATTGTGTGATGTTTAATAATTACTAATATAACCTCGTTGTGTTGCTTATTTCATTTTTTTTCTTTATAAGGGGGATTTGTGACCTTCTGAATGGGCACAAGTAATTAAACTGTGTTGGATCAGTAGTGAATAACTGCATTGTATAAAAAAAATATGAAATAACCTTAAAATTTTTAAAAATTTTCTATTAATGATTCAAAAACTTATGTGGGCTAACTGTGCATTTCAGTTGGAAATTTTTTTCAAGCATTTATTGTTATTCTTGTTTGATAGTGTTTAATACAAAAAAGGGGGGTGGATTATTATGGAAAGTGTTATGATAGTAGTTAGATTGAGGCAAAGTTGTTTTATTTATTTATAAGATGGTGTTGGCGTTTTACTAATATTATAGCCAGGTTTAACCCATAGACATATTAGGTATGTTTTGGTTAGAATAATTTAATATTCACATAGCAACGTATATGTGTATGAATGTGGTCATTATCTCATTTTCATTTCATATTCTAATTGCAATAAACCATATTACACTTATAATAAAACATTTAAATTACAGTAATTATCTTTAATAATTTTGCAAAAATATATCTTCTTTAATGATTAATGGATATTTGAATTGCTAAATTATTTGACTAATCTAAATAATATTATAAACCATTTATTTAATAGCTAGTTGATATTCATTTGTTTTAAGTTTGTGAAAAGCTATTTTTTTTGTTTCATTTGATTTGACTTAATTGTGTAGGTCAAGATGATTTTTTTTTTTTAGAAAAGATTTTTTGAATATTAATTAATTGATTAAATGTAAAAAAAAAAACGTAGGAGTTAAGCTTTGGATGATCAGGTGACTTTTTGATTGGTGGGGGGAGATTTTTTTTTTTTTTAAACTGATAGTTAATAATAATAAGAAAACATTATCATTTGTAATTTCAACTAGTGTACTTTTCATTTTCTGCTGCTATCAATTATATATATCTCTCTTCCAAAACAGTTTAAAGTGAAACTCTCAAAAAAGCCTTTTCATGAAGCTCATTATTGGACCTTCAGACGATTAAGCTTTATAAGAGAATGGCTGAACAGAAATATAAAGGTATCAGTCTTGCCTCTTTTGCCTAATTAAAACATTTGAATTAACATTTTCATTTTGTTTAAAGATATTCTTTTATAATATTAAACTTATGTTATTTCATTTACTTTTATTTATCTCTGTTAAAAAGAATACTAAAATGTATGAACTTTATAATTTTTTAAGAACCATGTGTGATATCTATGTTTTGTCGTCATGGAAGTATATGCAGACTTTTTTAACAAAACAACCTTGATAAGCTCTCTGTTTAACTTATATTTTACGTATACAAAAGTGAAGTTAAAATTTAAAAGGATATGTGTACTTGATTATGTGTTTGATATTTAATAATTATTGCGGAATGCTAACTTTATATCTTATTTTATGCTTATAAAATAATGTGTTTTATTAAAGAAACATCGATATGACTTACTCAGAATAATTAATTACTACTACTTACCAAATATAGATGTCTAAATCGAATAGAAGGACTTTAATATTACATATTTTTGTTCTCTTCAATATACGGATATGTGTTAATGTTTAAGGAAATACAAATTGCATGTAGACAATTATCAGCAATTTATTAAAGTTAATAATGCAAATACCAATCTATAAATTATGAAAATGAATATTTTCTGCAGAAAAATATGTTAAGTTATCGTTGAATTAAATACCCTAGATGTGCTTAAAAATAAATAACAGAATATATCAATTAATAGCTGAAACTGTCTTTCCACATATTTATTATTACAAATATTTATCGTTATATGTGATATATAAGTAAACTCAATTAGCTTATCGCTAAAGGACATTGGAGGTTTACTAAATTAATTGTGAATTATAACTGTTTTGTCCTACAAGACCTTATTTTCTGTTTCATATTCGTATTTCAACACGCACTCATTTTGGGATTCATCTCCGGATCATTTAGTAGGCTTGAAAAGGAATTTTGCAAGTGAATATATTTTTTTTCTCAAGTTTAAAAGAAGAATGACTCTATTTTTTTTATTTATTGTTAATAGTATATACATCATATATAGTTAGACACATTTAGTGTTGTATGCATTTAGTATTACATGTTTATTTATTTAATTTGCGAACTTCGAGAACTTCTCAGGATAGCATATCCACAAAAAAATGATGAATATGCCGGTAAAATCTTATTGCTTAAGTGTGATTTGTTTTCTTTTATTTGAAAGTGAAACATATATATTTTGGGTATATTATTAAAGATGGTTCAATCTTATATATCTTTCTTTATCTCAAAGTCAGAATTAATTTCAAGAGTAGCTAGAGAATAAAAAAGAAAGAATATTGTGTTAGAGGTAATAAAACTTAATTTATTAGATTATTGCCATTTAAAGTATAAAAAAAAGCTCGTTCATAATAATTAATATTATTTAAATTTGAAACAACCGAATGTCTCATTTAAGCTAAAAGTTTATATTTTAATATGTTATTTATCTATCGTAACTTTCACATATTATATAACTTAGAATTGTTTTTCATATTCTTATTTATGCGTTTGTGTGTCTATTTTGTGCAATTATTATATTTGCTTAATAAACATTTAGTTTTACAACTATTTCTCAATATAAATTTCGGATGTTGTCATATTCTAAAGAATTGAAGAGATGAGTGTTTTATCTGTATTTATCTGCCAGCGTATAGTGCTAGATATGTAGAAGAGCTGTGGAAAAGGAAATTATTCTTGATACGTTCTGTTTGTAGGGATGAAAGATTTTTCCCCTTAGTATATCATTAAGTATTTTGCCATGAGTAGAGTTTATTTAGATTGTATGCATACGTATTATGAAATGATATTTATGAAGTCAAGTGACATTTTCCCAGTTTGTTTGGTGATGAGAAAAATTCCACCAATAGTGTATTTCAGATTTAAATAAGTTATTGTTGATGTATTAGTCTTAAAGAGTTTATTCGCTCCTCATGTGCTGGGATTCCTCTTGAATGTCTAGTTTGTATTATCATAAACATATAGCTCTGTGTAATTCAGTCAGTGGTCGGATAAATAGTTAATTTAAATTCTTTATTGAATATTAGAATGGATATAGTGTTCTATTTTTTTTGGTTGGTCTATGACATTGTCCGAAATTAAATAATTTTTGAATAGATTGATAATGTGTAGAAAAGATTGTTTTCTTGTATTATTGCATGGGATGTAACACACATGCATAATTTAAATAATATCGCGTATATAAAATATAATATTGTTAAACTTAAAATAGGAAATAAATGTTTATGAAACATCTCATATTAATTTGCCACACGTTAGAGATCATCAAAATCATCAGAATGAATATGATTTTATTGCTATGTCTGAAAAGTGTACTTATTTAAAGCGATTGTTTAATTAAGATTATTTAAAGCTGCTCTCTTGATAGCAAAGTGTATATTGTGCCCAATAATATAATGTATTATTTATTCAGTGTTGTATATTGATAAAAATTATTTAGATAGCCTGGATATTCAAAGTCAGAATATTAAGGTATAATTTGTTTGCTAATTTATGTTTATAAACATGTCAATAATAAATTATGTAATATGTAATGGGGATAATCCTAAATTTCAATTAATAAATTTGCTTGTAAATTTAAAATTTAAGATAAAAGTTTTATTCTGATATTAATTACATTTAACTAAACCTTAAGTGTAAATAAAAGCTTTGTTTATTATTTAAAAACTGTGTCTAGAGTTGTTCTTATATGCATTCAAATTCTGGTTTCCACATCTCCATACTTCATACATCTATTACAAAATTAAGTATATTATTTTATGGCTCTGATATTAAATATGCTAAGATATGATAATATTGTTTCCTAGATCCAAACATTACATGAAATATTTTACCACGTGATAAACTTATATAAGTGTTGCCTAGTTAAAATATTATTTGGATGATGATGTGAGATTAAAAGATACCCTATCTCCTTCGTTATTTGATTGCTAGCCCAGTAAACATTATTCAATTTATTTCATTGTATCTTATTATAATTGTCATAAATTACTGGCTAATATAGTTCTTTAGTCTAACTATGTTATAGATTCCCTGAGATCTGATTTTTATATTCCTAGATCAATATTGATTCAGCTTTTTCGATTAAGATGTGCTGAACAATAGAGTTATTTAGTGTTGTGTTTTTCTATTCTGTCAGAGTTATATTGAGCTATTATAGAGTGTAACTGGATGATGGAAAAGATCAAATTGAAATTATATTTTGTTAGATGGAATAAATAAAACTCTGGTAGCCTGTATCATTTGGTTAATTAATAAACAGGGTTTATATTTTATTTGATAGCTTATAGTATTTCTTCCTTCATTTATTTATATTCTCTATATGTTATCAACTTTCTGTAACCTCCCAGTGAGCGAAGCTGTAAGATAAACATAAGTAAAAGAGTCTCAGCATTAATGATGAATCAGATAAAGTGATAAATCATTCTATTCATTAATAGAACTGGCGCCTGGGGCATTTGCTCAAATAATGTACATGAGCGGTAATGTGTGAGTGGGTTATAATATAGACATTAGTACATTCACATTTATGTCTAACACTTTTTGATTAATTTATATTGGAAAGTTGTCCTGCCTTGCAGTTCCAATTCATTGTAAAGATTTTCTTCATGTATTTTTTTAAAATTAATAATAACGAACATTCATCAGGTTAAAATATGTTGGTAGTATAAGTATGCTCAGTTAACTGATGGAGATAGTTATAGTATAATGATATTTCCTATTTTTGTTTGAGAATACTGTTTAAATTGGCTGTATAATCTTGAATGTTTTGCTTTCACAGTTTACGATTTTGAAGACAAAATGTTCAGATCACAAAAACTTAAATGGGAAGCAATATTCTCTTAGTAGTTTTTATATCATCCCCATTTTATTTTTCTTTAATATTGTAATAAATAAATAAAATAAGCTTGAAAGAGAAGCAAATATTAAACACTGAGCGCTTTTGAGACAGGTTGCCTCATATTCATAGCAATACTGAGCAGTGCGATGAACAATAGATACATCAAAATCCAATACCAGAGGATGTTACTAGATTTATAGCTGGATTATTGGTTTTTATGCGAGGTTTGGGAAAAGATAAGGGGGATTTAGATATAAAGGCTATGGAGTTGACAAAGATTATGTTGTGGAAATAGGATGGAGCAGGATAGACAACAATATGGGAAAACTTAGGGTGGGAAATGGAAGATAAAATGGCTAACAGGTTTCTCTGGACATAGTGGCTGAGACATTCCTGACTCCATATAAAGAGAAGTCACAGTGCATCATATCACATCAATTTACTGATGAGATGAATGATTAATAAAAAAATATTAATTCACTGGTGAAAATCTTAATTATAAATATTTACATAGCTATAGCATTACTAATAGATACCTAAAATTGCCCATTTATGTCGGCATTTAACATCGAGAAACAGCCTTTAAATATTACATAACTTTTTTTATTAATAATTCAATATCAGTTCCAAAGACTATCATTAGATAATTCTATTGTTTATCTGATTCTGTTAAATGTGTTATATAAGTTAAGATATGCACATTTATTTTCTATTAACTTAAAAAAATAGGCAATAATAAAGCTTAAATTAACTTGAAATTTTCACTATGCAAAGGCCATTATAAAATCAGGAATATGAATTATGCATTCAATATCCACACGTGTTAACAACACAATAAATAAACTTTTAATGACCCAGAGTACAAATTAGAAGTCATCATGCAAGTAAACTACATATAAATTTAAAACTCAACCATGAGAAAATATGTTTCCAGGGAGAATAGTCTGTAAACCCGAAATAAAATCTAAAATCGTGCACGAGTGCCCAAAATCAAACTACATGGGAAATACATATATATCATGGAGAGGTAATCAAACACACACATAATTCAAGTATGGCAGATAAAAATACCTACAGGATCATTACATAAAATGCACCCACATATTCCAATCCTAATTTCAGATGCATATGTGATATAATGATAGCAAACTGCCTACAAGTTCTATGCACAATAAAATGAATTTACTAAATTATTTTTATATATATGCATGCACATCAGCATTGGAAAACACACCTATACTTCCATTAATTTTGGAATACTTGCTCAAATAATTATTGAAATAGCTTCAGAGAAATAAGTTTTTTAACTATTTAAAAATTAAATCTTTCTTATATATTTTAAAACAGATTAACTCTAAAAAAAAGTGAGTTGACATTTATTTAAACTAAATGTTGATTATTTTAAAATTAAATTTTGATTATTAAAATCATCTCCATTCCACTATTTAAATTCTTTAACTGTGAAAGAAAAAATAAAAACAAAACAAAACAAAAAACTTGCTCATCAACCATTATCAATCCATTGCAGGATGAAGGTCTCTCCAAGTTCAATCCATCTTCTCCAATCTCCAGCATCTTTTCTCCACATCATTCCTGCACACTTTCTTATTTCATCCATCCATATCACGTGGTCTCTTTCTGGGTCTTTTACAATCTCTTGGAATCCAGTTTAAGATTTCAATTGTCCATCCATTATCACCTCTTCTAGCAATGTGTCCAACCCAACTCCACTTTAGTTTTTTAATTTTTTCAATGAGGTCCATATATTGCGTTTTCAATCTCTTCATGTTATTCCCAACATGCATCACTCCATACTTCTTTGAGTGGTCTGAAGTTTCTGTATTGCTCTTCTATTAAGTGTCCAAATCTCAGACATATAAGTAAGAACTGGTAAAACATATTTATTAAAATTCTTCTTTTTCAAACACATAGGCATATTTCCTTTTAGTATAGAGTTATTTCTACCAAAAGCATCCCAACCAAGTTTAATTCTATGATTAATTTCATCCATTATGTTTCCATCTGTAATTTGAAGTTATTGTTATTAGTGATATTTTGCTATATTTGCCAGTGTTGGAATGTGCTTATTATCTGCATACTTTATTAAATATTGTTAGGTATTGTCCCCTATTTTAACTTTGAGATTGAACTTAAGGACCCATTAAACCTATATCTGCTATATGGCACAGTCTTATATAAGTTTAATAATACTTACATTTATACAACCTAAACCTAAGAGGTAAATCACATTTAATCCCATTCATAATCAATCTTTATTTTCATATAATTACCATGCAATTTAGATCTGTCATTCTATATCTTAATTAATAGTAAAGTAAAAGTTCAATTAGAACATATTATTTACATAATTTAATTAAAAATTGTAAATAACTTTATAAAAATATTACTTGGCTATCATACTTTTTTATAATAATAAAATTCATCTGTATATTTTATTTTACTTGTATAAAAGGAATCTATAGTTAACCCTTTTTCGATTATATGTATTGATAATTTTAATTATAAAATATGTCACATTTCATTATATTATAGCAAGGGTGAACTATAAATGAATTATAAATGCACATTATATGGTATTAATTGCTATTATTAATTATTTGTTCTAACCACCACATGTAAGTTAATGTCTATCTTAATAAATTTATATTATTGTTATCAACAATAGGTGTTTGGATTTACTATTGCATGAACCATTATATATTTTATTTTATCCTATAGTATCCAGTAAAACAGTTAATACATTTTATTTTCTTTGCCACTCAAGAGCATGCATATGGATTCATTAGCACTCTTTATAAATTTATGAGTCCATTATACATGCAGATATGAACTATTATAAAGCCATTTGCGGTCTATTTATTTACTCATTATATTTTAAATTGCCCAAGTTTGACATTTACTAAACATATTTAGATTGTCCAGATATATAATATAAAAGTGGAAAAACCCATTTGGTTCATAATTATATTTATTCCAGATAGTAACTCAAATATGTAATGCATTTAGTTTGCAACAATTAGCACTGCTAAGTAATATTTTCAGAACGTTTGGGGTTATCTAATCTGAGGACATTTACTGATAGTCAGTTCCATTCATATTAGTTGTCTAGTGTGATGAACAGTATATTATTTTATACAATCATTTATAAAATTTATTCATTATTAGAATAGTTTCCTTTACATTTGGTTTATCCAAAAAGGCAATATTACTATTCATAGAAAAATGTTGCTGCATTAGCATTGCTTATTGATTTCCTTAGCAATGTTTATAGGTTTTAGCATTAGAATAGAAATAAGCTATCATTTATAATATAAAATAAATATTTATTACTATTTAAACAATCGTTATTTAAAATTATAAATATTATTAAATAACACAGATTATATATTTCATAGTTGTATTTATATATTGGATTATCTCCATCATCTAAGTATTGAATGTCTTTAGAAAAATGTAACTTTATTTAATTCCAAATACATTCAACTGTTAGTAAAAGCACACATATTGGTATATGCACAATATTTCGAGAGGCATTATTCTCCCCTCTTCTTCAGGTGTTGCTGAGATGACAGCATTCCTCTCGAAATATTGCGCGTATAATAACCTGTGTGCTATTATTATTAGTTGAAGGTATTTGAAATATTTAAATAAAGTTAAATTTTTTTAAAGACATTCAATACTTATATTAGATGATGGAAATAGTCCATAATATAAATACAACTAAAATACCACCATCACAAGCATTCAGAAAAACACTATTTATTTCATAATCTGTATTGAAATGTGATATCTATAAAATAAAATAAACTATCATTTATTATATCTGTATTATTTTTGAACATTATATTTAAAATGTTTTGAAAATATTACTTACATATAGCTTTGATAATTATGCACATAGTGATCGATCCAATATTTAAGAATTGACAATTTATAAATAATTAATATCAGCATAATATTTATGTGAAAAACAATTTATTATAAAAAAAATTATTTAATAAAGATTTATAAGTTGTTTTGTAATTTTAACTTGTTTATCAGTATAAAATGTTAATGTTATCCAAATTTAAGCTAAAGCAGATGATCCATCTTTCATAATGGCACTTCATTTGAAATATAGAAGATAGGCTTAAATGAAGATAGAGAAAAAAAAAAGATTTTTGCAGCAGTGCTATTTATGATAAATGAAAACATGTAGATTTTCTATTTGAGTCTTGATTCCAAAATTCTTGGGATAGAAATTATTGGTACTAATTACTTAGCTGGGCTTGGCCGCTTGATGGCATTGTTGCCAGGCAAAAACAATACAATGCAACATTACCTGGCCGTGATTTTTAACAAGTTTCGTTTTCTTTTTTAAAATATGACGACTTTTTTTTTTTGGCTATATGGCGATATTTTTTTTTTTTTGGCTTTATTTGTATACCGCTGATATAGTAAAACTTTTAGTTTTAAAACCAATTTTTATTACCTTTTTTAAAAATTAAAAACAAACCAAAAATAACTTTTTTTGTCTCAGTGAAGACAAAGTATTTCTCACCACCACCATCTCCCCAAATTAAAAGAGTGTCATCAAGCGGCCTGAAATGGCTAGATAAACAGAACTGCTTTCTTAGCTGTAACTCAGGACGCGTAAACAGCATTTGTAGGTGTTTTTGCTTGGCAACAATACCATCAAGTGGCCAAGCCCGGCTAAGTAATAAGTACCAAAATTTATTTATTTAAAAGTTCATTTTGAGTTTTAAAATTTAATGTTTTCCTTTTTAAAATTCAGCAGCTGACCTTTGTTCACGTAATGAAACCATTTTTCTTGATTTCAGTCTATTTAAAAGTACATTTAAAACAAATAATTGTCAGTTCTTTAAAATTAAACACTTGAATGTCTTTTTAAATTATCTTTTAACAAAATCAATTTTTATTTATAAATAGAGTATATAATGTCTTTCAAATAATAATAACTCAATATTTTAAAATATTAATAAAGTCACATACATTTTCTTACATACCCCAATGGTTTGGAATATACTATTTTAATATACATACACAATATTTATTGCTGCAATCATTTACTTATAATTATTAACAGACTTTTAGTTCACTTTTAACAGCCACGGTTTTCCTTCCAATTTGAAGTGTGTATATTTTCATTTAAATATTTTTGGTAATTACTTTATTCTTTAAAAAAACTAAATTTTACTTCATCTAATTG